>OY751540.1:10758328-11360148 GCA_963572205.1 Caenorhabditis imperialis | reverse complement strand
CCTAAGACACGTAAGCCTAAGCCTAAGCCTAAGCCTAAGCCTAAGCCTAAGCCTAAGCCTAAGCCTAAGCCTAAGCCTAAGCCTAAGCCTAAGCCTAAGCCTAAGCCTAAGCCTAAGCCTAAGCCTAAGCCTAAGCCTAAGCCTAAGCCTAAGCCTAAGCCTAAGCCTAAGCCTAAGCCTAAGCCTAAGCCTAAGCCTAAGCCTAAGCCTAAGCCTAAGCCTAAGCCTAAGCCTAAGCCTAAGCCTAAGCCTAAGCCTAAGCCTAAGCCTAAGCCTAAGCCTAAGCCTAAGCCTAAGCCTAAGCCTAAGCCTAAGCCTAAGCCTAAGCCTAAGCCTAAGCCTAAGCCTAAGCCTAAGCCTAAGCCTAAGCCTAAGCCTAAGCCTAAGCCTAAGCCTAAGCCTAAGCCTAAGCCTAAGCCTAAGCCTAAGCCTAAGCCTAAGCCTAAGCCTAAGCCTAAGCCTAAGCCTAAGCCTAAGCCTAAGCCTAAGCCTAAGCCTAAGCCTAAGCCTAAGCCTAAGCCTAAGCCTAAGCCTAAGCCTAAGCCTAAGCCTAAGCCTAAGCCTAAGCCTAAGCCTAAGCCTAAGCCTAAGCCTAAGCCTAAGCCTAAGCCTAAGCCTAAGCCTAAGCCTAAGCCTAAGCCTAAGCCTAAGCCTAAGCCTAAGCCTAAGCCTAAGCCTAAGCCTAAGCCTAAGCCTAAGCCTAAGCCTAAGCCTAAGCCTAAGCCTAAGCCTAAGCCTAAGCCTAAGCCTAAGCCTAAGCCTAAGCCTAAGCCTAAGCCTAAGCCTAAGCCTAAGCCTAAGCCTAAGCCTAAGCCTAAGCCTAAGCCTAAGCCTAAGCCTAAGCCTAAGCCTAAGCCTAAGCCTAAGCCTAAGCCTAAGCCTAAGCCTAAGCCTAAGCCTAAGCCTAAGCCTAAGCCTAAGCCTAAGCCTAAGCCTAAGCCTAAGCCTAAGCCTAAGCCTAAGCCTAAGCCTAAGCCTAAGCCTAAGCCTAAGCCTAAGCCTAAGCCTAAGCCTAAGCCTAAGCCTAAGCCTAAGCCTAAGCCTAAGCCTAAGCCTAAGCCTAAGCCTAAGCCTAAGCCTAAGCCTAAGCCTAAGCCTAAGCCTAAGCCTAAGCCTAAGCCTAAGCCTAAGCCTAAGCCTAAGCCTAAGCCTAAGCCTAAGCCTAAGCCTAAGCCTAAGCCTAAGCCTAAGCCTAAGCCTAAGCCTAAGCCTAAGCCTAAGCCTAAGCCTAAGCCTAAGCCTAAGCCTAAGCCTAAGCCTAAGCCTAAGCCTAAGCCTAAGCCTAAGCCTAAGCCTAAGCCTAAGCCTAAGCCTAAGCCTAAGCCTAAGCCTAAGCCTAAGCCTAAGCCTAAGCCTAAGCCTAAGCCTAAGCCTAAGCCTAAGCCTAAGCCTAAGCCTAAGCCTAAGCCTAAGCCTAAGCCTAAGCCTAAGCCTAAGCCTAAGCCTAAGCCTAAGCCTAAGCCTAAGCCTAAGCCTAAGCCTAAGCCTAAGCCTAAGCCTAAGCCTAAGCCTAAGCCTAAGCCTAAGCCTAAGCCTAAGCCTAAGCCTAAGCCTAAGCCTAAGCCTAAGCCTAAGCCTAAGCCTAAGCCTAAGCCTAAGCCTAAGCCTAAGCCTAAGCCTAAGCCTAAGCCTAAGCCTAAGCCTAAGCCTAAGCCTAAGCCTAAGCCTAAGCCTAAGCCTAAGCCTAAGCCTAAGCCTAAGCCTAAGCCTAAGCCTAAGCCTAAGCCTAAGCCTAAGCCTAAGCCTAAGCCTAAGCCTAAGCCTAAGCCTAAGCCTAAGCCTAAGCCTAAGCCTAAGCCTAAGCCTAAGCCTAAGCCTAAGCCTAAGCCTAAGCCTAAGCCTAAGCCTAAGCCTAAGCCTAAGCCTAAGCCTAAGCCTAAGCCTAAGCCTAAGCCTAAGCCTAAGCCTAAGCCTAAGCCTAAGCCTAAGCCTAAGCCTAAGCCTAAGCCTAAGCCTAAGCCTAAGCCTAAGCCTAAGCCTAAGCCTAAGCCTAAGCCTAAGCCTAAGCCTAAGCCTAAGCCTAAGCCTAAGCCTAAGCCTAAGCCTAAGCCTAAGCCTAAGCCTAAGCCTAAGCCTAAGCCTAAGCCTAAGCCTAAGCCTAAGCCTAAGCCTAAGCCTAAGCCTAAGCCTAAGCCTAAGCCTAAGCCTAAGCCTAAGCCTAAGCCTAAGCCTAAGCCTAAGCCTAAGCCTAAGCCTAAGCCTAAGCCTAAGCCTAAGCCTAAGCCTAAGCCTAAGCCTAAGCCTAAGCCTAAGCCTAAGCCTAAGCCTAAGCCTAAGCCTAAGCCTAAGCCTAAGCCTAAGCCTAAGCCTAAGCCTAAGCCTAAGCCTAAGCCTAAGCCTAAGCCTAAGCCTAAGCCTAAGCCTAAGCCTAAGCCTAAGCCTAAGCCTAAGCCTAAGCCTAAGCCTAAGCCTAAGCCTAAGCCTAAGCCTAAGCCTAAGCCTAAGCCTAAGCCTAAGCCTAAGCCTAAGCCTAAGCCTAAGCCTAAGCCTAAGCCTAAGCCTAAGCCTAAGCCTAAGCCTAAGCCTAAGCCTAAGCCTAAGCCTAAGCCTAAGCCTAAGCCTAAGCCTAAGCCTAAGCCTAAGCCTAAGCCTAAGCCTAAGCCTAAGCCTAAGCCTAAGCCTAAGCCTAAGCCTAAGCCTAAGCCTAAGCCTAAGCCTAAGCCTAAGCCTAAGCCTAAGCCTAAGCCTAAGCCTAAGCCTAAGCCTAAGCCTAAGCCTAAGCCTAAGCCTAAGCCTAAGCCTAAGCCTAAGCCTAAGCCTAAGCCTAAGCCTAAGCCTAAGCCTAAGCCTAAGCCTAAGCCTAAGCCTAAGCCTAAGCCTAAGCCTAAGCCTAAGCCTAAGCCTAAGCCTAAGCCTAAGCCTAAGCCTAAGCCTAAGCCTAAGCCTAAGCCTAAGCCTAAGCCTAAGCCTAAGCCTAAGCCTAAGCCTAAGCCTAAGCCTAAGCCTAAGCCTAAGCCTAAGCCTAAGCCTAAGCCTAAGCCTAAGCCTAAGCCTAAGCCTAAGCCTAAGCCTAAGCCTAAGCCTAAGCCTAAGCCTAAGCCTAAGCCTAAGCCTAAGCCTAAGCCTAAGCCTAAGCCTAAGCCTAAGCCTAAGCCTAAGCCTAAGCCTAAGCCTAAGCCTAAGCCTAAGCCTAAGCCTAAGCCTAAGCCTAAGCCTAAGCCTAAGCCTAAGCCTAAGCCTAAGCCTAAGCCTAAGCCTAAGCCTAAGCCTAAGCCTAAGCCTAAGCCTAAGCCTAAGCCTAAGCCTAAGCCTAAGCCTAAGCCTAAGCCTAAGCCTAAGCCTAAGCCTAAGCCTAAGCCTAAGCCTAAGCCTAAGCCTAAGCCTAAGCCTAAGCCTAAGCCTAAGCCTAAGCCTAAGCCTAAGCCTAAGCCTAAGCCTAAGCCTAAGCCTAAGCCTAAGCCTAAGCCTAAGCCTAAGCCTAAGCCTAAGCCTAAGCCTAAGCCTAAGCCTAAGCCTAAGCCTAAGCCTAAGCCTAAGCCTAAGCCTAAGCCTAAGCCTAAGCCTAAGCCTAAGCCTAAGCCTAAGCCTAAGCCTAAGCCTAAGCCTAAGCCTAAGCCTAAGCCTAAGCCTAAGCCTAAGCCTAAGCCTAAGCCTAAGCCTAAGCCTAAGCCTAAGCCTAAGCCTAAGCCTAAGCCTAAGCCTAAGCCTAAGCCTAAGCCTAAGCCTAAGCCTAAGCCTAAGCCTAAGCCTAAGCCTAAGCCTAAGCCTAAGCCTAAGCCTAAGCCTAAGCCTAAGCCTAAGCCTAAGCCTAAGCCTAAGCCTAAGCCTAAGCCTAAGCCTAAGCCTAAGCCTAAGCCTAAGCCTAAGCCTAAGCCTAAGCCTAAGCCTAAGCCTAAGCCTAAGCCTAAGCCTAAGCCTAAGCCTAAGCCTAAGCCTAAGCCTAAGCCTAAGCCTAAGCCTAAGCCTAAGCCTAAGCCTAAGCCTAAGCCTAAGCCTAAGCCTAAGCCTAAGCCTAAGCCTAAGCCTAAGCCTAAGCCTAAGCCTAAGCCTAAGCCTAAGCCTAAGCCTAAGCCTAAGCCTAAGCCTAAGCCTAAGCCTAAGCCTAAGCCTAAGCCTAAGCCTAAGCCTAAGCCTAAGCCTAAGCCTAAGCCTAAGCCTAAGCCTAAGCCTAAGCCTAAGCCTAAGCCTAAGCCTAAGCCTAAGCCTAAGCCTAAGCCTAAGCCTAAGCCTAAGCCTAAGCCTAAGCCTAAGCCTAAGCCTAAGCCTAAGCCTAAGCCTAAGCCTAAGCCTAAGCCTAAGCCTAAGCCTAAGCCTAAGCCTAAGCCTAAGCCTAAGCCTAAGCCTAAGCCTAAGCCTAAGCCTAAGCCTAAGCCTAAGCCTAAGCCTAAGCCTAAGCCTAAGCCTAAGCCTAAGCCTAAGCCTAAGCCTAAGCCTAAGCCTAAGCCTAAGCCTAAGCCTAAGCCTAAGCCTAAGCCTAAGCCTAAGCCTAAGCCTAAGCCTAAGCCTAAGCCTAAGCCTAAGCCTAAGCCTAAGCCTAAGCCTAAGCCTAAGCCTAAGCCTAAGCCTAAGCCTAAGCCTAAGCCTAAGCCTAAGCCTAAGCCTAAGCCTAAGCCTAAGCCTAAGCCTAAGCCTAAGCCTAAGCCTAAGCCTAAGCCTAAGCCTAAGCCTAAGCCTAAGCCTAAGCCTAAGCCTAAGCCTAAGCCTAAGCCTAAGCCTAAGCCTAAGCCTAAGCCTAAGCCTAAGCCTAAGCCTAAGCCTAAGCCTAAGCCTAAGCCTAAGCCTAAGCCTAAGCCTAAGCCTAAGCCTAAGCCTAAGCCTAAGCCTAAGCCTAAGCCTAAGCCTAAGCCTAAGCCTAAGCCTAAGCCTAAGCCTAAGCCTAAGCCTAAGCCTAAGCCTAAGCCTAAGCCTAAGCCTAAGCCTAAGCCTAAGCCTAAGCCTAAGCCTAAGCCTAAGCCTAAGCCTAAGCCTAAGCCTAAGCCTAAGCCTAAGCCTAAGCCTAAGCCTAAGCCTAAGCCTAAGCCTAAGCCTAAGCCTAAGCCTAAGCCTAAGCCTAAGCCTAAGCCTAAGCCTAAGCCTAAGCCTAAGCCTAAGCCTAAGCCTAAGCCTAAGCCTAAGCCTAAGCCTAAGCCTAAGCCTAAGCCTAAGCCTAAGCCTAAGCCTAAGCCTAAGCCTAAGCCTAAGCCTAAGCCTAAGCCTAAGCCTAAGCCTAAGCCTAAGCCTAAGCCTAAGCCTAAGCCTAAGCCTAAGCCTAAGCCTAAGCCTAAGCCTAAGCCTAAGCCTAAGCCTAAGCCTAAGCCTAAGCCTAAGCCTAAGCCTAAGCCTAAGCCTAAGCCTAAGCCTAAGCCTAAGCCTAAGCCTAAGCCTAAGCCTAAGCCTAAGCCTAAGCCTAAGCCTAAGCCTAAGCCTAAGCCTAAGCCTAAGCCTAAGCCTAAGCCTAAGCCTAAGCCTAAGCCTAAGCCTAAGCCTAAGCCTAAGCCTAAGCCTAAGCCTAAGCCTAAGCCTAAGCCTAAGCCTAAGCCTAAGCCTAAGCCTAAGCCTAAGCCTAAGCCTAAGCCTAAGCCTAAGCCTAAGCCTAAGCCTAAGCCTAAGCCTAAGCCTAAGCCTAAGCCTAAGCCTAAGCCTAAGCCTAAGCCTAAGCCTAAGCCTAAGCCTAAGCCTAAGCCTAAGCCTAAGCCTAAGCCTAAGCCTAAGCCTAAGCCTAAGCCTAAGCCTAAGCCTAAGCCTAAGCCTAAGCCTAAGCCTAAGCCTAAGCCTAAGCCTAAGCCTAAGCCTAAGCCTAAGCCTAAGCCTAAGCCTAAGCCTAAGCCTAAGCCTAAGCCTAAGCCTAAGCCTAAGCCTAAGCCTAAGCCTAAGCCTAAGCCTAAGCCTAAGCCTAAGCCTAAGCCTAAGCCTAAGCCTAAGCCTAAGCCTAAGCCTAAGCCTAAGCCTAAGCCTAAGCCTAAGCCTAAGCCTAAGCCTAAGCCTAAGCCTAAGCCTAAGCCTAAGCCTAAGCCTAAGCCTAAGCCTAAGCCTAAGCCTAAGCCTAAGCCTAAGCCTAAGCCTAAGCCTAAGCCTAAGCCTAAGCCTAAGCCTAAGCCTAAGCCTAAGCCTAAGCCTAAGCCTAAGCCTAAGCCTAAGCCTAAGCCTAAGCCTAAGCCTAAGCCTAAGCCTAAGCCTAAGCCTAAGCCTAAGCCTAAGCCTAAGCCTAAGCCTAAGCCTAAGCCTAAGCCTAAGCCTAAGCCTAAGCCTAAGCCTAAGCCTAAGCCTAAGCCTAAGCCTAAGCCTAAGCCTAAGCCTAAGCCTAAGCCTAAGCCTAAGCCTAAGCCTAAGCCTAAGCCTAAGCCTAAGCCTAAGCCTAAGCCTAAGCCTAAGCCTAAGCCTAAGCCTAAGCCTAAGCCTAAGCCTAAGCCTAAGCCTAAGCCTAAGCCTAAGCCTAAGCCTAAGCCTAAGCCTAAGCCTAAGCCTAAGCCTAAGCCTAAGCCTAAGCCTAAGCCTAAGCCTAAGCCTAAGCCTAAGCCTAAGCCTAAGCCTAAGCCTAAGCCTAAGCCTAAGCCTAAGCCTAAGCCTAAGCCTAAGCCTAAGCCTAAGCCTAAGCCTAAGCCTAAGCCTAAGCCTAAGCCTAAGCCTAAGCCTAAGCCTAAGCCTAAGCCTAAGCCTAAGCCTAAGCCTAAGCCTAAGCCTAAGCCTAAGCCTAAGCCTAAGCCTAAGCCTAAGCCTAAGCCTAAGCCTAAGCCTAAGCCTAAGCCTAAGCCTAAGCCTAAGCCTAAGCCTAAGCCTAAGCCTAAGCCTAAGCCTAAGCCTAAGCCTAAGCCTAAGCCTAAGCCTAAGCCTAAGCCTAAGCCTAAGCCTAAGCCTAAGCCTAAGCCTAAGCCTAAGCCTAAGCCTAAGCCTAAGCCTAAGCCTAAGCCTAAGCCTAAGCCTAAGCCTAAGCCTAAGCCTAAGCCTAAGCCTAAGCCTAAGCCTAAGCCTAAGCCTAAGCCTAAGCCTAAGCCTAAGCCTAAGCCTAAGCCTAAGCCTAAGCCTAAGCCTAAGCCTAAGCCTAAGCCTAAGCCTAAGCCTAAGCCTAAGCCTAAGCCTAAGCCTAAGCCTAAGCCTAAGCCTAAGCCTAAGCCTAAGCCTAAGCCTAAGCCTAAGCCTAAGCCTAAGCCTAAGCCTAAGCCTAAGCCTAAGCCTAAGCCTAAGCCTAAGCCTAAGCCTAAGCCTAAGCCTAAGCCTAAGCCTAAGCCTAAGCCTAAGCCTAAGCCTAAGCCTAAGCCTAAGCCTAAGCCTAAGCCTAAGCCTAAGCCTAAGCCTAAGCCTAAGCCTAAGCCTAAGCCTAAGCCTAAGCCTAAGCCTAAGCCTAAGCCTAAGCCTAAGCCTAAGCCTAAGCCTAAGCCTAAGCCTAAGCCTAAGCCTAAGCCTAAGCCTAAGCCTAAGCCTAAGCCTAAGCCTAAGCCTAAGCCTAAGCCTAAGCCTAAGCCTAAGCCTAAGCCTAAGCCTAAGCCTAAGCCTAAGCCTAAGCCTAAGCCTAAGCCTAAGCCTAAGCCTAAGCCTAAGCCTAAGCCTAAGCCTAAGCCTAAGCCTAAGCCTAAGCCTAAGCCTAAGCCTAAGCCTAAGCCTAAGCCTAAGCCTAAGCCTAAGCCTAAGCCTAAGCCTAAGCCTAAGCCTAAGCCTAAGCCTAAGCCTAAGCCTAAGCCTAAGCCTAAGCCTAAGCCTAAGCCTAAGCCTAAGCCTAAGCCTAAGCCTAAGCCTAAGCCTAAGCCTAAGCCTAAGCCTAAGCCTAAGCCTAAGCCTAAGCCTAAGCCTAAGCCTAAGCCTAAGCCTAAGCCTAAGCCTAAGCCTGAGGACTAAGCCTAAGCCTAAGCCTAAGCCTAAGCCTAAGCCTAAGCCTAAGCCTAAGCCTGAGGACTAAGCCTAAGCCTAAGCCTAAGCCTGAGGACTAAGCCTAAGCCTGAGGACTAAGCCTAAGCCTGAGGACTAAGCCTAAGCCTGAGGACTAAGCCTAAGCCTGAGGACTAAGCCTAAGCCTGAGGACTAAGCCTAAGCCTGAGGACTAAGCCTAAGCCTGAGGACTAAGCCTAAGCCTGAGGACTAAGCCTAAGCCTGAGGACTAAGCCTAAGCCTGAGGACTAAGCCTAAGCCTGAGGACTAAGCCTAAGCCTGAGGACTAAGCCTAAGCCTGAGGACTAAGCCTAAGCCTGAGGACTAAGCCTAAGCCTGAGGACTAAGCCTAAGCCTGAGGACTAAGCCTAAGCCTGAGGACTAAGCCTAAGCCTGAGGACTAAGCCTAAGCCTGAGGACTAAGCCTAAGCCTGAGGACTAAGCCTAAGCCTGAGGACTAAGCCTAAGCCTGAGGACTAAGCCTAAGCCTGAGGACTAAGCCTAAGCCTGAGGACTAAGCCTAAGCCTGAGGACTAAGCCTAAGCCTGAGGACTAAGCCTAAGCCTGAGGACTAAGCCTAAGCCTGAGGACTAAGCCTAAGCCTGAGGACTAAGCCTAAGCCTGAGGACTAAGCCTAAGCCTGAGGACTAAGCCTAAGCCTGAGGACTAAGCCTAAGCCTGAGGACTAAGCCTAAGCCTGAGGACTAAGCCTAAGCCTGAGGACTAAGCCTAAGCCTGAGGACTAAGCCTAAGCCTGAGGACTAAGCCTAAGCCTGAGGACTAAGCCTAAGCCTGAGGACTAAGCCTAAGCCTGAGGACTAAGCCTAAGCCTGAGGACTAAGCCTAAGCCTGAGGACTAAGCCTAAGCCTGAGGACTAAGCCTAAGCCTGAGGACTAAGCCTAAGCCTGAGGACTAAGCCTAAGCCTGAGGACTAAGCCTGAGCCTGAGGACTAAGCCTAAGCCTGAGGACTAAGCCTAAGCCTGAGGACTAAGCCTGAGCCTGAGGACTAAGCCTAAGCCTGAGGACTAAGCCTAAGCCTGAGGACTAAGCCTAAGCCTGAGGACTAAGCCTAAGCCTGAGGACTAAGCCTAAGCCTGAGGACTAAGCCTAAGCCTGAGGACTAAGCCTAAGCCTGAGGACTAAGCCTAAGCCTGAGGACTAAGCCTAAGCCTGAGGACTAAGCCTAAGCCTGAGGACTAAGCCTAAGCCTGAGGACTAAGCCTAAGCCTGAGGACTAAGCCTAAGCCTGAGGACTAAGCCTAAGCCTGAGGACTAAGCCTAAGCCTGAGGACTAAGCCTAAGCCTGAGGACTAAGCCTAAGCCTGAGGACTAAGCCTAAGCCTGAGGACTAAGCCTAAGCCTGAGGACTAAGCCTAAGCCTGAGGACTAAGCCTAAGCCTGAGGACTAAGCCTAAGCCTGAGGACTAAGCCTAAGCCTGAGGACTAAGCCTAAGCCTGAGGACTAAAGAGACCACTCGCCTGCCGACCGAGCACACACCTGTTCCCCCATCCTGCCCCGCTCACGCTCACCGGTACGAGAGTTTATATAGGTCCTCCTTTTACGACCCCTCTCTTCTCAGCGCTGGCCGGGTGTTCACCTCGGAGTCGAACGCGCGACCACTTTTTTACGACCCCTCTCGCCCTCCGTCGTGGTCCTCCTTTTACGACCTTCATTCTTTCTCACAACAAAGGCATGCGGGCGGGTTACATCGATTTTTGTTTGTTGTACAATTTGTGGTTTACGACCATACGATGGCCTCGTTTTGAGACATGTCTGCCTTCGAGGCAGATTTTGGAAATCGAACAACGAGTGCCACTCGTTTTGCTAGATGTCGAAAAGAGTCCCACTTTTTTTCTAGATGTCAAGCAGAGAGTTTGCCTTGGAGGCAGATTGTGAGCAGTCTTTGAAAAGATCGCAGATGCAAAACAACTAGACGAGTCTGCCTGCGAGGCAAATATTGGAAATCAAATAATCAATTATAGTTTCGGGACATTTCGCAAGGGACCGTTTATTAAACGCATTGCCATCACACATATCACCTCACGAATAAGTGATGGATTCTCATAGAAAAACAACAATTAAATAATAAGTAAACATCAACAATAGTAACAAAATTGGGAAAAGAAAAAAAAACGAAAACCCGAGATGCCTTGCAAAATTGAAATCATGAAAGTTGCTGATCAACTTGTACACGAGAGTTTTCTTATGAGATGGACCTTTGGAAGCACTCGGGTTTTTCAAGAACTGGGGAGGGAATTGTGTAAAACAGATATTAAAAATGAAAAAAAAAACGCTGTAATTATGAAAAAAAAAGGAATTTTAAGATGGGGTGTGACCGGCGATGGTACACGCGAGAATTTCATCCTCATCACCTTTGAGCTTCCTTGATCGGCTATTTGATCCCTTCGTCAGCCTCGAGATAAGCGCCATGATATTTGCGCTTTTGAGCAGAGTTTCACCTCCATCCAACTCGCCCTTGATTTTTGGACCCGCTGCGAGGAAGACGGCTTGCTTGTAGGTGCCGGTGCGGAGAACTCCACCAACGGAGAACTTGGCCACCGACTCGAACGTCGTGATATCTTGAATCGGGTTCACTACCACAATCGTGGCATTTTTACCGATCAGGATGTTGGTGTCCGGGATCTGCAATGAAGGTATAGTAGGAATATCTTATTTTTGGAAACGAGTAGCACTCGTTTTGCTGAGTCACGCAAACAAAACGAGTGGCACTCGTTTTTTTTTCTTATTTTGCTTACCTTGCGGGTCACGACAACCAGAGCATCTCCAGGAACAGCTCCAGCGGTGTCGAAGAGCTGAAGGCCATTTGGCAGAAGAGACTGTCTTCGGGTCGGGGCACCACTTCCATTTCCATTTTTCTTTCGCTTCTTGCCCATCGCGTCCACATCCGACTCGATCGAATTTCGAGCGATGATATTCTCCAACTGCTCGAAGACGTCGTTCTTCGTGAATGATGAATCGTGCACTCTCTTGTGCATCAGTTCGAGAGTCAGAGTCTCATCGATGTTTGAGCATTTGTAGAGCATGGAGTGGGCTTTGTTCCTCGACGGCATTTCATTGAAGTGCTCGAAGAAGCTCTCCCTCACCTTCGGCGTCATTAAGAATGCGTACACACCCGATAGTTCTGTTCCGCTTTCAGTATTCTTCTCGATGACCAATCCGTCGTTGTACAGACTGGAGTACAATTCGCGTTGCGCACGGGAACTGCGAGCAAGATCGTCACGTTGATCTGCGGAAAGTCGGCTTTGAAGGACTTGGCACAAATTCATCGCCTTGTCTTTCGCGGAGAAGCAACCTTCGTTGCGCATCTTTTCAGAAGCGTATGTTCTGGCCAAAAACTCAACGACTGCTTTGGGCAGCATATTCAACTGACATTTGGCAGTCGACTCCTTGGTTCCATCGTAGACGAGTCGGTCCGTTTTTTTGAAGACCTCATCAAAATCGTCTCCAATGGCAGCCACTTTCACACTGATTTCAATCGATTGTTCAGCAGGGGACAACGAGCGCCATCGGACCGAGCAGATCCTATGCGATCCCTCCACGGCGACCACTTTTTCGAAACATTCATCGAGGGAACGAACGAGAATGAGCGGTGTCCACTGCTTTCCGCATCGAACAGCATCTGAAGGGGCCGTTTGTTAAGTTGTCGGACGGTTTCGGAAGCGATTCCACGAAACATTCCGCCGTGCACGTCCATGCGAGAAATTTGCTCCAATGTAAAGACTCGTCTTTCCACCTAAACACAAGATATTCATTGAATTTAAATTGCGGTTATGAATTACCACAATCGTTTCGACGCTTCTTTTTTCCACAACTTCATTTGCCTGTGCGAAATGGAAGTCGTCCGCCATCGGCTTTGTTTTCTTGCTTGGCGGGGGCTCAAGGATCGGATCATCTGGAGTGTGCGGACGACGAGTCGCCTGAAGTAACACTACGCTACTCTACCAAAACGATTGGCACTCGTTTTTACATTTAGCAAAACGAGTGCCACTCGTTTTCCCATCAAGCAAAACGAGTGCCACTCGTTTTGACATGAAGCAAAACGAGTGCCACTCGTTTTGACATGAAGCAAAACGAGTGGCACTCGTTAATTATTTGCAAATCAATGCTCACCTCCATGTGCACATTATCCTCTGATTCAGCAGGGATCTGCTGCGCCGAGAAGTTGTCGAATGAATCGAAACTCATCTCACCGAAACTGAGCGCAGTCGTCGGCTCATCCGGAGTGTGCGGACGACGAGTCGCCTGAAGTAACACTACGCCTATCAATACGAATGGCATCTGTTTTTTTCACAACCAGCCTCGAAGGCAGACCCTCTGTTTGACATCTACCAAAACGAGTAGCACTCGTTACGGTAGAACGGTTAAGGAAACGGAAAAAAGGTTTAAGAAACGGTAGAACAGTTAAGAAAACGGAAAAACGGTTGAAGAAACGGTAGAACGGTTAAGGAAACGGAAAAACGGTTGAAGAAACGGTAGAACGGTTGAGGAAACGGTAGAACGGTTAAGGAAACGGTAGAACGGTAACGAAAACGGAAAAACGGTTTAGGAAACGGTTAAGAAAACGGAAAAACGGTTGAAGAAACGGTAGAACGGTTAAGGTAACAGAAAAACGGTTGAAGAAACGGTAGAACGGTTAAGGTAACAGAAAAACGGTTTAAGAAACGGTAAAACGAAACGGAAGAATGGTTAAGGAAACGGTTAAGAAAACGGTAGAACGGTAACGAAAACGGAAAAACAGTTAAGGAAACGGTAAAAAGGTTAAGGAAACGGTTAAGAAAACGGAAAAGCGGTTTAAGAAACGGTAGAACGGTTAAGGAAACGGAAAAACGGTTTAAGAAACGGTAGAACGGTTAAGGAAACGGTAGAACAGTTAAGGAAACGGAAGAACGGTTAAGGAAACGGTTCAACCGTTCTACCGTTTCCTTAACCGTTTTTCCGTTTTCGTTACCGTTCTACCGTTTTCTTACCCGTTTCCTCAACCGTTCTACTGTTTCCTTAACCGTTTCCTTAACCGTTCTACCGTTTCCTCAACCGTTACCTTAACCGTTTTTCCGTTTCCTTAACCGTTTTACCGTTTCTTAAACCGTTTTTCTGTTACCTTAACCGTTCTACCATTTCTTCAACCGTTTTTCTGTTACCTTAACCGTTCTACCGTTTCTTCAACCGTTTTTCCGTTTTCTTAACCGTTTCCTAAACCGTTTTTCCGTTTTCGTTACCGTTCTACCGTTTCCTTAACCGTTCTACCGTTTCCTCAACCGTTCTACCGTTTCTTCAACCGTTTTTCCGTTTCCTTAACCGTTCTACCGTTTCTTCAACCGTTTTTCCATTTTCTTAACTGTTCTACCGTTTCTTAAACCTTTTTTCCGTTTCCTTAACCGTTCTACCGTTTCTTTAACCGTTTTTCCGTTTCCTTAACCGTTCTACCGTTTCCTTAACCGTTTCCTTGACCGTTTTTCCGTTTTCTTAACCGTTTCCTTAACCTTTTTACCGTTTTCTTAACTGTTTTTCCGTTTTCGTTACCGTTCTACCGTTTTCTTAACCGTTTCCTTAACCATTCTTCCGTTTCTTCAACCGTTCTACCGTTTCCTTAACCGTTTTTCCGTTTTCGTTACCGTTCTACCGTTTTCTTAACCGTTTCCTCAACCGTTCTACCGTTTCCTTAACCGTTTCCTTAACCGTTCTACCGTTTCCTCAACCGTTACCTTAACCGTTCTACCGTTTCCTCAACCGTTACCTTAACCGTTTTTCCGTTTCCTTAACCGTTCTACCGTTTCCTCAACCGTTACCTTAACCGTTTTTCCGTTTCCTTAACCGTTCTACCGTTTCCTTAACCGTTCTACCGTTTCTTCAACCGTTTTTCCGTTTCCTTAACCGTTCTACCGTTTCTTCAACCGTTTTTCCGTTTCCTTAACTGTTCTACCGTTTCTTAAACCTTTTTACCGTTTCCTTAACCGTTCTACCGTTTCCTCAACCGTTACCTTAACCGTTCTACCGTTTCCTCAACCGTTACCTTAACCGTTTTTCCGTTTCCTTAACCGTTCTACCGTTTCCTCAACCGTTACCTTAACCGTTTTTCCGTTTCCTTAACCGTTCTACCGTTTCCTTAACCGTTCTACCGTTTCTTCAACCGTTTTTCCGTTTCCTTAACCGTTCTACCGTTTCTTCAACCGTTTTTCCGTTTCCTTAACTGTTCTACCGTTTCTTAAACCTTTTTTCTGTTTCCTTAACCGTTCTACCGTTTCCTTAACCGTTTCCTTGACCGTTTTTCCGTTTTCTTAACCGTTTCCTTAACCTTTTTACCGTTTCCTTAACTGTTTTTCCGTTTTCGTTACCGTTCTACCGTTTTCTTAACCGTTTCCTCAACCGTTCTACCGTTTCCTTAACCGTTTCTTTAACCGTTCTACCGTTTCCTCAACCGTTTCCTTAACCGTTCTACCGTTTCCTCAACCGTTACCTTAACCGTTTTTCTGTTACCTTAACCGTTCTACCGTTTCTTCAACCGTTTTTCTGTTACCTTAACCGTTCTACCGTTTCTTCAACCGTTTTTCCGTTTTCTTAACCGTTTCCTAAACCGTTTTTCCGTTTTCGTTACCGTTCTACCGTTTCCTTAACCGTTCTACCGTTTCCTCAACCGTTCTACCGTTTCTTCAACCGTTTTTCCGTTTCCTTAACCGTTCTACCGTTTCTTCAACCGTTTTTCCGTTTCCTTAACTGTTCTACCGTTTCTTAAACCTTTTTTCCGTTTCCTTAACCGTTCTACCGTTTCTTTAACCGTTTTTCCGTTTCCTTAACCGTTCTACCGTTTCCTTAACCGTTTCTTGACCGTTTTTCCGTTTTCTTAACCGTTTCCTTAACCTTTTTACCGTTTCCTTAACTGTTTTTCCGTTTTCGTTACCGTTCTACCGTTTTCTTAACCGTTTCCTTAACCATTCTTCCGTTTCTTCAACCGTTCTACCGTTTCCTTTACCGTTTTTCCGTTTTCGTTACCGTTCTACCGTTTTCTTAACCGTTTCCTCAACCGTTCTACCGTTTCCTTAACCGTTTCCTTAACCGTTCTACCGTTTCCTCAACCGTTACCTTAACCGTTTTTCCGTTTCCTTAACCGTTTTACCGTTTCTTAAACCGTTTTTCTGTTACCTTAACCGTTCTACCGTTTCTTCAACCGTTTTTCTGTTACCTTAACCGTTCTACCGTTTCTTCAACCGTTTTTCCGTTTTCTTAACCGTTTCCTAAACCGTTTTTCCGTTTTCGTTACCGTTCTACCGTTTCCTCAACCGTTCTACCGTTTCCTCAACCGTTCTACCGTTTCTTCAACCGTTTTTCCGTTTCCTTAACCGTTCTACCGTTTTCTTAACCGTTTCCTCAACCGTTCTACCGTTTCCTTAACCGTTTCCTTAACCGTTCTACCGTTTCCTCAACCGTTACCTTAACCGTTTTTCCGTTTCCTTAACCGTTCTACCGTTTTCTTAACCGTTCTACCGTTTCCTCAACCGTTACCTTAACCGTTTTTCCGTTTCCTTAACCGTTCTACCGTTTCCTTAACCGTTCTACCGTTTCTTCAACCGTTTTTCCGTTTCCTCAACCGTTCTACCGTTTCTTCAACCGTTTTTCCGTTTCCTTAACTGTTCTACCGTTTCTTAAACCTTTTTTCCGTTTCCTTAACCGTTCTACCGTTTCCTTAACCGTTTCCTTGACCGTTTTTCCGTTTTCTTAACCGTTTCCTTAACCTTTTTACCGTTTCCTTAACTGTTTTTCCGTTTTCGTTACCGTTCTACCGTTTTCTTAACCGTTTCCTTAACCATTCTTCCGTTTCTTCAACCGTTCTACCGTTTCCTTAACCGTTTTTCCGTTTTCGTTACCGTTCTACCGTTTTCTTAACCGTTTCCTCAACCGTTCTACCGTTTCCTTAACCGTTTCTTTAACCGTTCTACCGTTTCCTCAACCGTTACCTTAACCGTTTTTCCGTTTCCTTAACCGTTCTACCGTTTCCTTAACCGTTCTACCGTTTCCTTAACCGTTTTTCCGTTTTCTTAACCGTTTCCTTAACCGTTTCCTTAACCGTTCTTCCGTTTCCTTAACTGTTCTACCGTTTCCTTAACCGTTCTACCGTTTCTTAAACCGTTTTTCCGTTTCCTTAACCGTTCTACCGTTTCTTAAACCGTTTTTCCGTTTCCTTAACCGTTCTACCGTTTCTTAAACCGTTTTTCCGTTTCCTTAACCGTTCTACCGTTTCCTTAACCGTTTTTCCGTTTCCTTAACCGTTTCCTTAACTGTTTCCTTAACCGTTCTTCCGTTTCCTTAACTGTTCTACCATTTCCTTAACCGTTCTTCCGTTTCTTTAACCGTTTTTCCGTTTCTTTAACCGTTCTTCCGTTTCTTTAACCGTTCTACCGTTTCCTTAAACGCTACCTTAACTGTTCTATACACCATCGTCACATCCCTATAGAAACCCTAGGCCGGCCTGCATCCTCAGTCTTCGGGCCTGCATCCTCAGTCTTCGGGCCTGCATCCTCAGTCTTCGGGCCTGCATCCTCAGTCTTCGGGCCTGCATCCTCAGTTTTCGGGCCTGCATCCTCAGTCTTCGGGCCTGCATCCTCAGTCTTCGGGCCTGCATCCTCAGTCTTCGGGCCTGGGCCTGCATTTTCAGCCTTGAGCCTGGGCCTGCATCCTCAGCCTTGAGCCTGGGCCTGCATTTTCAGCCTTGAGCCTGGGCCTTCATCCTCAGCCTTGAGCCTGGGCCTGCATTTTCAGCCTTGAGCCTGGGCCTGCATTTTCAGCCTTGAGCCTGGGCCTGCATTTTCAGCCTTGAGCCTGGGCCTGCATTTTCAGCCTTGAGCCTGGGCCTGCATTTTCAGCCTTGAGCCTGGGCCTGCATCGAACCCGTGACCACTACTGTCGACGGAGCACACACCCGTTTCCTCTTCCTGCCCCGCTGACGCTCACCGGTGCAAGAGTTTATTTAGGTCCTCTTTTACCACCCCCTCGACCTCCGACGCGGCCCTCCTTTTCCGGCCTTCGTTCTATCTCAGAGCACTGACACGCGGTCTGAATCGATTTCCGGTTGTTGTAGAATTTCGCTTTCATGATTGCTCAAATCAATGACTACATCTTTTCCAGTACAGTGAACTCATTTTTTATAGACTCCGCCCCTCCAAAATCACCCATTAGCTGACGTCCAGTGATGCCGACGTCAAACTTTTTGCAAATATGCACACCGAATTCTGAACAAATTCTCCAGAATGACGCTTATTAGATTAAAAATTATTTTTTCTCCTTATACATATATATATATATAAGCAGAAAAAGTAAAAAAAAAAGCTCGACTTGGCAAACTCTATGGGTCAAATATCCACACACTTAATTTTCCATAGGGTTGAAGTTTGGGGAGTGTGCGAGCCCATAATTTTTGCTTCTAAAGCAACAGTAATCAGTGGTGCTTCACCATTTTCGGTGATTACAGAAAACAGCCTTACAGAAACAGGATGAGAAGTCGTAATCAGAATTTTTCCTTTCTGACAGACTGATTGAATGTCCTTGTCTAATATTCTGTGGTTTTAGCCGTTTTCGTTAGCTCCAACTGAAAATATCTTCTTATCAGTGAAGAGTCCTCATGTCATTGCCCGAACGCGTGACTCGACAAAAGTATTCGCGATTTCTTGAGTCCTATTGTCGGCGCAATAAAATGAGTGCACGGTGTCTGCGCAGTAACTGGCGCCAACTTGCACAAAATCGGAAAATCGATGCTTTTATCTTGTGTTTTTTGCATTTTTTTGCATTATTTGCCCCAAATTAAAATCTGTAGGCATAAATTGACTATTTTCAACCAATTTCAGTCATTTATTTTATAACACAGTGGGAGAAACGAGACCTCCAAGCCAAAGCGGAAAGGGAGGAGCCTAATTCTTCAAAAACGCCGCACGCATTTTCGCCCAAGTTTTGAAGCAATCAATAAACACTAATTTCCAGAGCTTAAAAATATTTATTAGGAAAAATTTTTCGAACATTTTATAGAAAAATATGTCAGAAACAAAATGTTCGAAGTAAATTGTTCGATCTAAACACTCATCGACCGAAAAATTTCGAACGAAAGTTTCCAGTTCGAAATGGAAGAGAAAATGACGTGGCCGTGGAAGAGAAAACCATACAATGGGTAGAATCATAATTTTTTTTGAAATCAAGAAGTCGAGTAAGAATTGCTTTCAAACATTATTTTTTTTGTTAGTTCAATAGAGAAACACACTTTATAAAAAGTGTTCGTGTGAATTTCTGTGAAAACATCTATTTCTCGAGAAAGTATGAAAGTTCTTCAGTAAGAAAGTTTAGTACTAAATGTAAATCAATCAAGATGTTCAGAACGGAAGAAAATTGGATGTTGATGTTGTGTTAAAATATTGATAATTGTATTGTCAGAACTGTGTTCGTTGGAATTAGGAAAAAAATGCGTCGTTCTCGAGATAATCAGGAAGAAGCGGCTTCGTACCCAACAAATCACATCGGGCCGTGACCGTGGGGGTCGAGTTTTTGCAAGGATATGTCTCGGCCCTCCTACTGTGATAAAGCAAGCTGGAAAAACCTGAAAAAAGCGTCTGAGTCCAATGGAGCGCATTTGCAGACCCCCTCCCGCTGCACTTATTTTTTTGCGCCGACAATAGTAACTCGCAAAAGCCAAATTGATGATGTTAGAAAATCCAATGTATCCCTAAAAACATATGAGAACGTTGAAAGTAGTGATCAAATTGGTGTTTTCGGTAAAACTCTATCAATGTGGACAAAGATCAGAAACAGGATGGCAAAGATCATATCCAAGAAAATGTGGGCAAAGATTTTTCGGGCACTGATCAAGCTCGCGATTTATATGGGCAAAAAGCATGTGGGCAAAGATCAATGTGGGCAAAAGAACTTTTCGGGGCAAAGATCATTTGCCGAATTTTCAACGATACATTTGATACGGTGGCACACATTGGATTGTGTTGTCCCGAGGCAACTAACCCATTCTGGTTCCAGATATCTCGAAATGATGTCCTGATATCACTTCCGATTCTTGGCCTCTTCTTCGACGTCTTCATAGACGATTACTGTTTCCTTCATCATTATTCTACTTTCCGTTCTGATGCAATGATTATGAATATTTCTTAAAGAACAACGAATAAAAATGCTCAACTTTTAACATTAACTCGCTTATTGAGAGATCATAAAAAGGAAACATCACACGGAACACAGAACAAAGTTCAAAGATACCGATAAGAGAATCCGTAGGTGAAAGAGGTACCAGAAGTGTAGAGAATGACTGGAAGTGGATTCACTGTAGTCGTCACGTTCATAGGAGTGTTTAGACAGCAATCTCTGAAAAATGGTACCTTTTCCATTGATTTATCGATAATAAACTCACCGATCACTCGTGATTCTCGGGTCTTCAAGATGCTTGACTTCGACGCCTCCTTCATAACATCCGAATGAACAAATCTGTCGTCTAGCTGATTCAGATGTTATTTCATAAATCACTTGCAATGTTCTGTCAGTAGGACCCTGAAAAGTTAACTGATGAAACGATCCACAACCCAATACTTACAACAATCCAAGAAGTGCAAAATGTGAAGTATTGATCGTCTTTTCTGTCGAACTTCACACTCAACTTCTGTTTCTGCCATTGATCAGTGGCAATCAGTGTCGTTCCACATCCTTCTGGCTGTAACTTGTCGTTGTTTTTTTAAAGTTTTCCAATATTCATAAACCCTCACTCTTTGATCGCAGAGGTCTCCACCGTATCCCATCGGACAGTTGCACACTTGGCAGTTGTTCGGGTTGGGGATTCCTCCATTCGCACAATTTGCAACTGATTCTGAGTTCCTGCATACATCGTAACACTGGTAGTACTGGTTGATTTGATCGAAATCGTAGAAGTTCGGAATCATTGAACCCATCGTTTCGATGAAGGAACGGTCTTTTGGGAGCATCGTTTGCTCGTCGTCTTTGTTTGAAAAGCTAAAAATGACAATGTTTAAAAACTGGATTGAAATAGGGTTGTTTTCTAGATCACTCCGTGGTAAAAAAAAACTCACGAGTCTGCTGAATAATGCATGACGCTACCGTAGTCATATGGAACCAAGTTCGCCCAAAGTCTAGGGGATAAAAGTTCAAAGTTTGGAAGGTCTCGTTGCTGAAAACTCGGGGGGTTTTCTCATAAATTTAGAAAAACATCAAGTTAACTTGATGTTCTTCTTTTCTTACATCAATGTTCTGAGGGAGAATATCCAGGTAGCGGTTGCGATCACTTCTACTCTGCGTGTGCTCGATGCCGATGGCATGCATCAACTCATGGATGGCAGTTCCCATCTGAATCATCATACGTTTAAAACTATCACTAATTTATTCAGATGTCAACCAACCCCCCAGCAGTTCTTGGTTAGTGACACGTCCTGCATTCCAATCTGAAGCCGTCCGATAGGCGATGAGCACGATCCAAGATCGACGATCCGCACTGCGTCTCCATCTGGAATTATTTCGATTTCAATTCCAATGTGTTCCTTCGTTCTGTGAGATGGGGTAATTTGTGAAACTGAGAAAGTAAGAAGACGGTACGAAAAGCACAAAGTCTTGTGACGTCACAATTGTTCAATGGTGTCGAGTGGTTCGAAGAGATGGTGATGGTCACGTCTTCATGTGAATATCCACATTTGTATCAGGAGAATCACTCGAAATATACTTGACTGTCCAGAACAAAGTATGAAAAGAGAACACTGTGACAAAGTTCAGTTTCTTTCGGAACAAATTGTGTAGAATTTTTCTAACTGAGAACATTTATTTATTATCAAAGATCGTGAACTAACCTGAATTGCGGTTACTCACAGTTTGAAACCGAATGCACGTCCATGCATGCAGCTCTTCGATCGCCATTTTCACCGACTTTTTGATGTTGTCTGAAATATTTTTAGTTAGTTCTGAACCACAGCTCCACTATTCCTCACTTGTCACATTTCCTACGAAGTAAGGCACTTTGTTATCAGGCCATCGATAGGAAAGGTCTCTCTGTACCTGTCTCACTTTCCTCTGTAAACGAATTGACTCATTTCTTTGGTTTTTCTATTATTTTGAAAAGCCAGTTCGGAAGTGATGTTTGTTGTTGACTTTTCGGGAATATTTTTGAAATGACAAACCCTTCCTAATGATGCTCCAAAGTTTGATGGCGTTCGATAGTACGGAATGGCACACTTTGATAAAATAACCTGAAAGGAAATAAGTATATATTTATATTTGAGCAAAACAAAAAGTAAAATTTTCTTAAAGTTAGTGTTTTGGATATCCAATCACTCATAGTTGAAAACCCTTACCAAAAAGAAGAGGCCAGCAAAACCCAAAACGAGCCGCATTTCAGTGCCAAGAATAACTAAACGTGGCTGATTTTGTGCCTATTTCAACTAGTATTTGAGCAAACTTGTGCTCACTCAGCTCCTCCCCTTTCGGATAGTCCTTTTGGCAAATACAGCTTTTTCATATATTTCCCTCTATTTGTGGTAACTTTTGCGATGTTTGAGTTGGAGTAAATTAACACTTGTCTGTTCAGATGCTCGTGTGCCGTCACTGATACGAAAGATGCAAATCAGATGAGTTTTTTATCCAGTTTGACCAGCTGCGTTTTACAATTCGCACACTCAAAGTGCATACAAACAAGAAAACAGCATTTTTGGGAGTCTTGCGTGGAACCGATCTTTGCAAGGAAACATGGGAGCTTGTGAACTCTCAGACAGTTGCGCACATTGCGACTGTTTCAAAGTGCAACAAGCTATCCTCTAGGAACTTCATCACAATCGTTGATTCGGTTCTTTAAATCAAGATTTTTTGCCATTCGTTCAAACAGTGAATATTTAGTGTTTACTTATTGTCAATGTAACTGACAAACTGGTAGAGCTTGTTTGTCAGCTGTAGTTTTGTTTTCCGCTGTCCTGATTCTCCTTTTTGAGAAACCAGCCGGTCGAGCTGCTCCGCAGCTCTCCGGCTGGCTTCTTATGGGGCTGGAAATCCGCTTAAATGTCCCAATACACCTGTTCCAAAGAAAGCAAAAAAGTTTTCACTCGAAAAGAATAGAGCCTCTGACCCTCTGCACACCGTCTGCACGCGTAACCGCCGGGCCACCCCGATGTACACTTGCCAGGGCAGCGCAAGTGCGTACATGTGCACGCGGTTTTGGGACCCTCTCGCAGGGCCACAGAAATTTTCAGGTAAAGTACCCTTCAAATTAAAGCTATCAACTTCTAGTTTGGACGGGCATCATGGCGGCATGAAATAAGGGCCGTAACCGAAAATTGGGCTCATTCCTATTTCTAGGAACTTCTCCAGGGTCCGCTCTGTTGAATTAATAATCTGTTGAATTACGAACTCGGTATGTGTTTTGAGTGGAAAATGTCGTGACTCAAATTTCCTGAAACCGTGTTTCACGACTTTTATGAATTCCATACCCCACAATCTATTACGATATCCGAAAAACTCTCAACGAATTGTCTCCAGCAATTCTCTACCAACATTTCCCGCCAACTCCAAACTTATTTCCTCCCAATTCCCGCCAAAAGCGTTCAAATTCCCTCCAAAGTTTGACGCGAATTCTTCGCGCGAAAACGCCAAGCGAGACAACACACCCGCGCGAAAGACGCAGAGAGCGTCTCGATCATTTGAACAAAGAGTCGAGCCTTACGGCTTACTCCGGAAGGAGCTGGAACCGGAAGAGAGCCAAATCAAATGACGACGTGTCCCAAACCCAAACCTTTTCAGATCTAATTGGACGACACGTCTTCCGAATCTCCAAACTATCTATCTCTCCTTGAACTTTCACAGCTCTCCGTTATCTATTCTGTTTTCCACTCATCCGTTGGTTTTCCGTCACGTCGTCGCACCGCAGCCGCCGCTTCATTCCTCTTCGTCCCTTCGTCTGCTGATCTTTCCCCGACGCCTTCTACTTTATTCCGGATTACCTTTTCTTTACCGTTATTAATTACTCGGGAACAGCTATATTGGAATTTTCCCACTCACTCTGTATATTCAAGACCAGGCTCCCTTCCAAACACTCGCACGAAGCGAAAGGGGTTAGGTTTTTTCATGAGATCCTGAGTATCTCATTTTTCCTAACGTAATAGAGTCCTGATAAACAATTATAGCCTGAACCTGTGTTCTGTACTACATGTACTTTGAGTGCCACGGATGATAAAAATTGAGACTATGTGGGTTCGATAGGACCCTTTAAGAGATTCAGAAAACACTAGTCAAAAAAATTGCAAAAAAATTTTCGACCGAGTTAAGCTCAAAAAACCTGCTCAAGATGCAAAAAATTGTCGATTTTTTCAAAAAATCGTAACTTTTTTAGTTGTTGACCGATTTTGAAGTTTAAAATACCATTCTATAGCGAAAAATGTGCTCTTTACGGTAAAATTTGTTTGAAAAATATTAGACTGTCATAAAAAGATAATATAAGGGGGAAAATATGGTCAAACAGGGATATCTTGAAAACGCAAATTGAACCAGATTCCAGACTATTTTTATTGAATTTCTCGTATCCAATATGCTATGAATCCATAAAAATATCGCGGGGCACTCAATACCCATTCCTGATATAAATTAAAAACAACTTTTCAAAAAAAATGGCGGCAGGCAAAAACGATTTATGGCGAAAACCATTGTCTTCCGGACACCATAAACCGTTTTATGACATGCGAAACAATATTTTGCTTTCGTATTCATACAGTTTGCACCACTTTGTCTGTGATTTTATATTTTTATTATTCGGTTTTTGATTTGCCGAACTACTTTTTTATGTTTCCTTTTTTATCAATACTTTCCCAACTGTCCTGAAACTAAATTTTATGTTTTTCAAAAACTCGGCTGTTTTCCACTCCAAACAAGCCAAAGAACATAAAAATTGGTCCAGTGGTTCTCGAGATACGGAGCCTCAAAGTTAGGTATACCCTAAAACCCCAAAAATCGGTTAGAAAACGACGAAATAGTGTGGAGACCGCGGAGGCGCAGCTAGCGCGGACCCCTTTTTGAGCGCGTTTTTCTGACGTTTTGCACTGTAACTCGAGAACGGATCTATCAAAATTAATGAACTTTTTTGTAAAAGTTGCAGAATCATTTGTAGATTACGAATGCAAAGTTTCATTTAAATTGGTCTGCACACATTCGAGAAAAAGTCCCGGAAATGTCGCAAAATGAAAAAAGCCCAGCTTATACGGAAATTTCGACTTATCCGGACTTGTTCTCAAATGTGTGCAGACCAATTCAGATGAAACTTTGCAGTCTTGATCTACAAATAATTCTGCATCTTTTACAAAAAAGTTTATTAATTTTGGTAAATCCGTTCTCGAGTTACAGTGCAAAACGTCAGAAAAACGCGCTCAAAAAGGGGTCCGCGCTAGTTGCGCCTCCGCGGTCTCCACACTATTTCGTCGTTTTCTAACCGATTTTTGGGGTTTTTAGGGTATACCTAACTTTGAGGCTCCGTATCTCGAGAACCACCTGACCGATTTTGATGTTCTTTGGCTTGTTTGGAGTGGAAAACAGCCGAATTTCGGAAAATAATAAAATTAAGTTTCTGGGCAATTGGGAAAGTATTGATAAAAAAGGAAACATAAAAAAGTAGTTTGGCAAATCAAAAACCGAATAATAAAAATATAAAATCACAGACAAAGTGGTGCAAACTGTATGAATACAAGAGCAAAATATTGTTCCGCATGTCATAAAACGGTTTATGGTGTCCGGAAGACAATGGTCTCCGCCATAAATCGTTTTTGCCTGCCGCCATCTTTCTTATATTTAAAATCCTGTTGGGGGATGTTTGTGTGTGTGTGTGTGTGTGTATGAGTAGTCAACTCTGTGCATGTAGGGGAAGGAAAGAAATAATGTGAAGTAGACAAAAGTCGAACCAGCGACCTTTTGAACGATAGACAAACGTGCTACCGAATGAACCACTCATACAAACATTTTCACGTGAATATTTCTGAATAACCTCCCAGCCATGCTGAGGCGGCGTGAGCCGCCCCAGCAGGCTGGTTTTTTTTGAAAAGTTGTTTTTAATTTATATCAGGAATGGGTATTGAGTGCCCCGCGATATTTTTATGGAGTTATAGTATATTGGATACGAGGAATTCAATAAAAATAGTCTGGAACCTGGCTCAATTCGCGTTTTCGAGATATCACTATTTGGTCATAGTTGTCCCCCTATATTACCATTTTATGACAGTTTCAAATTGTTCAAACAAATTTTACCGTAAAGAACACATTTTTCGCTATAGAATGGTATTTTAAACTTCAAAATCGGTCAAGAACTAAAAAAGTTACGATTTTTTGAAAAAATCGACCATTTTTTGCATCTTGAGCAGGTTTTTTGAGCATAACTCGGTCGAAAATTTTTTTGCAATTTTTTTGACTAGTGTTTTTTGAATCTCTTAAAGGGTCCTATCGAACCCACATAGTCACAATTTTTATCATCCGTGGCACTCAAAGTACATTCCATGTGAGTGTTCTAACACCTTATGCGCGTCTATCTGCTTTCTTCAAACCCTTAAGCGTGCTCCAGATGCGTCCATCCCTCAAACGAGTCACGACAGTAAACAAAAAGTGGTCAAGTTGAACTTGAAGAACTTGGAATTTCCTGAGGCACTTCCGAAAAAATGAAGAACTACCCAAACATTAGAGGGCACTTTCTAACAGACTGTTGAAGAGAATTTGTTCCATATTTCCAGTTTTCACAATGTTTTAACCAGGAAAGATTCCAATTTCATAATCGTATGTTGAAGCCTTCTATTGTCAAAATAATCAAATTGCGGAAAAGTGTGCATACACCGATTGTGGGCGTGGCCAAATCTGGGAGGCGGGGCCAAAGGCCAAAATTATTTGCAAAGTGCGGCACCAGTTTGCTTTTTTTTTTGTTTTTTTGGAAAGTTCGATTTTAGGTGGTTTCCGTTAATTTTTTCATAATTTCCTTTCATTTTCTTTCATTCTGACAAAAAAAACACCTGAAAATGAAAAAAAATTGATAAAAACAATGAAATTTTGATGAAAATGATGACAAAAATTATGTGCGGCGAGGTTTCAGCAAACTGGTGCCGCACTTTGCAAATAATTTTGGCCTTTGGCCCCGCCTCCCAGATTTGGCCACGCCCACAATCGGTGTATGCACACTTTTCCGCAATTCGATTATTTTGACAATAGACAATTTTGAGATACTGTGAGAAGCCATCCTCGATTAATCATTCTGTGAAGGCGATTACGCACCGGCTTCCTAGTCTAGCTGACTTCACACTCTCTAAAGTCTCCACTTTTTGTCCGCTTTTCTGATATTTTGTGCAGCGTGTTCTCTACTCAACGTCTTCTCGTTTACTTCCATCTGATTGATGGCCAACCGGCCGGTTCAGGCGGATCAACTCCATGTGGGGAACACGTTTCGGACGCCTTCAGAGTACGGACACTTCTGCAGACCACAAGGGAACAAGCAGTCATGTGATTGCACGCGGTCGATCGTTCTTTCACAAAATACAGCAGACCAGAACGATCTGCTACAAAGAGGTCTCTGAATCGGAATAGTTTCAGAAAAACGCCTGACTCTGTCTAAAAATAGTAAAAGCTACGGTAGAATACTTCTGAAATTGTACCTCTTCGATGTGTCTGTTTTTGATGACATCAAGATTTTGAAATCATAAAGTGAAGTTACGTAAAATACCAACACGACTTCACATGGCACTGAACAAATTCCACAGCTTGTTACTGTTGTAGTGTCTAGTTTCCACACAAAGACTCTTCCAGAAAGTTCCATCTCCTTCAAGTTGATCGCAAACTCGATCCAGTCACGGAAAGTACGGCGCCTCACGTAGAAACGCGGCCTTCCCTCGGTACAATCTTTTCCATTGATAAGGACAAATAAATGTACCGAGACTGAAACTTTCGGTACTTGCGGACTTTGGAGACGCCGATTCAATGAGGAATACAAGAAGTTACAGACATCCGGTCTTGAAACATGATGCAAAATTATATTTAAGGAATATGGAAAACATACAAAATGGGGGATCAAAACTCGAGTAAATTTAAAGCAAACAAGTTAGCTTCAATAGGACAACTTCATTCAATTCTGCATTATAATGTTGTTGGAACCCTTTCATTATGCAAAAATCAACCGAATATGCGAATAAATTAGGGTTCAGTAAGGAGAAGAAATAATCATTTCATAATGCGCGACTACAACCTACTGTAAGTGTCAACAAGATGGGTGAATCGGCTACAAACTTGAAAAAAATTTGGTTATTGTGGTGGTGTAAGCTTGCTTTATAGCCTGGAAATAAGCGATATTAAATATTTTTTGCGTCGGAAAACAGCTTTTTCAGAATAAGTTAACGGAAGAGCTAGGTGATCATCTCTTGGTCACACTGCCTCCATAGTCCAATCACATCATCGCCACCCCTTCTTCGTGGTCTCTAAACACCTACAGTAGCCCTATTTTTCTAATTTTCAAAAAATCGCAATCTCTGAGTCCTCCCACCTTGAACCGAACGATCAGAAGCTGTCGTTCTTTGAATTTACCAACTCTATTTGTGTCTCGGGTGCTTCCTTCCCAAGTCTCATTCTCTTTAATTGCAACAGTCCTTTCATTCCCAAAAGCTCCGCCCTGATGCGCATACAGTACTCCTCCTCCTGATCCCACTGATCTGGTCGAACTCAACCCTTCGCTTGTCACTCCGTCTCTTGTTCTCGCCTGCTATCTTCTTCGTTTCTTAGCACCTCCCACTGTCTGATACGTGTATAAAAGGGAACGAGGTGCTACTGGAACCTCAACAACCCTGGCTTAAACTTCTAAAATCTACAACAACACAAAATGAATACCTTTTCTTTCACCACTTGTCTCATCCTTCTGGCTCTCTATGGTGAGAACTGAAAATCAAAAGAAGCAAGATATTTAAAGGCAGCATTTTCAGTCACTGTCTCCTTCGCCGCCCCAATGATCGATGAGTCGACATTCGGAAAGCCGACCAATCTGGAAATCCTGTTCGCCAAGATCGTCAAGAAGCAGGAAGCGTCGAAGGCGCACCGACTCATTAACCTGATCAGCCGAGGAGTGCCCGGAGGTGTCGATGCTCCAATCCCGATGATGGCCGAGTATGAGACCTTCAAGTCGGACAAGTCGGCCAACTTCATAAACGACGGCAACGGCCACATTGTCTTCAGACAGTATAGACGTGCTCGTCTCTCTGATGTGAGTACAGAAACGGATAGCTGATAAGCGTGTGATCGTCGTGAATTGTTCAATGGTCAGGTCACACATGAGATGAAAGAGATCATTCACGCCTACTACGTCTTTAGTCTTTTTCGAACATTCCGGAACTACAACCTTCTTGTTTCCAAACAAAGAAGACGTATTACAGCACACAATGTAGCCATTTTGTGAGAGACTGTACCGAAATTTGAAAAATGTTTCTAAGTGTGACAGTTCTGTATTTCCTCACTTCCAGATCCTCCACAATGTCAACCGTCGTGCTGGAGGCGTCTAAACATGTCTCATCCAACCACGCCGACATTCCGATCCCTTTGATCTTCCCCACCAACATCGTCTCTTCTCTCCATTTCCCCGAAACCTTCGTCTCCTTCGACATACTGTTTGTACATTCCCCCTCCATTGAACATATCAATTCGCCATATCACAGAAACGTTTCTGTTCCTCTCCGACATATCACCCGTAACCGTTCATATCATTTTTCACTACGGGTTAAAAAAAACAAAGGAAATTCGTCCTTTCCCCGACTAGAACTGTTGTAAATACATTTCGCGCATTCTTTGTACATTTTTCTTTGAATAAAAGAAATTTAACTCGAGTATTGTTTTCATTTCAAATCGCTGGTGATGTCACTGTGCTTTCTCCGACCACTTCTTCAGATGGGGATCTTTTTTTCTTATTTTAAGTTCGCCGAAATGAAATGAAAATAGAAAAGATCTTTGAAGAATACAAGTCTTGTGACAATGACTTTCAATGAACACTGCCGAATGATTTTAGACTCTATGTACATGGAAATTAGAAATTGAGATATTAAAAAAATTTTTGGAATACGAGTATTTGAAAGATTTCAGATTATACAGAAAATGTGAATATCTTCAAAAACACACTCAGTTGAGGTAGCAAGCTTATTCATAGAATGAGTGTCTGTCTGTGGGTTTCATCTCCTTTATATACCAAGTGCCCGATCAGAGTACCCCCGATTCGAAGGGGCGGGGCCGTCGGAGAACGATCGGATTCTATGTAGCACGTCTACATTCGTGACTGGAAGTGTCGTCAAGTCACCGAGAGATGTGTGATGTACTCTACGTGACACACATGAACGACATCGCTTCTTCTGAAGACGAATGAGATATTTCACCAAAATAACCAGCATGCATTGTCTCTGGAACTTCCGGTGCTTCGACCATCGATGAAAGTATCTGCGTCTCCGGTTCCGCCACGGTCTTGCACTTTTCTACGTCATTGATTGATAGAAGATCACAGTTTGTCTTCTCTCGCACCCTCCCTTATCAGGTGATATCTCGCCACTATCAGTGTCTTGGTGTCCGATGTTCGTATGATCCATCGTGTGTGGGATGGAATGAAATAAATAGACAACGTCCAAGTCGTGATTTCGCCAAGTTTCACACTCTTCTTCTCAAGTTTCCCTTCTTACGCACACTTCAATGCACAACTTCTCACTTCTTCTCATTTTTCTGACCATTTTCCCAGGTACTTTTTTCATATTTCAGATCAGTTTCAAATAATATTTCACAATGTTATGTCTTTCGATACATTCATTGATTGCTTTTTCCAGTGATTCTCAGCGCACCCGATGACAAATTGGACGTTTTGTTCAGCAAACTGATCAAGAAAAAGGAGAACGTGAAAAATGCGCGTCTCATCGACTTCATCTCACGTGGAGCTCCGTCCGGAGTGGATGCTCCGATCCCTTCAATAGCGGAGTACGAAACATTCAAGTCGGACAAATCCGTGAATTTCTTGAGCGACGGAGCTGGTCACATCGTTTTCAGACAGTTTAGACGAATCCGCATTTCAGATGTGGGTTTTCCTATCAAATTTTCCGGTAGTTAATGCTTGATTTTTCAGTTGCTCGGCTCCCAAATGAAATCTCGCCCTGGACTTCGTTTCTAATCATCTTCTGGACAATTTGCATATTTGCCTGTTACTTTTATATTTTAAATGTGACGGGTTGAAACTGAAAAACAAAGGAAAAGATAAGATATGACAGAACGCGATTTGCTGAAAAACCGATGAAATAATAAAAATAGTTTTAACTTATCTCCGATCTCTGTTCTCTTACATTCGAAAAACGAGAAGTGATAAAAAGTTTCACGGTGTCCTGTCTCAAAAAAGTTACGGAATGTCTTCAACTTTACATTGATACGAATCATTTTTGGAATGTCATTGGATTGTCAAGTTCTGATCAGTTTCAGACTTAGTTTTGTTTTACACAAACTGCATGCATTCTGAGAATTGATCCTCTTGAAAAACCGGATCAATATGTATTATTTTGCACCGAGTGAGTCTCGTTATGTTCCATCAGAAGTTTAAACTATTTCATTCTATTTATCACTCTATTTGGAGAAATGGGCGGGTCTCGCCACGAAAACGACGCGTTTTCAACGTTAAATTTAATACGGTGGCACTCATTGGACTGTGTTTTCCCGAGGCCCCGCAACGTGCAGCGGTTCAGACAACGATAATACCTTTTTATGAACGACTACGATGAAACACTCAGCGATGAAACACTCAACTACGATGAAACACCTAAAATTACTTACAAAAGTAGGTTTTTCAGATCCTCCAGTATCAGTGGCTTCCTCCTTTTGAGTGCACATGTACCGAGTAGAAATTAACTGTCATTCCACCTCCTCCATCGAAACAGTCTCATCTGTTATCACTCCTATGTAGGATGCGGTACATGTGCACTCAAAAGGAGGAAGCCACTGATACTGGAGGATCTGAAAAACCTACTTTTGGAAGTAATTTAGAGTGTTTCATCGTTGAGTGTTTCATCGTAGTTATAAATAAGTATTACAATAAAATTCAAGCTTAACTTTTTAAATTAATAGAGTAACCTGAATATGTCAAGAATTTCTATGATGGACATCGGAACTTTCACTTTGTGATGCCTTGGAAAAAAATAATAATGAGTTGTGGAGGATGCAAAAAAAGCTCAGTTGTCTGATCACATCGGAAAAATCAACTATGCACTCATGAAATCAAAAGCCCAATGGAGGAAGTGACTGATACTGGATGACCTGAAAACCCAGCTTCTAAATGTAATATTAATATTTCATAATTGTTTTTCATAAGTAAGTAGATTTTGAACTTGGATTCAAAAATGATATATGTAGTAATATGAAAAGTTCTGAAAAACTTATAGCACTAGAAAGCTCTTTTTTTAACGAGTTTAGATCTGTGTTCCACTTTTTCTACCGAGCTCTATGAACCGAGATATGGAGCTCCAAAGTTAGAACTTTTATTGGGGCTCAAATCAAAAATGAGCTGGCAAAACGCTATATCAACTTGGGCCAACTTGTTTCAGAGCTTCTTCTATACTTTGAAATTGTTAGTAAGATTCGTTGAAAAGGGCAACACTACTACACTTCTGGACTTGTGATCTTTTCAATACTCAACTTCAGAGCTCCATATCTCGGCTCACAGAGCTCGGTAGAAAACATGGAACACAGTTTTGAACTCATCAAAACAGAAGCTTTTGAATGATATAGCCTATATCATTCAAAAGCTTCTATATATCAAATAGATTTCATGGAAAAACTCCGTGGACTCATCAGACCATTCCCTTGTTAGCATATACAAAAGAAGTTAAGGGCTCCGATGACATCGGAAAATTCATTGTAAATGACAGTACCACTATCATAAGTTTTGTAACGCTCCGATGCGGATTTGAAGTGAAATATTGTCAAATTAATTAAATGTGGACATCATTCGAAAGTTCACCGCCACGCCGACGCGACAAATAGGCTCCGCCCCCTGAACGGTCCCACCGCGCCGCACTTTTTTGAACGCGAAAAAAAGACAATTTTTCCGGATTTTCCGTATATTTTTTGTACATTTTCAGATTGAGAAAAATTTTTTCTATGTTTCCTATTGAAAAACTGAAGTAAAATCAGTCAATTTACCGAGTAAAAAAAAGAAACACGTCAGGCACGGCACTGATTGCAAAATTAGGGGCGTGGCCTATTTTTCAAAATTTTGGGATTTCGCGCATTTTTTCGTGGCCACATTTGATTAATTTGACAATAGACTCTCCAGAAGCTCTCATATCAATGGTGAGTCACATTTGATTGTCTTCCTCTCATTATCATCTTCTCTGCTACCACAGAACATTCAGTGGATCCTGATTTACAACGAGACGCAACGACCATGCGAAGAAGTCACAAGGTATCACGAGAAGGGTTGAACTGGATAAACCATCTCAGTGACCATTTGTCATGTTCCATTGAACGGTTTTGCACGAAAGGATTCAGAGAAGACACCATCTTGTGATATCAGCAGAACAGGGTGGGGCGAATCAGAGAACGAATTGAGAAGGGTACTGTAGTTGTATAAAACTGAGGACGAGGTGACGGACTGCTTCTGGTTCCAATTGAACCGAATGCACCTATTGGTCAGTTCTAGTTTATTGGCTTAATTTCAGTTGGGTAAGTTCATTTGGTAAAACATGCAATATTTTATTTGAATGTTTCCTTTTTACCCAAAGGCTTTTCAAGAAACTCTTGTCATGATGCTAACCAAACTTCTCAAGAGTGCTTCCTCAAAAACCGAGAGCCGAAGTTACGGGTAAGTCACAACAATAAAGTCAAGTTGAATTAACCGAGTATATTCTAAATTTGATCGAGTCTCAATTTTAAAATTACCGTAAGCTCCCTGAATTTATGAGCCACTCATTTCTTCAACTATTTCTTCAAAATGGATTTTTTTGGGTGTGGTGTGATAAGAAAGAGATTTATGAAAAGCGTATCAAGGGTGTCTCTTGGAATAAGTTTCTCGCCGAGACATGCAGATTTGCCGCCAAGTGTGACCTAAGTGGCTCAACGGGACGAACGAACGGACGAAAAGGGACGAAGAGACAAAGGACAAACAAATCGAGACCTTGTTTGGAGGTATTTGTACTCCCTCGGCCATGCACCTCCGTCACATTATGCGAATACGACTTTTCTCATTTCTTTTCTTATTTGTAAAATGAACTTTTCATTGGTTTTATTAAGATTATTATGATCCGTCTCAAATATTTTCTTGTTTCTCACATAATGTAAAGAAAAGTCCAACAGAAAGCACAAATCTAATTATAAAATGGTGATAAAAAGAACCGCAAAATGAGCAATTGAAATCTATAGGTCAAGCTGCTGGTCGAGCTGCTGCGGCCGCAGCTCTTTGGCTGGTTTCTAATTAGTCCGGGAAAATTTTAAAATGTCCCAATAAACTTTGCCAAAGAGAAGAAATCTTTACTACTACTAACGGACAAATTCTGTGTGTCTGTCGCTGTATCTGTGTGCCGCTAACCCTAGCGCTGTCCCCATCCATAGGAACGAACCCAATTTTCGGGCAAATGATCTTTGCCCACATGATCTTTGCCCCGAAAAGTTCTTTTGCCCACATTGATCTTTGCCCACATGATTTTTGCCCATATAAATCGCGAGCTTGATCATTGCCCCGAAAGATCTTTGCCCACATTTTCTCGGATATGATCTTTGCCATCCTGTTTCTGATCTTTGCCCACGTTGATAGAGTTTTACCAAAAACATCAATTTGATCAGCACTTTCCAAATTTTTGTATTTTATGAATGCAGTATGATGTTCTACATTATTTGAGAACGTTATGTGATCACCACGACTCTCAAAATATGAACCAAGCTGGTTCACGTCCCATCCAGGAACCAATTTAGTTTCCCAGCCATCTAGGCTTAGCTCGTCTTCAGAAGCATGCATATGTTTCTCAAAGAGATAGTAATACTAGTGGGATGTGCAGGGACTTTCAACATGCTTCTATACCCGAACTAAGCCTTGTTAGATGGGGATCACAAACGAGACACAGGTTAGCAGTGAATCATCTCATCGCTTATCTCATAAATGTACACATTATTTGCGTTTTTCCTTATGTGAAATGTGCTGACACATTTAAAAACCGAGAAAAACCCTCTAAATTGAGTCTTCATTGCAGCCTTGCTAGTGTGCTGTGAACTCCCAAAATCAGAGTCATAATCGTTCTACTAACTTACAAAAGCCAAATTGATGATGTTAGAACATCCAATGTATCCCCAAAAACATATGAGAACGTTGAAAGTAGTGATCAAATTGGTGTTTTCGGTAAAACTCTATCAATATGGGCAAAGATCAGAAACAGGATGGCAAAGATCATATCCGAAAAAATGTGGGCAAAGATCTTTTGGGGCAATGATCAAGCTCGCGATTTATATGGGCAAAAATCATGTGGGCAAAGATCAATGTGGGCAAAAGAACTTTTCGGGGCAAAGATCATGTGGGCAAAGATCATTTGCCAATTTTCGGTTACGGCCCTTATTTGGTGCCGTCGTGATGCCCGTCCAGTCTGGAAGTTGATAGCTTTAATTTGAAGGGTACTTTACCTGAAAATTTCTGAAAATGGCCCTGCGGTGGTAATTACCGCGGACAGTGTACAGAGGGTCGGGGGTTCGATTCTTTTCGAGTGAACACTTTTTTGCTTTTATTGGGAAAGTGTATTGGGACATTCAAGCGGATTTCCAGCCCGCTAAGAAGCCAGCCGAAGAGCTGCGGTAGCAGCTCAACGGGCTGGTAATATATAGTCAAATTATTCCACACTACCAAATTTCACTCTACAAATAATTTCACACTACCTGTATTCTACTCTTCCTTGATTTTACACTATCGTTTTGATAAAGTGATTTCCCACTACTCACCGTACACGAACGGTTGCCAATGCGCTCCACCGAACGCGATGCGGTCGAGGCGTGCCGCGAAAAAATTTTTGCATTTTCAAAGTTTTTTTTTTTATCTATAGCCGTTTTTCTCTTGTTTTTCGGCAATTTTCATCATGAAAATACAAGAAAATCAGCTAAAGATCAAACAAAAATTTGGAAAATCCAAAATTTTTTTCGCGACACGCCTCGACCGCATCGCGCTCGGTGTACAGACGCACCTTCGTGTACGGAGAGTACCTTTTGATTTCACTCTACCTTTATTTTACACTACCTTTTTATATGATTTCACTCTACCTTTTGCTTCCTCTCTTTTTTCGGTGCCTAAGAAGTTCGAGAAGTTTAAGGTCTTATAAATCAGGCAGCTTGTTTTTTGCTCTAACTATCTGTGAAACACCCTACAAAACAGGCTTAGTCAGCGATAGAAAGCCTTGGATTTATCGAAGTTCTATTAGAACTCCAAACTTTGTGGGTATATTCTAAGTCAGTTCCACAAAAACATGCTTTGTCCAACTAACTAGTCCTAGTTTCTAGGGGTTTTCACAAATTGTTAGAATAAAACCCTCTTGCATCATTTGGAAGATGCCCCCAAAACTGCCTGCATGAATCTTGTGCCCCCTAGATACCACTGATTAGAGGTAGAGTAGAATACAGGTAGTGTGAAATGTTTTGGTAGATTGAAATTTATCAGTGTGGAATAATTTGCCTACACGGAGAGATCCCTACAGACGCACAGAATTTGTTCGTTAATACAGTGCTCCACAAAATGATACGGTCAGCGAGATTTTTCGAAAAATCTCGAAAATGGGAAATTTTGAGAAATTGGTTCCAACTGTGAAAATAGTAGAATTTGTTCTAGTTTTACCCTAGATTATCAAAAATCTTGTATGGGATCATTTGAAAACAAAAAGTTGATTTTTGTCGAAAATCGGTTTTTTCCAATCCACAAAATGATACGGTCAATATTTTTTTTCAGATTTTTTCTCCCTTTTGCTAATTTTTTCTTACCAGAACGATGTGTCTTACATTCCTAATCAATTTTCCAGTCATTATTCGTTGAACCCGACGGTCAGACTCTGAAAAAAGGAAGTTGAGCTCCAAATGGCTGATGGTGGCTCACAGGTTCAAATGTCGTGAGTTTTCAGTTGTTCTTCCGGTTTTATCGGTTGATATGCTTTCAAAATCACTGTTCATGCTAAAAAGAAGTCATCTGGTTGTCCCAGTATCATTTCGGACCGAGATGGACGAAATATCATTCGATGAGCTTCAGACATCACCACAAGTGGCTTGAAAAACATTTGAAAACTGGACGTTGGCTCCTCCAAAGAGATCAGCCGAAGTGATTCGAGCAAGAGCAATGTGCTCAAACATTTTAGAATGCGTTAGGGACCATTCATAACATCGTAACAAAACAGAATTTCACACTACCGATCGAACTAACGGCCACTCAAACTGTCACCCTACCACCATTAACAATTCAGCAAGAAAATTAAAGTTTTTCTTCTGAAAATCGTGCTAATTACGGACAAATTAAATGACAACATCGTTGTTAACCTTTTGCTCATCTCTAAAGATGATTTTAAACTGAAAACGGCATGCAAAGTACGCCACCGTAGTCTTTGACCACCCCTACTGTTCTTCTCCTCATTGTTGGCATAGTTAATGCGGGTTTTTCAAGGAATCTGATGTTATGAATGGTCCCTAACGCATTCTAAAATGTTTGAGCACATTGCTCTTGCTCGAATCACTTCGGCTGATCTCTTTGGAGGAGCCAACGTCCAGTTTTCAAATGTTTTTCAAGCCACTTGTGGTGATGTCTGAAGCTCATCGAATGATATTTCGTCCATCTCGGTCCGAAATGATACTGGGACAACCAGATGACTTCTTTTTAGCATGAACAGTGATTTTGAAAGCATATCGACCGATAAAACCGGAAGAACAACTGAAAACTCACGACATTTGAACCTGTGAGCCACCATCAGCCATTTGGAGCTCAACTTCCTTTTTTCAGAGTCTGACCGTCGGGTTCAACGAATAATGACTGGAAAATTGATTAGGAATGTAAGACACATCATTCTGGTAAGAAAAAATTAGCAAAAGGGAGAAAAAATCTGAAAAAAAATATTGACCGTATCATTTTGTGGATTGGAAAAAAACCGATTTTCGACAAAAATCAACTTTTTGTTTTCAAATGATCCCATACAAGATTTTTGATAATCTAGGGTAAAACTAGAACAAATTCTACTATTTTCACAGTTGGAACCAATTTCTCAAAATTTCCCATTTTCGAGATTTTTCGAAAAATCTCGCTGACCGTATCATTTTGTGGAGCACTGTAGTAATAAAGATGGCCTTTCCAAAATAAAATCTCAAAACGAACGAAAAATGACTGAATAACTGACAAATTACCTTATTTCTACAAGAAGAAACACATTGCATACTTCTGTTCTTATTCCGTTTTGCGAAGTTTATTTTATTTACAAGGAAAGTATTTTAGGGCACCCTTTTGGAACTTTACAAAACTTGGTGTACTGATAGAATCGGTCATGCTGATTCCAAATCTGAAGTCAAAAACTGCGACTTTTACCTCTGAGCCGAGTTATGAGAGCTCAAAGTTGGCAAAAATCACGATTTTTTCACCTTTGGAGCGATTTTTCGGCCACTTAGAGAGCTTCAGATAGCTCCAAAGTTAGGTTACGCAACTCAAAAAAACTTGCTCTATACACTCCAATACTTTTTTGAACAAAAATCAACTTTTTTGATTTTCAGAAAAATTGCTGATCAGTGTATGGGGTGAAAAAAATTCTGAAAAAATTTTTTTTCGTAAAAAGCTTCAAAAAACCGTTGGACTGTATAGCTTGAGTTCTTATGAAATGCGTCACAAAATTTTAGAGCTGTCTGAAGCCTTTAAAATTTCCGAAAAATTGCTCAAAAAGCACAGAAATGGATATTTTGCCAACTTTGAGCCCTCATAACTCGGCTCAGAGGTAAAAGTCGCAGTTTTTGACTTCAAATTTGGAATCAGCATGGTCAAGTTTATCTATGGACCAAGTTTCATGAAGGTCCAAAAGGGTGTCTTGAAATACTTCCCTTGTTAGGAACCGCAAAATGAGAGGGGGCGGCATCTTTTCTAGGCGCCCGTACAGACTGGGTTGCTATTCAAAAATAGTTATGAGAATGTCTCCTTATGTAATCGGGTACGAGAAATCGCCCGGTGAAGTCTGTTTTTCATCAAAACGTCGTCTAAAGCTTATAGAAGAGAACAAGCAAGAGTGCTCTCCAATTATTGAAGAATACAGACTGTTACTGGTCTCTAACCTTTAAAACTATTAAAATTAGTATGATCTAACATATTTTCAAGAAAAAAACTGAAAAAAAAACATCCGCCCGCTTTCTGGAGTCGTTAGATGAAGACGTCAAGTTATCTCAGAATTTTCAGCGACAAAAAATCAGATTGATTGACTCATTACTTTACTTACAGTGCTCCATGAAAAATTGATGATTTCACAATTTTCCGATTTTGTTATTATTACGACTATTTTCATCAGATCGGAAATTAATTTTAGAACATTTTGCTTTCAAAAAAATTTGAATTCCGACATCCGAACGCCTACACGTCAAAAAGTACGAAAATTTAGAAACAATTAAAGCAGCGCGTTGAAGACACTAGATCAGCGAACACGTGTACAAACTTTTATTTCGTGCGTCGTTTCGCACCCATAGCTCAGTCGGTTACGTGACTCTCCGCCGGTCGGTGGTCGATGGTTCGACACCGCCCGCTGGACAGGAATAAGCTACGCCCCTCCCCGTCGGAGAAAAACAGTGCAACCGATTCTGATTTCGCGCGCTGTTTTCTTGAAAACTACTTTTCCTTTTTGGCTGAAAATTTGGGGATAGACTAATATCGAGTCTGGCTATCGAATGATATAGCATTCGTAGCATATTATCAAGTTTTTAAAAACACTTTGCGCTCCTTAATTTTATTATTTTTATTTCTCGATGAATTTAGATAAATTCAAATGCTAGCTAATTACGTCCAGAATTGAAATTTAGTATTTTTCAATACAAATCCCTGACTGAAAGTGCCATTTGAAATTTGGAAAAGTGTCTTGGAACAGCGGTGCGGAAGCCGCGTCGTCAAGTGGCCCTCCGCGTCCTGTGCTCATGAGCATATTTTCAAAAGAAATGCTCCAGGAGCGACGCCAATAATAACAAGCAAACAGACACATGCTCTTGCGCATATTTGCACCCTATTAACATTGATTTCCCTTTGAATACCGAAGTCGTCACTTTCTTTCCGTCTCTGTTCCTCTTCTCAAGTTGAAGGACAGTTTAATAATGGTATCGAAAGTGACAAAATTAGAGGTGGTTTCACTTAATTGAAACACTTTGAGAACATATTCCCTTCCGACTTTCTAACACATCGACTTGCTCTCCGACCTCTTTTGCACCTCCCCGATGTCAACGTTTCTCTGTGTACGTTCGAGATTATTTTTGATGAATTAACTGAACTATTTGTTGTTTGAGAGAAGAGAACAGCAAGTTAATGATGACTCGGCTTTCGTTTTGTTTTCACTCTTATTGCTTTTGACAGAACTCTCAAGCTTTCTCAATGAAATACATATATTTTGAGACGATTCTTTGATTCGCCTGTACGCTTCATTGAAGTCAAATTTAGAGTCTCTAGATCATCGAAACCTCTAAAAATGTAATTTCTTCACAAATTTCGACACGTTTGGCAATCACACCTGGGCGCACGCCACTTCCGCGATAGAAATCTTCTCAGGTTCCGACTGAATTCTGATGTCTCTCTTCTCCGGTTATCTCGGTCCACATCGGAATTTCGGGGGAAGCAAAAGAATTTTGCCAAAACGGCTTTTTCTTTTGCTGTTTTTCTATCCACCCTGTCAACTTATTATTCATAAATTCTCCTCTCCTTTTTTTCAAAATGACCTCGATTCCTCCCAGAACCATGCAATTTTCGTATGGCGGCGAGGATTGACAGTTACCTTCAACTCACGTTTATCTTTTTTCCAAACAGTTTTCGATTTTCCGATTCAAACCGCATATTATGTAGACCCATCATCAACCATAAAGTTTTAGGTCAATCGTCGATTATTACCTTTTTTCTTACTGTAGCTTTCTTTTCAGGAAATATTTTTTTCTTGCGCCCCATAAGTTTTGTTTTCTGTTTGATTCGATTTTCAATTGGAAGATGACGAACAAAAGATGATGCTGTCACTATTGTTTCTTCGTCCCTTTTTGTTTCTTCCGATCCAAAATCATGATTTCCAGGGAAATCTGTATCAAACGTGTGTGAATACTTACTTCCTTACTTGGAGCTCAGATTTCTGTCTAGGTGCTCGACTGTCACGAGAGTTTATCCAACTCAACCAAGAACCAAAGTCACCTTGTCATTTTTATCTATTGAAATGAGCATCAAGCAATAATTTTCTCGCTCCTCACCCTCATAACTTCGGACGCAAACAGTGATGGGGAATCCCGAGCGTACATATGTAAATATTCTTTAGCTGCTGCTTCTTTCCCCCCACCCCCCGCAATTACCGGTTGCCTTTCTTTCTTTATTTGCCCCCGAAAAAAAAAGACTTTTCGCCCATTTTGCCCCCACTCCCCCCCCCCCCCTCCCCCAATTTTTTGACTTACTCTTTTTTTTTTTGTTTTCCTCCGTGTTTCCCAGACCACTGATAAGCGAAGAGGCGTGGTGATTGAGATGGAAAAGAGAGTGAGAGTGGGAGGATGTATGGCGGTGAACAGGTGTTCAGGTCATCCGACGCCTCTGATTTTTGATTTTGATCAGAGAAAACTTCTGCTCATCTCCCAGCTCTCTTCACTTTCCAATTTCAACCGCTTTCAAAACAAATTCCTCGGAGCTCCTGAAAGTGAGATTCCCATCGATTCTTGTTTTCAATTACTACATTACAACATTAGCTACAAAGGAATCTTTTAGAAGCATTGAAAAAATCACACCCAAGAAATGTGCTTCACGAATGGATGGTGCTCTAAAATAGACCTAATCTCTATCATTTCGCTGCGAATGAGTCACTTCGCCCCTTCCTTGTACACAGTCGAGGTGTCATTCATACATACCTCTCGCCTGATTCATCATTTCACCAACCAAATGTGATATTTCGTTTCGCATGCTTCCATTACCCCTCCCCCTGCTTCCCACCCAAAAACAATCGAAAGGTTCGAACCGGTCGAATTTTGAAGAGCTGAACAGAAAGAGAGAGAGAGAGAGAGAGAGAGAGAGAGAGAGAGAGAGAGAGAGAGAGAGAGAGAGAGAGAGAGAGAGAGAGAGGCTAGCCGCGCCGTTTATGATAATCTTTTCGTACGGCAGAATGCCTTTTTTGGATCGCGTTCGTTTTTGGGTGATCGTGAATGACAAACAGACTATCTTTCGAAGAGACTTATTTGCAGCCGTCTTCTATTAATTTCCAAACTCGAGTTTACTTTTAATGTTACAATGTTGTCGACTCTGAACTACTGTAGAATACTTCCCTGTTTATGCTAATATTTTCATGTTTGAATTTGTAAACTGGATTAACAGGAAAAACCGTTCTTTTTTGAAAATCTGCAAAATATTCATGAAACCTCCCCATCTTTGTGATTATTCACGATTCTGGCATCCCACTTATTGTACTGTTTTTGGATCTCAGGCTCCAAATTAATGTCATTAAAATAATTATTATTATCTTTTCTATTTTTAAGCTTATCGCCACGTTTTTGATTGGCTCTTCGAACATAGCTAACTCACTCCCTCCTATCCTGATCTCCTAATTGTCTGGCCTTTTGGAGACGTAATGCGATATCCAAGTCGAGTGGCTCCGTGAACGTGGCATCTGACTTTTGGCAACCAGTTCCTTCTCGCCTCATCCAAAGTTCTTCCTTTTCCTCCGGATGATCTAATAATGTTGTTTTTCCTCTTCGTTTTCTCCGATCATCTCCCTCTGTGAACACATGTTGTGACGCGGGTCGAGATGATAACGGGCGGTCTCATTATCATCTCGTTTCTTGTACAACCCTTTCCGCAATTACTATCGGATTTGATCTTTTCATTGCATAATAAACATGTTGCATTCATTTTCGTCGAATTTCAGGTTCCGCCGTATTTCTGGAAAACCTCGTCTCGCTGTGTTTGGTCAGAAAATTCGGCTAACAGAACTAGTGAGTTTTTGTATTTTTGTTGCGGAAAAATCAGTTCCGAAAGTAACAGTTTGATAAAATCTCTCAAATTCCTATCTCTGAAAATGTCCTTCTACTCTGCGTCCCTTCTCCTATCTGTATTTTTGTTTGCTCTTTCCTTCCCTCTCTCCCATTTTTAATCCTGCATATTTAGAGTCCCCCCCTCTTGTTCCCAAAAAAGGCAGTTTGTGATTCGACTGGTAAACTGTCCGAGTGCCCTCGTCACCAATCTCAATTACCCAAAACTCTTTCATATACGTGCCAGGTGGCGTCCGACCTCGTCGGAATTCTTCCGTAATTACTTCGGAACTATCCTTCCGCCATTCCCTCCTCCCTCTTCGTCTCAACCTGCTTCTCACAAGGACACAATCCGAAAGAAGCAAAAGGGAAACAAGGGGTGGAAGCCAATTTCGCAATGTTCTTTAATAATAATAACACAGAAGAGGTGAGATGGTATGCAGGCGCGAATATACAGTCGAGTGGTGTCGGCACGGACTGCTGCCATTCAAATTATGGGGAAAAGGAGAAGACGTCGCAAGAATTAGAACACAATATAAGGGGAGCGTCGAACCGCCCCCTTTTGTACTTTTTCCGGAAGCTTCATTCGCTTTACAGTCGTTCTAACCTTCGAATTGAGTTAGTTCTCTGTACTTTTCCTTCTCTTTTCCTCGTGCCTCTCACTTCTAAGCCGTTTTTAATCGGGGTGGTGCAACATCAACAGTAACACATGAACGAACGAAAAAGTGGTGACTCTGGTTTTTAGATCTCCAAAGGGGAGGGAACTCAAACAATTGCGAGTAAGTATTTGCGCCCAGTAGAAGGTCGTATTCCACTTAGGAACACTTCATTTCGGATCACACTGTTCTCGGTTTAGAATACTAGAATCTCTCTTTAATGACTTATCATTTCTCTGGAATTCCAACATACGATTGAGCGGTATTCATTTCAACACCTTCTTGATTTTTCTTCTTCTTCTTCTTTCTTACATTTTCAACACTATTTAAACACCACAAAGTTCTGAATCGTGCCAAGATTTCGAATCCTCAAATATCTTTTCCTAATTACTTTTGCATCCAATCTAAATCGGTGCCGTGTCACCTCCTTCTCGAATCCAGATTTTGTTTGACATTTCGGTTCGGGACGAGCGGGTCGGGAGGTGATCTACCAGTTCACGGGCGGTACTAACATGCCAACGAACGGCTAGTCACTCAGTCAACATGCTCGCCGAGTTATCACTCTCATCTTGATTATCATGTTCACTGGGAAATTGACTTCTTAGTTAGCGGGTCTCTTTTTTACTTTAACCGAAATGGAAACGGACCGGATCAAATTGAAAACAAAACTAGAAAAAAAATGAATTGATCAACGGTATATCACTTTCACTTTTTTCTTTTTCGTCAAACTGCCAAGCCATACCAATTATCAAGCCCTTTCCGAAGATGCTTTCGTTCATTAAACACCCTCCGTTCATTCCTTTCATTATAACCAAATCGATCATGTCCTTTTGGGCTGACCTATTCTTTTTTGTCGACGCTTCTCAGTTTCCTTCCGACTTTACACCCGGCTCCCGTGACGCCACGAGTGTCTGTGAGAGTGCTCAGGCAGGAAAACAAGAGAGAGAAAGAGCATCCCCGCAAGATATTGACTGCCTATTGAAGAATCCTCTCTTTGATCATGATATCCTGTACATCTGCCTTGTTCTTTTCCCAATTTAGCGACCTGGAGGTACTATGAACTAACTAATACAAATAAAATAATACAACACATTTGGGTCTTGGAGAAAGAGAAACAGAAAGAGACTCCCATTTTCGAACAAATACCAGACGTAACGTTTTATGAAAAGGGCGGCCCTCTCCACTTGAGTCACTCAAAACGGGAGCGAAAGGATTGCCAATAGATGAAGACACGTCACGTTTCAAATTTTCAACAATTTCAAGAATATTTTGTTTTCTGAAGGTTCTTCAGAAACTAGTTGGTTTCTCATTTTTGCGTCTTACTGTTAGTTGATATGCCATGATTATTGTAATATTCAACCTTCCCACATCTTCAAAAGTAAATTCACAGGTACTGTACACCCCTATAAAAATAAAACCTCACATCTCCCATTTACGAGAATTTTTGAAGCCTAACTTCAGGTTTACCTCGCAGTTCGTCTCATTCAGTCGCACTGACCTCAGCTCGTCTCGAGACAGTCAGTGACTTCCTCCCAGAATAGTTTATATTCCCTAGCAACGCCCAGTCAATCTTTCCCAGCTTTATCTTCGCATTCTTCGCCCCACGCTTTTGGAATTCCTTTCTCTTCCGTTGATCAAATTGCGCAACTCGTTTCTTTTTCCCCTTCACAGTAGCAGTTTTTGTTGCTTTTGGCTTCATGATAGTGTGTATTGCCCATGTTACACCCTCAACTTTGATTCATTATCATCGAACAGAGGTAATTTCTCAACAGGTTTACGACGTGGCATTATTTTTCAGCTGCCAGATGTTGTTCGATTTATCTCATTCTCTTTTCCACTTTCTTCAATTAGCCGAGCATGAGCTCTTGAGTTTCTGACGCGTCGAGCTCAGTGTAATAGATGTATCTGCGTCTTTGCGGATCATTCGCTCTTTCGTCGTGGCATTTCAGTAATAAAAATCGATGTTTTCTTCGCTGCGTGTATGTTTTCTTTTTGTTTTCCAGGAGCTTTGATCGATTGGCGAAGGGTTCGGGAGCAGCCAAAACATTGAAAGAAGTGAATCATGTTCTCCGGACACCCCATTCTTGATGTGAGTCGTAAGGGTTATTGTAAAGGCTGTAGTTTTTGACAAGAATCGCAAATGAAGTTGAATTTCAATAAATAATTTATTACAGGAAATCAAGAAGGGGTTCAAACTTCGGCCCACCAAAACCGTCGACAAATCAAAGCCCATTATCTATGCGGAGGGTGAGGATGAGAGCGAGGTGGCAGTCACGAAACGGGCGCCCCCTTCCGGAATCCTCCCTCCCGGTCAGGCGATCCCGAAACCGTCCTCATTCATCCCTCCGCCCGCCCCCAACGGCTTCATCCCTCCTCCAGTGGACTGTGGACCCGGTGGCATCCCTCCGCCACCACCAATGTTCGGAACTGGCGGAATCCCACCACCTCCGCCGATGGGAGGGATCCCACCACCTCCCCCTATGGGAGGGGCACCTCCACCGCCCCCTCCGATGGGATTAGGAGTTGCGCCAGCTCCCCAGCCACCCAGACCCAAGACGCCGTTGAATCCCGCACTGGCAAAGTTGGGAGGAAAGAATCCGGGTACCGTGGACCGTGGAGAGTTTTTGAAGGGTATTCAGGGAGGATTTAAACTGAAGAAGACGGTCACCAACGACAAGTCGGGACTGTTTGTCGACGAGGAAATGAGGGAAAAAAGTGTCACACTTGTAGAGGCAGCACCTTCTTCGTATGTTTCTAGATTCAAAAAGAGAATTGCTTCAACCGACTAGTTTGCAGGTATATTGCACCGGATCGTGGAAGATGTCCTGCTCGCCCACACTCTTCTCTGGGATTTGGTGCCGATGACGATCGATTTAAAATTGCGCGAACTCCCGAACCACGCGACGACTCCCCAGAACAGCTTCTCGGACAACGACGACCGATTGTCATGAGACAGAAGGGAGCGCCACCACCTCCACCACCAGAGTTCGGATTCGATTCCGAAAAGTTGAAAGTGACATCAGAAGACATTGAGAAAGAGATCAAAAAAGGATCAGTGGCTTCGAAGATGGCAGCTCTCATGGGCAACATGGGGTACTCGGCGGAAAAGTGCGATCAAGTTGGAACTGGCACTTTGCCACGTGCCACCTTCCGAAGGAGCCCTTTGAGAAGTTCGATGATGTCATCGTCTTCGGAAGTGAACAACAATGCAGATGATGAAACTCCCCGGCCGAAACCTGTGTCAAAGTGGCACGTGGACACCAGTTACGGTCTGAAATCGGCTTCGCGGTGTAAGTGTTTTGTCTTGTTTTTTTTCAAATATAAGAAGCAAGTAAGTGAATCATGCTTCAGCGAATGTACCATTGGAAAAAGAAGAGAGAGCATCTTCGGTGATGAGAGACCGGAGCTCTTCGTGGCTTGATCTGACAAGAACAAATGTAGAGAGAGCCAGAACGCAATCCCCAATTCCCTTATGCGAGCGGTTAGAACTCGACGATATGGACTTTGACGAGGTTCGAAACTATCAATTCGCAATTCGCGAATTAACTCTTTTTGATTTCAGCTCGTCGATACTGTAGAAGCGGAACAGAAGGCAGCTCTTGCCGCTGCCTCCCGTACTCCACCGCCTCCCTCTGTGAAGCATGTTCCTCTCGAGAAGAAGAAGACCACTACAACCGGTGCAAGAACAAAATCGAAGCACCTGCCGGAGCCGATCAGTGTGAATACTGATTTCTGCACGACGGGCGCCAGAAGGCCGTCGACAACACCGCAGATTCAGGAGACGCCACCGACTCCTGCGCAGAAGAAAACGTACGGATACACGCCCGCGGCTTCTGCTCAGAACAACACAACGAAAGGCACAAACACTTGGAGGTGAGTCTTGTTACTAAGCCGGAAATTGATGGCGAATTGTTGATCGTTCCTGGCAAATCGCAAACAGTCTCGGTCGTGAAAGGCGATTGTTTCTTTTTTCACCGCCTCAAAAAATGGAACGTCGACTAACCCAGTTTTATTTTTCTTTCTATCTGATTTCGACTTTCACCCGCATGTCAATTCAATTTATAGATCCACCAGTCCGTCGGCTGCTGAACCCTCGGGAGGAATGTCGCCCATCTCTTCCATGTCGACTGCTTCTGCTCCTTCCCCATCGTCTCTTTCCGCTGGATCAGTGTCCCCTGATTCAACTCCGAAAAAGAGAGTTGGTGATAATCCAAACTTTGAAAAAGCAAGTATTCCTACTTTTTGTTTATAAGAAGAGGCTCGCTCTGTAGATTTAACGGTTACTGTTTCAGGCAAAGGAGAAGTGGGGTGCTCCGAAAGCTGAAGAGCCAAAGGCTCGCGGCTATCTGATACGCGAGAGCAAGACGCCTACACGCGAAGAAACAACGCCAGTGCGCGAGAAAACTCCAGTGAAGACCGAGGAGCCGAAGAGCAAAAAGGTGACTAGCACGACGGTCAAAAATGAGAAAGAAAAGAGTCCGCCGTGCTTCGCTGTGACTGCTGCCGAGGCAAAAGGCGCCGCGGCAGTTGCCAAGGCGAAGACGAGGAAGAAGTCGTTGAAAACCGTGACCTCCACATCTACTCCCACCACCACTACTAACAAACCAACCAGCACCGCGAAACCGAACCCCTCGTCGTCGTCGTCCACCGAACATTCCCCATCCCCTGCTTCCCTTCCAACTTCCACCGCAAAACGGAATAGTGTCAGTAACAGCGACGTTAAGAAAAAGGCGCCGTACGGAACCCCCATGTCTGGCACTGTGGCCGACAGAGCGAACAAGTTCAAGGAGCAGCTGCAGGCCGACGAGGACAAGGGAAAGAAGCCGTGGCAGGTAAGCGAAACAAAATGGAAGAGAGCTGTTTGATAGGCGCTCTCTTTCCCACCAATCCTTCACCCACTTCACCGCTTTTTCACCTTTTTCATTTAGAAGGGCCAAACTAAGAACTATTGACGTCGTCCACGTTCAAATCACTATCCCCAGGTACTTAGAATGATGGCTGCGGTTTCAACTTGATTCTTCCTTTCATGTGATAACCTTTTCGTGTGACAAGTGTGTACTAAATACTTATGGGCCTGATTCACCAAAAAAACCGAAGATTTTTGCCTTCATCTAACCTAACATGTGTTTCTTCTCAGCATCCGTTCATGATGTCCTCCTCTCCGCCAACGTCTTCTCTGTCCGCTCGTGAACAGCTCTTCTCTTCTCCCCGCCACCGTGATGTGATCAATGTGCCTATCAATGCTCCTTGGTATTCCCGTGACCCAATTGTCAATCGGGAACCGCCCGCCACGTCATCTGGCAACAACAAATATTCTCCTAATGCGTATCGGGTATCCATTTATTTGTACTACAAGCTTGTTCCTCTTTCCGGCCTTTTAACGGCGTTCCCTGGGAATGTTTGGCATGCAAATCATGCTGTGCAGTTGTTGAGCATGCTGTCAGAACAATGACTTTTCCACCAAACATATGGAAAAGTTGTTCTTCCGATATGTATATATTTTTTTTTTCTTTTCACAAATGCGTTTCTTTTCAGATTTCGTTCGACGAGTTCACGGTGCCCCACCCATCACAAATGCGTGATCATCTTCGTTTCAACATCGACCTTTCTCATGATTTGCCGCTCTCCATTTCTCGCCGCTAGACAATGTTTATAGAGTCTATCATTCTCCTATTATTTTTCTTCTACCTATGTTTGTAAATATGCTCGGGTCCTTCTCTTCCATACCAACTTTTTAAGACGCACGAGCGAAGTCTCCATGGAGAACGCTCTGTGCCAAAGTTTCTTCAGTGCTCTTCATAATACTGAAGAGTACGCACCATCTCTAAAACTTCAACCCCGTTTCGGTGCCGGACCGCCGAAGTCCCCCCCCCCCCCCCCCCCCATCGTGATTTGTTTTCGGTGCTTCCATCACAGTTCCTAACTATTCAGTGCCTTTTCCGTCTTGTTTAAATGTATTCTTTCTACATGCGAATGCTTTCAACTTCTCAGAGCTCTTCTCTCCACATGAACACCTAGTCGCCTCTTCGCCCCTTTTCTGATGTGTCTTAAATAAGTTTTTTTTTTTCACTAGTTTTCTTGTTATATTAAATAGTTCCGAATCCGTTGCCAGTCTTATGTTAATTTCTACAAATCAGTGATCAAACAGAGGGCATCTGGTGTGTTGGAATGTAGAGAGCTATGGTATGGTCTATGGTAGAGAGCACAACAGTTGGCGAGCAAACACGTCACCATTGTCCTCTCGACGGATGGTGTAATCTTTTTATTAGGGCAGATGTATGACGAATGGAGCTGGGAGAAGTGGTGTGCAGATGACGTCAGAATCGCGTGCGGATTACGGTGCAGAACAAAGCGGACGAGGACAGGAGACCGTGAGAAACGGGGGAAACGCGAAACAGGATTTGGACGCGGTGTGCGATATACCAACGGGTATAGCTTCTGAATGAATTGGTTTGAAATGCGAAGCTGAGAAAAGCTGTAACTGAACGAAGTTCGGATATTTGCAGAGAAGGGAATGGTCGGAGCAAAAAAATGTGATTTTTGCCAAACTTTAACCGTTCATAACTTTCTTCCGAATCAATTTTGTAGAAATTAAATTATATATTTTGGTGGCAAATTATTCCACACTACCAAATAATTTCACACTATTACCTGTATTCTACTCTACCTTGATTTCACACTACCGTTTTCATAAAGTAATTTCACACTACCTTTTTCTATGATTTCACTCTACCTTGTGAAATACCTTTAGCAACTAGGCTCAGTTAGTTGGAGAAAGCATGTTTTTGTGGGTTTAAAAAAGAATAGCAACACAAAGTTTGGAATTCTAGTAGAACTTCGAACTAAATCTTAAGCTTTCTATCACTGACTAAGCGTGTTTCATACTTCTTAGGTACCGAAAGAAGAGAGGAAGAAAAAGGTACAGTGAAATCAAAAGGTAGTGTGAAATCAGTTAATGAAAACGGTAGTGTGAAATCAAGGTAGGATTCTCCAAATACATGTAGTGTGAAATTATTTGGTAGAGTGAAATTTGGTAGTGTGGAATAATTTGCCTATTTTGGTTTAGCTTTAAATCCTACATCGATTCATGTAGAAATTAAGCTCTTGTCCCCATCGTTCGAAAGTTGTCAAGATTGACATGTTCATTAAATTGCCCAGAATTTCCGAAAAGTGAGGTTTTGAATGAATCGATGCAAAATTTTTAGCCAAACAATATAATTGAACTTCTACAAAATTGATTCCTAAGAAAGTTAAGTAATATGAACGGTTAAAGTTTGGCAAAAATCACAAGCTTTGAACGGCTGTAAATATCTCGGCTCCCAGAGCCATTCAGAAAAAGTTAATTACAGGCTTGAAATCCTCATGAAATTTGCTTTCATATTATATAGTATACGTCTTTATGGAAACCCCGGAGGCTGCTCTGACGAGTCCCTTGTGAGTGCGAAGCATGTGTGTTCCCAAAAGAACGAAATCACACCTCAAAACCAGCAGTACATTTCCATTTCAAGACAATCAAGCAAAAAGTAGCTGGATGCTTCCAGTGTTGGCATTCTCGTTCACATTCTCCAATTTTTGGACGCCGCTAATTTTTGGACGCCTACGGTATGCAATCGTTGTGTTCAATCGTTCCCAGTGGGATTGCGTACTTCATTTTTCGAATATTTTTTTAATTTTTCGAAAAAAAAATCAACGATTTCGACGTTTATGAATTTCATAAACTTTTTCCAAACTTTTTCTTTTAAAATATAGGGTTCCAGAAACTTTTTCCCTCCAAAATTCAGGCGAAAATGTACTCTGCACTTTCATTTCGTTTAAAATTTAGAAAATTGGAGATCGCAATATCAAGCTTTATCTCTCACCGATGACTGCTAAAGTTTTAAAGTTGCCCATCGATTACCTCCCATTAACAATAGTCGCATCGTTTCTTCTTACACATTTCCGGACTATTTTTATAATTTTCCTGTTTTCGAAATTCGTTAGGGAAAGAGTCGATCCAGACGTCCGTTTTTACTGTTGTTTTTTTTTTGTTAGTGTTTTTAAAGTTGGTTAGACGGTCCCCTCGGTCACCGAACAGTCGCACTTTTTGGCACGCAGCCAATGTTAAAACGACGAGCGCGCGGCTCTAGGTCACTAGCGAAGAACCGTAGAGCGCTTAGAAGGGTTTGTGAGCGGCTGCTGAAGTCACTCACTAACAAACACACACTCTCCCACACACTCACCAACACAAGAGAGAGGCTGTGGCCAGTGCGTCGTCTTCTTTTTGCCGCCCCGAGTAACAGCAGTTGTGTGAGCGAGTGTGCGAGTGTGTGCGTGTGTGTGCGTGTTGGGTGGGCCAGAGTTTTTCTCTAGCTCTTTTGGCACGTTGCCAAGTCTCGATTTTTAGACGTTGCGTAGAGTTTTTCGGCTCTGAACCCGGCGCAATAATTTTGTTTGCTTGAATTACCATGTATAGCTCTTTTGAACATCCCGCTGAGTGTCAGATACGGTAAATGTCGCTTTTTGGCTAAATAGTGTGTTAGATGAAGAGACGCAGAACCAGGAGGCGGCCGCCGGGGTGGGCAGGCACGCAGAGTAATCGCCGGCCACACTGAGGCCCCGCCTCCACGCGCGCCGAAATGGGGAGCTCGGCAACCCCTCCTCGCTTAGTTCTACACCAGCCCAGGCAGAGAAGAAGAAGAAGAGGACCTTAGCTTTCATATTCTTCCATCTTCTTCCAGCTAGAGTCGAGAACTTATTCACCATCGTACCTAAGTTTGTCTAGGCTTCCTCTATCGAGCTATCTAGGTTCCATCTCAGTCGCGTAAGCCTAGAAATGTCTTCTGGTATACTGTACTTTCGAAAAACTTTCGAAATTTTCACGTTTCTTTGATTCATGATCAACTAGCAATCACTCGTAAGCTGACACGTGAACACAAATAACAGAGTCTCTCGTAGAATATTTGAACTTGGCGGGCCTCACTCCCCCTTTCTCTTGGCAGCGTGCCAAGTCGAGCGATACGTATCTCTCGAACCTCTCATTTTCTCCCACCCTTCTCATCATATCCTACATTTCATTTTGAGTTAACAGTCTAAATTTCAGTTCAGCCTCAACACAAATCACTTCTGCTCATTATGTCGGCCGTTGAAGAAAGACAAACCGAGAAGAGAGCCCTCAACAAAGGAGACGAGAACGACGAAGCCGTGCCAACCAAGGAGCCAAGAATCGAGAACGGAAAGACCGAGGTGAGTCGGGCACTTTTCGAGGAAGCTAAACCTTTGGCAATGTACCAAACTAGCTCTTCCTAATAGAAATTCTCGTTTCCCCTTCATTCATTTGTTGTTTTTCAGGAGGAGCCAAAGGAGAAGGTCGCCAAAGGTATTGTTTGCAAGGAAGCTTCACTCCTTACTCACCCATCTCATAATTTCAATTTGATATACCCAGTGTGTTAGTGTGCGTATGTCTTTGGTGGTGCTGCTGGCGAGGCCGTCACAACCCGACGACCAACCGACCTCGGGTCGAGATAGCGTTCGTGAGACATTCGGAGCGACGACGAGGCGAGGAGTCGAGCGCACGCTTCGCAGCGGCCGCGACGCGCGACGCGTCAAGATAACAGCCGTGCTTTGCTGGCTGCGAAGAGAAGGCCGTGTTGTGTGTGAGTGTGAGCGGGTGTGTGTGTGTGTCTCTGTGTGCGCGTCGTCGTTTCAAATGAACAAGCGGGTCGATCGGAGGCAGCGGGGAAGGAGAAAGAGGAAAGGGCTGTGTGGTGGAGGACGGCTGGCCGGCGAGGCTGACTCGCAAATTTGTATGGGCTGGCTGTGTGTTGTGTGTGTGTATGCGGCCGCGAGGTTGCGACGTCGTCGCTCGCGAATGACGGGTCTCTTCTTTAGCCAGCCTCGTCGCAGCTGCGGATTGATTTGCGCTGCGTGATGGAAGAGAACAGAGGGAGTAGGAAGGAGGCGTCGTTGTTGTGAGAGATCTTGGTTGACGGGAACCGCGTATCATTAACAGCATTGCATACACGCAGACGGATTAGAATTGTGAAACATACAGTTCCCACGTTACGTAGAAGATGGTATTCATGAATACTGTGTTTCAGAGGACGGAGAAGGAGACGAGGAGGATGGCGACGATGACGTCGATGAGGAGGAGGATGTCAACGACGAGGAGTCTTCGGAAGGAGAAGGCGAGGGATCTGACGGAGGTGAAGGAGAGGAGGAGGAGGGATCCGGAGACGAGGAGGACGGAGATGACGCCGAGGGAGGAGACGAGAGCGACTAAGTGTACGGATGCGAATGAAGCCGAAAGCCGAATCAAAAGCAAACCAATCACCAAATCATTTATCCACCCCACAGCAAAAATCTCTCTTTTGGGGATAGATCTCAATTCCTCAGTAATTCACCCCTAAATTTTCCTGTTCGAAATCGAAACAACTCCCCACTTTATAAGTTTTAAAAATGCAAAAATTCATCGTTCCTTTTCACATCTTTTAAACTTTGTTGAACATCTCTATGTACCTGTTTCGTGAAAAGCAAAAATTGTTTTCCCTCTATTGCCCGATTGTCGAGAGACGGATCTGGGTCTAAGTTATTATTTTTCACCTCCCCTCGCCTGTCTCATTTCCGACAGTTTTTCTTTGAATGTTTGGTATATTTTTACTTCGATGATAATCTTTTTGTCGATTTGGTTGTACCATCTTTTCGTAATCCACTTCCCAATAAAACTATCGAGGAAATTGTGATATTCCGAAAACTGAAATAAGTGGTTCGGTTGAACATGCTGCTCATTGACAGGCATGCAGATCAAGATCTAATTGAATAATATACAAAAAGTTGACGCTGGCGCACCTTTTTGCCCAAATGCGATTTTGCAGAATTTCAACATTTTACAAACATTTTTTTAAATTAAAAATCATACTTAATTTCCCCAAAATGTGCCATTTTTGAAACAAAGCTTCCGAGCACTGTATTTTTGAGCAAGCCAATCGCATGTTGGAAACTTCTTCAAAATCGGTGGTCAGTGTGAAGATTACATTTGAAAAATGTTCATGAAGTCTAAAAAGTGTGTCTCATGGAAGTTCAACACTTTTAAATCGACGAATTAGACTTGTCATAGTCACTTCCATGTCAATTTTCTTAAATTGCTGAAATTAGGTTATTTTCAGTCGATCGTCATTCAATTTTTTGTGATAAAGTAGATCCGAATGTTGATTTTAATTTTTTCAAACTTTAAGTTGTTTTATTCAATGGAAATTATAGCTCAAAAAGCAATTTTCCATTGAATAAAACAGCTTAAAGTTTGAAAAAATTAAAATCAACATTCGGATCTACTTTACATAGGATTCCGCACTTCCGGGCACCATTTCGGCATCAAGGACAAGCCATTTCTTACAGTTTTTTTTTTGCTTAACATATTCAGAAAGACATGCTCTATCCATAGAAAAAATATCAAAAAATCCTATGAAGGATTTTGCTCGTCCACATCGCGTTTGTGTCACCGTGGCCGAAGTCGCCTCGCGATTGTCGACAAGGGTCAGAAAGTGCGCTCCATTCAACCACACGAACATTTGATACTCAGTCATCGCGTGCACGGGCAACGAAATCGACGGAAAAATGCTTTCTTTTTTGGGATTTTTCATGGTTTTTGTGTCTTTTTCTGTAATTTTCAGTAGAATTTCATAATTTATTATCAGAGAAACGTTATTATAAACATTTCTACGCATTATTTTTATTCTTACAAAACTATTCCTTTTTCCTGACACGTATCCGACCGCTGATCATCTCAAACTTCATTTTCCTTCGAATTAATAAATCTGATTCCTAATTGTTTCTTTTTCGGGTAAAATGGTGCACGTTTCTGGAACCAACATCAAGGTTGTCAAGAAGAAGCTCACCAAGTTCAAGAGACATGAGTCCGATAGGTAAGTCTTATTCGAAGCTCGAGTAGTTCATTAAATAACGAACTTTCAGATACCGCCGTGTAGCCCCAAGCTGGCGCAAGCCAAAGGGAATCGATAACCGTGTCCGCAGACGCTTCCGTGGTATGCGCGCCATGCCAACCATCGGATTCGGATCCGACAGAAGAACCCGCTTCGTGCTCCCGAACGGATACAAGAAGGTTCTTATCCAGAACGCCAAGGTATACTTATTCTTTCAACAAACATAATGAAGCTCATTTTTACAGGACTTGGACATGCTTCTCATGCAGTCCTACAAGTACATCGCTGAGATCGGTCACGGAGTTTCAGCCAAGAGCCGCAAGGGAATCGTCGAGCGCGCCAACCAGCTCAACATCAAGTTGACGAACGGAAACGCTCGTCTTCGCACTGAGGAGTCGGAGTAAATTTGTTGATCTTGTTATAAAGACTTGTTTGAAAAACCAATTTATTCATCAAAGAGCACAAGTATATGATATTCACACAGCTTGTCTCAGGCGCGCTAGACGTTGCTCGAGCTGATCGGCGTCAGTATCTGGTGTGACATCTTTGTCGAAAAGACCGAATCTGTTGGACGGAGCTTCTGGGAGATGCATCGAGTCGTCTTTCTGAAAAATTCCTTTGAGCTGGTGTCATATATCTGTCTTTACCTTGCTTTCACAGAGAAGCTCGTTTAGTTCTCTCTCCAATTCAGTATCGTTCGCACGATTGGCATCCATGAAAGGAGTAGAAATGGCTTCCTCCATTTCTCGGTACTCGTCAATCGAATTGGCGACGTCGTCCATTGTTTCGTGTATTTTGTCCGGAGATAGTCCTTGTCGAGCTAAAGTAGCCTTGAAAGCTGCAGTGCCAGATTGGTATGCCTTCAGAACGTCCTTGTTGTTTTTTGCGGCCGAGATCTGATGAAGCATCGTGAGAAGTTTCTGGTACTGCACGTCTTTGTCAGTCATGTCCTTCTCTGCTCTTTTCTTCTGTCGAAGGAAGTTTTGTGCTCTCCCCTTCTCGCCAGAACGCAGAGCAGCTCGACATTGTTCATCATACTTTTTCACTTTCATCTCGAGTTGCTGTATCTCTCTGTCCAGCTTGTTCATCGCTTTCCGAATGTCGACGACACTGGCGTCCGTCTCGGTGAACTTGACTGGATCCTCACTTCCGTGATCCTTGAACTTGAGGATTTTCTCTCCGTTTCTGGTGGAGCCAACAGTCAGCTCTCCGATGTCTGTCAGATGCTCCAGAACGTAGTCGAACGTTTCGGTTGTCGCAATCAAGCCTCTGGACCGCTCCAGCATGTCGTTGTACGTGATCACTTCTCCAGTGCAATCTACTTCCGAACGGAGCTCTTCGTCATAAATATTGAGCAACTCTTGTCCCAGTTTCTTTATCGTTGGCAGATGGAGTAGTTGTTCCGAGTCAGTGGAACAGCCGAACATCCAGCTTCTTGTCTTTGAAAGACCCCATCCGACCCATCCGGAGTGCTTGTCCTTCCATTCACCGACGGTGATCACTTCACCTTTCCTGGAAAATAAACAGTCATTGGAAATTTTAGGAACGTTTGCTAACCGTTTGAGTTCATCAATAACCACATTCAAGCTGGCCGGAATGCGATCTTTGCGTCGGAATCTTTTTTTGAGCGTAAGGAGGTCGAAAATCGCGTTCTTCTCGCCAACACAGCTTTCGAAGATAGTCTCCACCCAGAATCTCATCTTTCGGTCATAGTCAACTTTGTTAACTGATCGTTCCTTGATAACTGACATCAACCCGCTCATTTTAACGTCATCCAGCCATTCTTCTGGTAAGTAAGACGCCATCCTAAAATTATGAAAATGTTAGAACAATATTCTGAATTGAAGGAATAAAGTGGAATGACTCAAATAGATGAGCCAACGAGTCGAATGTTTATAAAAATCAATAATTTCCTGTTATTTCAATCAAAACTGGCGAATTTTGACGTTGACATTATAAACTGGCATCAAGAAAAAAATGCGCCAGTTGCGAAAAGAGAGAACGCGTTGCAGAATAAAGTGCCGCTGTCTGCGTAATTTTGAAAAAAAACACTGCGACGCAGTTGCGCGTCACGGTGTTTGCATACTCAAGTTTTTTGGATCGACGAAACTGTTTGCTGACAGACGTCTTCAACGTTTCTCCAGAATTATTGATGATATGATCTTTGGAGAAGATGTCTCTGCGCGCCAAAAAAGCAAGTCCCTGGCGGGAATTTAAAAGTTTGCTGCTCAACCCAAAAACGCGGTCGCGTGAAGTTTTTCTACTGAGAACAAATTTTGAATTGATTATCGAGCTTACACACTTTGTTAAGGTTAGAACAAGTCTCTAATTTCGAAATATCTGTGTCTCGGCTTCAAATGGATATCAAGTCTTTCACCATGTTAAGTTCGTATATGCTTCTATTTCGAATCACTTCGAACTTGTGAAGGCTGCCCATACTTCATAAGGCCTAACCAACCGACAAACGAAATTCCCTGATCTTCATAAAACAACAGCAGGAGGACTTTCGCGAGTCCTGCACTCTTTGCCTGTAGTAATTGCCATTGTTAAGGTTACCAACTTTCACAGGTTTCTGCCCTTATCACGTGAATATAACTCGCTTCAGTGAATTCAGTCGTGCGCCTGGCTTTCCCTTCCTCTTATTCTTTGCTGATGTCATTTTCGTCTTCTTGCTTATTACCGCACTTGCATCAAAATGCGGTTTCGTCGAAAAGGAGTGTGCACACACACACACACACACACACACACACACACACACACACACACACACACACACACACACACACACACACACACACACACACACACACACACACACACGCTTATATGCGAAAGGCCATACTTGAGTAATGAGTAGCATTTTCTCAGGCGTTTATCGAATGAAGAAAGCGAGACGTAGGTAAGTTTCCCATTGTGCATTCACAGATACTTTCCAGCCACTATCAAACACACTTTTGGTTAAACTGTTCAATACTTTCTTCATTATCTCATGATTGTTCATACGAACATCTTTGCTTTTTCTGAAGTTGAATCGAAATTTAATAATTTTATTGAAAGAACAACATGCTTCAAACAACCGAATTTCATTAGGATCAAATTAATTATTGGGTTTCCGAAGCACGCGAGTTTGGCCAACGCACGTCGCTTGGCTAGAAACAAATCGATAGCCGTCCTCGGTGCGCCGCTTCAAAACATGTGATTTAGCCAATTTCTTTGCTCACAATAATCTTTCTTACATTCCATATCATCTCTTTCTCTTTCTCTTTCTATCCTTTGTCTGTATCATTTTTCTATGTTATTTGTCCAATACACACGTTGACAGAAGTTCAAATAGGAAGTGGCACAATTGTAATATTAGCTGCCGCCACACTGCAATCATTCTAGACAGAGACGGGTTGGAATCGGACAAGGACGCTGACGTCCGCAGTCCGGTGACACCAGGTTGGTTGATTTCAAACAATTCGCTTCCGCTCCAACACTCGCGTGCCATTTCAGACGTTGACGGCGAAGATCTGGAGATGCCTGCCGGCGAGTCAGCACGCTCTCCAGACGGAAATCCTGCTGATGTGGGACACTCCGAGTCGGGAGACGATGGGCCGCGAAAGAGATCCGCTAGCCCCGCTGCGAGTCAATCGGCTTTTGATAATCCAGCCAAGGTTTGTGTTGTCATGACGATGTGCGAAAGAGAGCGGCGAGGCAGCCATTCGTAAAATATGGGAGTATGAAAAGCGTGCTTTTACGAAGAAACGTAAACGGGGGGGGGGGGGGGGGGGGGAACGAAAAATCGGATAAGAATTAGTAACGTTTATGAAAATCCATTGATTGTCTGCTGGCTCAAAATGGCTCGAATGTGTACTTCAAGAGTGTATTCTCGATCTAGTTTTTTTTGTACGCGTTGGTGGGTAGACCCTCCACGAAATCTTTGCACGTACAGTTATTTTCGTTACATAAAATTAATTTCAGAAGGTTTGCACCGAAAAGGTGCAAATGTGGGTTCAGTCGACGAGCGGCGCAAACGGTGTACCGGATGTCACGGATCAGTACCAGAAAAACCACGAGACGCTCGTAAACATGGGCTTCAACGCCGATGAGATTGAGCCGGCGCTGAGAATGGCGAATAACGAAGTCGAGAAAGCTGTGCAGTACTTGACGAGGGAGATTGCCGGTCTCGACTCAACTGCCAAGCTGGAACCGTCTGCTAGTGTGGATGTTCACCCCAAGTCGCGGTTCCCCATGCCAGATGTAATCCGTGAGCCATATGTGGACAGTGATGAGGAAGATGTGGCCGAGGAGGACAGACTCAATTGGACTGAAGAAATGACTGATCGCATCAAGAGAATTCTGGATCAGAAACCAATGTTCATAATTTTTCACAAGAACGGAACAATTCATCGTCGGATACAGGTAAAACATAAAAGCATATGCACCATTTTCAGTAATTTGTAATTTTCAGATTGCTCGGAACATCATCGCCGAAGGGGTCCAGCAAAACATGAACGAAGCTCAGAACTTTGTGGACGAGTTTGTTGTGTTCCTCGTGAGCAGACACGTAAACTGTAGTGATGTGAGACCTGGATTTGATCTCCTCCGGCAACTCCTCGACCTGCAGGCACCTTACATTGGCAATCCAGAAGCTCACGCAGCCCAAGACTTCATACTTGCCGTGATTCCACTTCTCTGTGTTCGTTTGATACAAACGCCGAGCAGTGTGAAAGCTGTGCTTGCCATTGACGAGATGCTTAACTGGCGAAACAAGTTTTTTGTTCAGGGATCACAATATCTGGACATCCCGTAAGTTTAGCAATAATCAAAAGTAGAGAGCAATTCAGTGAACTTTGTTTAAGGAGCCGTGAGTACCCACCACTACAGTTTATCGACGTTGACCGGATGGATCGCTTGGAACACAAGAGACTGTATGCCTACTTGCTCGACATCTTTGTTCAAGAATTCATCCCCCTGATCAACGAGAAGATGAATGCATTGAACGCAGAGAACCTCGCTTCCGTCACTCTGCTCGATCTGCAGTGCATCCTTCGTTCCTTCAACGTCGCCAGCAACTTCATGTACCGAAACAACGATGTGTTCCTCTGCAATTTGGATGTTTGGATTGCAAAAACTCTCGAGCGCTTCCGACTCGTCAATGACCGAGATATCCGAGAACCACTTATTCGACGACAAGGGCTCGATTTGCTCGGCGAAGTCGTCGTTCTCTGTGATCGTTTTGGACTTGATGTGACTGAAACAACACAGATAGCTCGGTTGGACTACCTTCAGAAATGGATCAGATGCTCGCAGATGGAGAGTGTACTTCATGCTCTGGAAGAGCTCGGCACCATCGCTGACCGCTTCAACAAGACTGGCGGTATGACGATCACTCGTCCGAAAGCTCAAGTCTGCGAAGAGTACTTCAAAAAGTGGCTCGAAGACAATAAAGTGCTCCAGGTGGTGCTCACCGGAAACATGGATCTCGGTGTTTATGTGGAGAGAATTCAGCCAATACTGCAGTACATGACTCCGGAGCTGACTTTGGAAGATTTGAGTGAGTTATTCTAGGGCGAAGAGCATCCCGTTTCGAAAATGTTGTTCAGAGTTCGTGTGGTCTCTCCGAAAAGGAAGGATGGGAGTAAATGTGGAAAATTTTAACAAAATCATGGAATTGATCTCAAAATCTGTCGTGAACGAGCAAATTACCTGGCTCGTTGAGCTTTTCAAAAAGAGTTTTCGAAGCAGAGAAACTCGTTTGTATGAACCTATTTTCAACTTCCTGTTCGCGATGGCGATACAGAAAGATCGCGACGACGAGTTCAAATTGAAGATTAGCAACATCATGTGGGAGTTGATCTACATTCTTCGTGGACCTCCGAAGTGCGGATCGTTCAAGGCGATCGATTACGGAATGAGAAAACATAGTGAACTTCTGAACACGATGCTCGACAAGTCTCAGAGAGACGCTTTCATCGACAAAACGACGAACGCGATGAACAGTGACGAGGGTTTCAATGAAGTGACTGTCACTTACTTGTACATCATTCTTGAGAAGCTAAAACGGATGCATACACCAAAAAGAGCGTATGCAGGAGGTGATTTCAGATCCGCCCATTAACTTTGTGTTCTCTGTTTGCAGACGAGTCATTGAACAAATCGAACGATTTGAGAGCTAAGCTACGCGAGAAACGTCTCTATGATTCTATCCTGGATCGTTTGGAGCATGTTCGCAAGTTGGCTCACGAGCAATACGATTATATTCAGAACGTGAACACGGATTCACAGTCGAACGCCGTTTTCGAATGTAAGATTGATATTAAAGTTTCTGAACAGAAACGTCTTCAAAATCGATTGCTCTTCAGATTTTTTATTTTGATTTTTCAGCAACAAGTGACACTTTCGGAGTAAATTCTGGTCGTGGTATTCTTTCGACAACTCTTTACGGATGCACAGACTACGCCTTCGTTCTTCAGAGCTCTCTCCGTCTCTTGAAATGGCTTCATGACATTGACGTATCAATCGTCGACGTGGCCTACGTCCACAGACTATTCAGCATCTTTATTGAGCGCCCTGATGCCACTCCGCAAGAGAACACCGAGATATTTGGGTTTCTCTTGGAAGTCAAAATGACGCTGATGAAATCTGAAACGTCAAGAGCGATCATCACTCATATTTGCAAAATGAACATGTACTCCTTGCAAATCACTGGACTTCGCTGTTTCTGCAAATACTGGGAGGAGGTGCCAGTTCTGATCACTGAGAATTCTCGTCCCGTCGAATCATTTATCGTTAAGGTATCCTTGGAAAGGACTTGCTTATTAAGAAAAGTTTTCAGAAAGACGACGAGAGCAGGATATACATCTGGAAGCTGATTCTGTTCAACCAGTACGATGACGTCGTAGAAAAGTGTATGCAAACTTTTTGCGAAAGAGGTGAGCCCTTTATGGCTAAGTTTGTCGAATGAACGCTACAACTTTAGTTTTGGTTGATTCGCCGTGGTCTGTTCGTTATCAGATCTACCGCTTCCTGTCGGTCTTCACCTTCTATGTCGAAAAATTGAAGGCGTGAGTTCCAAAAAGTCGCAGTGATCGGACCGTGACTCGTTTCTCAGAGAATTGTACAAGCGAAACAACAAGGAAAACACTATTCCAACGTACGATCAGTCCGAGTTGAAAATGTCAGAGGAGGATATCAAGGAGTATGACGTTCCTCTGGGAGACATGTTGACAGAGACGATCTCCCGTGCCCTCAACAGACTCATGCGCATCATGACTCGTTTCGTTGATTTAGGAAATGATAAGAATCACGTGAGTTCTATATCCTATATCCTCATTGTATGCACACTTAATATAATTCGTAAGACCCCCACTATCCAACTCTGAAAATAGTCGCTCTTAAATAGGCGTTTAGTTTAGTATTCCAGTTGGAAGATGTATTGAATTCAGATGATTCGCGAGAATCCTTCTCATGGTTCCTCATTTTCTGGACACGCGGTTACATTCTCAATTGAGCTAAAAAACGACGATGACGATATCGACGTGAGTGGACGCTTCTGTTCTGAAAGACGCGTTTCTTTTCAGTGCGATGTGATTCATTGGAAGACGTTGGTCTGCGACTCCAGCACGACGGTCGGCGAATTCAAAGTTCGACTTGCAAAACGGATGCACTTCCACGAAGGTGTTACCGACTTTTCTGTTCACAAAAGAGAGGATGACTTGACGATGGGCGAGGCGAACCTCCGTTACGATTTCTTAACTTTGCAAAACGTGAAGCTGGCTTCCGAGACTGATTCTATTTTCTTGTCAGAGAAGCTTCGTGTTATGATTAAACCGAGGTGAGCTTATTATTTGTTGCGGCTCATCATGGGATATATGCTATTCAGCCCGTTCAGAAAGTCGTCAGGACGTAAGGCCGACCTTCAGAATGCAGCAGGAAGCCAGAAGATGGCATTGCGTGAAGATTTCCTTCCAATGTCTATTATCTCCAAGTGCAATTTTTATGATCTTCTCCACGAGCTTGCTTCATTCGGTGACAAGCACATTCGTGTATCCATTCGACGGCTATTGCTTCTGTTGCCCACACAACCATCCCTAATCCGCCACCTCACTACCGTTAGTCTTATTGAATAGAGTAAATTTGATCAATAGAGATGTTTCAGGGTGAAACGGGGGACGATCCGCTGCCGACAGGGGTCAAGAAGATGTACTCGGAGTACATAATTCCCTCGGAACCAGGACGGCTCTTGTATGCTCTTGAAGCCATTAGTTCGATTGTTGCGCCAACGAGAGTCACTGATCAGGCTTGCGATAAAGCACTTAAGCTCACGGATGCGCTCCTAGAAGTTGGAATCATCAAACGTCTAACCGACGACATTTTGAGCAGGCAGTACCTTATTCCTGCGAACAAGTGTTCTCCAGCTGACCGCCACGCGATCTTCGAAAGAACTTTGCAGATTCTCAGAAGTTGTCTAACAGGATGCAATTCATTCATCAAAATTATCCGCAACGAATGCAAGGTTCACGATGAAATGAGGAAGACTTCCGACAGAATGGAAGAAAGTCACCAGGTACCGCAGTCTCTAGAATTATGTATGGACTTTGCTCTCATCAACCAGCAAATCCTTCCACCTCCTCCGATCGAAAACAAGAACAATCCTGCGCACTACCCTACTAGTTCAATCCCCTCGTTCAGAAAGTGAGTGTCTTTGTGACAATAATTAAACTATATTTTTCCAGTAGCTACATTAGAAACGTCGACAATTCGCTGCAAAGATGGCCGCTGGACGAGCTCATTATATTCCTCGAGAGTATTCGCAACTTCCAATGGATTCATGTGGCTACAGAGAGCCTTATTGTCAATCAAATTGATACTCATTCCAAAAGCCGCAATTTGTCAGATGGCCAAAAGCCAACTGCTAGTGGACTGATCCGATCGGTGACTAAGGGAGACAGATGTAATAATAGTGTATGTCAAGTTATTTTAACTAACTTGAGTTCTTCCAGGGGGCGATGAGTGTCGTCTGATAATTGTGAAAAAGGCTTTCTCGTTGACGCGTCACATGTTACGCAAATGGCTCTCAGTTCACAGAGATCTTGCATTTCCTCTTCTCGACACGGTGTTTCTCGAACCGGGTTGGGTGGCTTTTTATCAAGACGTTCTCATCAACTCTCAACAAGAAGCGTACCGCAAATATGGACAAGAGCATGTGGTGAAGATCAGCAAGGACGTTTACGACATCACGATGATCTCCTTGAAGATGCTCCTCGGAATGTTCACATCCCTTCCGCTGCACGAAGGGCACACTGCCGACTTGGACGAACTTCAGAGACGACAGAGACGGCACTGCGATGGTCTCGTCCAAACTGTCTGTGAGATATTTTACTATGAGAGTCCACGGAGATGTCGCAACGATCATAGAGAAATCGACTGGCAACTGATTGGACACGAACCCATCGATATTGTCAAGGAGCAAGTGAACAGTCTCCTCCAGTTTAAACCCAAATTCAGCACGATGAACAGCGAATTGCACACTACGGAAACTGTGTACGCGGCTGCCAAAATGAGGATGATCAACTGTCTGCTAGCATATTGCTCTCAAGAAGATGTCGAAAACTTATCGGAACCATTTCTGGAAGCGATTATCAATGATTTCTTGTTCCCAGAACTGCCTGATATCGAGGACAGTATGTTTGAAGAAGAGTCGATCCGCTGGGAATACACCGCAAGAGAGTCAGCAATTTTGACTTTGAACACTTTCTGTGAGCGAAGCTTCAAAAATATGTATCAGCTGCTGAAAATGTGGAACAAGTTTCCGGCCGCCCAGCAGCCATACGACCCTTCTTATCGCCCTATTGTGCGTGGGAGACAGCTCGACAAGGTTGGGTTGAAGAACGACGGCGGAACATGCTACATGAACGCCACCATACAGCAGTTGGTGCATGTTCCCGGACTAGCGAGAGAGCTTATTGCGATTCAGAATATCGACCCAAATCAGCACTGGGGTAGTACGTCTGCGTGAGTTGCCATTTTTTGATAACCTTTTATGATTCTTACTTTTCAGTGCACTGCTTGTCGAACTGCAAAGGGTGTTCGCTCAACTGAATTTCTCTCGTTGCCAAGCAGTTATTCCTTATGGCCTCTGGAGAGAGTTCCGTTTTGAAGCTGATGTGCCCTTGAACACGAAGCAACATCACGACGCTATCGACTTCTACAGTATACTCCTTGATAAATGCGACTATGTCCTGAAGAAGCTGAATCTGCCGCCCTTGTTCCAGAACAGATTCTTCGGAAAGTATAGCTATGAAAAGATTTGTTATGGATGTTGGCATCGATACAAGAGTCCGGATGAGGAGTTCAACAGCGTTTCCTTGGCACTGAGTGGAGACAATCTCGAAGAAGCTCTCGAGAACTTCTTAGCTGCTCATGTGATGGAAGGTGACAATGCGTATCATTGTGAGAAGTGTAATGAAAAGAAGACCACTCTGAATAGAACCTCGTTCCTGGAGCTACCGAGTACCATGACTATTCAACTGAAGCGATTCACGTATGACATTGTCAATGGAATGATCAAAAAGGACAACCAGTTCTTCAAGTTTCCGTTTGAGATTGACATGACGCCGTACATGACATACTCGAGACACGTCCCGGAAGAGCACGTGCAAGATCTCTTCGATGAAATGCTCTTCGGAAATGACGAACCTGTCACTGCAGCTCATCAAAACGGAACTGAAAAGCCGACCCTCACATCAGGCTCCGCGAGTCAGCCATCACTTGAGCTACCACAGAAAAAATTGTTCCGTCGTCATCGGTCTTCAACAATGCGTTTGTCGCAGTCTTTTGCAAACGCTTCTGGAATCGATGAGATTCCACAGCAAAAGCCTCTCATTTATGAGCTCGTTGGTGTTTTAGCGCATTCTGGAATCGCAACCGCTGGCCACTACTATTCGTTCATCAAAGAACGACGCGAAGAGTACAAGGATCACCCGACGTACGGCAAATGGCACCACATAAATGATATGATGATTACGCCCATGCCCCTCAACAATCTGGACGATGTCTGGTATGGTGGAACGTTTACCACAGATGGAGTGTTCGTTGGCGTCGACGAGCGTATACGTCACTGGAACGCCTACGTGCTGTTCTACGAGAAGAAGAAGCCAGACACGGATATGCTGATTCCAAGACACATTGTTGATCGTACAGAAAATGTGAAACCAAAAGTGACATTCGATGTGAGCGACGAGTTCATGGACGACGAAGAAAATAACTCGCAGCTAGCCGAAGAGGTATTCAGAAGAGATGCCAAAGAAGCGAGAAGATTGCGGATACGCATTTTCAACTCTTTGGACGAAAACCTCAAGAGGTTTCTCAACGATGAAAACATGAAATTCCTTGAAGACCGTGACTTCTTCTCGTTTGACCTCTATTACATATATGTCCACTCGATGGTCCCGTTGATGCGTCGAGAAGAAACTGTCGAGTACACTGTCACGGAACTCTCGCGGCCCGATTTTATGAAACAGGCGTTCGAGATCGTTGTGAGCTATATCATCCGCGTTGCTTGGGTTATATTCGATGAGCACAGACCGAAGAATTTCCCACGTGCATCTACGGATCTAATCAAGATGCTTCTGCAAGCGGATCCCGAAAACAAGCTTTGCTTCTTCAGAACTCTTGAATCAAACAATTCGGAAATGCTCAACAGAATGTTCGAGAGTACGGAGTATGATATTCGGAACTCTTTCTGGATTTGTATGAAGTGTGCGATTCGCTTGTGGGTTGTTGAAAATGGTCGTAAGGATGACTTTATCGAGACAAGTCCAGCGTCCACGGATATTGACGACGACGAAGAGGACGATGACGACGAGGACGAAGATGACGACGATCTAGATGACGAGGACTCGGAAACCGAAGATTTAATACGGCACGAAGGATTGAGAGCTAATCCATTGGCACTGGTCAGTCAACTGATTCAACAGGTCCGCCCTCAACCCCCGAAGCCTGTCGTCGCCGTTGATCTCTCAAAAACTCGCATAGCCAGAGTGAGCTCGACAAATTACAATTTTGCGAAAAGAATGATATCCCCACAGTTTGTTTTCCAACTGAATATGGTGCGAAAAATTGTTAACATTTTACCGTGAGTTTGATTCTTACTCTGAAAAGCCTCTGACCGTTCTTGATTTCAGTTTCCGAATTCACCGAACGGAAGGTTCCGGGAGACACTACTCACGCCATCCAGTAGAGTTACTGTACATGATCGCAAAACTCAACGAGTTTGGCAAAAGTGCTCTGTACTTGTGTCACGCTCTGCCAACTGTCGCAGAGTTCCTTTTTGATGACTACGCGACGGTGATAGAAGCCGCTCAACACAGTTTACCTACCGTTTCTCAGGTTTTTTGCCGACTTCGTTTCTCAGAAGATCGCCTGAAAACCCTCGGACTTTGGCCTGCGTTGCCAGGTCTCTACTTTGAACTGCTTCTCGATACGCTCAATCGAAATGTTCAGCATTTTGCTGATTCACAATCTTCAGTGCGACATGCGCTGTAAGATAATGTCTTCGAGTATGAAAATTGAAAGTATTTTTGACAGGTTGACGCCAGCCGGAAAGTTTGCTAATGAAGTAATGCTGCTGTATTGCACATCTCGCGAAGAATACGAAAGCACCGGCAACAAGGCGATAAGAGACGAGAGGGTGATGCACAACAAGATTGTGGCCTGCTTTTTATGCCAAATCGAACTCCTTGCCAAATCGGAAGGCGCCGACACTGTAAACGAGTACATCTTCCAATTCACACAAACTATACTCAAGGTATACTCGATTTTCGGAGTCTTTGCCCACTTGAAAAATTAGTCTTTACAGAAAAACTTCTCTGAAAATCAGTTTACGGTAATTGGTCCAGACAGTTGGAGTCATATGATGGAGTTCTTCTCCGACATGGCGACGAGACTGATGCGAGCAAATATGACCGACTTTGCTGAATGTCTAATGAAGAATCTGCTGTGGTTGGGAGTGGATGAGAATTGCGACGCAGTCGTCCACGATGGCATTCTGCCCTACATGGAAAAATGGAAGAGTCTGGACCCTTTCAAGTTTTCGAAAATGAAAGAAGCGTTGTTCTGCATCAGAAGGCTCACGGCCAGAGAGTGAGCACTGGGCACAGACGTCTTCAACATTCTATTTTACAAATTGTTTCAGACTACGCCAGTTGTTCCTCATCTTCCGTGAACGTTTCCCCTTTTTCACGATTATCAATGTCGATGAAGAATCCACGAGCGACGAACCAATGGATGACGAGGACGAACAGGACGAACGGACCATGATAGGCCCACAACCGCTCCACAGAGTCGTGCCGTCCGTGGATTTAGCAAGGTGAGCACACATCTCAGAACTACAATTGTTACTTCCACTTGTCGCAGACAATCGAGTGCTCCAGTTGCCACGGCCACAGTCACCGAAATAGAAGAGATCAGTGTGGAGGACTTGAGCACGGAAAGCGATCAACCGTATAATCTGCTTCCCGCAACGGAACAACTCCCAATCAATTTTTCAGCTGAACCTCAGGAAGTGGCGATGAGTGAGGAAGTATCAGCTGAAGACGTGGAAATGTCCACACTTTCGGAAAAAGATTCGCCAGCGCCTCAGATCTCGTAGACGCATTTTATCCATCTTTCTCATTTTTTTGTTTTCGGTTCGAATACCCTCTCCCCGTAATTCACATGCGGTGGATGAAATCACATATTGTACATACAACATATCAGGACATTTTCATCCTGTTTCTCCCGTTTATCATTTACTTTGTTGTTGTCTTTTGCTCCACTTCCAGCCGAAGTCTCGCCTATTCCCTTTTCACCCCATTTCTCCCCTTCAATTTGCCACGTCGAGAGAATGTTTGCATTGTCAATTTTCGGTGTCGTCTGCTGCTCTCTTTCTCCTCTCCATCCCAACCCGTTAGTATTCCTTCCAATCACCTCAACGACATTTCTGTTAATTTTGATGTGATTATTTACGTAGACTGAAAAGGTTGGTAGTGTGCTCGCCATATTTATGTATAAATACGCCCGATATCAAAATTATTGTCGTTTTATTTTTAATTTATTTACTTAACCTTGATTGTTTGGACCAACCCGAAAATTTTACAAAACACTCAACCTTTCTCCTAATAATTGTCATTGTCTCTCCATGCTCGCTTTATTTTGGACCTTTATTTTCGCTCCCGCCATCCGTTTTGCTCAACCAGAGCAGAAGGTGGTGGTTTTTTATCATTAATTTCCATTCCTGTTTGAAATGAATTTCTGTACTGATTATGTCAGTCGACTTTATAAACACAGCTGAACATGCGGTTCACGAACCAGTCTGTATATTTTATCGAAAATTGTGGTTATTTTTGTTGTTCCGCACTTCCAGGTTTTGTTGACGCAGACAGCAAAAAGATAGGTAGCAGCCGCTTGACAATTCTCAACTGGAAAACAGTTGTTTCAATTTATGATACGTTTTCTGATTTCTATGTACATAGTGATGACTATTTCGATTGAAATTGCAGATGATAGATGTAGGATGGATCTGTGTAGCTGCGGTTCGGGCCGTCTATTGGCTGGTGATGCTCGTGTGCAACTTTCTCGGCTATTCTCCACTGTGGGCTCAGGTGGCCATGAAGAAGAGGAAAATGGACAATGTGCGCATCCGAATCCCGAGCCACCTCGCCATTTGTTTCACCGAGAAGCGGCTTATTGAGTTGGTGAGCGAAGACTCAAGTTTCAACCCTCAACGCCTTTTTTCAGAGTGAAATAAGTCAGCTGATGGATAGCTGCGTGGCGTCCGACATACGGCAGCTCTCACTTTACGACCCATTCGGTGAGCTTGTCGGTCAAATCGAACAAATCGATCATGCCTGTCGCATGTTCACTGTGAGCTTAGGACTCTCGACTGTTGTATTGATGCGATCGTATTGCAGCACGCCGATCTGTACTGTGACGGCTCACTTCTACATTCCAGCGACCTCTCCAATCTTCAAGTGAACGTGCTCTCCAGGAAGATGAGCAAAGGGGCTCTCGTGGAGGCGTGCAAGCAGTTGTGTTCCACCGACGAGAAGATCACAGTGGAACGGGTGACGCGGATGTTGGAAGAGAAGTTCCATCTCACGGATCCGGAACTTTTACTTCAAATCGGCAACGTGCCCACTCTCTGTGGCTACCCTCCGTGGAACCTGCGGATCACCGAATTCCTCCAATCGCCACGTCTTCCTTGCTCACGAAGAGCACTGGATTACTGCGTGGAGGCGTTCAGCCAAAGAGACATCCGAGTGGGGAAGTGAACTATCTCTGCACAATCCAGTTTTCGTTTTGTTGGCTTCTTGTTTCTTCTCGGTTCACTTTCTGTCTGATCGCTTTAATAATTATGTGTGTTTCCCTTTTGCCACCTGTTTCTTTTTGTCTACTGTGATATTCGATATTCGAATTTTTGTATGATTTGTGATTGACTAAATTACGCTTCGGTTGTTGAATAAAATTCATTTTTGAAATATTTCCTACTTCTCTGATAGTCAGTATTTTCCTGTATAATGTACCTCTCGTGAAGCAGTTAACCTCACACAAAAACTAGAAAAGTGACGAGCACACGAGCTCAAATTTCCAAAAAGTCCACCTCTCCCGTTTTCTCTGAACCTCTAGATGTCCAACTCCCCTTATCACACTCGTTCCGTTTTCGACCAAAGTCCAAATATTGATCCTTTACTCGGGCTATTTGCCCGTGTATTTGTTCGTTCGTCCGCTACCTCGCTCTTTTCTCATTTTGGGCTTCCAATATCCAATTCCTATCGTTCACAATCAGAAGATGATGACAATTGAAATAGAGAAGATTCGTCATTGGCGCAAAAAATGCTGACAAATACTTTCTCTGTGTGTAGGAGGCAAGAGACACAGACCGAGAGACGTCACGAAAATAAATGGGAGAAGCTCGTGAGAGTTGTTACCATGGGAAGAACGCGCATGCATTTTTTCAGAATTTTGTACATGATCACACGCTGATCCACATAGTCTTTTGAATGTGCGAATCAGTCTCTACTATCTTCTACTCAAAGACGCAATTACGCTCCACCGTACTCCCGCACCAAAGTGTTGCTTCAAAAAAGTCTGTTCTCATTTCGAAAAGATCATCAAGAGATTGTACACTACAAATCTCATCTAAATTACTTAGGTTTTTATCATTCCCGCATCAGTTATTTCTTCTCCTTTGTTAAATATGAAACTTTGTGTTCAGCAAGCAAACAAATATGCAATAACTTTATCATCATTTTTCTCTTTAATAAAAACTCAACCCTTCCGCTTGCTCCTATATCTTCATGTGAATTCTTACAATTGTTAGCTTTCCACACCTCCAATCTTTTTCTGATCATTAAAAAGTATCTGACTGACGCAGTTATTTCTCGCGACGCCGTCATCTCCCTTTTTGCAGAATGGGTCTTCTGACGAAAGGCACTCCGTTGACATGGAAGGAAACTGTTCCATACATTGACTACATCAAGGTTCGCTTTATCGTGCAAATCCATCGAGATCTGTTCTGGTTTAGAAACACGGAATTGCCCAGTTCATCAATTTGTACCACCGTCTCAAGTCTCGCCATGGAGACCAGTTGAAGTGGGGAGATGAGATCGAGTACACCATCATCAAATTCGATGACGAGAACAAGAAAGTGCGTGTGTCGTGCAGAGCCGAAGAGCTGCTCAGCAGACTTCAAGCTGAGGAGCAGGTGAACGCGATGCTTGGAACCGCCAACAAGTTCCTCTGGAGACCCGAGTTCGGAGCGTACATGATCGAAGGGACCCCCGGAATGCCCTACGGAGGTTAGCCATGGTTTCATCTCTTCTATTTTATCGCCCACTTTACTCCAATTACAAGCCATAAAACCGATAATTCTAGGTTTGATCGCGTGCTTCAACATTGTCGAGGCCAACATGAAACTGCGCAGAGAGGTCGTCAAGAAACTTCTGAAGAAGGTTTTTTTTTCATAAAAAAGAAACTGAATCGAGCGTATTTGTTTGCAGGACGAGACGTGTCTCTCTATCTCGTTCCCCTCTCTAGGCGTTCCTGGATTCACTTTCCCAGAAGTGGCCGCTGACAGAACGAACGACGACGCAGCGAACAGCATCTTCTGGCCGGAGCAGGCTGTATTTCTGGGCCACCCTCGTTTCAAGAACCTCACCAAGAACATCAAGGGGCGACGTGGCAGTAAGGTGGCGATCAATGTGCCCATTTTTAAAGACAAGAACACACCGAGTCCGTACGTGGAGGATCTGTCGGCACTCGGAGGGCCAGATGACATTCGCGATGCAAAACCAGACCACATTTACATGGATCACATGGGCTTCGGAATGGGCTGTTGCTGCCTCCAAGTCACCTTCCAGGCTGTGAATGTCGATGAGGCGAGATGGCTCTACGATCAGCTCACTCCCATCACACCCATCCTCTTGGCTCTTTCCGCAGCTACTCCGATCTTCCGTGGAAAACTTTCGAACGTGGACTCCCGGTGGGACATCATCAGTGCGAGTGTCGACGACAGAACAACTGAGGAACGTGGTCTGGAGCCACTCAAAAACTCGAAATGGGTCATTGACAAAAGTGTTCGTTTAGAAGTTCTCAAACAGTTGTCATTTAAGTATTTTAGAGATATGACTCGACCGACTGCTACATTTATCCGTGCTCTGTAGGATACAATGATATTCCGTTGCAATACGACGAAATGATATACCAGCAGCTGATCGACGGGAGTATCGATGAGCCACTCGCCAAACACATCGCTCATATGTTTATCCGCGATCCGCATCAAGTGTTCCGCGAGAGAATTGAGCAAGACGACGAAAAGAGCAGTGAACACTTCGAGACGATCCAGTCGTCCAACTGGATGAACATGCGCTTCAAGCCACCACCACCAGACGCCCCAGAAATCGGATGGAGAGTGGAATTCCGTCCGACCGAAGTGCAACTCACCGACTTTGAAAACGCCGCCTACTGTTGTTTCGTTGTGCTGCTCACCAGAATGATAATCTCTTTCCGTCTCACTTATCTCATGCCGATCTCCATGGTCACTGAAAACATGAAGAGAGCACAGCAGAAGAACGCGGTGCTCAATCAAAAGTTCCTATTCCGGAAAGGACTCGCCGAGTGCAAGTCTGCTCCGGAGAACCTGAAGGGCTCCGAGAAGTGTGGACCACCGAGCCAGGACATTGAAGAGATGTCGATCGCGGAGATCATAAATGGACAGAAGAACGGCTTCCCCGGATTGATCTCTCTGATCAGACAGTTCTTGGACTCGGCCGACGTCGATGTGGACACTCGGTGCACCATTTCCCAGTATCTTAACTTCATCTCGGTTCGACTTTTCCTTCTAATTGTTCAATACACAAACACTTTCAGAAAAGGGCCACAGGAGAGATCAGTACTCTTGCCCACTGGACTCGCGAATTCGTCCAGACTCATCCGGCATATAAACATGACAGTGATGTGAACGACACGATTGTCTATGATTTGATGAAGAAGGTCGGCACTTTTCTCCGATATTTTGTAAACAAGAATTCAAAATCTATGAACTTCAGATGAACGCCATTTCGAACGGAGAGGCTCACTGCGACAAACTGCTCGGTTGCTACCGTTCAAAGACGGACCATGCTATTTCGGCTGCAGTTCGGAAGGCAGAGGAGCACATGATTGTTTCGAGCCAGAAGCGTGCTCACTAGATAAATAATTGATTCTGTGATTCTAACTTATTATATTTCTTATTTCACTCTTCGCTTTTACAAATGTGATCCACATTCTCTAATTAGGCCCCATGATTCACAACTTGCATGCCATACCGATTTTCTCTTTTTTGTGTTGCGGATCAGTCTGCTAAAATCATCAATTCTCAACTTAATGAATGAATGACACTCTTTTGGCCGAGTGCCCAACGGCGATTAGCATTATCAGAACGACAGATCTCGTGTGATTAGCTGGAGAGGCTTAAATAACGAGAAGAGGTTCGACGACAAGCATTACGATATCACTGAAAACCAGAGGAGAATGAAACGGACGGCGAGAGTGGAGAACAATGGAAATTACAAGCGGAGGTCACACTTATGGCGAAGCGACAAGGCTTTTATTAGCGGAGGCTGCTGCGGAGAAGAAGCATTCAGTCGCTCCATTTTCTGACGCAATCCGCCTTTCTCTTTTTGGTGGACTTCTTTTTGTATCCTCTCTTTCTATTCTCAACTTCATTTTTTATTGGAATATTGGATTACGAAGTCCTGGATTTTGTTGTTTTTGAACAATTCGACACTCTAATTTTTCATGATACAGAAGCCGTGGATTCTGTATATGTCATTTTCAACATGATTCCAACAAGTGACTCACTGCCCATTTGGACCATTGTGTTACATCTTGTTTTCAGTTCTTTCTCTGTCTTTCTTTCAGTTAAATATCAACAGAAGCATTCCCTTTGAAAATAAACAGATCCCAGTGTTTCTAATATTTGCAGTTTTTGAAATCAAAAGAGCAAACTCTCACGCTCTGTTGGATCGGATCAGTTTCTGAGAAAGTCACATCTAAAATTGGAATAATTTCATTTTCAAGATGGCGTCATCTGGGTGTTCGAATCGTACTTGAACTACTGGAGGCAACATAAGATGTCTACTGGAGGCAACATAAGATGTTCGATTGTTGTCGTAGCTCTATTCTAGAAATCAAGCTCCCGAATTCTCAACTTGTGAGCGTTCTCTGCAGTCGGTACAGTACCCGGACGACTCTGTTTCCCCGTTCATCGATTGCACCCTCCATAACTCATTCCTCCTCCCCTGAAAACTCGAAGTCATATCCAATTAGCCATCTGATTGCCGTGGCCCATCTCATTATCCTTCCACTTCCGACGTCTCCCCTCGTCGTCTCCCCTCTTCCGCTCTTTTCGCACGTGATTTATCTGTCCCTGCGTCTGCCTGCAAACCGTCCCCCCTTCCGACGACTAGATTGTCCACTTGCAACCGATTGACCATCGAAGGTTTGCGAACCCTGCGAACGCCGGAAGTGATAATCTCTGTGATACGTGGAGAGACAAGATTAATTCAACTTTTAGAAGTGCTTCTCTGGCCCCGATAACGATAAACTGATGGTTTGTGAAATGGCGGGTTCCGTCGGTTTGACCGTCGGTTCGTCGTCATTTGTCTTTCGACTGACCTTGCCCCCCCGGGATCAAGTTGGATATATCGCGCATTTTCTCGTAAAACAAGGCGCCAGTCGGACGGCACGAGGACAAAGACTAGCCTTCCGGGGTGGCGAAGACAGAAGGAGATGTGACATAAAGTCATATCCAAACAAAATGTGATCCGTATAATATCTCTCCTCTCTATCTCTCTTTTCCCTACTTTCTGTCTTTTACGGCCCGCTATAAAAGATAAAGACTCCGCCCACACCGCAACCACTTTTATTAACCGTGTCGTATTTTCGAAAATTACAGTTTCATTCGTGTCACTCGAAGTTCTCGATTTGTCAACACTTATTGTCGCGTTGTTGAGTTATCACTTTCTATCATTTGTATTTACAAGATCACAGAAAGGAGACTTCCAAGAGAACCAAGTTCCTTGACAACGTTCACTTGATGAACTTGCCAAAGAATGACCCACTAACATGATTGTTTCAATTCGATAACTTCACTTGTGTCCTTTTCTCTGAACAGTCATTGTAAAAGAACAAGTGAAAATACAGGGTCCAATAATTCATGTCCACGTCTTCGCCTCCAAAGTGCACTGCGGTTCCGGACTGTCTTCGACTCGACAGTTCTTTTCCCCACTAATCAAATCAATTTAAAATTGAAAGATCGGATCCGTTCGAGAGAGACAGTGTCGATGAGACGAAACCGAAAACCCAACCCATTCCGATCCGCCCCCTATTTCATTTGTGCCGATGTTCCTCCGCTTTTCCCCCCCAATTTCTTCCCTCTCACCGTATCGATTTCACTCATCAAGCCATCATCTTCTATCGAGAAACTCTTCTGAAGCCCCCCACGGTCACTTCACCGTTCTCTTCTGACATCTATCATCTTTCTCGTCCCACACTCCTCTCATCACTCACTCCCATCATCGCCAATTTTGCTATCTGTTTGCAGTTTCGAACCTATTTGAAAATTACCCTGTGTTTTGTGAACTGGGTGTGGACCGGCCATCGCGGTTTTGGATTTTTGAGCGATTAGAAGCGATTCTGCAAATATTAGATGGTTTTCCTTTAAGTGTAGCAATGAGTCTGAGTGATGTGTTTGATCGAATAAGGGCATCAGATGAAGTCCCACAGTTTCAACCCATGAGTCATTTCCTCTGTTGAACATCGTCTTACGTAACTTTTGAAATAATTCTCACCTCTTTTACACTTGTTTATCAGCTTTTATAGCCTGTTTCAAGACTCAAAGCGGGTTACACAGCGGAACCAAACTTCATTATCCGTTTGGTACCTTGTAAAAATACCTTGTAAACTCCAAAATCCTCTGAAATCGACCCTTTGGTGACCCATACCGGTTTGGTCTAAAGCCCCGCCCCTATTCACCTTCTTATCATATTGGTCATGACAAGAGAGAGATAATGATGGCCAAGGGAAGAGACAAAAGACAATTGAATTACAATTACATGCTATGTACATCTATACCCGTGTACATCGTGTCCTCCTCTTGCTTCTCGTCTTCATTACATCAGAATGCGAGGGAGAAGCCATGTCGCCGGCAGGGATGGTGAAGACGACGACTTGTGTAAATCAATCAGCAGGCGAATCGTGTCTCTTGTACTAAATCGAACCGCCCTTCTTCCCCGCTTCTCCTCTCATCGATTGATCCCTCCTTATCAGTGATATCTTTCAGATCATGTCACAAATGCTTCTCTCTTTTTTTGTGATGCTCACAGTGCTCCTTCCGTGCTCTGACACAGCGCCGGCCTTCTGCAGGGCGTGCAACAAGAACTGCTTCATGCCGATCAACGGGACGGAACTAACAAACAGGTGGGTGGCTTTTATGCAATCCTGGGAACTGGGTCATGAGGTCGCCGTTGTGAATGCAGTTCGAGCAGAGCTTCGTGCTCATTTTTGAAACCCCTCAAATTAGATTGAAAGAATGATGAACCTTTCTTCATTTGCACTTTCTTATCAACTTTCGCCATTCAAGTTGTAGTTGTCTAGTCAGTCGACTTCTTCTTTTCCTTCTCGAACGCTCTCTTTATTCTACCGGAAGCCACCATTATATCCTTCGAACCGTTTAGCGGCCGACTATGGGTTTTGCAGGAAAGTGACCTTTGCTGAGAGGAAGCGAAACAGGCTTCGGCGGCCAGCAGAACATCCGGTCGAGATTATACATGTAAACTGGAGAGTTTACGCGTCTATCTCGTCTAATCACTTTTTTGTTGGGGGGAGAAAAGACTAAGGGTTTGGGATTATATTGCGCAGTCGGAAAGTTGATTCGTTTTTTCCTTGCGAAAATGATGCTATGGTAGAGTGTGGACTGACTGGAAGCTAGTGGATATTGCCGTGGATCTGTTTCAGGTGACTCCGAGCTGCACTTTTAATTCAAGACGAGTGTGGCAGTACAGCAGCCATCGTGACTCATATTTGTATCATCAAGTGATCTCTTCCTTTAACATGTGCATTTTTTAGTGTGCGGTGGAGCACAGTATCACTTCTGAAGCTCGCTGCCACAAAGAACAGACACGTGGCATTGAATGATGAGGTTGCACTCTGCTAGACTCGTTCTTTCCTCTTTACTCTTTGCTTTCACATGACGCTCCTCTGTGATTCTAGGAGTACGTGCACGCGTCCTCTCCTCTTCTGCTATCTGACGCCGCACTGACCGAGACGTGAAAAAAGATACGAAGCGGGTGATTTACGAGTGAAACCGTAACCCGATATATTGTGGAAACACGGAGAGCGTTCTTTCTCCCAATTGTCTTATCAAAACTTTTGAAGAAGATTGAAAAGAAGATGGAAAAGAGATTATCCGTTTCCTCTGGCTTTTGGCCGATTTTTAGGAATGATTGACAGGTTTATGGGGATAGATAAATAATGAAAATGAAGATATTAATGTGATTCGTTTCCAGCACAACTATAGAAGTGGATCTTCTGCAAGAATTCGAGAAGAATGACATCTCTGCCGAGTCGGACACCTCCCGGAGAGCAAAGAGGGAGGTGGAGTTCAGGGCGTGCTCCAGATTCCAAATTGAGATGCTCCTGATACCGCTGGCAATCGCAATGATCCCGCTCGTCTTGTGTGCTCTTTTCCTGTGCACTTGCTGCTGCGGACCAAAGGAATCCAGGGGAAAACTGCCGGCGGACTTCCTCGCTTCCCTTCCAATGTCCAAGAAGAGGATGGCGTCAGAAGAGTTCGAGTTGGAGTGGGGAGATGGGTACGTGGCAAGGAAGGACTCCACCAAGACGAAGTTCTCCACCACGGTCTCGTACATCGAGGCGAGAAGAGAGAGCATCTGGTCGGCCACGAGTGTTGCCAGCGATACTGTGAGTTGTCGAAATTTTTTTTTTTGAAAGGTCTTATTTATTCTTCTGATTCCAGGCTGCGGAAAACGTGAAGAATGAAGCAGCCAAGAACGAGGCAAAACTGGCAGCTGCAGCAGCTTGTGCTCCGAAGCTCACAAAAGCAAAGTCTTGCGACTCGATAAAGAAGACTCGCTTCTCGGACACAGTATCAGTGATTTCGCTGGATTCGATAGACCGTCGATAATCGCCCTTTCGCTCAATTTAGGACCTTAGTCTTCTAGTCATCCACAATCATTTCTGGGTACGTCATCGAGTACAACACCGGTCCAACGTCTTCGGAAGACGTGACATGCTCCCTTCTCAGTGACAATCTGAGTGCGGGTATCTCTAGGAATCTTGGATAGTTCGCCCACTTTGGGGAACCAACTCACAAACTTCTTCATTCATCTGCTTTAATTTATCCGTTCCGTTTTGCCATCTAAACGAGTTCCACTGGGTTCAACGAAACCGCCCTTCCCCCCGATCGATTAATTTGTAAATATTTGATAAAATGAATAAACTTATTTTTATTTTATGCGAATGCACACCTGTCAAAATGCTCGGAATGCTCGGAATGCACACGAGGACACAAAGGAAATGGTCATTTTCTGTAATTAGGGTAGTCCCTGAGTTGTTGTCCCTGTACCTCGGCAAGAGAAAAGTGCCCGTCAAGTGTGTACACGTGTGTCTGTGTGCGCACAGTAATTTGGCGGTCACCCGCACACTCATTAGAGGACGGGACCTTTCATTTCCCTCCCATTTTTGCGCCCGTTTCACCTTTTTCTCACTTCATATCTCTCCTTCCATCTTATCTGATAAGGAAAAATTAATTATGGTAATTTGATGGGTTGCCGCGTTGTAACGGAAGCAAGGTGTGCCCTTCGAAAGACTTCTCAATCTAAACGCATTTCATTTTGTTTCATCCGGATAACTGAATTTCTCATGTAATGGACGATACGTCAATGTTGCAATTTATTTCGATTTCTGATTTTGAGCAAGCTTCTGATTTGAAGTAGTCTGTTGGACAATGAAATGTACATCAAATGAAATTTCGACATAACTCAAATCACTTTTATGAAAACGTAGATAAAAGTATAATAACACATTAACAGTTTCATTGTGTATTTTATGATCTGAAATTATTTCAACTCGTCAACGGTGGTACCAGTAGCTTCCGCGCTCTTCGCCACTCCCTCCAAAAACTGATCACCCTTTCAATTTTCATTTCCTCCTTATCGTGCGTTTTGTCTTCCGCAACTCGTGCGCGAGAAACTCGACACCTCTCTCCTCGAATCCCGGCCAATTAGCCGCGCAAATCGTCGCGACTCGATCACTTCGAATACTTTTTGTTTTAGTCTCCTTTTCCCAGCATGTGTTTGTCCATTCTTCCTCCAACTTTTCGTCCTTTTTTGGGAACGACTCGTCCTGCTGCTCCTCTGCTTTCCGCGCGGAGCACTGCTTTACGGTGCGGAGAGAAGGCCAAACATTGCGGGTATTGTGTCTCCCATCCAGTCCACTGCGAAAGTGATTGTCTCCTCCCTAATCCCTTCTCACTCTATTCTTACTTTTTGTATCAAGTTCTTTATCAGTATCTTTTCATCTCAAGTGCACCAACATTCGAGTATCCAAGTGTGCGTGGGGTAAGGGAAAACGCATTTCGGATATCCGAAATAAACAAGTAATCCGATACTTTCGGATTCCTTTTGACCTTTCTCTGGAGACCAAAGCACACTAGACACCCTCCAGAACTGTGCTAAAAGAAACGTACAGTCTTGGCATCAAGTGCCTTCTGAATTGCCATCGTCTGTTGGCTATATCGTGTCCGGTTCATTCACACATCATCCGTCGCAAATAACGCGTGGTGACGCCGTAGATTCCGTCGTTTCCACTTGACGTCTTCTTCCTTTCTCCCATTCATTCCCATCAACTCTCTTTTTTTGTGATTTCAATCCCAACGCCTTCTCCGCGCCTCTTTGTTTCCGTTTGCTCTCTGACACACTCGCTGTTTTGAGTCTTTAGAGCAGGGAAGAGCAGCCGGTTCCTGCCTGTTTTTCGTTTTTCGAATTGCTAAGTATATTTGGGAAGCAGAGCGGATGGAAACATTTTCCGACCTCCTCGGAGTTTCCGGTACCAATTTTCGAAGTGCTTTGAAATTTATTCGAAACTTATGATACTTTTGGAAGAGCTTTCTTTGACGTAATAGGAGTTCGATTCTACCTGGGGTATAGTTTGGTAAAAAGTTCAACTCGCGTCTACAAGTATTTCCCTTGTAAGTTCTGCTCCTGAATATCTTTAGTCATTATCTAAGTCCCAGATTGGCAGAATTCTTCCATAAAAAGATGAGATAGTCTTCCCACCCTAAAATGTGGTAATGATTTCCCAGACCACTTCACAAAAGCCGCTTCCCTCCTTCTTCCGACTTCGAATAAAATGAACACCTGACAATTAGGTCATACTCTGTTCTTCTCCCTTTTTCCCATTTGAAACAATGCCGAATCCAGTCGCGGCGCTTCTTGATTAGGTAGTGACCCACTGGGCGGCAAACCGTAAGCCCCTTGTCTTCTCCATTCATGCGTTCCTATTTGAACTCGGTCTAATCAGAGTCTTTCCACAAATCAAGTTGCTCTTTCCCTCCTTCGTATTGTTTATGTATACATTTGGGAGAGATGAATGTGCTGCGCAATCGACTTCTTCCTCCCACAAACACTTTGTGTGGGACACCCCGAACACACAAAACACCCTCGTCCCGCCAACTTCTCTTTCTACATTACTCAATCTTTTGTTAGCTGACTGTCGCCGTCTCGCTGATCCTGACGCTCTCTCGCGGATATGTGTGAGAAGATGGCGAACGACAGGTTTCTGGATATCGCGCTGGTCACTCATATTTCCCTCTCTCACCGCGCTTTTCGGCCATTTCAGCGGCATAAAGTTTATAAACATGTTGCACAGTTCGAAAAAACAAAAAAAATCTTGATCGTTTGTACTCTTCGCTTTCGAAAAACATGGCACTTGAACTCCCCGATGCCCTATGGTTTGTCAAGCTTCTAGTTCGATATAACTTGTATCAAACTATCATATAACGGAAAATTTCTATGGGGCTCACAGGAAAAGGAACCCGACTGTAGTTTCCCAAGTACTTTCCGCATCCGTCTTTTGCTTCCCGATCTCTCTATAACTTCTATCTTTTTCCGGGAACAGCATACTCCCTGAGAAAAGAGCACATCCAGCGGTCAGTCTCTGTTTGCCCTCACACTTTTTGTCTCTCGTTCTCTATTCCTTCAGACTTGCCTTCCAGGCTTTTCGTACTGTTTTCACGTTCCCCCGTCTCGCCTCAATTTTCTTTTATTCCCCTCAAATTATATTACTCTGTGCTAATCGTTGTGTCCGACCCTTTTCAAATGCTTCTAACCTGTTTTCTCAGTAATATGATGTATCCATTACAGTAGCATGATGGAACACAATGCGAGGTCGGGCGTCTTTAAATCCCCTTTAACCCCAGAAGACTCTAAGAGAATAAACTATCATCCGTCCATTGTTTATCCGCATTCCCCTATTATAAACAATCAGGGCGGTCTCGCGAGAACTGCTCGTAAATCCCCCACCGGGTCACATCTTTGTCGTTTTTGTTCCCCTTGTTGCGATTCATTTGGAGTGGTTCTAACCTGTCACACATCATCTTCAAAGTTAACCTCTTCTGACATCGAAACTAGTTGTTGACTTTAGAAAATGTTGATTTGTCGTCGCTTCTTGCTTCGATGCGTCGCCGTAAAACCTCGTTATAACTGACTAGGTCAGCCACCGAGTCTCTGAACCAAATAGTTCTAGCTCTCGTCCCTCAAAGTCAGTTTAATGTTATTGTCACCTTGAAGATGGCATCTACTTGAGAAGGCATGGCGACAAACGAATACTTGACTATATGGCGAGTGTCTGCGTCTCGCCAATGTCCTTGAAACTCGCTACCGTCTCCCACCAGGAGACACCAATCCGTTTTTCTCTCCCTCCTCCGAAACCGCAGTTTTGTGTGAAAAGAAGAAATGGGATCGACGTCCTTTTCTTCCGGATGATTCATTCGATCTACCTATCTCTTTTTCTCTCTTCCTCCTATCTATTGCTTTTTTGATTTGGACCAGTTGCTGAGATTCAAATTTGACATGTGCTTCTTGTTTCTCTTTGAAATATCTTTGATTGATTCGATCGAATGACTTACTACCAACTTCCGGATCAACTGATTACAGTTACAGATGCTGGCACGTTTTTCGAAAGGCTTTTCGATATCAAGCCGATGTACATTTTTGATAATTGTCAAAACCTTGTTTTTTCTCATTCTTTAATTTTTTTGTAATGTCCCTCGAATGCAGCGAGTGTTAATTGAAAAGTTCTCAGTGATAAAGCGGGTGCCCATTCCTATCACTTTCGCTCTCCAGCCGTTCACCTTTCTTGTCAATGATGACCTTCTTTTCTTCCCGATTGCTTCTTCGCTTCCTTTTCTTTTTCTCCTCACGTCGTGCGTCATCTATTTTCTAATTTTCGGATCATGAAATGATACGCTGGAAGCACCTCCTTCCTCTAATCTGGATCCTCCTTGCCTCAGCTCAGCCGCTGACAACATCGGCCGAGCAGCATGAGTTGTTTGCAATCAAGAAAGACTCGTTGTCCCCATGGTCCCAGATTCTCGTCTCACTGCCAAGAAGGCATCCGTTGTATCAGAGTTTTGCAGCTAAGGTTCATGATGCGTCCGAGAATATGTAAGTTGTTCGCCTAGATGTGAAATGCATCATTTCGGTTTCAGTGTCGACGAGCTCCGAGACTCAAACAAGGTGTTCATCTCTTCCGATGACTCTCCCTACAGTATCAGGATACACGCTCTGAAACCGGGCCACAGATACTCGTGAGTTTTTTTTTGTTTTTGATCAACTCACTCTAAATACTTGATACGCGGAACCCTCTTCAGAATCGCAATTCACGGTCAAAAAGATGGCTCAACGTCTTTGATAAAAGAAGAGTCTGTTGTGATGGACCCTCGAGCCCCCGACTTCCGTTCCTCGTCTTCCGATATCCAGGTGGCCGAGCACAACATCACGATGAGAACCATCAAAAACGACACCTTCCTCCAAGACTCGTTCTCAATCGAATACCGACAAATTAACCCGGATAAAAAATTTCCAGTGCTCCAAATATTGGACATACCAGAGCAGAAAAATCTCGAGTTTTACCTCGGAAACTTGAATTCGGGCTTTGATTACTCGGTGCGCGTGACTGCGCACAAAGATGGAATGAGCAGTAGACCGTGGATCTCAACCCTCACAACTAGTAAGATTCATTCGCCCCCTCACTTTCACTTCAATTGTTCTCAGGGCCTTCTCCAATAAAGTCTATCAGCATCAATCAGAACACTGGCTCGTGCATCGAAGTGACGTGGAAGTTTGATGAGTTCGGTGGAGCCGACTTTCTCGGAATACAGTACGCCCTTCAGTCGAACCCATCTAACTCGACGAATGTAAGTCACAAGAAATACATTGAACTCCATTATATCAGGAAGGGGAATAATGATTTTCCGATATTTTCGAAGTTTTTGTTTTTAATTTTCTCTCTTTTCTTTAACGATCAATCAACTATATATTCACCATTGTTAGTCACAACTGAGAGCTACCTATTGAAAAGTTCCCCAACTCCAATCCCCCAGAATTCGGGCTGGCAAGAGTAGAAGAAGTCGCAAATTACCATTTTTAGATGGTTCAACGTTTTGAATTGTTTCTCTCTGAGGAACTGCTTGAATGGGTTGAACACATGCTAATATGAAGGCGCAGCATCTGGCAAGTATGACATATAAAAAACCGTAGCCCTGCCCAGCTCCTGAGGTTTGGCCTGGGTGCCCGAAGTCCCATGTGAACGACCTTAATGATAAAAAAGGTTACCGGTGGAGAGTCTCGGGCGTTTCTCTCGGAGGGCAGAGACGAGGGAGTCTAACTGATCTATGTAGGTGGAAGCTGTGATTATTCTTTCTTGCAAAATGAACTCCCGAAACAGCGTTCCCTTCATATCCCAGAAGCACGAGAGCAAACATTTTCTATAGTGGATTTCTGGCTTTGGTTGCGCCTAGGGTCCTTGCCGTGAGGAACTCAAACTGCATGATGGGTCGTATTGTTGTAGAGTACCCAGATCTTGTCTTCTATTTTTAAGACGGTCGGAATCTCTGCCGAATAAGGAGGAAAGACTGACAAATGGTCACTCGAGTCAGTTTTTGAAATTTAGGCAAATCATGAGGAACTCATTGAGCCATTATTCTTCGGAAACCAAGCTAGTTGAGATTATTCTTGATGGTGTGGAGGGTGTAGTGGAACATTGTCTCCAGTTTGCCATTAGCCTCATTGGGCTTCTCTTTCACGACAGCAAGCAGTTGCTCGCCAATCTCGACATGCTTTCGGATGAGGGTAGGTTTGCCTTCGAGGTTCGTTCTCCTTAAGCAAGTGGATAGAATTGATAGCTGATGGTGCGATCGGTAGCGGTTCCCTCTCCAAACATTTGACATATATTCTCAGCCGTCTCCGTCGCGGAGGTGCCGAGAGACAACTCGCGGAAGATGAGGAGTCAAAAATGACGTGTCGAGAAATCGTTCATGGAAGCTCTAACAGCGAGCGCGAGCGCCTTGCATCGGTATAGGGGGAAAGCTTTGAGAACGTTCTACACTAATATACACTAGGAAACTTTTAGAAACTCTAGAGATTTTCGTGGGGAAAATTTTAAAAATTTCGGAAAATCATTTCTCCCTTACCTAATATATCTCTGATTCAGATGACGATTCCCTCGACTGAGAACTCAGTTTCGATCTGTGATGCGATGCTTCAAGGAGAGGCGTATCAGCTCATTGCCACTGTCCAAAAAGGGTCTCAAGTATCCGAACAGTTCATTGAGAAGTTCCAGCTCCGCCCGTTACCTCCAATCGACTTCAGAGTACTTTTCAGTCCTCCAGTTCCGAATAATATTACATTTTACTTTTAGGTGCGGGCCGATCTAAAACGTGGAAAATATAAGATGCTCGCCGAGCTACCGACCTCTTCAAAAATTGATAAATGCCGTATAACGGTGGATGCTGATGGAGTTGAAAGATCGATTAACGATGTGAGCATCGAGCAGACCAAGTCAGGCCACAGAATGTGAGTGCCTTATTTCCGAAAAATGTAAACTCGTCTCTGAAATACAGATGTTGGTTCAATTTCGCATTGTCCCCTGGCGAGCGTTTCGACTTTTCGATATCCTCAATGTCAAATGACTCGAGCAGTCAGAAACTTCAAAAGAGTATTGTGCTCGCGCCGGCATTTGACTTCAACGCTTTTGGACTCACTCTGCAGGTACAATTAGATACTTATACAACATCTTTTCTGATACGATAACCTGTTTTATAGGAATCAAACAGCGGAATTGAGTTGTTGTGGCCGAAGAGCGAAGTATTCATTTCACGAGTCAAAGATATCTGGAACAAAGTGGTCGGCTCCGATAGTCTTCTTAACATGAGAGTAACGCCTCTTGGAAACACCGAGGAGACGAACTACAAGACGATGAGGTTCGAAACATCGCCGAAAAGTTTAGATCCTGTTTTTGTGAAAAATCTAGTGAAGGGAGCCTGTTATCGAGTCCAACTCTTCACAGTGACCAAAACTGGAATCATATCGGAGACGAGGCACAACGAGACCATCCGAATGTCGAGTCCCGCCGTAAACGTCTCATTGGAAAGCGTGACTCGGTCCTCCGCCACTCTCCGAATCGTATTTTCATCGCATCAGGATTCTTCGTCGATTTCAAACTGTCAAATGCACGTTGTCGTTCGGGACATGAACGGAAAGAGCGTGTTCGACAAACGGATGCAACTCATCTCCACATTCTCGCCTCTTCTGAATCTAGACGGCCTGAAGCCGTTCCACAAGTACACCGTTAACACTCAGATCATTTGCGGAGGCAGCGAGACTCCGCAGTGTCCAGCAGCCACTCGGACCATGAGACAGCTTTCTTTCTCAACGCGACAAGACAAGCCGGCTGCGGTGCAATCTCTCAAAGTGGAGCCGTTGAACTCGTACTCGGTAATGTTGACATGGCTCCCACCAGCGATGCCGAATGGAATACTCACTCACTATGTGGTCAACGTTACCAAAATGGGATCCGACGAGACGAGGACGATAGACGTCGGCGTGTCCACCAATAGGTCCGACAACACTGTCCAGGTGGTGATCGACGAGCTGTTCGGAGGGCACACCTACAACTTCAGCGTCCGCGCAGTCACCGAGGCAGGATTCGGGGAGACGTCGCCTGTGATCCCGAGTGTTTCGATGCCGTTGATGGCTCCGCCGAAACCCACGATGGCTCCGAATATAATAAAGGACAGTGTTGGAAGTCAAACCATGATGGTCAGGTTCCCCACGGCAATGTTCGACAACAGAAACGGAGAAATCAAGCAGTAAGTTGACAAAAGAGCATCGATAATCATATTGTAAAATTATGAAGAGCGTGGGATGCATTTTTTTTCGAAATAACTGATATTCTTGGAAAGGTTTGCAGTTACAACAAATAAGAGTCTATCTCGTGTTTACTCTTCCATTGTTTTCTGTTTTCCAGATTCGCAATCATTGTTTCGGAGATCACATCTGACGAATCGATCAACAGATGGCTCGAGTCTGACAACGGAACATATGTGAGCTATTATGCAGAGTTCAGACAATTTTATGAAGAAAGTGTTCCATCAAATATTTAGCATTCAAATAAAATCAGCTCTGAACTTTCTAATCGAAGTGTGCATAGCTTATATTTGCAGACGTGGTCTCAAGTGCAACGCTTTGATGTATGGCCACCGTATGTGACCAAACTGCGTGACATTCAGAAGGTGAAGCAGGACAATGACGTCTTCCTATTCGAGGAGATAGGGGATGATGAGAGTTGTCGAGAAGTACGCGCCGACCGTATTTGCAACGGTCCCCTTCGAGCCGCTTCGCAGTACCGCGTCAGAATCCGACTGTTCACGTCGCCGACGCACTTCACTGACTCGCCGCCTAGCCAAATGATGACCACCGGTGAGTTCTCTTTATCAGTTGCCTCATCCTCCTACACACTCACCCCACACCGCCCCCCCCCCCCTCACCTCCGACTCCTGCTCTCAATTCTGCCCGCCTCGATAACCTGAAATTCGAAACGTGTGGGTTTGAATTTGAAATGGCAGGAACCAACATCCGTCTAACCCCCTCTCATTCTTTGGTTCTTTTCAGCTCTTTGTTATGTTCTGTTTCCCACCATCGAACAAACTACTTCCGGTTTTTGTCGTCAGCTGATACCTATCACTTTGATATTAAACTCTGGCGGTTCATCTCTCAAAGAAGAGATTGGAAACAGGGATAAGCTGAGAGTTCAGTTGCTTTTCTGAATCACTCTTTTTTAAACTGATTACCGATGACAAGCAAGACGCTAATCTTTTTGAATTATGGTGTCCAGAGACACATTATCAGTCGTTGAGAAATTTAGGGGCGGGGCGTAGGCGTAATGACACTGCAAATCTCTAGAATGTCCTCGTTTTCGAGTGCATGAAACAGTTTCTCTGAACAAAATCCCAACTCGTTTCACCTCGTATCATAAAGAATTTTTAGTGCCCGATCATTAATTCTAACCATTCTGCTTTCCTAGGAGTAATCATACAAATCCCTAGCCAGAAGCCCTCAATTTAGTGCATACTCTGGCATTAAATGAAAACGCGAGGCGTTTTTTGACGCGTAATCATCATCATCATACTTATCATCATACTTTTACTATAATTTGCTTTGTTAGTCTGTGTGTTCGTGTGTTCGTTAGTTAGTTAGTTAGTTTGTCTGGGGTCAATTCTGTCCGCACTTTTTCTTCGCGTGAAACTTTTTATTGGTTATCCTTTCTTCTCGGTTATCTTTTAGGCAGCGTGAGCATGAACAAAAGGGCGCCTCCCCGTGATAGATTAACTTCGGACAATATATGTTTATAAAGGCGTCAGTGCGTGTGAGTCTGTTCATCGTGCTCTACGAGACAAACATTGCTCCTCCTCGAACTTTGCTTTGCCCCCGGCGCCGCCCACGTGAATATATGATATGTGCACACATAGCGACGTGAGATTGCCGAAGAGACAGAGGCGAGCACAGCGGCCCGGTGAGCCCCAGGAGCAGCCCACCAGCTCTTTTTTGCGAACACTCTTCGTCGGGACGCGTTCACGTCTTCTGCTTCTCCGGGTGCAATTTGCTGTTGTTTATTGTGGCCTTCTCTCGCTCGCCTCCTCTCCCCCTCATTTGGCCACATTTCATATTTTATTCGTCTCTGCCGCTGCTCATCCCCATCCATCTTTGTCAAAAACGCCTACTCCTTTCCTCCTTCAGACTTTCCTTTCAAATTTCGAATTCTGCATCCACAAAAAAGTTGCATTGATTTCATAAGCGGGTCTATTGTGAATGAATGCAAATATTTCGAAAAAGAAACACTTTCTTTTCTCTTTCGCTCGCCATCCTAGTTGGGTCTCTGGATAAACGACTAATCCGGCGACGTCCACACAAAGTTATGAATAAAAATGAGAGAGCTCCGACGATAAATGAAGACGTCGTCGGAAATGAGCATGCATTTTTTGGCGTTGGAGAATAATCCATCCGTCTATTTTCGTTCTAGTCGTTCTCTTCTGAAGTGGTTCCACGTTTCCGGGAATTCGTCTTCCAAATACCCATTTTATGAATGGGCTTTGAGAAATAAGTTATGAAAGGTCTTGTCAATAAAAATGACGACCCTACTCGCAATACATCCACTGTTGGCATGCCATTTTCCAACTTTCCGAGTTCTCTTTGCGTATAACTCGGAATGCAGCTAAGTGAACGTACGATATCGGCATGTTGGTCCCTCTCTCGTCTTCTCCCACTTCCGGATGCCGTTTAGTAAAACGTGTTCAATGACTGACACACAGACAAAATGTAATTCCTCATTTTCTTTGTCCCTCCCCATTACTTTTCTCATAAACGCGCGAAATGGTTGGTGTTTGTGCCGCCCATCCTCTTCTTCTTTGTCTCCCGTTCTGGTAGAGCCCCTTGAGTGGGTGGAGGACGACAAAACAAGAAGTTTCTAATTAAATCTCGTTTGCTTCCGTTGCTTCCACCTCTCTGTCTTCTATCTCCTGATTACCCGCTTCGGCTACTCATCAGCTCTCACGTCTTCTCGCTCCTTTATTTAAAGTTATGAGGAGAAGACGTCCTCGCACCCACGCACACCTTGTGTGCTCTTCTCCAATGCTCGATGAACAGAAGAAAAAGCACGTCTTCTTTCGTGTTTCTCAAGAGAAAGAGCATATGTGTCTTCTTCTTCTTTTTCTTTCCTTTCTCCCATTGTCACTAGTAGGGAAAAGTACCAAAATGTGACAAAAGCACGTCTGCTCAAAACACAATCATGTTAAATGTACGTCAAAAACGAAAAATTCGATTGCAGAAGTGACGAGTTTCAGATAGAAATAGTTTTTTATACGTTTCAAGCCCAGATTGGAGCTAAGTGTATCAACCGGTATTTATAAACTTTCGATTTTTGTAAAAACATGCAGAAGTTTCAGTTAAGTCTCACAGAACGACTTCCAGTAAAAAAGCTGACCACTTTTTGCTTCTTTCCTATTTTCATAATCAGTCTTGTGCCACTGACTGTTATTGTAATATGAATAATCACAAAAAACCATATAAACGTGAGAAAGGTTGAAAATAAATAGAGTGTCCCCCATCTGCGATGCGACCTGTCACTTCCATTCACTCCGTTTCACTATGATGCCAATTAGCCCCCTGACTTCTCCTCATACCCACCCATCTCCACTTTCTCACTCGACGTCTTCCATTTCCAGCCTCCTCGACTCCCGCGATCCCGCTGCTCACCGTCGTCGCCGTCCTCATCGTGATCGTGTTTGCCGGCATCGTCGGCACCATTTTCCTCTTATTCTGGAATCGGACAAAGAAGGCGAGGTGAGTGTGGAAGTAGTACCGGTCTGCGTGTCGCATCCCTTTGTGTTCGAGTGTTCAGCTGTTTTGCAAATCAAACACAAGCCCTGTGTGTGTATTTCCATCCTTCTCCATTTTCCTATTTTTGGTGGCGAGGGGAGAGAGTGAGTGTGTACAATTTCCTGGGTGGGCACCCGCTTGTTTTTCCTGGTTCTTCATTCGAATGACAAATACACGAACTGCTAGTGAGTCACAAATTGTGACTTCAACTCGAGGAGCCCCATTTCCAGTCGAGCAATTTTGATCTCCATATGCTCTCACGTGGTCTTTACCGTCCAACATTTCGCCAGAAAAGATGTTATTAACGTCAGGACATGTGCTTGAAAATCAAAAAAATTCAATATTGTCTCCGTTAATACAAAAAAAAATATGCCGAGGCTTCTGATTCCGAGTCGGTTTTTTTTTCGCTTCTCTCGCCGCTTCCTCCATTTCAGTTAGTCTCGGCCCCCGCACCTAACCGACCGCCCGGCAAGCACGGCGACGATAATAATGTATTATCGTCGATATATAAAAATGTTCTTCTCCTTCCCTTTTTCTTTTTCTTCTTCTCTTCTCCCCCGCAATTTCACTTCATTCTTCTCTCCCCCTCTTTTTTTTCTTCGGGTGGCGTGGTTCGTCGCCGAAAATAAAAGGACAGTTGAAATGGAAAAGTGAATTGAATCCCCCTTTTCGAAAATATTTTGTTTTTTCTCGGACTGAAAAGTCGAAAACGACTGTTAATGTTCGTTCGTTTCTCCTCAAATTCATATGATATTCTTTGTCTATGTTTCAAATTGACGTCATAAGCGCGAAGCTCGTTTGCATATGCGCACATAACAGAAGAGGGAGAGAAGAGATAGACATCAGAATTCATGCAAAAAGACGATTTCTCCAAAGTATGATGAGCAGTAACACGAGCAGACTTGAACTTATTGTGGCTCTCTGATTGTGAGAGCTGTTTGATGTTTTCCGGGAGGAGTCGTGAACATTGTAGATCAAAAAGTTTTAGACTCGCGGCGGCGGCGTTCAAGAACGGATCGAAAGAAAAGGAATCGCAGTGGGAGGCACTCAAAATGATGATGGCAGAGAGGGCGGCTGACTGCCTTGCCAAGTTAGGACTCGACGCGACCACTCCTCCACCGTCTTCGACGACGACGTCTTCCAACTCGCCGACCTCCACATCCACCACCATGACCGACTGCTCGAACCCTCACCTGGGGGCACCCGTGGTTGCTGGAGGGCACCGGAGAACGCGCAGTTTGAGAGAGCGCACTGGGGTCGAACACCGATTGGAGAGACTCTCATCGGGGCCCATCCATCGCACTCCCTTGTATACGGTGGTCTCTGGAGCCAACACAAACAAGTCGTGAGTTTCCATTTTCGTTCAGTTGTTCATACAAATTGTTCTGATTTCAGAAGGCCAGTGAGACTCGAAGACTTTGCGGAGCACGTGCGTCTAATGTCGGCCGACTCTGACTTTCGATTCTCCGAAGAGTACGACATCATGCGGAATGTAGGCGTCGGACAATCGGTGGCCGCTTCGGAGCTGCCCATCAATCGTCCCAAGAACCGCTTCACAAACATTCCCTCCTACGACCATTCACGAGTCAAACTCGCGAATCCGAACAGCATTGAGGGAGGGGACTACATAAACGCCAACTACGTGCCCGGCTTCTCCTCGCGACGGGAGTTCATCGCTGCACAAGGACCTCTTCCAACGACGCGTGACCACTTCTGGCAGATGACGTGGGAGCAGCAATGTCCGGCGATCATCGCGCTGACAAAGTGCGTCGAGAAGGGCAGAGACAAGTGCCATCAGTACTGGCCGGACCACGAGAATGTGCCCGTGTTGTATGGAGACATTGAGGTGATTAGATAGTGTGCAAAGGCAGCTCACGAGAATTAATGGCTTCAGGTAACGATAGTGGCCGAGAAAGAGTTCGAGGAGTTCGTGATTCGTGACATCCGTCTAGAGAAGAATACCTCGGAAGGTCGGATGACCAGACTGGTCCGTCATTGGCATTACATGGCGTGGCCAGACTTCGGAGCACCCTCGCACCCTAATGGAATCATCCAATTTGCGAGAATGTTCCGACACAATCTTCCACACTCGCCGAACAACGCGCCGACTATTGTGCATTGCAGGTGAATATAGATCTCAACTTATCTGCTTCAACTGTTCCCTTTCCAGTGCTGGAGTCGGTAGATCGGGGACATTCATCAGCATCGACCGTTTGCTTCAATCGAGCTCGATGGGAGAGCCAATCGACGTTTTCGGGACAGTCTGTGAGATGCGTTACGAGAGATGTCAGATGGTGCAGAATGAGGTTTTCCAAACAAACATTCACACATTCAACACGAAAGTTATTTTTTAAGCAGCAGTACATCTTCATCCACTACTGCCTGCTCCATGTGCTTCAGGGCTCTTCGCCACCATCGAGTGGGGCTCATCTCAACGCAGGCTTCGTTCAAGACGGCCAAATGATCGTCGAGTCTGGCTTCTAACACGAGAAAGCCCTCTCCGTTCCGTTACGAACTTATCTCCTTCTAGTCCGCTAATCACCGTTCCTCCTGGTCGCCAACGGGTCTTTCATCCCCCTTCCCCAAATTTCTCTCATCTCGTTCCGTGACTTTTCCACTCTCTTCTCGAGATTATCCCCATTCTTTCAACACGCGCTTCGATCCACTTACGGGTAACTAAAACGCAGACAGACATATATTTATTGTATGTTACTTGAATTCTGAACGAGATTATTACTTGCGATATAGATATCTTGAACTAATTATTTGACATTTAATAAAATGTATGAAACCGAATTCGATATGTGATTCAATTATCCTGGGACTGACAACACTTGAAACCACGTGAAATGAGTTGATCACTAACTTGCAGTTCTCAGACTGGTCAATGCTCGTCAAACCTCTTTGGAGAGATTGGATGTTTTAAAAACGGAAGAACAGATTATCCCAGAAGTCTTTTAAGCATTGCATCGTATCTGTTGACAAAGTTCGCCGAAACCTCGCATTCAAACTTTTCCAATTGTATATTTGTTCGAAACCTCTAGTTAGTGTGTCCTCGCGTGCTGACTCTCCGCAAAAAGCACGCGGCAAGTCTCCCAGGGCAACCGAGCCCCCCTATAATCCGTTATCACCCGCTCATTCCACTCCAGCAACTAGATAGTGGAATGACATGACCTTTCGGAGATGACGGATGAGCGAAGACCCGCTCGATGCGATTCTGAAGGCACAGAACGACGCCTGGATTCAGAAACTGCCGAAGCTTGTGCATCGACCAGCTCTTCCTCCAATTGCTCCAAAAACGACACCTGCTCCGTTTGTTAGACACGATTCCATAGGTTAGTTCTAATATAAAATTCATTTCGCTGAATCCGAAAACAGAAACTAGTCGTCCAGCTACCTCTGCCGCTGAACCTCGTACGATCGGTTTCGCACATCTCCCAAAACTAGGCACCACCTTACTGAAACCATTGGAATCCATATCTGAAAAGCCTCAAACTCCAATTTACCCGATCCCGCGTGCCAATATTTCTTATTCGCTCAACTTGAACGAGATAGGCAACGATGAGGTGAGTTCGATTGAAAAGTGTGGATGCAATTGCTGAATTGTCAGATCTTACGACCAGATTCAGTGGAATCAACTGAAGTTGGCAGTGAGAGAGAGTCTGTCGTTCGTCGCGAACTAAAAATTCCTGAGACGCTGTCAGAATTCCGAGAACTTTCGGTCGACTTGGACCAGATAACTTCGGAAGACATTGATAAAATGAGGGATGGATGTGTTTCGATCGACCACCGAAGTACCGGCATCCTCTCCATTCAAGCTGTGCTCAATTCGATCCGAGTAGTTCATCCATCGGACACGTGGCAGAACTTGTTGGATTGGTTAGTGGCGACGAGTTTGGATGAGGACGAGAAGGAGGACTCACTGAGCAACATAGTGTTCCTCATTGACTACGTCATCTTCTTCGACATTCTTCTAAACGACAAACAGGCGAGAGAGGTTCTGTGAGTTGGAGGAAGTGTGCTAGAAGTAGAAGGTATGTTTTCAGAACAAACATCCCCGAAGTTCTGGAATCGGATGACAACGGAAGCGTGTTCTCTCAACTGCCCGATCGCCCGTCGTCGAGTCAGGAACAAAGGGAGCGAGGGAGGATGAAGGTAATCCACTTGCAATCTAACCCAAAGTTCCATATTTCCAGTTACTTAAAGATCTCGAGATAATTCTTTCCTCTAATCGTGATATTGACATTGAGAGGTTCAAAAATGCCACTAATAAAAAGGTAAGGATCATCTCTTTACAAACATCAACTAGTCGGAATATTCCAGATGATACCCGTGGAAGAGCTGAAAATGTTGCTTCAAATATACGGGCTCGCGGAGCATATCCAACAACTCGAACAACGAATCATCGACTGCTTCCTCACTCATGACAACTTATTTTGGTTGGTTCACTAAAAAATTGATTACTTTCACCTGCATATAGTTCAAATTGAGCTCAAAAAGTTCAACATCGTTTGAAGGCTCAACGAAACTTGTAAATTTCAGATCCCCTAATTTTTAGATGAATAAATTAGGGGATCTGCGATTCGAAGATTCAAAAAATCACGACTTCCAGCTTCTCCGCCTTCGTGGGCTGTCTGAATCAAATCAACCCGGCCATGCTGAATGCTCCCTCCCCGGTGCCCTTCCAAACTGCTCCGTGGAACATCCCTCCTCTCCGGAAGCTCGACGACTCCGGAGTCATCCCGGATCTCGAACCAAGCGGGTCTTCGTACTCACCTTCCCGATAACTTTCAATTCCTTTAGATTACTGGTTTGAATAAAACGTTTTGTCATCTCTAAAACCGAAAATATCTGCTATCTATCAGCTGCCCTCTGTCGTTTTACACATGTCAGAAACAGTCTGCGTCTCCCCCCGCACTCTCTCTATTTATTTCTGCCCGGAGCCACAAAAATCCAGAAGCTCGTGGTAAAGTTAGCACTTTCTATCTGCTTTTTTCTTGTTTTCAAATGGCGAATTCGGAACTTTCCCAAAACATTCATTACTACGGCCTCGGAAAATGTGTGTCAGTCACCCATTTCCTGTGCGGATTTTTCATTCTGGTAAGATTCAACCACTTTATAAACAGTACGAGAGTGTTCAGATGACGGGCGTCGGCTCCAACTACCTCTCCCATAACCCACTCTCGATGAGTTTCGCCTTTCTCCTCATTTTCGTCTCCCTGATATGCTGTGTAACAACGAGGTGAAGTAGAAAGGAATTGATTGGAGTATTCGGAATTATCGGAAATTGAAAGTTCAAAATGACATGGGATCTGACGAACAAACTTGCAGGAACTACGATCCTATCTGCCTCCGTCTCTGTGCATTTTTATCAATCCTGATGGCAGGCGCCTCCGGGTACTTGGTCTACTGTCACGCCAGTCAGACCGAGCAAGTGTGTCTCCGTAAATGCGTGCGCACTGAGGACTACTTCCACACTCAACTCGCGTTGGTCTGCGGTGCACAAGGTACTTTCTAGTCCCGACGGCGCCTCTCATTCGTCACTTTGCAGTCCTCAACTCTGTCATTTCCCTCGTCTACTCGGTGCTTTGTCTGCGCAAGTCCCCGAAGGGCCAGGCGTACGACCGTGTGAAAACGGAGCTCGTCGAGCAGCCAGTGACTATTTGAAGAGAGAATTGAATAAAGATTGGAAATATTGAAGTCGTCGAATGTGGCCTATGCCGCTCTGACATGGTGACCCAGGCAGGGGCTCTTAAGGGAACAGAGTCCCTGCCATGGTCAACATGTGAGAGAAGGTCGGCTGGGGAATATAAAAATGGAGGTGGAGGTCGCTGTGCTTTTATGGGGAGCGGTTGTATGCATAACGTGGCGTCCGTTCTCTTCTGTCTCCGCCCTCCTCAATGTACCGTTTTCTCTTTCGTAGTCTTTTTTTTGAATACTGTATTGTCGCAAACACCGAAATTTTCCTCAACTTGCGTACTCTAAAAAATATTTAAAAATTAATGTGATCTCGGCTGTTTTTAAATTTATTTTGGTCTTTTCCTAGAAGATGATGAATTTAACGGCTAAAACAGGAAGAGATTTTTTTTTATCCTATTTTCATAATAGAGCGCGTTTGCACACTCCGATAATCAGAGAGAGGAAAAATTAATTTAAATATTTTTCCGCCGACAATAAACACACGGATTGTTATTATATAAGAGAATATGTGTCGGTGGGGTTATTCGAAAGATTAGAGGAAACAGTGTCGACTTTGAAACTGTACAGGGGCATGATCTGAAAATAGTCCGAGTACAAAAAAGGATTCACGCATCTGAAAGCAGAAAAAAGTTCACGGAAAAAGAAGAAACTGGAACTTTGAAAATAGTGAAACCGAAGTTTTATTGCTAACATTTTCTGTGAATTGGTATCGAAATGGGAGACGGAAAGTCAACGTTTCTGGAGACAGATGATCAGATGCCGTGCGATCCAGTTGAAGAAGTTCAACGGCAAATGGTTCGCTCCCTTCCGAATCTACACCTAATCGGTTGTCTCCAGATTCTCCTGAAAGTAGAAGAGAACGAGAAGTCTCGTTTCGACGATGTCATCACTGGAGCCGAGTCGTCGAACGGATGGGAGGACTGCTGGAGGGACCTCACTGAGGACAGCGTTAGAAGTGCGCCGCCTTCGGAATGGCTCGACGAGCTGACGTCTTCTGTGACGGTGTCTCCGATGAGCCCACGCGAGAGACACGTCTCCGCTCCGAACAGCTACTATGAACTGATGGATCTGAACGGGGAGCACGTCGTGGATAGCGGCGTCCGGATGGCTCGCGTCCCTTCACAATATCAGTTGGACGCGCTCTCCGAAATGTTCATCTTCGATGTCCCTCAAAACTACGCGTCAGTTGATTGATGTGCTTTTCAGAGAGTTCCTTTCTGTTTCAGAATAGCCCAAGCACCGAGTTTCCAGTCGAGCAACTTCAGCGCCGTCCGTCAGGGAAACAACGATGGAACTCCCTACTTTGTGAACTCGGAATACGTCTCGGAACTTCTTATGTAAAAACAACCAATGAATACTTCTTACTTTATTTAAACTGTTCGCGCGTATTTTATTCAATTGTCAAAATGATGAAATTAAAATTCGGAACAAATAGAGTGAATTATTACAAGCAGACTGAAAGTGTCGCATATTTGAAATGTTTGGTAGAATTATGAGTTTTTAGAAAAAAAAATATTACTGCGGTCTACCATCCGCCGGATCTGCTTGAGTCTCCGGCGGGCCAGTATCTCGTGCCCGGTGACTGTGGTTGGCGATAACCGTAGTCCTGTCGAGCAAATGGCATCGGAGGAGGATCGTGGTAGCTCTGAAACAGACGTTTCGATGGGAGATTTTAACTGGATCTTACCCCTCCGGATCGTCTTTCTCCACCACTTCGTCGACTACGGTAGCCTGCTGGAAGTCCGTAATCTGGGCCGACGGACTGGTCTTCTCTGGGCTGTGCGATGCTCAATCCCACCGAGAGTCCGTTAACGGTAAGCGATCCTTTACTAACGATTCGCTCGGCGGCCTCTGCGCTCGACAGTGTGACGAAAGCGAATCCGCGGAATGGCTTCGGAATGAACACGTCGGTGACCACTGCCGTTTCTATGTAGCTTTTCGCCTCGTCTCCGAACACACTTCTCAACTGATTCTCGTCGACTTTGTCAGTCAGTCGGCCGACAAAGATCCGACTGATCGAAGGTCTCCCTTGCTTGTCCTGAATAAGTTATCAATCCAACCTTTTTTTCCAAGAGCTTACTCTTCCGTCGGGAACTTTCACATCGCACCGTCTCCCGTCGATCATGTGTTGTGGTATAGCGAGAACTTTGTTTTGCTCTGCGAAAGAAGCCATTCTAACGAATCCGAAGCCTTTCGATCCTCCGTCTGACTTCCGTTTTATCTGAAAGGCTTAATTGGGAGGTGCTAGACTCTGAATGGTTCTCAAGGAATAATGGGAGAAATGCAGCCGGATCGTCTCTCTTCTCTCGCGTTACGAACCTCGCAGAAAACAACGTTGCCTATCTCTTCGAAGTAACTTTTGAAGCACTCATCAGTCGTTTTGAAGTCCACACCAAGCACAATGAGGTCAACTGGCTGGCTGTCTCTCTCAACCGCTCTCTTCCTTCCAGACCGTCCGTCACGACCGTCGTCCGAGTCCGAATCGTCGCTCGAGCCAACTTTACGTCTCTTCGCACTCGTCGCGTCAGCTGATGACAACGCTCTGACTCTCTCGCTCTCTGAATCACCTCTTCTCACAATGGTTGAATATCTAGCGTCTGACAGCTACTCACATTCAGATAGAAAAACAACGAACGCGAAAACCATGTCTCAAAAATTAACTTACGAGGAGCCAAAATCACGTGGAACGTCTTGCTTTCCCAGCCATCGGATGGAGGTAACAACTTTAGCCCTGTTGGATCCACTCTGAATTTCAAAATCCAATCTAATGCAGTTTGTGGAGTTCACTTACTGAACGGCTCTATTCGCACCCGTCTTTGGATTTTTGTACTTCAGTCCAGTAGCGCCAGGAAAAGAGGCTTGAAGTGTGGTCATGAGCACAGAGCCGTCCGCCGTCGGAAGTTCTATTGGATCATCTCCTGATGGGTCTTGGACAACTATGAACTCGGGATCAACACTCTTTTTGCTCCCCTGGTCATTGGTTTGCGTCTGGAAATTATCGCATATCTCATCGCGTGTAGTGAGATCTAATTCAACACTTACCAACTCGGCTTCTTTTCTGATATCTTTGACTTCATCCAAAGGAGATTTCACTTCGCTTTCGATACTCTCGATGCTCTCCACCTCTTTCGAAGAACTTTCGGACATGTTCTCTGTAAGCAGGTTTATCAGCGATCGATTGGAAAATCTGGGAGCGATATTATAGAATTTCGGTAACATTGAAGAATAAATGAGAAAATGACAGAGAACTCCTCACAAATGTATCGACTTTCTTCGCAATTTTCAATAAAAAAGGGCTTCCAAATGTGCAACCACCATCACGCGCATGCGCACAGTGCTGCATACCGTACTACACAAAAAGTTTGTTTTTATATTTTTCCAATTTGGTGAATCTCGAGTTAAGTACTTTAATTTTCTAGAGAAATGAGCTCTGAAAATCAGAAAAAAGTTGTGATAACCTTGAAACCAACAGGAACTTCAAACTGGAAAATAAAGTGAGCGATAAAATGGATCATGATGAAATAACATAAATATTCAGATTACATCAAGTTCTCCGGTATCCCATGAGAAGGACAGCTCCTGCGATTATCCTTTCAACGCTTGTTTACGTGGCAGCATACAATCTAGGAGTTCGGTGAGAAAATAAAAAAATAAAGTGAAGAATTCGCAGATTAAGGTGGTGGAAAGGGGACGGTCATCCAGTGAATCGGTTCATGTGGAGGATTCAGGAACAGAACGGGAAGCTCGATCCGATGCTGATTGCCAAGAAGCAAGCGGTAAACTGTCACGAATCGTTGATTTTCCAAAGTTGAAAACTGCAGGTGCTGTCATATCAAGAAGAAAGGTTCTACCGACCGAGAGACGTTGCTCCAGAACTCGGTGTTGCTTAGGCATTGAATAGAACGAGTGGTTGCACCGAATAAATCTTTTACGTTCTCATTTATCGGAACTGCACTCATGATAGTGATATCAGTTCAAAGCGCCAGGACGTCAGAAAGAATCTATTAAAAATCACATTCGAACTGAGAAAAACAACAGACATGAGAAATTTATGGAAAGAATCGAAATCCATTTTATCTTCTATTACACAAATCTTACAAAAAAACAGAAAAAGTCGTTTGAGGCTAAACACTAATCAGAACGGGTCAACTGTCAAATTTATCGGTAAGTGCCATACTCCTTCTTGTGGTTTCCCCAGTATTCCGGATCCTCGACTGAATCTTTCGGAATGCCGAGCTCCTCGTCGGTGAACTCGGTGAGGTACGGCATGTACCAATGGCCGAGGAGATGTCCCGAGTGGTAGTACATGTGGTAGGTGAACCACGCCCAGATGACTGCCGAGATGAAGTAGGTCACGCAGCGGTCGATGTAGGTACGGCCGGTGGTGGGGGTACGGTAGAAGTAGCTAGAACGGGAGAGTATGGTAGCGAACTGGAAGGAAAAGGGCTCACTCTGGGATGGGCTTGTCTCCCTTGGAAACAGTGCCACGGTAGTCACCGTCGTAAGTGTGGAGTTCTGGATTCTCAGAAGCTCCCATCTTGCCTCCGACTGGCACATTTGGGCCGACTGCGTCCGATCCCCACGCGAACCGGTGTCTGGAATAATGAAATCATGGTACGAATCTTCATTCGATTTCTACCTGACAGAAGTGAGACGAGGCGCAGTTGTGAGCAGACCGCGGTTGCGGAGCTGCTGAAGAGCCAACTGGGCGACAAATTTGTTTCCCAACATGGTCAGAACCTGCAACTGATTATTAGTACTGAGGAAAGAAAAACATATTGGTGAATAAGGTAGAACTACGGATGGGGACCGTATCGAAGGAATTCAGAGCACAAAACCTTTGCAAAACAACATTTGTCCAATAATAAAATCAACAAAAACAAAAGGGAGAAACATCCAAAAGCGATAACATAACAAGAAAGAAGAATTATGATGAATGAACGAGGCGCAATTAGAGGAAGAACCGACGACGACTGGTCTCCATTTCATGTCTCTGTAACAAAGAAGTGTTTTCTCTATCGCTGAAAGAGCACGAATACCTTGAGCACCCATTCGAATTCTCCCCATTTCGCATCGAACGTTCCCTTCTGTAGCCACTTCAGTCGCAGTGTGAATCTCGGTCCGAGCTCCAAGAGTGCGGCCTTCTGGCCTTCCTTCTTGAATTCGTAACGGTGGTGTCGGAAGAAGATGTAGTCACGCTGATTGTGGAACGTTACCACTCGCCGTCCAGTGAACTTCGGATCGTGCGGGAAGAGGCAGGCGAGCATTCTTGCAATACTGAAATGGGAAATGTTATATGTTCATCTGAATAGATTGGCTTACTTGTGTCCCAATCGTGTGTTGAAATTGTTGAGGATAACTTCCGGGTTGTGGGACGTTGCTTCTCCGAACTTCTTCAAATCCTGAGTGAACGTCAAACTGTTGATCTTGAAGTAGGCCGTTGGGCCTTCTGGCAAATGACAGAAAATGATTCCGTTCGGTTTCTTTCTGTCCTCGTGCACCACCAGTAAGTCTGTGAACTCCCGCTCCTTTGCTTGCTCGATAATCTTCTTCAACAGAACATTCTTTCGAGTGAAGATTTCCGAGTTGGGAATGCACTTTTGAAGTTCAAAGCAGAATTTGAACGTAGTCTGTAAAACAATTGTCAGAAAGACGGAATGGAAACTTAATTACAATTTTCGCTTTCGGCGTCATGGTGATCATCACTTTCGGAGTGGATTCTCTGTTGAAATAGGACGAGAACTCGTCGTTGGCTTCGTCGTGCTCCACTTCGTCGTCCTGCTCGTCGACCATCGTCGCGTCATACTCTCTCATGCTCTCAATGGTCTTCGGCACTTCCTTCTGCGGAGCATCTCCACCAAGCTCGTCGCGAATCTTGGCTCTCTCTTCCTGACGAGCTCTTTTGTCCTTTCGAAGTGCCCTTTTCAATGCCTTTCCACGTTGGCTTTTCGGAAGGTGTTTGAAGTCGTCTTTTGTTTTTGTCGCTGTCGTTTTTGATTCTTCGTACTTCTGAAGGAGCTCCTGTAGCTTTTCATCGGTCAGTTCGATTTCCTGCTTTATTTCTTTCTTTTTCTTTCTTGGAGGTTCGTCCTCATCAGACTCTGGATTAGACTCCACTACGTCATCTGCTTCAGTGTCAGCTTCTTGGAAGTCATCTTCATCCACGTCGCCAGTCACTTCCTCCTCAACGAAGTCGATCATTGATTCTCCACTCTTTTTAGATTTCTTTGACTTTTTTGTATTTGGACCCATCTTAAAAACTTATTGATGTCTCAAGGTGAGACAATGGTAAAGAGAGTGAGATATATCAAAACGGTTTGGTAACCGGTAATAAGCCAATATTAATAGAATTGAAAGTGAGCATGTGTAAAATTTTGTTGAAAATACCTGAAAACTAATGCACTGGCAGAAAGGAAGAAACCGTTGAGGAATGCAGTAACGTACAAATATAAAGCCACCGTAATCAAGACATGTGAGATAATAAAAGAGATAACTATTGGATATGAAATCATGACAAGAAGTGATATGGTTAGAGTTCGTCGTCGAATTGTCGCTGCCCAATTGATGGCTTTATCTTCGCCAGCTCGAGGTCCGTTTTCGCATCGACTCGTTTGCACCCGGACGAAGAGAACGCTTTGGACTTCTCGGGGAAGTATTGCAGAGAGTTGAGCACCCTCTCGATCAAATCGACGTTTTCAACGAGTTCTGGCCTGTTCCGTTTCCGAAGGTACGCTTCCACGCACTTCTTGACATGCTCCTTCTGCAATGGAAGAAAGGGAATGAAGTGGTCGATCAGGTGGTTCGATATAAGTTCGCTCATCTGGAGACCGCCTTCTTCGTTGAATGAAAAGTTCATGAGGTCCCTTTCGAAAGATTCTAATTGGAGTGCTTCTCGCGGATACTCATTCTCGTACTGATTCAATGTGATTTCTGCGATTTTTCCGCCTCCTTTGTTGCTTAGGAATATGAAGATGTTACGTCGGAAATCGACGCCGGAAATGGTCGAATAGTAGTCGAGGAAAGGTTTGATCGCACCGAGTAACTGCTCGGGGAGTTTGTCCGTCTCGTCGAAGATAAACATCGCCCGTCCACATTTCTGCGCCGCCGACAATATTCTGTTACGCAGGTCCAGCGAATACTCATTCAGCTTGTTTTTATCAGGAAAATCATTCGTCGCCACTATGTGATGCACGAAGCTACTGCGAAGGCCTAATCTGAATACGGAGATGAAATTTTCAGAAAGTTTAGAGAAAAGTTAACCTGAACGTATTGTTGGCAATGATTTCGGCAACGAAGTTCTTTCCGGAGCCAGTGTACCCGTGAAATGAGAGCACAAGAGGCTTCCTAGGGACCTCGTTGTACCAGTGAGACTTGATGGCGTTCACTACCACATCCTTCACCAGGTGCTGTCCATATAACAAGTTGGCAATATCGGCGTCGAGAGCTAAAATAAAATTATCATTTCAGCGAACTAATAAAATCCCACCGTGGTAGTTGAAATTGATGTCTGATTCGTGACAACATTCGTATAAACTGCATTTCAGTTTATCTTTGAGCGCCCAAAAGGCTCCTCCTGAAATCGCAATCGCCGTACCTGAAAACAAAGGACTAAATGGTCGTCGAATGAGGAAATGATGGAATTTGTGTTTGGATTGATAGAAATACCTGCTATAAAACTAAACAATTCAGCATTAACACTCCAAAATAGAAGGAGTAGTAACAAAACATGCCGTGTTTTCATCCACCTTAAAATCGATAAATTGAATGTGGAACAAAAATTTTATGTAAATTCGAAGCGAATCATGAGAATTAACCAATTTATTTGCTGGAAAAAGCTTGAAAAAAAAAAACAAAAAAATCTGAAAATTGTCTCGCGATGTGGTCTGCATCGTCACTTCACGGTGTTTGCACAGAATGTCGTACAGTATCACGAGAACGTGAAAAGCCAAATTGAAATTGACGACAACATGACGTAGAATCTTGAATGAACAGAGAAAATTATTTTTCATAAAATAACCGGCTCTGGTTGCCAGATAGTGTAGAATCATGGACAAATCAGTGGATGGCACGAAAACTCCAACTCTTCAGAGCTGTACCTCCGACACGGCGCTGTCCGAACGCACCGACATTGATCTGTCGATTGATCCGGAGGTTTTCGTACACTGAAGTTAACAGTAGACACAACTCACAGTTCAGGAATCATTCTTTCCACCGAACGGCGCCGGGAAAAATGACCACATGGTCGTTAACTACACGAAAACTCGTCTTGCTCTCAAAGTGCATTTACAGTAGAAGTTTAAATTTAAAAATTATTCAGGCAAAGTGCAGCAACAACGAAGTGTTCAGAGTGAATCCGGTGTTCCAGGTGATCGAGCCGAACAAGTGTAAGAACCTGAGCATAGCCCGCAATCCCGGATTCCGTGAGAATTGAATTGGAGTTCAGTTGCATTTCTGATTTTCAGCCATCAAGAAGGGCGACAAGGTGATTGTGATGTACGCGCCGTGTGACGAAAAGGTGACCGACTTGAAGGTGTTCTTTAAAGAGTTGGAGTCGAAGAACAAAGACGCTCAGAAGTATGTGAAGATTGCGATCAATGCGGAGAGTGAAGTCAAAAAATTAAACCTGGATAGATGAATAAAATAGTTCACCACATCTCCTCTATGTATTGTATTCCACCACTTAAGTGAGCATCCGCAAAATGTAATATAAGCGAGCTCACTGCCAGTTTGGTGTCCTATTGTGAAACGCCTCTTTGATATGCTCGCTTTCTATACTATATGGTCACAACATGCAGACCGAAATATTTGCTCTTTTGCCATAAAACTGCTGGTTGCTTGCTGTCCGTTATCAAACTTTCCGCGCGCCGCCCTTTCAAAATAACTTATTCTCGCTCCTCGCTCTCCAAATGTTTGCGATTTCTCACCTTTTCTCGCATCGCTTCGTCCCTTTATTTCTGATATATCTAGTTTCAGGATATTCTGTTTTTAGGTTACTGTACGTACGCATAATGTACTTTTGTAAATTGTTCATCCTGTCGCTTTTTCATATCAAGAGTTATATTGAAGTCTACTCCTTTCTGTATGTGAAAATGACTCAATTGTTTGCTCTGCTGGATCGAAAACGAAAATCTCTGACGTGGCAGAGCAATGAGCACCGAGACATGTGATTTATTGTGAAATTTCTCCACTTTATCAATTGAAACTCAACTTTCTGATGACGTTTGCTTTCTGAACATATGACAATTTACTACTTGTTTATTTTGTTCATCAACTTCCAAAATCACAAGTAGCAAATTCCCACTTAACCTGAAACTGTATCTGTGGTATCTGTGCTCCATCACACATGTGTCAATGAATTGAATGTGCAAACAGATTATACAATAGACCGGGAGCACGGATTCATTCTTCCTATTTCTGAACATTCATCTCCACAAGTTCTACGAACAAGCCTTCACACTTTCCTTAGTTTCCTTTAGTTTCGATCGATTCCAAAAAGTTTCGTTTTCTTCTCGAGAACACACGTTTTATCACCGCTCCGCCAGTGCATGATGCCTCTTCGAAACGTACACAACTGCTGACACCAACCTGTTTTTCTGTTGATTTTGTTCGTCGGCATTTCCATTTTCAACACACTTTCCCTTTGCATTCTAGAATTGGAAACTTTCAGCAAAATGGGCTACCAAGAAATGAAGGAGATGCCGCAAGTTCTGAAGCCCGCACTTTTGGTAATCGGATAGAACATTCTTAAGTTTAAATAATGATTCAGCTGCTCACTCTACTCCAAATCATCTTCATGGCTATCCCGGGCCATCGTGGGTGGCAGTGGTTTGTCATTCTGATATCGATCCTCGAGTTCATCGTAGCTATCGGAGCCTTCGCCGCGGTTTTCCTTGATCTCACGTTCACCAAATCTGGCCAATGGGTTCTCATCGTGAGTCTTACAAGTTGCAACCAAGTTTCAATCCATTTTTATTCAGGAACTCGCGTACAGTGCACTGTTCTGTGTGTGCAGTGCTCTCGCTACCATATACTATTTCTGCAACATCTTCTACCATTTCAACTTCTTCTTCATTCTTGCTTTGGTAAGTCACTTTACAAAGAGAAACGATCTAAACTCTTTTTTTGCAGATCATATCGGTAGGAATTGTGCTTGCTTACGGCCTCCAAACGCTCGTTGCGTGGACTTCTCGTTCTGGTGGAATCACGTCCTCCTCCTCCGGAAACCAAGCGACAGCTGCTCCTCCACCATCCGCTTTCCCAGCCGGAGTCAATCCTGCCTGAATTAAATTGTTTCGAGTTTCATATTAATCTTCCGTTTCATGTTCCTACGGTTCATAGCTTTTTCCTCCTATTTTTATTTATTGTTTGGTTAATTTGAATAAAGACGTGGACATCCACGTGAGGTTTCTAGACTAAGGTCAACGAGTGTTCAGCTGAAACAGTTCGATCAGTTTCGAAAAATTGCACAAGAATAGAAGCGAAAATCAACTCAAATGTCGCTATCCGAACTGTCCGTTCTGTCTGCGGAGACAGCCATCAGCTTTCATGATCTGGACGTCGAACGTTTTCGGTCGGGCAAGGAGAGGGAGGAAGTCGAGGAAGAGAAGGGCGGCACGGTGGTTTTCGTGGCGGTCGACGACAAAACCCTTCTCAAATGCGAAGACTCGTTCTTCTTCGAGAAGTTGGTGTTCCGTGTCAAGCAGATCTTCGAGCACGGCTTCCATCGGGTGCTCCTGTCTGTTCAGGCGACGACTCCCGCCGAATGGCAGCTTCTAGTTCAAATGAGAATCAAGACGGGGTCTGAGAAGCACCTTCTCAGCGTTGTAGACAAGGACGTCTTCAAGTTCGACACATTCTCCTATCCGTTGAACGTAGAGGTGCAGACCAAGGACGTCAAATTTTTAAAATTCGAGATGAGAGTTTTGACCTATGTGGGTTGTGACATTAGATCAAAAAATAGTGCATTTCTTTTCATTTTTTGTTTTCCAGCTGTACCACGAGCTTCCGACGTTCACTGACGGCGACGAGATAATTGAATTTGACGACGGATCACGCATCAACGTGCACGCGAACATTCTGTCTGTCCTTTCTGAGTTCATGGGCAAGGCAGAGAAGGAAGCGATGAATCGTGCGGACGGACCGACTATCAAGGCGATGTCCACCGAGAAGGAGGCGTTCCTTGAGCTCCTCTACCAAGCCTACCCTACTTGCCGACCCATCTACTCGAGCTTCCGACGTCTCGCCACTGCGGCGGTCGGCTACAAATGCGAGACCTTGATCTACCATCTGTCGAAGCATCTCATTGAGTACAACTACAGACCGGTGAGTAAAACAGTGTTATTTAGTAGAAAGGATACATTCAATTTCTTATTCAGTTGACATTCCAAGATCGATTCCGTGCTGCTGTGGAAAATCGGCTGGAGCCAGCTATCCGTGAGCTCGCTTTCCGTGCCGCTCTTGATGGAACTTGGAATCGCATGATCTCGTCTGGCTTCGAGCCGGAAAGCGTTTGCAGCAGACACGTCTACACACAAATCGTGTGTCCGGCTATTCTCCAAGCACGTGGAGCCCGACCGAATGCTACCACCCTCGTCCCGCCTGCCAACAATCTCAACTTCATCGAGATCGCAGAAGGCGACACCTCTAAGTCGGCGCTTTTGTTCCGCGGCACTGTGTTCTACGTGAACAGTGGTCTGTTGGCGGCGTACGGCAAGAGCACATTGTGCACTGGACAGAACGGAGACCTTATTGCTCGATACACTCCAGAATTCCACCGTGAGTGTGCTCGTAACGAGTTGCTCCCTGGAGAGGTGCTCGTGCAGCTGCTCACCTACATGCACCCAATGGGAGATGTCCCTCACCACAACATGATCCGTGCGTGCATCGTGTTCGCCCACGATCAGGGATGGAACGCCGTCAAGGAGACTCTTCAGCTGGAGCTAGAGCCACCGACCACCCCGGACGAGTACATGTCGCAGCTCGTTTTCGGCGACAAATTCGACCTGCACAACCTCCTCCGTGTCAATATTCAGAGAGCCGAGTCGAGGTGATTTTTTCATTTGTTTTTTTTTCAATGTATCTTTTTCAGCTGTCGCGAACTGGCCGAAGTTCTGGAGAGACACGGAAAACTGAAAATGTTGAAGGATGGTACCCGCGAGGGGATTCTGGACAGAATGTGCAGTGGATGGGGGCTCAATCCGATTGTCAATCGTCTCTCCACCAGGTATTAGAGATACGTCTGCACCCAATTTACTCAAATTTACTCTTCAGATTCCCGACCACCTTCCACCATCGAACAGTCAACCTTCACCGAGGAAAGGCCGTAGTCGTGGGAGAAGGAAGAGCCATCGACACGCTCAACTCGCTGGCATCCGACCACGCCTTCGGGGAGCCCGTCGAACTACTCGTTCTTGATTGATTCCTAAATGTTCTTTTTTCTCTGACAATTGTTCGCCCTGTCTCGTGGCGATGAAACATCGTTCTTTGTGTTGCACTTTTTCTGTAGAAAGGAAGCAGACCAGAGAATTACAGAATTAAGCTCCGAACACATGTGTTGGCGAGTCGATAATCCGAAAATACGGTGCGGACGGGCGGGAGCAAAAGCGCCTGAGTTGTGCTCTCCGGACAGTGCGGGGCTCTCGCTCTCTCGCAGTGTGCTTCTGTTTGCAAATGCAAACAATGACCGGATGGCCTGTGTGTGTGCGTCTCTGGCGATCACCATGCTTCTCGCCGACCCTGGAATCGTATTTTGCCACTTTTCTGCTATTCCACCCTTCTCGAGATCCTCTCGTAGTGGAGGAATGAATACCAAACTCTTTCTGAAATTGATTTTTTCTGTCCTTTTACTCGTTCTGATCAACCATCTCGTCTATCGATGCCGGCTCCACTTCTCCATTTGAAACTCGTTCTGCCAGTTGATTCAAATGAACTTTCTGAAACCACCTTTCTTCCACATTTTCAAGTCTCTGAGTCAGTCCCCCAGAAAGTTGGTCCCCCGAGAACCCGAACACCTCCACGGAGAAATGTCACAAACAATCCGAAAATACGCCCGCATCCTTTTGTCGTCGTTTTTCGTTTTCGCAAAAGTTCGAATTTCACAACTTACACCAGCGCTAATTTGTGCACTCTCCGCACTCCTTTTCTGTGCCGGCTCGTCCCGATTGCTCATTGGGTTTGGACACTGGCTTAGGCGCCGATCCAACTTTCGTAGTTTTTGAATGGTTCTTAGTCTAAATGAAGATTACTGTACTTTTTGTGAATTCCGAAGTTATCGAAACTTTCATCTTTTTATATACGGTATTATCGTTTATGATTTCATTCAGCTTATCACAATTTGCCAACATCAACTGCTATTTAGCCTCATTTCCGTACACACTGAAACTTAGAACCAAACAAATGCCCTTCCCGATTTCCACTTGTGACTCATTGTATCCATGTCAATTATTGCTCCTGCTCTCGCCCTCTTTTCCGCACTTTGAATGTTTACACGGTCATTCCGGAACCCGAAATCAATGTTTCATAATAATCTTGTGTGGCAAGGTGTCAAACCGAAAGCAGCGCGAGGACGTCTTTTTGGGAGGGGAGGCTTGAGTGGCTCACCGGCCGAAACCTGCTTGTCCGCCTTGCCAATGTCGATTTGTGCTCGTGCCGCGTGTGACGTCAAGTAATCAGGAGGGGGAGCCAGTTAACTAATTGCAAACATTTCTCACTTTGAGAAAACTTTCCTCCTACTTTCGAAATTCACTTTCATTCTCCCTGAGCATCCTCGACACTAGAATCTCTTTGGCTAATGAGAGTCCTCCGAAAAAGGATATTCTTTTATTTATCTGGTTGATATCAATATCGGAGAAAAGAACGATAAAGATAAATATAGGCTTACCGTCTCCCCTCGATCCTCTTCACACATCTTGCTCACCGATATATCTTATTGATTACATTTTGTTCCTTTTCAGACCCACACTGCATGAATGAATGTTTTTGTTGATCTTTCTACTGGCTAGCTACAACTCGATAGCGTCCGCATCCTCCATACTCGTTGACTTCTCCGCTCATGCCATCCAGCCGACCCCCCAGGCGTATCTCATCGAGTACAGTCCGCCGGTTGGCTACCCACCATCAGGATCTGCAGTTGAAGGGTAAATTGGATTTGCTCATGTCAGCGGAAACTTTCTGTCATTTCAGCACCACATTCTACTCGCTTATCAATGGAACCATCTCCGCCACAGAGTACACCGTTTCGGTCAGTGCTATTCTGATTGATGGCAATCGGAAGAATGTGGCAGAGTTGTCCGTGTTCAGCAGTGAGTTTTTCCTTCCCAAAAATCACCTCCATCGCATTCCATTGGTCACAGACAGTTGGGCTAATGTTTGCGATTGACACAAAGTGATCTAGGGGCAGCGTCGTGTTCACACTCCGCCTAACCGGATTACGGTTGTGTACTGAGAGTTACGCATGCCAAGAGACATTTGGACGGCGAAAGATGGTACTCATTATTAATTGCAGGCCCTGATGCACCCACACTCGACTCCATAGAGACCACCGAGCACGAGGCGACCATCTCCTACTTTCCTCCGCAAGGGCAAAACATCACTTACCACATTGGTCGGTTATTTTGTACTCTCTAAAAAAACGGTTTTTGATTTTAGAATACTACCCGGAAGAACATAAAGAGTATTCGAACGCAATCGACACTAAAGCGTCTCTCGTCCGATTGCGTGGATTGGACTCTGGAACGACGTTCCGTCTGAAAGTCCGATCAGCATATCAAGCTGTATTTTCGCAAGAGCTCATTGATACCACGTTTTTGACGCAAGGGAATGCTAACTACGATTACTCCTCTTCTGCTGAAACTTACAGTGTGCGGACGTTGCCGCCTAACTTCAATTTGGGAATGCAGACCACTACGGAGATGACTTCTTACGAATACTCGAAGGAAGTGGAAGAAGAGAGCGTTGTAACCAGTGAGTTCTTTTTTGATCGATTGTGTAATTAAAAAACGTATCTGCAGCTTCGCTCGTGTTGGTTACGACCACAGCCTTTCCAACCACATCAAGCTTTCCACAAACCGAACTGTCTACGACTACCTTTGAGGAAACTTCCACTACTCCAGATGCCACAACGACACCCCGGCCAACGACGATAAGAGCCACAACGCCCTCGACAACTACAAAACCGAAAGCAGCTCCAATGGAGGTCAACTCGGGCGATCTCGGAGCAGACCATCCCGAGGAAACATCCGGAAATCTTGTCGATCTCGAAGAGATGCTTCAAGAATACGGACATCCGTCCGACGTGTACCTGTCCGACGAGAACGAGATGCTCCGTCTCGACTGGGAGGCGCCTGAAAATGCTAACTGCGAAGCGTTCTTCGTCAACTACACGATTCTCACGTTAAGCCGTCCTCGTTCGTTCTCTCTTGCCACATCCGACGAGCACGCAAACATCAAAATGTTCCCGGAGCACACTCTGGACATCCGCGTGTTTTGTATGCTGGCCGGCTCGCTGAGCAAGACGTGGTGGGCTCATAGGATAGCACACTTGTCGAAACCGAAGCAGCTGGAGAATGTGAGAATCACCGAAGTGAACACGGATGACTTCTACGTTGCGAGCATCAAGTTGGCGTGGGACTGGCCGGTTTATCATGATTTTGAGCACTACAAAATAATGATATCGTACGGAATCGGGAAGGCAGGCACGAAGGAAATGGAGGTGACGAGCAAGGAGGAGATGGTGATTCTGGACAAGCTGGAACCCTCGAACACCTACCATATTTCCATCCGCAACGCGTCCACCGAACTGTCATTGACTTCAAAGGTCACCCAATTGGAGCAAGTGACTGCTCCCATCATCTCCTCTACAGTCTACCCCGGACAGATTTCCTCCAACTCTATTAACATCAACTTCGGAGATTCGGATCCTGAACAGGGACGATTCGACTACTACCTGCTCACTTTCAGTGGAAACAATAAGAACATTTCGAAGAAAGTGGAGATGGAACACGAAAAATCGTTCACTTTCACTAAGCTGATCCCCGGAAAGACGTATCAGTTTGCAGTGTACACTGTCTACAAAGGAGTGAAGAGTCGTCCAGTATCCGCCGATATCACAACTTGTGAGTCTGCGATGTACAATCTTTAGTATTAAAAGCTTGCAGACCCTTTAAAAGTGAACCAGTTGTTCCCAGTTGTTGGGAAAGACTACGTCGTCTTGTATTGGGATATCGAGAATTTCGCAGACTCCGACTGCAGGTTCAGGTTGAGGTTTGTGAGAGAAAACGTTCATACTTCCTTCAATAAACAAAATCATTTAATTGCAGCTACAATGCAGATAACATCCCGACAGTGTCCGTGGAGCTGAAGGGAGCAAGTCGGCACCGATTCTCTGGCCTGCAGGCGGAAGTGTACTACACGTTCACCATCACAGTCATCATGGGCCTTGGCAAGGCGGCTGCGGAGAGTGAGTCCGAGATGATCACTGTGGCGATTCCCAAGGGACGGCTCTCTCCATCAGTGCACCGACAGGGCAGCCGAGAACTGGTAGTCGGATTTGACAACGACCTCTCAGTGTTCTCCCTCCTCAACGGCTCACCGGACAACTTCGCCGTGATAGTGTCCGACGACACTTCGCTAAACGACGACAACTACGAGCTCAAGTCGTGGTTCGAGGTGAAGGACGAGGACGTATGGGGAGCGTATCGGGCATCGCCATCCACGTGGAATCCGTTCGATTCGGAAAGGGTCCGACGAGCAGCGTTCACAGTCGGAACTGACGATTGTGTCAAAAGGAACTTGGATGAACCGGTATCTTTTTCGAAACTTCCTAACATCATCATCATCATACTTACCCTGGTTATATATTTTTTGCTTGAAGGAAAAACGATAGTTCAGAAAAGCTGAAATATCTTTTTTTGCAGTTCTGCAATGGAATTCTTCGTGCGGGGACAGAGTACCGAGTGAAGATCCGAATGTACACGGACACGAAGGTTGCAATGGAGACCGACTGGGGTCGCATCGAAGGAGCCAAGAATGCGGACGGCGACGACGAGGAGGAAGATGAGGAGGAGGAAGACGGTCAGTCCACTAGAGTACAACATCTATTTCAATTTGTTCCCTTCATGATCATGGACTTTCAGACCGCCGCTTCCCTTGCCACATGTACCTGAACGGCTGCCGACGAAAATCCGCAATCAAATCAAGATTCTCATTCATTCCACTCGCCTTCTGTCTCATGCTCTCTCTTCTATTCTGAAATCCAGCGTCTTTCACTTTGTTTCCCTTCCAATTCAGTATTATTTCAATCTAATTTTTAACCTATTTATAAATCTCCGAGTGATTCACCTAGTCCGTCTAACTTATTTCGTTTATTGTGATAGTCCGGACCATCTGCTTATGGGTTTCTTTCTCCGCTATTTCTTTTCTTTTCGCATTGCCAAATTACAATTGTCAAACGCTCATCAGATTTTTTGTCACTTATGGTTGAATAAATTCTAAACATTTGCTTTATTCTACAGAAACATGATTATGTGTCGTATTGTCGTCTAGTTTGGGAAACAATGGCACAAGAAAAACAGGGCTAAAATGGATGAGTTGTGAAAAATGCGATTGACTACAGTATGCACTAGAACAGGCACCAAAACGGATACGGGTCGGGGAATGTGAAAACCAATGGGATACAGAATTCGGTACCTAAAATAAAATAATTTCATCGACCTTCTCTACTTGAGCTGTGCGAGCATTGCGGACGGGTGCTCCAGATAGAACTTCCAGCGGTTGCTGAAGCGGGCCATCGTGGCTCCATCGACGACACGATGGTCGGCACACCACGATACTTTGATGACGTTGGCAGCGATCACCTGGAAACAGAATAATGAATAACTTGGAAATGAGCACAATGCTACATTGTCATGTCTGTCGAATCGTGGCAATCGTTCGATCTTTCCTATTGCTCCGATGGCTACTTGCGGAGGGAAGATGACTGGCGAAGCATATGTTCCTCCGATGGCTCCGATGTTACTCAACGTGAAGGTTCCACCAACCAAGTCCTCTCTGCCGATCTGCTGTCTTTTTCCGGCCTCCATCAATCGACTCAGCTCCTGAGCGATCTCGAAGATGCTCCGCTGCTCGCAGTTCTTGATGTTCGGCACGACGAGTCCTCCAGGAGTGTCCATCGCAAGGCAGATGTTGTGCGACGCCTTGTGCACCACACTCTCCAAACTGTCATCGGTGGTGGCGTTCAGAGAGGGAAACTCGAGCAGTGCCAGTGAGGCGGCCTTGATGAAGAACGGCATGTAACTGAGCTTCACGTGTCTCTCCTTGGAAAAGTCCTTGAGCTCTCCACGGAGCTTCACAAGAGCATCCACGTTGATTTCGTCGTTGTATCCAAAATGTGGGATTTTCAACGCCTCGGTCATAGTCTTGATCATGGCTCTAGTGTACCCACGGATCGGGACCGCAACATCTTCCTTCAGTGGCGCATATGACTTGGCAGGTGAAGGCGGAGCTTGATGAGTGGTGCGGATATTGGTGGAGCCGGAAGAGTGATCTGAAACTTATTTAATCCAAATCATTTCGATTTTATGGGTTTACCAGATGGAACTTGTCCGAGGAACTTGAGCACGTCTTCTTTAAGAACTCTGCCGTCCTTTCCAGTACCTCTGACATCGGACAGCTTCACATTGCTCTCAATAGCAATTCTACGGACGGCCGGAGTGGCCAGCACCTTTCCATGAGATTGGCTCTGTTCACTTGGCGGCGAAGGAGATGATGATTTCGGAGCTTCGGGGGTCGGTGCCTCTTTCTTTGGCTCTGCAAGAAGAGAGCACTATGTTTTAATTAGGTCTGAGTATGCTTTATTTCCCAAGGGAAATTAGTGCAAGAATGAGTTCTGATTTTATCTGTCTTCGTGCTAGATTTTGAAGTTTTTTAAAGGATGAATTGAAATCCATACTGTTTTCGACCGGAATGTCTCCTTCAACTTCCACGTCAATCAGAGCTTGTCCCACACGAGCCATGCCGTCCACTTCATGGTAGCTGCAACAATTTCAGATGTTTCGAGAATTTGTTCTCACAGACATGATTGTTTGACCGCACTGCCTCCTTCTCTGCGTCCTCTCCAATATCACTGATCTCGAGTGATCAGTGATATTCGACAACGAGACGTGTGAGACGCAGAGATCTGTGCAAACGAAACGACGCCACGTGTGCGCCGTTTCAACTGACAAGTGGGAGACATCGAGTAGAGCCAAAGAGCAAAAGGAGCACAGACTTACAGCTTTCGGACCACGCCGTCGTATCTGCTGGAAATGGTGACTGCAGCCTTGTCACTCTGCACCTCGCACACTTTATCGAACTGGGAGATGGTGTCTCCTTCCTTCACGTACCTACAAAGAATCAGAAACTGATGGGATAGGGAGAGCAACCGAACCATTCCTTGACTTGCACCTCGGCAATGCCCTCTCCGATGTCGGATAGCTTGAACTGGACAACCGGCAGGAAACACACTGCAATAATTTTTTTCAATGAAAGAACTCATTATCCACCGACCATTGGCTGTGTGGAAATGTTTGTTGATCTTGACGATTCTAGAAGAAGTGCCCAAAAGACGTGTGGCCAGCATATTTTGCGGGTTTCGTTACCTTATTCTGAAAAATGTGCTTAAAAAAGCGAGCTTATCACAGAAATCGTAAAAATATGAAAGAGAGCAGAATCTGACAGAGACGATGAAAATTTAGCGGAGTGTCGTTGCAGCGCGTTGTTTAACGACGAAATAAAGTTGACTGGCAAAGCAAGTGTTTTTCTTCCACCACCTTTTCTCATTATTAATAGGAACATTGTCATGATGAAATATTTTCCGATCGATGACGTTATCTAACACGGGCTACAATCATATTATATCATGAACAGAACATTTCATTCTCCGTAATTTTAAAGAAAAAATAATACGTTAATACATCATACAGAGAAAGCGAGTACTGTTGATCGGGAGCAAAGGCAGAGCGACAGGTTAAATAGCCGGGTCGAGTTGTACCAGTAAGCACACGTTTAATTATGCAGTTTAGCGCTATTCAGCGTCATCTTGATTTGCTCGAGCGCTTCCCGGTTCATCGTGGTCCGCTTCGGACGAATCATGTTCCCTCTCGTTCGGGTGATCGTGGCATCTCCACGGGTAACTGGCGTCGAGCTACAAAAGCAAAATTAAAGTACTTCAAGAGGATAAGGGTAAAATTACACAATGGGATCTGCGGACCGTTCAGTGAATGTAGGAGTAGTGCGCCCTTCATCGGCAGCTGGGCCCAGCATTGCCATCGTGTTGAAAAGGTCCATGGAAGCATCCACAACTGGCGTGTGTTTAAAATTCAGTGCCTTTTTCAATTCATATTCCCTGACAATGTCTTGAATCAAGCCACCGAACTGGTTCTTTCTAGTATAATCCATGTAGTCGTTGCGGGACCTATCGCTAGTGTCGATGAGGCTCTTCAACTGTTCCACGTGCTTCGTAGCCAGTGAACTGTCTCTCAGGATGTTGTCTATCGAGACCTGCACACCACTTCGAACAATAACGGCTTCTTCTTCTTGTGGAACACGATCTTCTAGCTTCAAAAATACGAAAACGTTCGATCACAGAAAATTGTTTTCATACCGTTCCGGGCATGATTGGTGCGATTCCACCGGCACGCATATTCTGCAGGATCTTGTTGATAATACTGGTGAGGTGCATATGCGGACGTGTCAGACGACGAGCTGCATCGAGGACAACCTCTCCTTGCTGTAGGATCACTTTCTCCAAACAGGTGTCGATCATCACAACTGACGGATCGGTGATGTCCATTTGGTAATCCTGGAAATTGATATTTTCTTAAAATCGTTCTTGGAAAGATAGAAAAAAAATTACTGACGTTGAGTGCGCACGAATAGAAAGCATTAAACGAGTCGACAACGTCTGATGCTCTCAACTGAGCTCTGCGCTTTTCCAGTTGGTCGCACCACTTTGAAATCAGTTTGCACACGAGGTCTGCCAATCCATCCGACTTTGGAATCGACTCAGTCATAGCCATGATGAGCCCACACAGAAGGTTGGACAGCTCCACTCGATAAGTGAGTCGCATTGCTAGGCGGTTCAGCGATCTGGCTAGAGTGTAGCATGCTTCAGCACCTCCGATAGTCTGGATGCATCTCAAAACGGAACAGATGATCGCTTTCACTGTATCCGGCGATGCAGTCAAAGGCTCCAGGCCATGATCTTGTTCGACACCACCCATCAACTGTAATCAAGATATTAACGTTGGATGACGGCTTCAATCGATCAAACTCACAATGAAAAGCATCTGCGTGCACGCGTCCATGGTAGTCGTGATATCACGTCCCGCATTGTACTCTTCCACCATCAGATCCAGCTGAGCGGCGGATGCACGGAACACGAGATCGGCGCGACGATCGACGAGATAGCGTTGCTCCGGGTTATTGAGCACGTATGTCACTTGGAACATAGCGTCTTGAGCAACATCCGCCAAACTGCTCGAGATGTTGTTGATGCTTCGCTGTATCTGATCGGAGGTGTCAATGGAAGAAATTGAAGATGAAGAGTTGGTTCTCTTTATGGTCTGCTGCATTGTCGCTCCCCAGCCATTCATCACCGAACTGGGCGTGGCAACGGGATTCACGAGAGAAGAGTTGTCGAGAACCTGCGTGTCGAGGTTGGAGAACAAATTGTCACGAAGAGCATAACGTCGCGTCGCGGTAGGGGGGTCCTTATTGAAGGTTGAGTTGTGCACAGACTCCTGCTCTTCTTCGGGCTCACGAGTCCGAGATCGAGATGCAGGACGTCTCACAGAAGCTCCTTGCTGTGGCACAACAATCTTCGGGCCACCTCCAGTTGGCGGCGAATTGGCAACACCACTGCCGGGCTTTGTTCCAGAGCGCTTTATTCTCTCTTCCACCAGCGACTTGTCTTTGTCCGCCATTCTTCCTGCAGCCTTCCACATTTGATCTCCTTCGAACTTGTAGCATGCGACGAGAACGTTGATTGCGGCGTTTCGAACGTTGACATCTTTGTCACCAACGTGCGCAGCGACAGTCTTCTCGATGGCGAGAGACTTCAGAGGGCTTATTCCAGAGCTGTTCACATAGGATTCGATGACTTGCAGGCATTCGGCGCGCTGCTTCGCATTTTTAGATTTCAATGCTTCAATGAGCATTGGAGACATCTTCAAGGGACCTACGATGTCCGAGAGTGTGTTGACGATGTCTCTAACGGCGATTCTCATGTTCTCTTTCGGTTCTCCTGTTTTCAACAGCAAGTAGGGCACAAACGCTGTTAGCTCCTCGGTGGGCATCTGAGTATCGGTGTCCTTGATAAGCTGAACGACGACTCGGCAGAATTCGAGAACCTTGATCAAGGATTGTGGATTTGTTTCGAAGAAGCGAAGTGTGCACCACTTGAGGAGTAGATCACTGTTTGCAATGAGGCATTCAGGCGAAGAATCAGAAAGTCGGAGAAGGGCGTCCAGAGCGGCAAGATGTTGTTTGAAGTCTTTGTGGAAGAGCTGTCCCATCAGACTGACTTTGGCCTGGTTTCCAAGAAGGGTTTGCAGTTGGGCGATGTGCTCATCTGTTGGAGTTTGGAAGTTCCATTTCACCAACTGCAAATCCTCAGATATGATTTTCTCACGATTATTTTCACCTTGAGCTGCTTCTCTTCCTTGATTCGCTGGGCTTTCTCTCCATTGTCACTGAGCAACTGTTCCGCTTTCGGTGCGACCGGAGGCTCGTTCTCTTCATTTTCCTTCACTGGTGCTTTCTTCGTCTCTTTCTTTTTCTCGGTGCCAGCAGGCAATTTAAGAGGCTGAAATTCATAACTCACTTGCAAACAGTGTAGATTAAATTGTTGGAAGCCACAACATGATTACAACATGGTCTACCTCTTCTTCCTCTGGAGTATCTTCTTCTTCGACCACAACTTCCTTTTTCGGAGCTGCCTTTGGAACGCTTTTTGGTGGAGCAACAGTCTAAATTACGACACTATACAACACAACGGCCAAACACAAAGAACCGAACGAAAACTCACATCAGCCTTATGAATAGATTGCACCATAGCCGCTATCTCAGCGGGGCCAGCCTCAGCCAATGCTTTCTGGTGGTATTCCTTGATTTTCCCCATCTTCAAGTTGTCAGTTACAATGTCAGCGAGCAGTTGGAGGGAAGGCTTCTCTCCGATTGCACGCATCATGGCTCCCATGGCCGCATATGAAGCGTCTCGCACTTCCGAATCGGAGTCTCCCGAGTGCTTGATGAGAAGGGGAACCAACGTTTTCAGCGTCTTTTTGGGCATCGTTTGAGAGTTCAACTTCATGAACGTCCGTTGCAAGAACAAATTGGTTTGAGTCTTGATGCTTGGGTTAGGCTTCCCGAGGGCAGCCAGAACTATTTCTCCTAACGCCTCCAGATTCGTTGTAGCAACAACTGCATCGATACAGGCGACGAGCGGATCACGCAGGATCGGCTTTTTCTCTTTGAACTTTTCGAAGATGATGGGGGCGACTGAAAGAGAGAACTGCTGGAACTTGGTTCTCAATCCATTGGCAAGTCCAGTGATGCAGTTCGCGGCCAACGCAGCCACATTGATGTTCGAGTCTTTCTCGAGAACCTGCAAATTAAAGTTTTCAACTTGTTGGAAAATGAAATCAATTAACCTTCTGAAGGCGTTCCACGAGAGATCCATAGTTTGCCTTTGGTTCGAGCTTTGGATTATTGGTCAGAAGACTGAATAGAGCTTCCAGCGCTTCTTTCCTTTCCTGCCACTTTTTGCTTTCGATGTTAGTGTCGAATCCGTCTGGCATCTTCGCGATGACGTCGAATGCATCGATGAAATCCCAAGGATCGGCTTCTTCGGCAGCCACGGATTCTTCCACCGCCGCTGCGTTCACTTTTACGGGAGCCGGTCCTCCACTAGAAGTGCTAGCAGATGGCGCCGCTGCAGGTGCGTTTTTTGCGTTTTCTTCTGCGAAAGTCGCAGCTGATTTTTCAGCGTATTCTCCTATCTTTTTCATTTTCGCCTCATCTGAAGAAAGATCTCCAAGTAAACTCTTGAGATTTTTGTCGGTAATGAGACGTTGAATGGATCCGAGCGTTTGAAGAGCTGCTTCTCTCACGTCCTGATCAGCATCCCCTGTCAATTTTCCCATCACTGGAACCACCGCTTTGATAAAGGCTTTTGGCTGTTTTGCAGGTGCGACCGAGTCTAGCTGTCTCCCGACGAAAAGTGCAGTTTGTTGCTTGATCTGAGGGTTGGGCTTGGCAAGCGCAGCGAGAATATCCTCCTGACTCGGTTCCAAAGAAGGCATCGTCCTTCCGACCTCATTCGAGCATTCAACCAGTGGCTCTCGAAGAGTCGGCTTCTTTTCTTTCATTTTCTCGAAGATCACTGGCAGAAGTGGAGCGGCGAACGGAGTGAACTTGGAACGGAGGCCTGTTGCGAACTTTCCGATGCATTTTGAAGCCAGGGCTTGACAATTGATGTTGGCATCTTTGGCAAGCATCTGAAATAACAAAATAGAAGATCCAAAAAAAAAAACGAAAATATACAGTTTGCAAGTTTCCAACAAGCTCCGCGTACGACACTTTAGTGGAGAGACGTTCATTGTCAGTGAGCACTTTGAGCAACGCTTCTAGAGCCTCTTTTCTTTCCTGCCATTTCTTTGATTCGCGGAGTTCGTCAAAATTTGGAGGCAACTTCGGAAGGATATCGACTTCATCGATATAGTCCCAGTTAGACATTTCTGGAAACAGACTGATGGTATTGAACGAGAATGGCGAGAAACAAAAGTGAGGGAAAGAGAGAGTGCATACGGAGAAAGAGATTTCAACAATAGATTTATTCCGTTTAAACGCTTTCGGAGGGAATTGCGCAAAATGTTGTCTTTTCGCTGATCAATGCGCTCGTGTGCCCAGAGGGAAGTAATTGGGGTCACATGGAAGAACATTTCTGACCTAATGAAAATTAACGCCGGAAACTTTGTCCGTTTCTGACGTCGATTTCGCAATAGAGACGAGGAAGAAGAGCAAACACATAGCGAACAAAGCGAGCTCAATTGCACTATCTGCATCTCTCCTCACTCTCCGCTCCACAAGGTCATGAATTTTTTAGCAGTATCTGTTTTTCCTTGGGTGAATTTTATCAGAACATGGAAAGTGTACTCAGATAACAGCAGTTGTTACTATGAGAGGGGCGAGAGGTTTCGAACACTGCTGCAACAGGGCGAGAGAAGCATTTTACACACAAAAAGAAAATTGCTGGAGCCACTTGTGATTTTTGAACTCTTTCGTTTGCGCGCTCAATTTGGAGACGTCGTCAACTCACGCACATTGTACGCAATGCGCTTTCGCGTCACTATTCGACGGACAACTGCGGCGCGCACGACTGTCGACAAAGTTTTTGTTTGGTCAGCGGGTGGAATTAGAGAACACTACAATTCGGATTTTAATTATCAGCTGACTGCCTAAATAGAGGAGAATCTGATACTCCTAAAATAACTGGAAATGATTGTTTGTCTAATCAAAGCAATTCACCGGTGTGACGCTTTCTTCGGATCTTATTCCACCGTTCAGTTCGAATCTATTGAAACTAAAAAACAAGATAATTAATTTTCACGACTTTCCGAACAAGGCCAAGTCTTGAATGAGAACAATAATAAACAGCAAAAACAACAAAAAACAGAATTTGGGATTATTCAAACATTTTCCAGAAACAAAAATAGCTCCGCCCACTTCCGCAAATCGCGACACGTGTTACTTGCAATCCACAGCGCGCAGTTTGTCGCTATAAAAATTTCAGCCCATGCACGCAATTCTTTTTTTCTGCCACAGTTCGCATTAGAAAACTGATGTCGTCAACAAGAAAATCAACTTTTAAAAACGCGCCACAGTTTGATGGTGGCTACTAATTCTTTCAAATCGCAGGCACATCAACAGGTTTAATTACAGTATCTCAGGGGCATATCTTTTGGCAAATTCTGGGCGCACTATCACTACATCGGGAATCAAATCATCAGTTATGGTACTTGGTTGACAGATCCTTCTGTCTGACGGAGTACTGCAATAGATGAAGCTTCACACACTGAAAATTAGAATGTAGCTTTTTGGTTTCTTTCTGTGATGATGAGATATGTCACAGAAGTTCGTCAACTAAAAAAGTCCAGCAGAAGTTTCCAATAAAGTTTATGTAAATATCAAGATTTTAATTTTTTCAGGTTAAAATGTGATGTCACTCCGACAGTTATTCGATTCCTAGTCCTTTTTATTCTAAACCGTTGTTAAAACTCTTCTCTGTTTTTCTCCCGTTCTAAACTGTTATCTTTGAACATGAACATATTCAAAAAACCAGGATTATTCAAACTGATGCCCACCCTCGCAAAATCGGCTCATCCTTTTCTCTACTGCCCCCCCCCCCCTTTTCCTCATAACAGAACAATGTTCTCAATTCGGTCACTTTCCTTGTATCAATTTCCTGCTCACAGTCAGCTTAAATCTAGATTCTACAATTCTGTTTTGGAGATTTAACTTTGCACTTTCGTTCTGATCTTCCGCCTTCAAAACACAACTGTCTGCATCTCTCTAAATCTAGCACTCTCTTCCTCACACTCGACAGGTTTTCGATCCTTGTGTGATGTAATGGACCTCCTTTGACGTGATAATTGGATAATTTAATTTGGAAACGATATAATTTTCTACTCTCATTGTTAATGATTACTTCAGTTTCAAGAATGTACGGAACTATTTGAGCTCTCATTGAACTATTTGAGCTCTCGTTTAAAAAAAACTACAAAAAATGTATCTGACCTTTTGTATTGCGATTATCTCACCCGGAAACTGGTTTATCTCTGTCTCGTGCCAACAACTTTGAAAATTTTTACATTTGAACGAATCAATTTCCGGGCGGGAAGTGGGTGGTTAGAAGGAACTGAGCTCATTGTGCTGCTCTCCGCAGAGCTCTTTTTGTTTGGTATGAACTTTATGGTCTCTGTGCGAACTTGACAATATTTTCTTCAAACATGTTTTCGACCCTCAATTGACTTCCTCAATCAATCATAAGTTCCTCTCTAAATGGACGACTCGCACAGTTTGCCATTCGAATTATCCACTTTTTGGGGTGCATCCGCCCATTCTCGTTTGTTCTCTGTTTATACTGGCCGCCAAACAGAAAAAAAAACAACAATCCATTCATTCGTCTGTTCCAGTAATCCTCGATCACTTCGTTCAAACTATTTTGTGCTAAAATGTGGTGTCACCCATTACCGTCAAGTGACTCACTCCTGAATGGGAGCTTTTGAATAGGTGAAATTGTCCCTGTGACGTGCCATTTCAGAAGATAGAAACAGATGATTTCGATGTTGTCCGTAAAAGTGAAGGCAGGTGAAAATAGTTTTACGCTTGTTTGAACATTTTTTGGCTCACCATGAAATTTCATTGAAAGAATGCCTTTAAAATGCTCTAAACACTTTATCTCTCTCTCTCTCTAACTTACACAGTCATTAGACATTTGAATACAAGTCATTCATTTTCATCCATAAAAACTTAGACTAATAATCGGGTCCATAGCTCTTTCATCTCTCATTTTCTCATCAATTCGTCCTCTTTTCCCTGGTTTTCCCCACTCCGTAATCCACTCTAATCCATCTGTATTCTTTTCTGGATTACCGGATTCTCGTGTGTTTTCCACCTTCTTCAGAATTTCCTCCTCCTGCCAATTACTGCCCTATTCAACCATATTTTTTCCTTTTTCTTTCTGTTTTCTGTCTTCTTTCACCTGAATAATTCTGAATATCTTCTCGCCCATTTGAACCAGAGAATACAATTGTTTGTTGCTGAAAAGAAGCTTCAACAACAATTTATTGTCGCTTCGTGCCAGCAGGATAGACGCCGTCTCAGAGTTCACTTCCTGTGCCGTTTCCACTTCTCTTTCAACAAAAAAGAGAATGAAATACCTTCCCTTTTTCATATTTCACCGCCTTTTCTTTTGAGTTTTGCACTTTATTTCAGGCCTCAATGGAACCACATTCAACTACACAAACAAACGCAGACTGTAACTTGAATATCTATTTCGCAAATCTTCATCAACTATTGACGGTAAAGAGTTACGGCTTCCGAGCTCCATAAACCCATCATACTCTTCCCACGTCTTCTACCTGCCTCGGTGTCAATCACTCCACATCTCCCATTTCGTTCCGATTTCTATATCCCTTTCTTCTCGTTTTCATTTTTATCTGGGCATATCGACCGACAAGTTGGACAAATTTCGTTTATTCTCAACTTTCTTCCAGTGTTTTCTCTGAAACTCAACCTAAACTTTGACCGGTCGACTAAATACGGACGTTGTTTATAAATTGGATAAAAACGACGTGTATTTGACAAATGTAATGATCACACTCACTTTCAAAAAACAAAAAGAATGACCTAGTTGAGATTATTTACCTGAAATTAATAGTTACACATAAAACAAAATGAGAATGAAGGAAAGCGGTCAGCCGCTTCTCTTTGTTCTTCGTTATCGCGACTTATCAGTTCAAGAACTAAGATCGGGTTCAGCGTGTGTGACCTCGAAAGCCGTCTTCGTCAGTTGCCAGTGCTTTTTTCGATTCATTCGTATAGTTTGAAAGTGTAGTTGTGGTACTTTCAGGAAGTACAACATTACACTCCGCTTCTCTTCTTCCTTTCCTTCCCACACACTTCTCTCCCCTCCACTTTGTCCATTCTGATTATAAGTTTATTTTATTGAGCTTCCGATCCGATTAGGTCTCTAAATCGTCTTCTTCTCTCATTTCATATTTCAAAATGATATCGTTTCCTAGAGAGATGGCACCGGATCCGACCACATTCGATAGAGTCTTCAAATTTGTCATTTGTGGTGCGAAAGGGGTATGTTTTGTCTTTTTCTATTCACTTTGATTTCTGGTTAAGTCTATCTTATAACTAAAACGTACAATTGGTGACGCTCCAGAGTTTTTATGATTCTTCAGGTGGGAAAGACGACGCTGCTGCAGTCTTTCTGCACGGAAGGAGATGAGGAAGGAAGCATCTGGACGACGCTGAATTTAGACGAAGAGAAGATTCTGATTGAGGCGACAGTGTCAAAGAAATGGGAGGAGGGAATGGAGAAAAAGTTCGACGGAGCTGCTCTCGTTTTCTCCACGATTGATCAAATCGTGAGTTGCGAGTTTTGCTGAAGAACGCCATTCTTTCAATTTCAGAGCTACGAATATACACTGGATATCCAGAACGAAATTCAGAAGATGTGCGAGAGGATGCCGATCGTGTTTATTGAGAACAAAGTAGATGTGGTGGAGGAGAGTCGGGTGGAGAAGACGTTGGTGGAGGGAGAGATGAAGAAGAGACACAAGAGACTGTACAGGTAAGGCCCGTGTCCCTCTCAATAAACCGCAACCGTTTCACTCCAGAGTGTCCGCCCTGAAAGAGTTCAACGTGATGCACCCGTTCGCCTATCTCATCGAAAAATTGACTCGTCGGAAGAAAGACGAGAACGCAAATGAAAGGTAACTCGAAAATCACTATCCGTTTATTAATACCAGCTTCAATTTACAGCGTTTCAGAGAACAGTCTTCGTCTGTGAACTCGTCGACTGTCAACTCCACAGTCATCTCCACCGTCAACTCTTCTACAGTAACCCCGCCAGCGTCCATTGAGGCTTGGACTGAACCAGTTCCAGCACCTCCGATTCACAGAAAAGAGAAATGCACACTTATGTAGTCCCCAATCTTCTGTCTTCTTTCACATTTACATTCTGAGTGCTTTTCGAAATTTCTTTCTAGATTTAAGAAGTTTCAATATACATTTTTCTCGCCAGAATTGGAAAAATGTTGTCGCATTACGGTTTTGATCTCTCTCTACAATAAATGGCTACCCTTCATGCATTGTCATCTTTGGGTCTTATTGTATTCATGTTTATTAAATTTCCATAAAAAAATAATAGTGAGACCGGTATGTGAGAGAAATTTTTGGTTTCAATGATAAAGAGCAAGTTTTGAGAGTTCGGAGGAATGTGATTACCTACAAATTTTGCACTGCGATATCGTCACAGTGCAGCTTCATCCCGCGTAAATTTCTTAAGACATTGAGCCCTGTCGGAAGCGAGATAGTTGCTCGTGAGTGGTGGCTGGCAGCATGCGACTCAACCGCCGGAGCCCCGCCCTGCTGATCGAGGGAGGTCTGTCGATGCTGATGGGGGTGCCGTCGTCACAGGAGACAACGCAAATGGTGGGGGCTGGGGAAGAGATCGAAAGGCGGTTCTGATCCGGACGAGAAGTGAATGGGTCGGCGGACTGAGGGGGTTCCGGGCGGGTGGTTCTGAAACGATGGAAAACTTTATCAGAAAAGGGATGAGAAACAGCTAGTGTTATGAAAAATGTAATTTAGTAATCAGAAAAAGTGTTCGGTTCCACTTTGGACGAAAACTTGCAAATACCACACGAGGCTCTGAAATGCAGGTTTGTTCCGTGAAACAACTTTAAGGAACGTTAAAAAGGACAGGTTTGGGTGTTCTTAAAGACTGCCAATGGAGAAATGCTGCACTTCAGAACTCGAAGTTTTCATTGCCAAAATCAAGAGGGAAGTTAACAAGTAATGTGTTTTTGGTTAGGCTTTGAGAATTTTCTATAAATTTGGTCACTGATAGTTTCGACGTCGCTGATTCTGAATCTGAAGTCAGAATTTCTGTAATTGATCTCATTTTCGAGAAAAGATGTGTCAAAGCCATTTTCAGTGCTATTTTCTCCACTATTTCGTAACTATCGAAAATGTCGACACGTAAACACGTGAAAACATGGAGAGAAATAGCACTGAAAATGGCTTTGACACATATTTTCTCAAAAATGAGCTCAATTACAGAAATTCTGACTTCAGATTCAGAATCAGCGACGTCGAAACTATCAGTGGCCAAATTTACAGAAAATTCTCAAAGCCTAACCAAAAACACATTCCTTGTAAAGGAAACTGATAGAACAGAGTAGAAAAAGAAAGAATTAGAAGCAGCCGTAAACCAAGGAACAGAAGCAGCGGAACCAAAAAGAAACAAAAGCTGGATTCGCATGCAACTCCACCTACCTCGCCGATCCTTCACTCTAATTTATTATTGAAACTGAAAAATATTTTGAAAATTCTGAAGGCAAGAATTTTCATGCAAAATCAGGGTTTTGGCGGAAATTGAAACTTGAAAACGTTGAAAAATTGAAGTCTAAACCAAGTATAATTGTACGAAGGGAGAAGCGACTTTCTCTTTTTCAATTGAGGAACTTGAAAACGTCAGAGGAAAGTTATAAAAACTTACATGGCGACTTCTTGGCCAGCAGTGTCGAGTTGCATGTTCCTCATTTTGTTGCGAGTCTTCGAATCGTTCGAATTGCCACGATACCAGTCGACGAACTGAAATGTTTCAATTCGAATGAACGACATGTGAACGAGTAGTACCTTTCCAAGAATAGTAAGCTTCAACCGGAAAACTTCATGTCGGGACTCGATGCAGTACTCTCCACATGCCAGAAGAAACGCTACTATCAACCCTGTGAGCAGCACGTAAAATATTCCGAATATGTTCTGCGGCTTCGAATTTGTCGCCTTCTCAGATGGCGGAGGCCCACAGGATGGTCCTTCTGTAAAATATTCGTGTCTTTCGAGCTATTCTAGAAGTGCTGACCTCTTCTGTCCCTCCACCACTTGTTTTTCAGTGCCTCCAAAATGGTCCTTTCCTGCAACTGCAGCACTGTCCTTGACAAGATGTCTCTCAATGGAGACCCTTTGGGCAATGCTATTCCGTAACCCTGTAACAATAGACAACCGATTTGAATGACTAATCCAGTCGTATTCACTTTGGAGTCAAGTAATCCACCGATGCTTTGTAATTCGCAATCTCTCTCCAAATAATATTCTAGCATGGAGCTCTCCATCATGTATGCGTATCCACCTGACTTGACCCGAGCGATTCCTTCCCTAGAGCTGTTTACGAAGACTCCGGGAGAGGACGATTCCATTACGGACCACCTAAGGAACAATCTTGTTTAGCTTTTCTAGAACAGAAACCACTCACATCCGCTCATACATTGGTATTTTGCTCTCGCGGAAAAAGTCCATGGTCGACCCGCTTTTCAGTACGCCGTATCGAATCTTTTGCTGATTGGCCAAATCTTGAGTGCTTTCTATTGGCGTAGACATTCTCTCGACTGTCAAAAAAGCAGCCAATTGAGCCGTGTAAGAGGATATTATAATCTGGGTGAACATCCACCAAACGACCGCAATCAGTCGAGTGGCCGCTGCTCGCGGAATAACATCGGAACCCTGCTGCATGAGAGAGCCCATCGTGAACCAGAACGAGTTGAGCACTGTGAACTGGTTCTTTTGATTTTTGATGTTCACAAAGTCTCGCTCGTCGATTCGCTCAATGTTGTACCTGCAATTCCTCGTGGAAATTGAAGACGTTCACTTATATTACCATTCGTAAGGGGAAAACTTGGCCAGCAAGTGCATTGAGTAGGAGACGATGATGTAACTGATGAGAAGACTTATCCAAACTGTTAGCGAGAGCGGCTCCAAGAACGTCCACAAAGACCCTTTGTCAGTCTCTTCTGAAGTTCTCGCGAGGAGAATAGAAATGCCGAGATGCATGAATGGTAGGGTAAAATCTAAAGATTCATTGTGAAATCCGGGATATTTGATATTTCTCACCGACAACTTCAGCACGGCTGTATGTTATTGTAACAGCAGAAAGCGATAAATCCGCCTCATGCCTCTGGAGTGCTCCGATTATTCCGTTCCACCTTCCAGAATCATCCTAACAAAAATAATTCAATATGTTGTTGTTCTTTGGTTACCTCAATCCCATAAGTACCGTCCTGAACCTCAATAATTGTATAGTTGAACTTTAGAACCTTCGTCATCTCATTCAGAAGGTCAATACAAAATCCTTCGTACTGATTTTCTCCAGTTTTGATAACGAAGGGCTCTTCCAGATAGACGACCACTCGCAGATGGAGTCCTTCCAGGTCCTCCGAGTCTGGATCTATGTCGAATTCCCACCGATTCGCGTACCGAGTGTCGAAGTTCCATCCCCGTTTTTCAGACCAGTTGCCGAGCTGAAATCAAAAATTGTATGTGTGTTCCCATTCTCCAGAACACTGTTTTCTCAACTTTGATCCTTTCACCCAGCGTTCCAGTTCGTTTCCCCTCTACTCAAACAGTTCCCAGGTGCGTAAGTTTATTTGCATTTCAACTCATTCCCCAATGATCAGTCAATTTTTGTTTGTTTCCAATTTTTATTTCCACCATTCATCTGCGAAAATTCGCAGGGAACTCATTGATGATCAAGAAGGTTTCTCTCTTTAGTTTGTTCAATAATTGTCACTGCAGTAATAAATCTTTCCCAACATATTTATGATCGCAGGGTCAGTTTTCTGTCCACAATCGCCCCAACTGCCACGTCATCAAGAGATTTTCAGATAAGATAGGTCTATAAATCAAAAGACCATCGTTCACGTCTGGAGAACATCAGTTCCAAATGTTTGTGATTAGTTACTGGGTAGTTGTCTCCGACGAGGCGATTCTAATTTTCTTGATCATTGAAACAATGTGCCACGTCTTCTGGAACAATCAGAGTCACGTCATCAGAGATCGTTCGGGACTTCATCAGGAAGTAAGAAGGAGGGATATCGAATAGATGAAAAGAGAGAAGTGGACAGATAAGAGAAGGGACGGGGTGAAAAAGCAGTTCAAGGTTGTGCAAACAACAGTTTTTGTTTCAATTTCGATGCGCCTACTCGGAGAAGACAACGGTAACATTAAGTATGATGTCATCTGAAGAGGTGTAAAAGTCAGAATTATGTCTGTGAAGAAGTGAAGATGATAGTGAGGAAAGGTCAAGTCAGAAGTTGTCACTGAGTGGAAACGGAGAGAAGAGTGGATGAAACGAAAGTGCAAGTGGAGCGAGAAGACGTGGAGGTCGACTGATAAGCATCGAATAGAAAATGGAAGAACGACTTCAGTTTTTGACCGCAGAAAATGTGCACTTTCAGAATTATCAACGATAATGACATCAGATTGCCACAGTTCGCCTAATTTGGCTATTCAGAGGTATTACATTTTCAGACCACGGCTTCTAAGAGGTTCAGATGACGTGAATCATGAATGTTCCAAAAACAACTATTCGTCACTAGTTCGTTTCCTTTTTCCCTCATGAAACAGTCTCAAATTCAGCGACTTCTCCGTACTCGTCCATCGGAAAACTGGCCGACTTCAGCGAACACTGTCTGCGTCTCTCGCCCCAACACTCTCTCGTCTCGGTGATCTGCGCACAGTGGGAGGAGCGAAAGGGCGGCACATCGACAAGTGACGGTATATAAACCACAATTCTTGGCTGGGAATCTCCACCAGTCAGTCCTCTTCTGATTCGATCCAAAATGTGCCGTCTTGCCGTCGTCGCCCTCCTCGCCCTTGTGGCCGTCTCCGTCTACGGACAACCAGCCGGAGGACAGGATGTGCCACCATTCCTCCGCAGAGCCACCCCAGCTCAGCTCCAGAGCTTCCAGGCTCTCATTCAGGGCAACGGTCACTTGACCGACTCTGCTCTCGACGCCAAGGTCTCCGCCTGGGTGGGACAACAAGGAGGAAACGTCGCCGCCGACTGGGCCGAGTTCCAGAAGTTCATCAAGGGACAGCAGGGACAGGCCGAGGCTGCTCACACCGCCGCCATCGCCAACTTCTCCCCAGCCGCCAAGAAGGTAAGCCGATCAGCCAAAAAACCAGATGGCATATAGCATCACAAAATATTCATCTAGCTTAGGCTCTCACTTTCAACCAGTTACATAATTCGTCTCTTTTCAGGCCGACGCTGATCTCACCGCCATCTCCAACGATGGATCCCTCTCGGTCCAAGCCAAGGGACAAAAGATCCAGGCCTACCTCCAGTCCCTTCCAGCCAACGTCCGCTCCGAGCTCGAGAAGGCCCAGGGAGGACAATAAACACCTCTAGTCGCCAATTTTTGTAAATACCCTCATTTCTCTTCTTGTGTTCTCAATATAATACAATTCCATCCGAACATCACGAGCCACTCGAACTTATAATTATAATAAACCATCGTGACTCTCAACTTTTCCCCTCAAAAGCAACGGAACAAGAATATTCCAATGGGTGGCTATAAATAGCTGTGAATGCGAAGAGCGGAAAAGTTGACACAAAAATGTACAACGCTTTCCGATTGTTTGGATGTTTGCGCACACTGGTTAGCGGCGAGTAGTTGGAATAGTAAAAAAGTACTTGGAAGATTTGAGGGTTTCAAGAGCCGTAAAAGTTGTACGATTTTTGGACGTGCTCTTGTGGAATGCAGACATATATAGTGTCCTTTTGGGAAATGTTGTTCCATTCTGGTCAGCGAATCTGATTTTTATGATCATATCCAAACCTTCCATACGATTCGCCCATGTTGCCCCCTTTCATGACCAAAAGTGCGAGACGTCGACCAAGTTCAAGGCCTTCCAATCAACCGGCCACAGAACATCGTTTTTGTCGTTTGTTATCAAATTTACCAAGTTCCAGACTCTATTTTCTTTGAAATTTCATCCGAACCGGTTTGTGTTCTTTCCAATTCAATTACCTTCACAAACTGCGAGTTGATCCGTCCTACTCCATGGTACATTATGTCGTCACGTTCTCCGTTCGACTTGAATTGCACGTCACCGGTCAGTTGATTCCGGAGTTTCAACTGCAAATTATAGACAATGGGGAAAAGTTGAACAACGAAGTATTGTTTTTAGTGTTTCAATTTTAGAACTTGGTTGAGTCACATTTTGAGTTCTGGATTGGTCATTCCCTCATAACAAGTGGACCGTAACCAAAAATTGAGTCATTCCGATCTAGATTATCCAGAATATTGGATCCATTAACATGCGCGTCATGTTCCAAAAGTAATACTTCGACGGCGAGAAGGCTACAGTAATCCATTCTTCAATAGTTTTCAAAAGACAGTCCTTCTTTACAATCGTAGACAATTGAAGCGAAAAAGAGGAAACAAGTTTCGAGGGATCAAGTGGCCAGAGGCGAAAGGTTTTGAATGCAGTTGTTTGCGGATTCAAAGAAGGACTTGAAGGACAATGTACGAGAATTACCTTCCGAATGCCTTCGTTCATTATTCGACCATCCGACCAAATGTCATGCGAGTCACACATCACTGCGGATTGACGGGGTGCGTGGCCGAGCTGAATATGGACGGAAAACCATTCAATTGTTCAATACACCGAGAAAGCAAACCTCTCTCATCCTATAAATCGCCATTCCGACGACGTACACCGCTTCAGAAGTTAACGCGAGCTGAGTCTTCATCATGGGATCATTCTTGACGAGTTGAAGACCCGTGATGTTGCAATGGAACGATGCTCCGTACATGTTATTCAAGAAATCTTCGAGCAGCGACAGGTCCTGAGAAAATCTTTCTTAGTTATTTATGATTTTGAGAGAATGAAAGAACGAACCGTGTTCGTGAAAACGTATGAGAATGGTGGTTCCGCCATATTAAGTCCTCTGGCTTGTTGTAGAAGGTTGTAAAGGACAGTGATGTTGTTCGAGTGAATTATCTGATTTTGCTTTTCATCTTACTTCCATTTCAATCTCCCAACTCACGATATTCGTTTGTTTCAGTCTCGTCTTCACATGCTTCAGAAACGGTTCGTAGTCGTCCGTGTTATTCGGGAGTCTTCTAACTTTGATGTGCACCCTCCTTCCTCCCGTATCAGCGATCTGTTTGTACTGCATCAGTGGAGACAAATCTTCTAAATCAGTGCCATGCTGATAAGCCAAGAGGAATCCAGTCCATCTCATTGAATCCAGGAACTCGCTGGTTGCACGTGCTCCTGCTCCACGAGACGGTCCGAGAAGAGTGACAAAGTCTGAAACCGAGTCGCGCATCGAAGTGGAGGCCAGCGAAAGACATGGGATCTGAAAGTTTGTTGGAGATATAATTTAGAACACTCTGTTAAAATTACATTGAAATAGTGGCACATTGATTTGATCAACTGCGCGTCTTGTTCGTTTTCTTCATTGGATAAGACTACTGCCACGATACCTTGTTGCATAATTTCACACACTGAAAGTATACATTTAACTGTTTCCAAGGACTCGTCACTCACTTCTTTCCTCATAATTGTTGTCATATCTGATTGGAGACACTATCGAGAACTTGATCTGAGTGTGTGGTCCATGCTCCGAGTTCCACCGATCGATTGCGTATCGGAGGTGTTCGTAAGCAAATGAGCCACGGTTTGCAATGGTTCCTGAACATCGAAACTGATGGTCTCAAACATAACAACTGAATGTACCTATGTGAAATCGATCCTCTGCTCGAACTGTTGGGTATTGCAGAGTGGCAATTAAAATGGCGAACTTGAAAATGGCATTCGAAAACCAAGTTAAACGACATTTCTCTTGCATTTCTCGCCAGTTTAGCTCATCTGAAAATGGTCAAATTCAATGTTATCAATAAAAAAGACGATTGCGAGCATAATTGAAAAAGTATGTCTCCACTCCATATAGAGAGAAACTGAGATGAGAAACGATGAGGGAATTCCCAGAAGGCAAAAAAAAGAGGTTATGAGAGGCACTGAATCGCGTTTTGATTGCCAAGAAGATTTCATCTGATTCTCCTGGAACTTTGGACTTTTCCGAGAAAATTGTGTATAGATCTTGCAACAAGGATACATTCGAACTTTTTCGGGGTAAGAATTGATATGTGTTGTAAAACAGAACAGTGAGCCCTCAGACGAGAATCAGTAATCAGAAAATAATCGGAAACGGAAAGTAGAAGCGGATTGTTTGGAAACTCAACGAGCAGTTTTGCAAGTGTTAGAAGCTGAACACAGAGAAAGCGGCGAGCGAGGGAAATTCGCGGTTCCAACGAGCCATTTTCAGTGGGAAAACTATTAAAATTTCACAATTTGTTTCCGCTCTCCTCTCCGCTTTATCTTCAAACTTCGCTGCTGTCGTTTTCAGAAACTAGAAACTCTAAAAACTACGGATGAAAGGACCAAAAGTGTGTCGTCCTCAATTCATGTATTCCGAGAATGACTAATTTCTGATGTCTATGATCCCATTTTCGAACGAGATATTCCAAAATTTTGTAATGGCCACTGGAAGAGAGAGCCGAGAAAGAAAAGTGCGTCGAACTTTTTGGACACATTCAAGAAAAAGACGAAATAAGGACGAAAAAGTGGAGACGGGCGGCACAAAATGATGATGATGATGATGATGATAGGGGAGGAAACGAAGAGACTCTGAAATTGAATTGTGTCCAAACGGGGGCAAGAGAGCGCGAAACAGACGGAGACGCAGACACGTGTCAGAGTTTCGTTCACAAATCTCGGCTCCAAGGGAAGCTAGACGGTGGAGCGCTCTGAATTGGAAACAGATCTCTAAAGGTCACACAGATTGATGTCACTTTGTGAGGATCTCTGGAAAGAAAGAAGGTGTCTAACAAGGCAGAATGGCTACAGAGCTTGTTAATTCAGGAGAGCATTTTGAGGATCTCGACGGGAACTGGAAAGTGCTCTAATGCCTCTCCTCGTGAGACATTTCTGTAACTGACAAGTTCTTCTATCCGAAAAGTTTAGTGATTACATCTCTGAACTTGTGCATCTAATAATAATTCGAAAGGAGAAAACATGAGCAAAGATCTGAAAACGTCTGTTTTCATCATGGAATCAGCTGTCAATCATTTTAGTAACATCTTGGAAAGATGGACAGAGATGGGAACGCTTGACAAGAGCAAGGAACAATTTGAGCCAACGTGAAGAAGCTCAGATATGGGTGGAGAAGCGAGTCGCGAGTTATTGTTGAAAGTCGAGGACAATTTTCGAACTGATAATTATATAGAAGAAAATGGAGGAGTAGCGGTTTTTTGCTCAGAAAAGCGAATAATTATGCACAACGTCATACAGTGGAGGATGAATTATTCGCACTCCCGTATTTTTCGTATTCATACACGTGCTCTCGGTTTTTGTTCCTCTTCCTTTTTTCTTGCCCAATTTCCACTTCAAAGTTCAAATCCTACTTTTTCCTTTGCTTCCTTTTTTATGCAAAGGACCACACAGTGACCACTTCTCTTGATCTACGAGCTAATTGAAGTGGCATTTGGGAGGAAACGAGAGGGCGGAAAATAAAATGTGAAAAAATACTATAGCTTTCTCATTGGTGCTGATTAATACAATTTTTGTATTTTGAAAAGCGAAGAGAAAAAATACGAAAATTGTAACAAAGAGCATCGTAAACAAACATTCTTGTCAGGGGTAGTACTGAACATTAGAATCAGAGAGAGCCGACACCTAGACGACGTCAAGTTTACGGGAAGTGCGCGGTGACACCTGCGGCTCTCCTTCACAGACTCTAATCCCGGTTTTCAAAACTGGACACGAAAAAGAAGAAGCCGTGCTCCTCCTTACTACTTCTTCTTCTCCTACTTCTTGGCGAAAGTCCGTTTAATTCTATGCAAATGTGCGAAAAGAAGAAAAAGTGAAGAAAGAAGATGTTGAAAAGAGACGAAAATATGAAAAGCGGGAGAGTCGGGGGAAAGGTCAACGTATTCGGGAAGGTTTGCACAGTGAGTGGATCTCGACAGGCGTTCGTGTACTTTTCAGGGACACGTTATTTGGGAAATTTTATAATGAATTCCAGTAAGTGAAATGGGCAACTTTTAAGATAGGAAACAAGGATTTCCAGAACCACTACAAAAACTATTATACTGAAAAGTATTGAAAGCATGAACCGATAGAAAAGCTTTTCTTTTGCTTAGTTTTTGAAAAAATCTAATGTAATGCTTCTTTGCTGAAGAAGTCAGCTCTAATTCATTTGGAACTAATGAAAGGCAGGGATTATAAACTATAAGAAGCTCAGAAGTTGGCCTCGTTGCTCACATCTTGTTCTTGCAGCGAAAAGTCTAGGAAAAGTCCATCGTTTCGTAGCCGACATGCGAAGAACATTTAAATAAGTGCCAATAAAGCGATTCGAGAGCGGAGATAAACATGCTCTTTCCTGACTAGCATCACACAATGTCATGAAATATTCTACCATTTGCCTTCCGTTAGGTACTTTTCTGGTGCAAAGCTTTTAGGGTGAATTATTGATAGTTTACTGACTGGCCACACGGTAGGAAACGGAAGTTGCCGCCAAATGAAGAGCAGTGTTTCACAATTCGAACTCGACTTTTCATGGAAAATTGTGCTGTTTAGTGAAAAAAAAGAGAAAAACTGCATGTTGTAGACAAAAAGTTTTTTAGTTTCTTTCTCGAAAACAATTTGACAAAAAAGCGAGGGGGTTTTGAAAAAGGGAGGAGGAGCCACTTGAAAAGCTACAAATCAAATGAGCACTGGAGCTCTCTGAAAGAAGGGGGAAAGTGTCTTTCGACCTATTTGTTATGCGTACCCGAAACAATAAAAACGAGGAAAAAGGGAAGAAAAAGAGAAGAGGTGAGAAAAAATTGGAAGAAGGAAACGAGTGGAGGAGGCTCTAGCTACGAGGTTATTTGGTTTCAGACGGATGAAAATAGGAGAGAGGAAAGGGGAATAAGTGTAGGAGGCACTGATTCATACAGAACGGCGATATTTCCAGAAATATCACTGAATAATTTGGGCGAATGATTATTGGCCCGAAAAGTTCGTTCTTTTGCCCACATGCTCTTTGCCCATATAAATCGCAAGCTTGATCATTGCCCACAAAGATCTTTGCCCCTTTGCTATCAATCTGGGCGAAAATCAGAAACTGGATGGCAACGATCATATCAGTGATATATTTAAAATCCTGTTGTTGGATGTTAGTGTATGTATGTATACTCGCCGCACGCGACAGTAAGTGCGCTCCATTGCACAACTGGAGTTTGTTCGGCCACGGCCACCATCTCCAAGTTCGCGCCACTAGAAAATTCTACCATTTGAATGATAGACAAACGTGCTATACTCGCCGCACGCATCAGTAAGTGCGCTCCACTGCAAAATGACCGAAATGGAAGAGAAAATTGGAGTTTTCTAGGCCGCGGTCATCGATTTTTCACCGCGATTTTTTCTGAATGGTGGCGCGAATTTCGAGATGGTGGCCGTGGCCGAGAAAACTCCAGTTGTGCAATGGAGCGCACTTACTGTCGCGTGCGGCGAGTATACCAGATGAACCATACATGCAAACATTTTCGCCATACTTAGGCGGCGTGAGCCGCCGCAGCAGGCTGGTATCTGTGAAGATGAGGGCAAAGTTCCTTGTGGACAATGATCAAGCTCGCGATTTATATGGACAAAGAGCATGTGGGTAACAATCAATGTGGACAAAATAAATTTTCGGGACAAAGATCAATGTGGACAAAATAAATTTTCGGGACAAAGATCATATGCCATAATTTGAGGTTTTCTCTTTGCAGATCCTGAAGACAGAGGCTTCCAATAGATGTCTCGGAAATCCAAATGAACAACTGCTTGATCTCATCAAGTCACTGACATTAAATAGTCATCGTTCCTCCCCTCATTAGTTACCAAAACAAAGTGTTCCAATGGTTCCAATCAAGCGCCAAAAAGGTTCATTAACTTCTTGTTTTCTTTCACCCTCGTTTTATTTGTCTTTTGTCTGTTTCAGATCTAATATCAAAAAAGAAAGTGTAATGAGGTTCTACAAGTGTAAGTAATGAGGGTTCTGCGCATGCGAGAGACGCAGAGATGGAGAAATGAGCGGTTTTGCTATTTCCAACACAATTTTCTGTTGCGACCTGTACTTTTTTGTAAGCTGTGAATTACAAGTGGATAATGTCCGGAAAAAATAAAGTAGAGGCGCGTTTGAAAAAGATAGGATTGCCTCCGATTCCAGTGGATGGAGACACTCACATTCAGAAATGGGATAATTCGCTCAAGAAATTTGCTACTGCCATCGAGCAACAATATCTCAAGAACAAACAGGTAAGGGACGAGGTTTGTTCGTTACATTTCTTTCTTTAAGAGTCAAGAAGAATATGACGAAAAGCTCGTCATACTGGAAGATATCGAACGTTATTTAGCTAAAAATGTGTTCAACCAAAAGGTTTGTTGAAGTTATCAAAGACTTACGATAAGTCAGTTTAGATATCTGGAGTCAAGTATAAGCTCAAAGCGGTAGTACCGTTCGGAAGTTCAGCATCCGGGTTGGGCGTGAAAAGTGGAGACTTGGACATGACTGTATGCGTGCATCCCGCTCTTTCCCATAGAGACAAGTCTCTCGTGGAAAAAAGGAAAAACGAGATTCTTTCTGAAATACTCAAGCACATAGATTCTGGCCAAATGTTGAAAGGGAGGAAAGTGAAAAACATGGAGCATGTATCAAAAGCAAGAGTGCCGATCATAACAGGATTTATTGATGAAATTGAAGTTGACATTGGAGTTTCTATGACGCATATGGTGGATGCTCAATACTTGTCTTCCAAGTTTATCGATGCTTATGCGAAATATGATTGCCGATTCATTCCGTTGGCCGCATTCGTGAAGCAGTGGCAAAAAAGGATGACGACATCTGAAAACAAAGATTACTTCAAGTCAGTGTTCCCGAGTTCCTGCAGCACCGTGCTCTTGGTTGTCTTCTTTATGAAACATTATAGAATGCTGCCTGATGTCAGCGCAAAACACAACGGTATGTATTCATTTGGAAACTTTAAAAATTGTTTCTGCAGATAAACTTGGAATGATATCCACTACCTGGAAAATGGTGAATCAGGGAGAGAATGGAGCGTTTGGGCTTCAGAAATCAGGTTTTGCTGATTATAAAAAATTTCAACTTTATAGAAGTTTCAGATGTTAGTAACTGGAAACAGAGCAATTCGTTCGATGTGAGCCTCGGAACTCTCTTCTTACTTTTCCTCGATTTTTATACCAACGTTGTCGATTTGAAGTATGAGAAAATTCATATTGCATCTGCTAAAACGGTTCCAAAGAACAAAAGGTAAATTTTCATTTTATTAATTTACTATTTTTTAAAATAGGAATTCCAAGAAACGAATTTTCATTATGGATGTGGTTGACAGAGACAATCCAGCTAGAAATGTTTCGGAAATTCCCGTTTTCAAAACAATAACAATACAGGTTAGTTTTGCACACTTTCTTTTTAATGCTGATCTCTACGTTTTTAGACAAGCACAAACTATAATCAAACATTCGGAGAATTCAAACGAAATAATGAGCTGTCTGTTGAATATGCAACCTTCAAACATTGAAAAAAATCAGAGAGTGATCGAAAGGCGACTGTTGAAACTGGGTTACCCTCGTGCTCACGAACGTGGTGGTAACATCATCAACAAGTATGACCGACTGCTGAGGGAGTTCACCAATGAAATTGAGGCAGACTATCGAACAGAGAAACAGGTAGTTGAAATTATTTTATCATTGCTGAATGACGATTTGAAGACCCCTCAAGAGTTTGCAACGAAAAGGGCAATTTTGAATGATATCGCAGTCTATCTAGGAGATCTTTTCGACGAGTACAAGGTGCGAAAAGTTACAAAACAAAACCAAAAGTCTACTATCAGTTGCAGTTGTCTGGTGTCCAATACCAATTGAAAGCTGTGGTTCCATTCGGAAGTTCCGCTTCGGCATTGGGAATGGCTGGAGGCGACCTCGATTTGATAGTTTGTGTGCATCCTCCAGTAGACCCCAGCGATGAGCGTACTATCAAAAATAGAAGCAATTCGATTCTGTCGCAAATCCTTAGTGCATTCGAAAAGAAGGAAATGCTCCAAAACCGAAAAGTTCGGTTGGAGCACATATCGACTGCCGCTGTTCCCATACTCACGGGGTCGATTGATGACGTGGATGTGGACATCAGTGTATCTATGATAATGACTGTTTCGGCACAATATATGGCTTCGAAACTCATTGATGCATATGAAAAGTGACATCTTGAAACTGGTTCCTGATTATAAAATTCTTGTTGCAGGTATGATCGCCGCGTAATTCATCTAGCCGCACTCGTCAAGAAATGGCACAAGTCACACATGGGAAAAGGCGACAAGAATAAGAAGTACTACGATTCGGTGTTCCCCAACTCTTGCAGTACCGTGCTCATGGTTATTTTTTTCATGAGAAAGAATGGAATGCTTCCAGACATCATAGCTCTTCACAAAGGTGTTGATGGAAAATAAATTCTTTCTTTAGAATCTTTACTATTACTAACGGACAAATTCTGTGTGTCTGTCGGTGTATCTGTGAGTAGCGGACCCTGGAGAAGTCCCTAGAAATAGGAATGAGCCCAATTTTCGGTTGCGGCCCTTATTTGGTGCCGCGATGATGCCCGTCCAAACTAGAAGTTGATAGCTTTAATTTGAAGGGTACTTTACCTGAAAATTTCTGAAAATGACCCTGCGAGGGGTCCCAAAACCGCGTACACATGAACGCACCTGCGCTGCCCTTTTCAAGTGTGTCGGGGTGGTCCCGGCGGTTATGCGGGCGGACGGTGCACAGGTGAATGGCGGTTGGCCAACGGTGAAGCTTCGCGTTGGCCGTTGAGGTACGAGAGATTTGCCTATTATAGACGCATGGTGTGCGCATCGCGAACGTGCGCCCACAATCGGCGTGCAGTTGGCCAATCGCGAGCGGTTTGAGCCACCATGTGCGCATCGCGAACTTGATAGTGGGCCCATCGCGAAGAAGCGCCCACGATGTGCCTATCGCGGAGATTCTCGTTGGCCAATTGCGAAAAGTCAATTATTGATTTTCGTTGAAAAAAATTTATTGGAAAATCAGGAAAAAATACAATAGAGAGAGAAAAAATTGAACACTTCACGGATCGCGAAGAGTGCGAACGACGGGAAGTGAAAATAGTCAAATGGTTTATTGAAAATCCATGGAAAATCTTGATGAAAATGAACTTCCTGTAGGTTTTTCTTCAAATGGGAAGTCATCGATTGACGAAGTGGTTGAAAAATCACTAAACTATCGACTTTATGTGAATTTTTGTTTTGAACTCGGCCGTCCATTCTCAAGTTTCTATATAAAAGCGATATTTTAGTATTTTTTCAACCACTTCGTCGATTGATGACTTCCCATCTGAAGAAAAACCTACAGGAGGTTTATTTTCATCAAGATTTTTCACGGATTTTCAATAATTTATTTGACTATTTTCACTTCCCGTCGTTCGCACTCTTCGCCATCCATGAAGAGTTCAACGAAATTATCGAATTGTCGATCGATGAGTCCCGAGTCGTTCCTTCCGATTTGCACCGACTCCATGTTTCGAGTTCGTTCGAATTCTGTTTGCAATTGATCTGAAATTTCAGAATTTTTGTAGAAATGTCATGTTTTTTACCGACCTTTTATCATTCCGAGTGAACCTCATCAAAGACTTCGTCGAAAGTCGATGTTTCTGACGATGGTCCCCGTTTTCTTTGCGAAAACACTGAAAATTGGAATTATATGGCGATTTTAAGAAATAGTTTAAAAAAACTTTTTGGATTTTCCATTATTTCTGAAAACACTCACTTCTAAAGCCTGCCAAGTTTATTCGAGCGGATAAAGGCGACCGATCCATTTTTAAATGGCTGAAACATGCTTCGTTATCGAATAAAAACGAGCTATGAAAAAAAAAAACGGAAAATTGACAGAAATCTCTGTGAAAAATAAGAATAAATCTGAAACGAGAGAAAAAACATAGTGAAGAAAAAATTTGACGACTTTCGCGATTGGCCGACGATTGGCCGATGTGCGTTCGCGATGCGCATACGGTCGGCACACGGTAGGCCTATCTGCGACGACCTGCTGGTGGGTCTACAGCGAACTCAAATCTTCGCAATCGGCAAACGATTGGCGAATTGTAGACCTACGCCTACGGTTGGCCAACCGCGAATCACCTGTGTGTGCAGAGGGCCAGGGGTTCGATTCTTTTCGAGTCAAAATTTTTTTGCTTTTATTGGGAAAGTGTATTGGGACATTTAGGCGAATTCCCGGCCCCATAAAAAGCCAGCCGAAGAGCTGCGCAGCAGCTCAATCGGCTGGTATATATTTATAGACAAGTTTGACTTATGGTCGGTAAGCTGGAGAATGGTTAACCAAGGGGAAAACGGAGCATTTGGTGTCCCGAGTGCAGGTTTTTCGTCGAAGTATGCACGAGTTACTGTCGAATGTTTTCAGAAGTTCAACAGTGGAAACTGAAAAACTACTTCGAAGTGAGCGTGGGAACATTGTTCTTGCTGTATCTAGAGTTCTACTCCAATGCTGTTAATTTAACGGTTGATAAATTAGACATGAAGAACGGATTCATTCATTCCAAGAGTTTGAAGTGAGTTGAAAAAATAAGTGTCAGGAAAAAAAGAAAAAATATCAGAATTGCAGAGACGATAGAAAGAAAATAATAATCGAGGATGTGTTTGACACGAAGAACCCGGCATCATCTGTTTACAACATCTCGGTCCTCCAGAAAATCTACAGATTAGCAGCCGACTTGATCCGTGACTCGACCGGGAGAAACCTGAAGGAAGAGCTCTTCTCTTCCGTTCTGAATGCCCCCTTGAATTTTATTCCCAGATACTAGTAATTATTGTCGGCGCAAAAAAATGAGTGCACGGTGTCTGCGCAGTAACTGGCGCCAACTTGCACAAAATGGGAAAATCGATGCTTTCATAATGGGTTTTTCGCATTTTTTGCCTCAAATATATAATCTGTAGGCCTTAATTGACTATTTTCAACCAATTTCAGTCATTTATTTTATAACACAAGCTGGAAAAACTGGAAAAAAGGGCCGGAGTTCAATGGAGCGCTTTTGCAGACCCCCTCCCGCTGCACTCATTTTTTTGCGCCGACAATAGTACTACAGAACATTCTCAAGAATCATTTGATTTTAATCTGTCCAACTCCGATGTTTTCACCACTATTTTCAAGAAGATTCCAATGTTTGATGGCAAAACCGCATGTCAAGGGCACCGTTTGCCGCATTTTGATGTCGCCGGCTTTATCTGATTGCGTGGTTTTGTTTCCCTCACTGAAGATACTGTAGAATTCTCATCTTTTCTTTAGATTGTAATTCTCATTCTTCGTTTTCTTTTTGTCTTTAAAATGGAAATCGTGCCGAACTGTGCAAACACTCAATTTGCATTCACATCTACAGTACTCTGAAAAGGAACGACGTTCTTGACAAATAAAAGAAAGAGTGGAATGTGACTGTTGACACATTTCAGGGAGCAGTAGAGAGACGAGTTAATGGGGCCGTGGGGAAGGGTTAACTACCGTAATCGAGATGTCAAACAGACATGCGAAGTGTCTCGTAATTTGTATATTTTGTCAAGCCTTCCACGTCAATCACCGCGCATCGAGTATTGACTGAAAAATAGGAACCGTTCAGCTGATGAATTAGAAAGCATAGTTGGAAATCAGACAACAGTTTGTAAAGCTTGTCGATTCAACATTTTTTGGTTCAGACTGTAATTTTTTGTAGTTTTTATCCTCTGTTCCAGTGTGAATCACCTCTGACCGTGGTGAGACCCCTGCATTAGAGAAGAAGCATGAAAACTTATTTCTTCTATCTTCTTGTTTGAAGCCCTTGACCGGCACACCTGGCACCAACTTCTGCTGACCACCAACCTTCTTTGTGCGGAGACGGTACAGGCCTCCCGTTTTAGCGCACAATTTTTATCGGGGAAAATATGGAAATGGGCAATAAGAAGAAAATGGGAGGAGTGGAAGCAGAAACAGAACAAACAAAAAAGGGAATAGACGGCACATTTTGTGGGCGAATGCAGCTGATAAGCGATAACTTGCACAGTTCCTCCATTCGCCTCACTCCTTCTTCTCGTGCCCCTGATGCCTCGTTTTTCCTCATTGCGCAATAGGGCCAAACCGCTATCAAAGAACCTCATCTCTTTCGTGCCTCTCGAGGTCACTAACTTCACAAGATAATAATCTGATTGGGTACCGACCCGAATCACCGCCATCACTTTGGCGCCACGCCAAGTATGCCGGCCAAGGGCAACTGTTTTTTCTTCGATTCGGCGGTGAACCAGAAAAGGAAAGAAGCTGTCGGCAACTCTGTTTGAACAACTCGTTATGACTGTCAACGGTAGAAAATTCTATTAGCGATATCTTGTTTTTCAAGGATTTACATCGTTTTTTATCGAACATGTTTTATATTCTAATCTATTAACGAATTCATTGAGAGATATGTATCTGTCAAAAGTAAGCGTGCTTTTTGGAGCTCAATCCGTGAAGACGAACTTTCTTTGTGTTTCCGAATCTAAAGTTTATTCTCTTCCGTTAAAATTCCAATATAAAATAAGCCAATATAAAGCTTCCCCAAACCATTGAGAGCTCTGTCAGAACAGATATCATCCCGTGCCTCCTCGGTTTCAGCTCCCACCGTCGCTTGAGACTCTTCAAGATTCCCGTTTCTTCTCTCGAGAGTTCGTCATCCGAATCCTTTTAATAGTGCAGGTGCTCGTCAGGTGCACCACAGCTGGCAGAGCCCCATGAAAAAGTTTGCCCTTTTCCCTACAGTATCCCTTTTCCGATTTCGCCGCCGATCCCTGCGTTCCCATCGTCGTTGCGCCCATTACATGGGCTCTTGCGCAACTATAATACGCACCTGTGACATTCTCTTGTTCGAATTCTGTGTGGGGCTATGCAAATATCAGTCTGTGTGAAGCCTCCTCTCGTCAATTACACGCATTTGTCCGTCTCAATTTCAAATTCCGTTGGTCGCCATTTACCCATAACTCAAATTTGTTGTCGGGTGGTGGGGGTGGTGGGTTGGCGATCATCGAGAGAAGATATGCGCAAATTGAGAAGCAGATAGGCATCGGAAAGAGCGCTTCGAATTAGAGAAGACGTCGGTAACGACGAAAAATTTTGACGATTCTGTCCGCTATCTGTATCGAGAATCTGAGTGAATTTCAAATTGGGAATAGGTAGATGAGGGTTATTTGTGGGTCAAACGGGATCCACAGTTATAGCTGTCGACTATTTCTTTCCCACATCCCACCCATCTCTTTTTATCACCTCCATAAAACTCAGAATCGTGGTTTTATTCGATCAAGCATGTTCTGTTTGGTGATAAGACTCGTTCTTCCCCTTTTTCTCAGCCATTCACACATAAACTCTATTCATAATATGCAAATTCCCGCTCGTTTTTATTGGCGACACGCTTCTCGTTTCCCTCGTTTTATCTATTTGTATGGTAATTCATAATTCCTACGGAGGTACTGTACTCCAGTGGCTTCACCCCGATTCATCGAGTGCGATTCCAAAAGTGTCTCCTCAAAAAGCAATTGCAAAAAAAGTTAACTTTTTGCGTCTCCAAAAGTTGAATTCGCAAGTTTACCCGCCAAAAACGGAGTACCGCCGGGAAATTCAAAAATTGTTTTTGATGGCGGTTTTTGGGCGTCGCTCGTTAGAATGAAATGGTGAGATAGAACCGGTCGGATTGTGGTATGGGAAATTGCAAAAAGGAAATGGGATAGGAGAGGTATATGGCAGCGGCTCCCTACTGTCTATTTGGCAACAGTTTGTGTTGCTGATAAACGAGTGGAAAGTTCAGCCTCGACAGGTTTCGAACTTGTACGTATTGCTCTCCAACTAGAACTGATTTCATAAAATAGTCGATTTCGGTAGTGTTCCTTTTTTGAACTGTGTCAGTCTGATATGATATGTTTTGTCTGGCAGCGCCACCTGGAAGCCCCCCCCCCCCCCCCCCCCCCTCATCTCCACGAACACTTCCAACCGACTCTACCTTAGCACCTGATGATCATATGATTCATTTTCGTCTTGGCATGATGCCAATTGGAAACATCTTCGTCATCGTTTTCTGCATCAGCTGCGCGCGCGAAACTGACCGTTTTCAACCTCGCCCAGAATGTTTTTGTCTCTTTCTAACTCACACATGTGAAAACGAAATAATGGGACGAAGAAAGAGAAATTTCGAGCGACACAAAACGAGAGGCCTGTTGAATTTTTTGGCGCCAAAAGTGAAGGTGGACCGGTTTTTTCTTGATTTTTGCCAAGGGTGAGCGCGAAATGAACAGAATTTGAAAACGATGTGAATACAGATATTTTTGGATGGTGAGAAAACATCGCTAAGGTTACGGTGGATCTGTTTTGAATTCCGAGAGGGTCTGAAAGGGGGCAAGTGGGACAGGTTGAAAGTAATGCATACTGACAGTATGAACTTTCGAATTTAAATTGGATTTCGCACTGTTTTTTTTAATTCTTGAGAAGGTCGAGAGGATTTGCAAACAGAAATCGGCTCTGAAGACATTTTTGAACATTTCACTCTTATAATTTTATCGATGTTTATTGGACACTCGTACTTTCGCTTTCCTTCCACTAACTATTCCTTCCTGTTATCTGGCTGAGATCTAAAAGAGATGATGTACCTCGAAAAACCGACCAATTCATCATCATCTTCTTCTCTCTTAAATTCCATCTCATCATAGAAAAAACCGTAGGAAAAATCATATGATCCCTTCGAAACAGGTTCTTAGCAATCGGAATCTGAAACCGTTTTTCGAAACAAACAACTTCTAAGCTTGTGACACACTTAGATCCCAATCCCCAGCGGATCTAGAATACTGTACGGCGGGAAAACAAAAACAAAAACGGCCGAATGTTAGAGACATGTGGTCGAGGAGTTCGAAAGTAGGGTAACTCGCCGAGATAAAGGAAATAAATTTCACGAACGCAACTCTTTTGTCTCTCGCGGTTCGAAACCACTTCGCCAGTAGGGCGACTAATTTCGAGGCGAACTGACATGAGATTAATTGGGTTTTTACACCGGCAGAACTTTCGGAGATTCGGTTCAATGCGGTTTCGAGATAAAACAAAACAAAACAGAACCGATTGAGTGAATCATCCGGTTCAGTGTTGCAATGAATTTTCTCGGGAACAATCAATCCTCCTTTTCCTCGATTTTCTCTCCAGCTTTGTTCAAGTTGCTGATAACAAACAGTCTTTCACCCGTTTGCTTTTCTCTTCTTTGTACAGTCACTTCATTCGCACTACATAACTCTTTCACTGATAGGCCCTGAAACACTCGAGGTGTTACATTATTACCCTTCCATCCAAAATTATTTTAGCGATAAGAAGTGAAAGAATATTATCAAAACTTTGCACACCAACGAAATAATGCAAAGTATGTCAGCGTCTCTTCCTCTTCTTCACTCCCTCGCTGCTTGGCAGAGTGCCAGCCGGTGGGCGGAGTCGAAAAGAGGGAGGAGTGGCGGTTGAAGGAAAGCGAGAGACGAGTCGCATTTCGTTCTTCTCCGCCCCTTCCATTCCACCGCCCAGACTTGTTTTTGTTTTTTTTTCGCGCTGGTACCCGGTACCTAGCTATTCTCGAGCCTTATACATAATTACGTGACGGATAATTTGTTGTGGTGCTCAGCCGGAACATCTGGCCGTTCAGCGAGCCACTTCGTTACACCAAATGCACACATATATTCCACGAAAGACAGATGTCCGTTTATCCCAGCTTCTGCGAGCAGCCCCTAAGAGCTTCGTTACTCCCCCGAGTTATATGCTCACAATCTCCATATGATACAGGTGTTCTCTCTGATACGTACCGCTCGTCGCCAAATCGTCTGTCTTCTCCATTTCCCGTTGCTAATCACAAGTAACAACAATCTTTAGTTATTTGTTGACCGCCCCTTCTCGGCCACTCAAGGCATACTGTTTGAACAGTCCATCCGTCCACTCGTCCCTATTTCGGCTGTTATTGTTGTTATCACTTGCAACCAAAAGGGTGTACAACTGCCCTCTGTCCAGTCACCCTTTTGTTGTATACATCCATTTAGTAAGGATGGGGTGTTGGTATCTGTTTGTTTATCCAATTACTCACAGTGCCCGTCGATGTTGGTACCATCGTCCACCGCGTTGAAATTGAGAATGTTTTATGAAAAGTGACACATAAGCAGAGCAAATAGGGCTGCTCTACGGGTCGTGATTCATTCTTTTTTCCATTAGTAAATCACTCGTAGAAACTTTTTTGCGAGTGGAAGTGTCTTAATGTGAGTGCTCCGTAAGAGCCACATTTTCGAATACTTTCAATCACATCTTTTCATGTATTACTGGGTCTTATTACAACACCTTCCCACTAATCTAGATCATCCGGGACGTCTTCTGATTTCCGTCCGTCCTTGCCCTGTCATAACCGAGGGCGGTCGTAGCAATTTGTCGCCCTTCGCCCTTCACCCTCCACCCTTCCGTTCCCTTTGACTTCTGTAGCCGACCCCCGAATGTTTATGCTTCTTCTCCCTCCGCTCGGCAAACTTCTGCCAGCGGAACGCGTCTCCGAAAGCACCCAAAAGAGAAATTTGACACCGAGCCTCTCGTGTTCGGTGGGTGTCCCTCCACCCTTTGCGACAGTGCATTGCGCATTGCATATCCGCCTGTTTGCCGTGGTCCCTGCTGACCTCGGACCCACTTTGATGACCGGGCCACCCTCCTCGCACCCCTCCATTACACCAACGCATATGACTCCTCCCCTTCTCGGAGAAGTGGACCGCCCCTCCCCCTCGTCTCCCCCCAATGGGTGTATTCAAATGTGTTCGTGACGCACGGGACGACGTCTTGCTTCAGAGCTCTTCGACTTTAGACTGTCCTTATACTGATGCTAACTTGTTCTCCAAATCTTCTTTCTCGCTTTTCTAATGATCATATCATTCAGTTAATATTTCGTTTTCAAGGTAATCCACTCCCACAAACTCAATCACAATGTCCGCCCGTCGTTGTCTGTTCGGCCGTCCTTCTTCTGAGCAGCGTGCTCGTACCCGTGCCTGGCTCGACAATGCTCTCAAGAAACAGCGTGAGCAGGAGAGCCTCAAATGGGGATTCGACTTCGAGCTGGGAATGCCTCTCCCGAACCACTCGGTCTTCGACTACAACGTCATCCCCGAAAGCCATGTTCCGGAGTTCTACAGGTAATTAATTTAATTAATTTTTTGGAACTGATTATCAGTACTTTTGAAAAATTTAACTGATTGATTCAATTTCCAGAAACAAGGTGCTCACCGTGGACACTACCACCGCGACACTCGACTTAAAGCCAAGCTCCCTGACTCCCCTCAGCTCGCCGAGCACTTCTGACAAGGACGCCAGCCTTCTGGCGGAGAGCAACAGCTCTTTCGAGGAGGAGGAGAACCTCAAGTCGTGGAAGTTCAGCGAGCCGCCGACTCCGCGCAAGTCGCCGACAAAGCGTCGCCAGCAGAAGATGACCGACTTCTACGTGAATACGAAGAAGAAGAGCCCCTCCCTCTCGCCGTCGCCGAAGAACACCATTTACACTCGCAAGGCTCAGCGTCCCACCAACTTTGTCTCTCCGTACTAGAAGGCCCCGGGTACCTCTTCTCGTGTTCTCCACGATTTCAACTAGTCCTCTTCTCCCCGCTTGTCTTTTGTTCCGAGAGAAAGGCATCTGGAAATTCTACGTTCCAAAACCCCCTGTGATTCAAGTTAAGAACCGACCTCTTATACTGTATCATTGCCATCTTGTTATTCTTTGGTTTTTATAGTTTTAAAAGATAAATAATAAACTTATTATTGATTCAACCAAATCACTGTGTTATCCATGTTTCCTGAAGAAGATGCAAAAACTGTCTGAATTGCGCAATGATTGCGCATTCTCACAATCGTACCAGACATTTTTCGCGTTTTTTCTGCGATTTTTGCAATTTTTCCCAATGTTTTCTTCCTGATGGAACATGACCCATCTTTAACTGACTATATTTGGCCAAGTTGTATAACGACTCACGGTCACTTGTCTCTAATGACCCTCGTAACTCATCCCCAGTTGCACAACTATTGCAAGACAGCCCATTAGACGTCAGTGACTTCTTCCCCAATTCATAGTTTATATGCCACTCAAATCGCTTCGAAATCGACGAGAAGACCTTGAATCCGAACGGACGGACGCACTTTTTATTGCGGTTTCTCTTCCATTCCGTGGAGTGGTACGGACGGACGGACGCACACACATGTGGATATTAAAAAGAGTGGGATGAAGGAGAGGGACGCGGCGTCCGTCCGGGAGTGGCATTCGGAGACGGATGATGTATTGGGTGGCTCAACGAGGGATGGATTGAGAAGGAAGAGGACGCAAGAACTTGCGCAACGTCTGTCAGCTTTTTGCTATGCGCGGGAAAGGAACCTCTGGAAGGTGGAACAGACTTTCTCATCTGTATTCAAACTCGTCCCATTCATCCGCTTCCCATTCACCGTTTCTGAATAGGTGAGAGCCCTAACAAAGGGGACGTAGATATCGGGATTAGTGTACGTGACCTCTCGCCTACCGGCCATAACCATATCTTCCCCCGTGCTGTGTGCACAGATGTGTCAAAAACAGAAATCTGTTCGCGATACCACACAGCTGGTACAATTGGGAACTGATGGTGGTGGTCGATTAGGTGTTGCCTGATTTACGGTGGCGCCCATTCCCATTCTCCCACCACAAGACGGTTTTATGTGAGTAGATCAATCCGTCAACTTTATGGAGTTGTCACACTTGGCCCGATGCCAGGATTCTTATCAACGACAGAGAGAAAAGTGGTGACGTTGGAGAACCTTTGTTCGAAGGAGAGCTGGAGGAAAGTACTGATAAGGAGATGGGCAAGTCGGGAAGGGGAAAAGGAGTTAAGACAGGGATTAGTTCCATCGCTGTGACAGGGGGTGCTCGGACGGTACCTTTACAGTGTTTTCTTATCGCCAGGGATCAAAACAGTTCCGAATTGGCGATTTGTTGTGACACGCTGTCATCACGCTCTTTTCATGCTTCCGCCCATCAATATTATCTATACAAACCGGCTGCCAACAACATAAAAAGGGCAGATGTGCCCGTTCGTCTTTTCGGCTTCTGCATCCATTCCGTTTTATATTCATCATAAAGGAGGTGTATGCAAATGAACGGGCGGTTCCTTTCCCGTGAATACACAAGAGACATGGTCCGGTCGGCGATGGTCACAGTCATCAGTACATAAATCATCGGAATGTGCTCGTCGGGACCTAATTAGGTTAGAGGGCAAACAATGACTGCGTCGCTGTGACAGACACACTCTCTCGGCGTGTTAATTAAAGCGGGCGGTCGAATAAAGGAACATGTGACAAGCGTGTATAATTTATAAGATGTTCCGGTGGCGCTGAGGTGCGGAAAGAGAGCGGAAGACAGGCGGCAACACTTTTGGCTTGAGATTAGCACCTGGTTGTAACAAGCCAAAGGAAACGAATCCTTTCTATGCGATCAGGATAATCCCATAACACATTCTCTCCAGAATCCCATCTCGGCACGACTTCAGAAGTTTGCCCGTCTCGCTCTGTTAATCGTCTTTCCATTCAAATTCCACCATCCTTTTCTTGGAAGCCGAGAGGTACTCTCACAGAGGGGCAGTATTCTCCTTTTTTGCGATAAAAAGTACATAAAACTCGCCTACTTTTCTTGGTCATATGCACAATTAATCGCATATCAGTTCTATTCGACAGTTTTTTGACAGTTTGACAGCTTTACGGCAGTAGACACGGAGCTGGCAACCGGCCAATACCTACATTTTACGATTCGAAAAAATGAAACAGGGAAAGGAAAGAAGCAGGGGTGCGCATTTCGTGGCAACAGCTGACAGTCTTCTGGAGACACATGTTGCCTACTTATTGCCACCTAAACGGTCACTTATCCTAATTGACATCTCAACCCCCACTAATTGTTCCACCACTTGAACGATCAACACCAACTGTTCACCTTCTCCCCGATACATTTGAAGGAGCTCTTCCGGATTTGAGCCGTGCAGTTGTTGGCAGGTGTGCAGTACATGGTGACGTAACCGGGCGTCGAAAAGAAGGAGATCGAGAAGGCAAGCGCAACAGCTGTCACGACTAGCGAGAAGACGTAGGGTTGATGAGGATGATGACGGGAAAAGCAACTGAAGGTCGCACATAGTAAAAGTTGATCAGCTGACGGAGGATGTGTGGAGACAGTTTAGAAGTATATTGCAGCACAAAAATGGTTTTTGGTGTCTTCAAAAGGACAACCCGAACTTCTATTCAATACTCCAAGCAGTCTGCCGTGTTTGCCACTATTTTTATGACACCGATTTACCGGCCAGATAAGCGCCTTCAGATCTCCAACTTCCAACGAGATTTATGAGGACCTCCGGTAGTACTTGCAGACAGCTTTACTTTGTACAAATGCACCCATGATACACACAAAATTGCACAATTTTCAGCAACTTGAGAGCCTTTATTCAAACTCGCGCCAAAAAGAACTCAATGCAAGTGCGCGCCATTGATAATCATTGTGGGGCGGCAACTTGAAAGTAAATTTTTTTGGGATTTTCGTCGTCCGAAACAACAAAAATTGACCATTTTCATCAGTTTTTTTCCATTATTTTTGGCGGGAACCGAGGTTCTGCGTGTCGTCCCTCTGTCCGTTCCCCCTCCGCCGCATTTCGAAACTCATTTTCGCCTCGTCTCTCTCGATTCTCTCGCTTTGTCGCACTTTTTCGCCGCGCCTAATCGATCGATTCTGCCAGCGGCACTCACTCACTGTCTTCTCTTTCTTCCACCCGAATGTGCGTTTTACCGCATTTTTTTGTTTCTTGCTTGCTTATCGTTATCACTTTTTTCTCTACAGCAAAAAGCACAAATGGTGGCGACAAGAATCGAAACTGGTGAGACAAGTAGGAGCTCGAGAAGGTGTCTCTTCGGCCGTCCCGAGCCCGGACAGGTAACTGGACCTCGGCACGAAACAGTAACTGACAACTGAGTTAGCAGATTGATCGTGAGCTGACCGAACGAACCGACCGCATGATGCGCGAAGATTGTCTTCGGTACAACTTCGACTTCACTGGAGGAGTTCCTACAATTGGAGGCGATGGCGACTACGAGTTCGTGGGGGTTTCGGCCGCTAACATTCCGGAGTTCTACCACGATCGCGTTCTCCGGTCTCCTCGGAGAGCTCCCAGAAGACGTAATTCCACGCCAGTGTCGGACACTGTTGCCATGCCCGATGAGATTCGCGACCAGCTTCTGCTTATCGATGATCCTGAGCCTACTTTGTTCGTCGCTTCGACTTCTAACCAATTGGAAAACTACGAGAAGCCAGTCACCAGGTATTGTTTCAAGCTGTTTACTCTTTCAATGTGTCCTTTCAGATCGTCTGTAAAAAAGACCGCGACTCAGCAGGACGACACTTTGAAGCAGACCAAGTTGACGAGTGAGTACAAGATAAGATGCTTGGCACAGTGCCAGCTCTCCCGCCGTGAATTGTTTACTTTTCCAATCGTTCGTCCCTTCATTGGCCGAACAGACGATACAGTCTGCGTCTCTAGCGGAGACATGCTATTCCTCACTGCATGCGATACATTTGACCTTTCGGGCCCATCGATCATCTTTCTTCCGTTATGTATAGTTATGCAAACCACCAAAAAGTAGTGGATCGACTCGAGAAAAGAAAAGAACATCTGGCCTTGGAAACGAATTTGAAATCCACGAATCGACGTAATTGGTAGAACAGATGGAACGAACCCCATTCGTACAAATTGTCGGGTTTCGAGAGAGAGGGAGACACGATAATTTGACAGAATCAGAATGAAATTCTACTTTCAATTGGGGGAGGGGATAGTTCAAAAATATCATCAACAACCCGTCTATTTAGCTAGAAACATAGCATCGCTCTTATCTTTTAACTACAATCAGCTGGAATTGCGCAAAGAGCATTGCGCAAATCGGTTCGCTTTTTTGGCTCTTTAAGATCAGAACAGATAATTTTCGCATTATTAGTGTCAAGGATGTATTGCGTAGACAAATGGGTTATATTGATTCCGAAAAATCAACGACATCAACAGAAGAGATCAATTTTCAGACTACATGCCGGTCCGTAAGCGTCGCAGCGAGACCAATCTCCTGGCGGCGGTCTCGTCGCCTTCCGTGACCCGCTCGATTTCCACCTCTGAAATTTCGCAAAAAGACAAGCGTTCCACTGGCGCCAACAAGAATAAGAGTGCTCCGAAGAGACCTCTCAGGTCTGTTAACAGGTGCTCATTCTCAGTGATGTGCTCAACTTTTAGATTCGCGCCACCAAACATTCCAAAATCGTCGGTTTCTGACACTGCTCTCGTCAGTTCTCCGCGGTCGCCGCCCGCCAAGAAGATGCCAACTGCAACTCGCCGTGCTCCGCGTCGCAGCGTCGGAGCTGGAGATTTCTGAAATCTCCGATCTGCGCTATTTCACTCATGTGTCATCAATTCATGAAAAAGGTTGGTTTCAAACCGCGTCACATAAATCTGCGCGTGAATTGGGTCAGACGATGTCGGGGGTGTCAAAGACGCTGAGTAGGGAGTACATGAAACATGACATGCGGCAAACGGCGCGGTTTCAAATGGGACAAGGAAGAGATCCATCTATCTGCCACCCGGCAGCTGCGCCAAATACAAATCACCCATCTTGCGACGTTGTCGGCAAATCAATTTTTATCGGCTAGCTGTTTGAATGGTTTCAGTATATCTGAGGGGTCTGTGAAGTTCCCAGGGAATCGTATCGGTTTAATGGAGGGAAATCACTGCTTTCCCATCGCCTTGTTCGAATAGATTTGTCCTTGCTCGATCTTGTTTTCATCCACCCATTCTTGCTGCTTCTCCTTTATGGTGTCTCAATTCGTTCTCACACCAACCGTCAGAAACGACACAAAAAGAGTCGTTCAAATCATTGAGATTTATGACACATTCACTCTGAACGACTCGAAAAACTGGTTTTGATGCGGCCTACCCCACCAGCACCATGGCACCCATAACACTCCTACCACACAGTTCTCGATATTAGGGATTCTGTTCATAATACGATCATCTTTTAACTACAATCGACGTAAAACGAATGCCACTTTCCTCGTTTTCACTCCCACAAAGAGTTTAGTGGATGTCGAGGGAACAGATGCGACCGAGGCGGTGTCGACAATTCTTTTTGAACTTTTCCTCGCCGAAAAGTGGTTCAAAGAAACCGGCAAGTGAACCCCATCGTTGTGAGAATGCGAATCTCTCGGAACTGCTAGTGCCAAAATGGGTGAATTGATACCGCTTACGTTTAGAGAATGGAATCCATAAATCGTCTTTACGATCCTGTCGTACCCATCGAAATTCACACTTTCGATTTAAGGTAGCCATTAGTTATTCATCCCGCGATCATCATCGAAAGTTGCGCCAAACCGCCATTAAAAGCACGATGGAGAGTCAAGCGATGGTGGGAAACATCCCTTTCTTTGATAGGATGCTTTCGTTTTTGAAATGCGGGTAGCTCATAGAGCCATTGGGAAACAAACGAATGTGAATCATCGCGCGATGCGTGTTGGTTTTCGTTCACTACAGAAATAAATGTTTTTTTTCTCGTTGTCGGTTGTGCCGGGCATGGTTCCAGTAAAAAATCGAACGATCTTTTGAACTATATGAAGTTGAAGTGCACATCAGTTCTGTGAAAAAGAAACTGAAAGTCTCTTTATCCACCACCTTCTCTGATTCGGGTCGTGCACGAGGTATGTGGCAGATTATCCTCTGTCGGGGGTCAATTTAAATACAGAACTCCCGATATTATCAGTAAAACCTCTTGGATTGACCCGACTATATTCAAAAATCCGCTTAACGGAATGATCCGTGTAAATCCGATATTATCCGATGGTAGTAAACCACTGAAATTTGAAATCAAATCCGTATTATCAATATGAGAACCGAAATCCGTCCACGAAGATTGATGCTGCAGATTACTTTTGCGGCGCTTGTTCTTTTCAAATAACAGGTGCCAAACAGGCAGCGGTTTTTGCGTCCAAATGGCATGTCGGCTTTTTCACTAACAGGAGGAAAAGTACAAATTATATGGCCAAAGAGACGATAAGTCCGAAGGATGGACATTTTTATTGGGCCGCCGAAAGGACATCCGAATGAAATGAACGTCTGTTTCAAATTACATGTTGATGAACACGGTTGTATTTGTCAGAAACGTACACGACGTGGACAGAGTCCCTAGGATGGTTCCGAAACAGCACTGCTTCATGATGACTCTTGATTGTGTCCTCTTGGCTAATCCCAGGTTCAGTGTATTTCTTTGCACGCAGAAATGACGCCAACTGAATGTTACGTCTTCTGAAGTGACTCCGTCGATTCATTTGTTACACGAGATTACAAACCAGTAATCCCATGCTTGTTTCTATGTCTACCTGATTGCTTCATAAATAGCCGGGATAATCTCGTGCCGTTTTTCATCAGTTCCTGGAACATGAGCTGTTTGTTCCTCGTGAATCAACACATCATAGAAAATATGTTTCGTCGGAGTCTTGTGGTTGGAAAACACATCCATAACTCTAGTATGATGGTCGAGAGAACGATCGCTGAGCTTGCGCAACGCGGACGAGTTTAGATGCCATTTTGTCATTCACGATAACACTTTTAATGAGAGATAACGGGGTGATGGACCGACGGAGTTGCGCAACCGGTATGGCAAGGTCGAGTACGCGAACAGGGAAATATTTGAATGCATTCTCGAAGTAAATTGTCTCTATTGTTTTCGACGATATTTTCGTTGGATCTAAAGCTGTAGACACATCTATGCATTTTGGTTTGTAGTGATAGTCATCCCGAAATTGTATTCGCGTTGTTGATGGCTTCAGACTAGAGTGACTACAAATGACTAGCTTGTGGGGGAAAAACCAATTGTAATCTTTAAAGTACGATATCGGCAAACCTATTAAGATTCCAATTATTTTTCAAAGAACACATCGCGAAAATGTGTCACTAACCTAATTTTAGCAGAGTGGGATAATGCGCATTCGTCACGTCCGCGCTGAAACTCAATTTCCACCTCATTTTCTTCCAGATTCTTCCCCTTCAGCACATATTTTCCCAACTCGATCAATCAATCTCCATACCGAATGTCGTCATAATTGGATTCACAACCGAAAATGGAACACTTTCGTCGCTCCCCGAATTCACAAAAATAGACCTCGTTTTCTTCTGGTTATAAATTGGTGAAATATTGATCTGATGGCTCTTTTCCTCATTTTTCAAAACTATTTTATTCCTCCCCTTCATCAACCCCCATCGCTTTACCCTGTTTTTTCTCCCTGTCCCCATATTACCCACCTGTGAATTTGTTTCCTTTTCCCCATCCGAATGTGACCCATGTAAGTTTCTGCTGACACTGTTTCAGCACTCATGTCCCCAAGTCCCCCGTTTATTGCCACCACATGCCACGTTATAATGATAGTCTATCCACAGACAAATATCTAGTTGTGTTCCCCGAATCATTCCTTAAAAGTTCCCCAGATTTGTGAGCTTCTTCGTGTCCTGTCCTCTTTTTTGTAATAAATCACTGTTTTCAGTCGAGAAAGCTTTTTCCTGGAATACGAGATTTTCAGCTCATTTTCAGGTCGGATTTGTGATTTCCTGATGGATTGCGACCTTGTTCTTTCCTTGAAAACCCTCGAACGATAAACAAGAACAAAATGACATAATTTCGAGAGAAATTCCCAAATATGCAGACATCTCTTTTGCTCCACTTCCTCATTTTCCGTGTGTTACATTTTCTCACACTGCTCTTGATATTGTGCATCATTTTCAGATGGATTGATTATAAATAAACAAGTATTTTGGAGAATGCACCGACTGAATGAAGTTTGATTAGATTCCGCCGTTAATATTTGGTAGCGTTCTCTGGAAAGATCGATCAGGAGCGAGTGCCCTCTCCTTTTAAAAATGGGAAACGTTTGAAGATGTGTCATTTTGATCCGGATCGACTCGGTCTGAGTTTCGAGTCAGCCGTCGGAGAACTAAACGTAGAAATCGGGATGAAGAGCACGAAGAGTCTCTTCGAAATGTGATTTATTTCCACGAGGACTACACAGGACAGTCTAACTGAAGTATTGTTCGACGAATTCGTTCAGTTCAAAATGTAAGAAAGTGTGTGTTGTTGTCGAAAATGCGAATGTTCTTCGTGAAGGCCCCTTTCACATTTCAAATTGTCCGAGCGAAAATGCTCAAAAACTGTTCTGGGAAGTCAAATTTCGTCATAGGTTCGGAACCCCAATATCACATTTCTAAATACACAGAACTGAAATCGCTGGGCGCTTCTCGTACTCATGAGCTTTGTCTCAAAAAAGACACCGAAAATAGTGACCATCTAGAGAATGCATTATTACGAGGCCTCCAGAAGACGTCATGAAGATTCCCAGAAGTTGTTTCCACGTGGCTTCTCATTTTCGGTTTTTGAAACGTTATCTTTGGAAGCATGAGTTTAGGAGAGCCAAAAACACTGGGAAAAACATATCGGTGGAACATTATCTATGCTCAAAAAGATAAAACTACGAGATATGGTTCGGATGGCTCACGACGTCACAAATCCCAGGTTTTGGAAGCTGAATGTGAAAAAAATGTGCAATCTGCCGCTACGTAGTGGCTCAATTACACATGATTTGGGATAAGAGGATAGTCAAGTTTGCTGTCTGGAATTGTGAATAGTTCCATTTTTGTCGATTTAATCATTCTCTTGAATGGTCTGAGTATAACAAGAATGAATACTGACAAATTGAAGTTATTGAAGCAGAATCGTGTTCCAGGAGGACAAGGTTGCATGCGAGGAAAACTACTGTAGGAGGCTTGTTATTTGTGAGAATCCATGACTTCCCCCCTCCCGCCCCATGTTTATAGTGTGAGTATCATCTAAATTTAGATGCAATCTTTCATCGTTTCCCAGAAAACCTGGATCGTGCGTGGAAGGGAAGAAATCAAATTTCCTGCGGAAGTCTCTAATTTTCTTCCCCTGTAAATTATTTTTCGAAATATCTTCGTTGTCTGTATATCCCATTTAAATCCAAATCCGTTTCGGACAAAATTGGTTGTGAAAAACTTTGCAGGGCTATCATGAAAACACACCTTAATCGGCTAAGAAATGAGAGGGTGGATGGGGAGCAGGTGGCAGTCCCGGATGAGTTCGAAGGGGAAACCAAACATCAATCCGCTTTGATCAGTCGAATATTAGTTTACCTTTCTTTTCGAATGGATGTTTACTTCTTCGTAACAAATAACTGGTACAGAATTCAAAGAAACGTCCGTCATCTGTTTAATCATTCATGGCCTCCTCCTTTGTTTTTACTGGATTTGTTTCTCTTTGGAGCAGTTATGGGCTCAACAATTAATGAACAAAAGAACAATGTGAAGAGTTGCCATGAGCGCATCATGATCTAATTTTAGAAACAAGAGTTCCTTCTGAAACACTTCGATGATATCACTGAATCCCACGCAAGTAAACGACAGTTGAAACGCTGTCTCATTTGTCACTTCCATCCGTCATGACAAAATCCTCTTATTCACCCTGTTTGTCATTTTTCACAAACTTCAAAACTGTTTTTCCCTGCTATCAAATAGAATGAGTGACAAAATCCGCTTAACTTTTTTCAGACTCCCTCTAGAAGTGGGCGTGGTCGCCGAGCAAGTACTGAAAGTGGGCGGCGCCTCCGTTTGTCTTAATCTGGCACCGGAGACATATAAAGCCGCTGCGGGTGACACCCATCGCAGTTGCTTTCTTCCTCCCTCTCCTGAACCCCCTGCTCTCCTCATGCGCCTTTTCGCCTGTCTATTCACCCTTTGCCACGTCATCGGCACCCTTTTGGCGTACGATATCCAAGATTTTGAAGCTATTCGGCAGTCCGCTGTGAGGAACATTGTCAGCCTCGAGAATATTCTGGAGCACCGACTGGCAGGAGCTCATAGCTCACGAGCACACCACAAAGCTCACAAGGTGAGAAAATTTTCTCCCATTCATTGTTATCTTTTACTGATTTTTGCGTATTTTCAGAGCCGTCGAATCGGTGGAAACATTGTGATGGGAAAACGATGAATTCGATGAAGTCGATGTAGTAACCGATGTAGAACTTCTCGACGGGTCTCGCCACGAATGTCTTCAAACAACGGGTTTCGCATTCCTGTAGATCCACCAAAAAACAGAGTACTGTGTAAATGTACCGTCAAAAATTGTTCTGTTAAACATTTCATGAATTTAACCATGTAGTTATCTCAATGAAAGATTGATTTTTATAATTGTTATTGTCGTCCAGTTCCAAAAATTATGGAGTGGAAATATTTCGTTTATTATTATAAATACAATGGTGAAAGGCAAAAAGCTCGTTGCATAAGCAATTGATTAGATTTGGTCAATTTTCTCGAGAAAAAGGCAAAAAACACCGGTAAGAATTTCGAAAAGCGGAGACAAGGATACTTGATAGATTCGATGGATATTTATACTTTTCCCAAGAGCCACGTGCCAGGCGCCGTCGGGTCTTCGGAGTGGAAGAACTGCTTCCAGAGGACATGGAACTTCTTCTTGTCAATCGAGTGAATCAGTTGTCCTTGGTGGTTCTATAAACTTGGAAGTGTTCTCTGCATTTGGCGAATAGTATCGTCGCAATTTTTTCTATTCTTAGGGAAAACGTGACAAAAATCTGTTGTCGCTTGCATGTCGAAAGTATCTGGTTGAAAACGGCTCTTCCCATTTACGTCACACGATCATCTAGCAGATTTTTGCGGGATTTCAAAATTTGGCACAAAAATTGTACAGCGATAGCCTATAGAGATATATTAAAGGATTCTCCAAAGTCAGTATAAGTATGGATTATACTTCAAAGTTTCAGGGATTTTCTAGGTCAAGTCGAAATAAATAGGGATCAGAGGTCCACCCATTTCAAATAGTTCTTTGAGCTTAGAATTGAGGATTATTTTATTGCTCTAGACTAATTCATTATTCACCAATGGCTAATTGAAACGAAAGAATAAGCTTCAGATCTGGAAGCAGACTTCTTCGGAAGTGTTCCGTGACTGAATTTAATTGAGAAAGAAATTTTTGTTTTTTTTTCTGAAATACCACTGACTTTGAAAAACCAAAAAAAAAGGTGCGAATCAGTTACACTCTCTCCCAAAATAAGAAAGTGACTCACAAACGCGAACTGATCGAAGCAATGGCTCGAGTCTTTTCGGTTGACTCCAAAGTATCCGAGCACTTGCACATACTCCGCCTGGTCGACAAGATGGTCCCCTGCAAGTGACACCTTCCCTTCGTTTCATTGTTTCCCTTACCAGACTCGTCGAGCAACTTGAACATGTACTCAACGTAGGCCTTCTGCCAAGCTGGCTCGCGGACCGACTTCCTCGACGAGTCGCACAATTGTATCCAGTCAGACATAGTGATCTATGCGAAAAAAGAAGGATGGGGGCTTTGAGAGAGAAGCTGGGGAAGGAGGTAGACAGGAAGTACGTGACTTTTTGCACGCAGAGGATTTGGAAGCGACTTACGATATCTTCTTCTTCTTTTCCGATCGCTTCTGTCATTTTTTGCCAAATGTCGGGAAGACAGAGACGAGCGGTCAAGAAGACGTCGGAGCGACGGCCTCTCACTTCACCAATCACCTGAAATATTTGAAGACACACATGAGCCATCACTAAAACGTCATTCTAATAAGCCTCTGTGAAATAGGCTGCAGTGGTATATTGAACACATAAACTTCCGATACTGTAACTTCTAACTTCTAACTTCAGTAACACTATCCATTTTCCACTATTTTTTCAACTTTGGCTTCTGATCATTACTTTTTATCTTTTTTTTCTAAATCGCAACTGATAAATGTTTGCTCATCTGTCTATCAATTGCCAAGACTTGGATCAACATCAAAGTACAGACCTCGATCAGATCTTTGAAGTCCTTCCACTCGATCAAACCGTTTCTATCCAGATCTGAAAACATTTTTAGTTCGCAGTTGGCACGTAACTCGACCGAACCGAAGAACGTTGTGAACGCATGTTTCCACTTGCTCTCGAGGAACTCCTTCGGGTTGTCAGCTTTCGGATGCATATCTGACATTTCGACAGAGTGATGACTTACAGAAGAACGAAGGTAAGAAAGACCCTCAATGGGAGTTGGCAGTTTTGGCAAAAGGCGGTCCCACATACGTGACATAGAGAAAGAGTAAATAAACAAAGGTGGAGAGAGAGTGCGTCAGGATGAGTTCAAGTGGCTTTCAAAACTTCGAACGGAGAGAAAAATGGAATCGGTGAGATATGTGACACATTCCATTAATATTTGTGGACAGAGGATCGAAAATCTCGAGGGTCATACTCTTACCAGTAGAGAAAACAGTTGGCACTGTGGGACGGTGTCCGATTACAGGGAACAAGAGGCCCTTCAAACAGATCCCACGTTACGAAATGGGACTACGGTAGACCGAGGATGAGGTTAGGGTTCAAACAACGAAACAGGAAGCATAGTGGTACTGTGCATTCGTCATTGTGTTCGGTAGTGATTGGAGGACGAGGAAAGAGGTTGCTAGGTGAAGAACCTGGGCTGTAACAGTTTAATTCCAGTTTTTGTCGATTTTTAATTTGTTTTTCTTTTGGTTGATTTTTTCAGTTAAAAAAAGGGGGTGGATCAAGAGAATGGTCAATAAAACTCCAGAAGATAGACGAAGCTTGTCAAATCACGGTTGGAAATCTCGAATTCAATTCAAAAAGAGTGGCAGAGTGATTGGCACCTCATGCCGTGTAGAATAGAACTAACGTATGATCTTATCAATGATTTTCGAAAGTCACGAGGACCAACGAAACATCAAAAGTTCGGAACACAAAACTTATCATTCATCTCATGACTTTCAAAATAGACCGGGCAATGAGTGCTCGGGTGCCCGACCTACTCTTTTTAAATAGCGTCTCGGTCTCGCATCCCTTTCCTCTGACATTCCTGAAATGTGACACGAGGTGAAAGAGACATGCTGATGACCCTGCCAACTGTCCTCTGGAAACCTCCGCCGCCAGTGCGCTGTTTTCCAGATGAGTGTTATTTTGAAGTGCGATTAGAGTTGATAAACGACGAGGTTAGTTGACATCTGGACCTCTAGTCTATAGTCCAGAAGTCAGCTGCAATCAGAAAAAGATATTTAGTAGTGGAGGGAGAAATCAAATGGCATTTCGTGGATGAAGCACATGCATACACACTAAAGAGAACTACGGTAGGATCTGATATTAGAAGGGGATTATTGGAAACACTGGAAGAAACGTGTGAGAGCCTTCTTGGAAAGCAATTCTAAAAATGATTGCAAGTTTCTGGATACTGGTTGTTTCCCAATCTTCCAACATCTCACTGCTAGATTCAACTGGGACTGCCAATCAGCAGTTGACTTATTCACCGAAACCTTCACTCTCTCATGAAAAACAAAAGTGCCAATGGGCATCCGAGACAAAGGTGTGCTCTGATTGACACGGAGCCCCATCTATTTTTAGTGAGTTTGAGTATATGAAAAAACAATTTCAAACCGAGAAGAAGTGTGTTTTAGTGAGACCTCGACAGGTGTTCCATGAAGTTTTGAAAATCATTCAAAAGATCAGGAGATATTATAAACTGAATTGTAGAAACAATAGAAACTCACATTTGTCAAAAGATTAGTGTTGAGCTCCCTCGAATGTTCAGATATTCAGAAACCCATTAAACAGTTGTCATGACAACTGAACCAGAAACACGCTGTTCGTTTCCTTGCGAGGACGTCTTCTATGAAGCGGAAGGGTCATTCGCCACCTCTCAATGCTCCACTTAACGCATTCTATTCATAGACTTGGCCAGTTTGTCAAAGTTTTTTGTCGCGCGTATAAGTGTCTTCTAATTGCAGTCGTGTAATGTGTCATTTCCTACAGATCATCTTTTATTTTCCCAATTTATAAGTTTCATCCTTCGTTTCGAATGCTTCTCAATAGTAATCCACTAAAAATTTCGTTTCGAGGTCCACACCATCTGAATGTAATAGATATGACTAATAAAAATGCACACGAATTTCACGCCTCGAGCTCATTTCGTTTCGTGAGCCACTCATTCTCATTCAAAATTCATAGTTTCTTCGAACGAAACGTAAACCCGACCGCAAACCGCTTCTCGTCTTTCGTCTCACCGCAGCTTCTGCTTGTTGTTGTTTACCACTCCTGCGTCTCTGACCTCTAGCGTGCTCTGCGTCTCGTAATTTCACACTTGCTCCGAGAGCCCACGCACCCCAAACATGGGAACAGAAACTGCACAATTTCTTGGAGACTCAGGGTGGAAGTGAGTCAGTTTGCAACACACACCCACATCCGTTTTCTTCTTTTTCTTTTCTTTTTTCGATAAAATTGACTGTTGTGAGGACTATGTGTCACTTTCCATTTTTCAATCATTTTCTTTTTCGGGTTTTTAATAGCGTTTGATAACGGTTTTATGAAAAGTGAACCCATTTTTGGAAACGTTCTACAATCAGATTAAATCAGTAATCAATCAGTACTATCCATTGGATGTCAGAAAGCCACACCCATCCATGAACGATAACTTCGGGTGTGCTACTTCTCAGTTGCTTCGCTCATATCAAATTGATAAGCCACCAAAGCGAGACGACTGTTCGAAATGTTCCCCCACTACTTTCGAAATGTCTTCCTCTTCCCGCAGCTGACCAATTATTGCACGGCCTTCTCTCAACTAGTACCTCCTGTTTATTTATATTATGCGCCCTTCTCCTCTCTGTCTCCCTAATCCTCTCTCCTCGTAACACTCTCTCGTTTAGGATTCGATATACCCATTGAATAATAACACATCCCTCATGGCGACCGCATCTTTTTCTTTTTCACTCTCTGATCATTCGGAGGTCGCCACCCGTTATTATTATGTGTACTACTTGTATGAACATTTCTGGTGTTATACCGTTTCATTCTCACTTTTACTTGTACGTCTACTTTCGTTGCGAAGAGATAATAGTTCTATTGGTATAGTTCGCCGTTTCGATTTCTGCATAAGTCGAGCACCTCCCAAAATAGTTAGCTGACTGTTTTGAGATATCTTCAGAACCCCAATCTAAACCAGAATTCGTTCCCCTCCCTAACTTCTCGAAATGACAACGTTTTTCCCTGCGTAATGAGCGGTCTTTTGTCCGCAATTACACGCAAGGACTGTTTGTGTGTTTCTCGCCAACTGAAACAAGAAACAACCAAGTTGTTGTCAAGAAAGGAGCCCCCAAAAAAGCAGAAACAATTGGCTTAAACTGCATCATTCCGTTCCGCGTCGTTCCGCGCACAGATAAGTCCCGCCCCCTTTCTCGCTCCTGATCGCTTCTACAAACAATTCCATGCCGTCTCCTCTTGAGACTCTGATTGGTCATTTTTCCACTTGATCACTTATAAATTTGCCTTTCTTTTTTGTGGAAAGTTTCCAGAAGCTTTGTTCAGCTCGTCTCCACTCAATTTCACACAATATTCTGATGTTTCCCATCCCCGACTTCATAAATCAACCGCCCTTCCTAATCTGTCACCCTTGCTCGCAGAGCCCACACCCCACAGCTTTTTTCCTCAATTTTTTCCACTTGAAATGTGTGGATTTGCAATGGCAAAAAGAGAACACACACTCGTTTTCGAAATCGTTTCAAAAAGTGATTCGGAGTAAAAAGAGATGAAAGCTCTTTTCACAATGTTAGTGTAACATGCATTCCAGAGAGCACGTCTTTCGAATGTATTATTTTCCAGATTTCATGTAGAACTGTGTGAGAAGTGAGAAAGGCTTAGAGAGGAAGCCTTCTCTTTTAAGCTATTCGTCGAACCTCCGTCTGAATCTACTATTTAAGAATACCTTCGAATAGATCCATTCTTGAGTTTTAATGCCCGATGGCAAATAACTGTACATTTCTGCAAGTGACACAAATAAATCTCTCGTTTTTTCGCTTCTCTTTTCATGTTGTATTCAATTTCATGTTTGATTTGTGCGGCTGCTTGCGCCCTTTCAACTCGCCCTTCTTGCCATCATTTTATTAGTTTACCTTCTCTTGCTTCATGACGTGGCATCAGATGGAGACCAGTCCGTGTCTTGGCTTCTCCGGATAATAATACCTGACCATCTTGTGGCGGTATTGTATAGATGAAAATTGGATGCGTACTTGAGGAGAAATGGCCAGTATTATTTATTTTCCATGTTGTTTTTCATTTGTTCTGTTTCTCTTATTTTGTTACTAGTTTTTGTCGGTCGGATTAAAGCACTCTATCCGTTTTCTCTGAACATGGTTCATTTTGTTTACTCGTCGTTCCGCAACTTTGAAATATTTCAAAGTGCCTCTCTCTCCCATCTATTTTTCTCGTTCCTCCCGATAATTACTGTTTTCGTTCAGAAAATAAACGATCGACACACACAACACAAAATCAGAGAGACCCTCCTATTTTCGGATGGTGAAAAATGGATTCGCAAATCGGCGAAGTCGACATTTTTCAACAATGCAAGTATATTCACGAGGTACGGTAGACGGGAGTCAGAGACCGAAAGTCGACAGCCAGTTGCAGGTGGAACTCGTGAATATGAAACTGCAAATGAGAATTCTGGAGACGCACATCGAGACGAAGGACCGACTTCTGAGAAATTTAGAAGATATAATTGACGAGCAGGAATCGAGAATCGCCAACATGGAGGACTTCATTCAAGGTGAGAGAGTGCACGAGTGGAACTATTTTGCATGAAAGTTTTACTTTTTTTGTGAAATATCAAACTTCCCTATTATGTTGTATTGTGGTGGTCGGATTGGCATGATTATATAGTCTCCATTAGTGGCATTTCCATGAAATTCAGAGTTTTGGTTCGATTCCACTTTATCGTTGTTTCTGTTTTCGTTTCAAATACCGTACCAATTCAATATGATCATCCGATCCGGCCATGTAATTCATTTGAAATCAAAGAAAAAACTAATGATAAGCATTAATTTCGCCTTACTAATTCTCGACGGCGCATTGGAGGTGATATTGAGTTGCAGGTCGTGCCACGTCATATACCCGGAGATCCGAAATGCTCAAAGGAATTTCAGTGTTGTCCCTCGACTTTGGCACTCTTTCGGAAGAGAACCTCCGGCTCAAAAGTGCTCTGAGCCAGATGCAGAAAACGGCTAGAGTCAACGAGTTGCTCGAGACGGATGAGGACTACGAGAGTGACATGACGAGCAACGAGGACAGGTTCGCTCTGAGGTGAGTCTCGTGCCGTCTCTGGTCCACGGAAGCATGCACGTGGCTATGTCTGTCTGTCTGTTTCCAGCCGTGATTCGTCATGCTCTGTTCCCAGGTCGGTCAGTCCACAGCCAACCGGCGATGTGATCAAGCCGTACCCTCAAATGGTGCAATCGATGAGAGAAGAGGGACAGTGGAAGAAGCTCCAACGATGTGCCGAGGAGCTCAAGAATGAAAAGGACGAGTTGAGAAGACTCGCGGTCGACACGAAAGACGCATTCAACGTCTGCATGACCGAGATGAAACTATTGTTGACTTCGAAAACGACGGACTTCTTCCGTGTGCTCATCGAAAGGTACAAGACGGAGATGGAGAAGAGGAAGCAGTTGCACAATCAGCTCGTCGAGCTCAATGGTAGGGAAAAACGTTCAGACCGATTGGTAGAAAATTTCCAAAACTTCAGGAAACATCCGTGTGTTCTACCGCATTCGTCCACAGCTGTCTTCCGAATCGGATAACTTGAAACCAGTAGTGAGTATCGATGATTTGGACAATGGAATCGTCCACATCTCCAACACTTCGGGAACCAGGAAAACTAGCGCTGGGGCCGATAAAGTCATACCCACTAACTTCTCCCAGGAGCAGATCTTCCAAGAAGTGTCCCCGATTATTACTTCGTGCATCGATGGGTACAATGTGTGCATTTTTGCGTACGGACATACCGGAAGTGGAAAAACGTACACGATGGAGGGACCGTTGGAGATGCCAGGAATCAATCAGAGAGCCATTATGCAGCTATTCGAGACTGCTAAAGATAGAGATGGGGATGTGAGATATGACATCAGAGTGTCGATGATGGAGATTTACAACGAAAAGATCAGAGACTTGCTTAATACTTCAAACACCAATCTGGCCATTCGGCAGACGGAGGAAGGAAAGAGCTCCATCCCGGGACTCGAGGAAGTCACAGTGTCTTCTGCGCAAGAAGTTACGGAAACATTGGCCAACGGAAGAAAGAATAAGGTACTGTATTTTTCTGACAGCTCTAACATTGTTATTCTTTTAGGCAGTGGCGGCCACCGAGGCCAACATCGAGTCGAGCCGTTCGCACGTGATCGTCCGAGTGCTTGTGTCCGCCACCAACCTCATCACCAAAGCAACCACTGTCGGCCGATTGAATCTGGTCGATTTAGCAGGATCCGAAAGAGTATCGCAGACGAATGCCACGGGACAACTGCTCAAGGAAGCACAGGCCATCAATAAGTCGCTTTCTGAACTGGGAAATGTAGTGCTCGCACTTCGTCAGAATCAAAAGCACATTCCATTCAGAAACTGTCAGCTCACTCGCATTCTGGAAGACAGTTTGAGTACGTTTTCGCACGGGAATGTGTTTTCTGAATTTAATACTTTTCAGACGGCGATAGTAAGACTCTGGTTATTGTACACTTGTCTCCAGATGCAAAGAGTTTGAATGAGTCAATCAGCAGTGTAAACTTTGCTGAGAAAATTGGACAGGTAATAAGAAATCTGAAATGCTGAAGTGCAGAGAAACAAGTCATTCAGGTGTTCACAAAGCCATCCACGATGAAGCGAGAGCCAACTCGGAGGAGCATGACTGGCATCCAGAGTGGCCAAAGGAGAGAAATTCCAGCTTCGCCAAGAAAATGAAACCGTTGAAAATATAATGACAAAGAACCTCTTCATAATCTCAATTTCTACTTTCCAAATACCCGCTTCTTTCCATTCTAGTCCCCCAAAATTTCCCATTCGTCTTGACAAAAAAACCAAAATTTCGTTTGTCTACTAGATACGGTTATTTTCAACTTTTCATAATAATTAATTCGGCAATGTTGTGTGTGAGCTTCCAATTTATATAATAAATGATAAAATGTTTGTGTTTTTGTTGTCAATCGAAAATTTTGATAGGCGGAATTGAAACAAAAATCGCGCAACAGACGAGGAAAACAATTGTGAAGACAACGAGACAAAAGCGGTCCACGGCTTGAGCTGCGAACTTCCACTCATCCTGAAATCCAAATTTCAGTAGCCGAGACGGCTCTTCAAGTGTACCAGTCTCTTCTTCGAAGAGACGCAGACACTCCAATTTCTCTTCCACGGCCACTAGTCCTCACTCTCTCACTATTGACTATTTTGCGCACTCACTTGGATATCTTTTCGCTTCCTCTTTAGTGCTATCCTCTTCCTGATTCTCTCCACTTGGTCCACCAATGTCTCGTACATTTTGATTGTCGTCACTATTATGCTAGCCATCTCATTCGTAGCTGTAAAAGTTGCAATGTTCTCAAGAAAAGTAAAATTGATAATAATCACCATCTTCTCTGATGGCTCTCTCGCACGAAATCATTCCTCTTGCGAACTTCTCATTCCGAGCCTGTTCGTGTATTTCACATCGTCTTTGTATGAAGAGACCCTGCAAATTGTATGAGGGTTTCAGAACAAATGTCGGAGTCAAAAGCGAAAAACATGCTGCAGAAGCTCTCACTGACACCGAAAAGAAATCACGAGTCAATGGAGAGAGTTCCAGAAACTGAGGAAGAGCTGGTGTACAAGTTGAAGGGTTTACAGTGAGTGACTTGGGTTGGAAACAATCAGATGATTCTGATTTTCAGAGAAGAGAAGGACTATCAGCGCATATGGACCACTTATGAAAAATTGGCGACGATGGTGGAAGAGAGGGCGCCGGAGAAGTCGAAGAAGGAGTTTGCGAAACAGATATTCTATCTGACATCTGCTGCTCAAGCTCTTGTGAAGCTATGGAAGAGAGACTCTATCCTTCCATGTGAGTAGAAATATCAAACTTTTAGAATAAATATAGTTCTCAGTTGTGCAATACTTTGCTGGTGACATTTCCCGACTCTACAATCGCGCCATCGACGTTGCGATCCGACACGTGGATCCTACAGTGGTACACACAATTGCTCGCGAAGGAGGCCTTGCCCTTTTGAGCATCGAGAAGCACCTGGAGGCCAGAGAGGTATTCCTCAGAGGTTCGTAATTCTTTTCAACGCTTATACCACCGATTATTCAGGCGAGTTGCAAATAGTTGCAGTACCTTCGGATGGGCTGCCGGATTTCATGGAACGACTGATTCTGCTCTATGGAATAATGGACACACTTTTGTACGAAGAACGGTACAACGAGTACATGGTGTACACGGACAAGATTTGGATGATGACGATGAAAGAGGAGAAGCGGTGTGCAATGCTCGAGAATATTGTGAAAGAGGTCGAACAGGTCGCCGTGCTCTTGCTGGTCTTCCAGAAAGTACGTTGATAGTACTTTTACATTGACAGTGAGTGAATTTGCAGATAGTTGAATGTAGTGAGAGACATAAGCAGCTTCTCGCTTCCTACAGGACTTCTGAATGGAGTGCACCGGTACTTCGACTAATTCAAACTGCTGATCACTTTGAAAATCTCTCAGATAGCACATCATGATCCTCCACTGACTTCATTGAATCCAGCAGAACAGAAAGTGTTCCGTCGATTTCTTTTCTACTTGGTATCGAACAAGAGAAACGTCGAAAAGGTAACTAAATGGAATTCTTTTCTTCTCAACGAACAAGTATTCAGTGCTCCCAGTTGATCCCTCAGATCAGTCGAGTTGTGTCTCGTCCATTCAGGATAGAAGTGTTCAACAACAACGAATTTGATCGCAATTTAAGCCACGTGGCGATTTACAGCAGATCAGCCATTAAGTTTTTCCATCATGCGAATAGCAATTACTCTCCTCATTTGTATCTCAGAAAGTAATTTCTGCTGTTACCATTGTTTGTGTATCTCTAGGGTCTTCCGTGTACTTTGAACTTGACGGGTTATTTTATAACTTTCTGTGATATGATAAAAACGACTTACATCTCCTACTTTCCTCTTCAAAGATAATGTTTCCGCTGGGAATGGATACAATGTATCATTTTCGATTTGTTGTTGATTGTCAGCACCTCGGAGAATGCTCTTCAGTTCTGCGTTCTTGGCACACTGAAGTCGACATAATTTTGAAAGACACTTTTAGTGAATGCTACCTGCACACACTGGTCAGCAGTGCAATCTCTGTTCGAGGAGCCGTGTTGGAACTTGTGATCCGGTCGTTTCATGCACATTGCCCACGGAAGCCACTCCAGAAACAGCGAACGGAACTGGAGAACAATTTCATCAGAAGGCGGGTTGGAGGGGGGTTACCAGGGGAGACAAATGGTGGTTCGTTATTTGGCGGTACCGAATGTTCAGCACCACGATTGTAAATGTAGTCGACATGGCAACGATGAAAGTTAACGCTGAAAAGAAAACGCCAAGCAGTGGGACGGCTTCAGAAGTCGTCGGAGTCATCTCGGAGAGGATAGTCAGGAAGAAACAGACAGAGAGGAGGATCGTGGTTTCTGCAAGCATTTTTACGCGAGTTCCCACGATCAAATTTCTTCAGAGCATTAGCTTGTTTAATGTAGCAGTTAAATGATTCCCATATGATACATAGCTTTGAGAAACTTACGGAGTCCAATCTTTTCACTCAGGTCAGTGGCAGGCAAACAGAAGGCGAGAAGTGACATGAATGACACCAGAAGTGTCGGGAGAATCACGTTGAACACGTAATAGAAGGTTCGACGACGGAGATGAAGGTAGAATTTGACGGTGGGGTAAGGCTCTTTGCAGCACTTGTAGAACTTCTCCTCTCGTGTGGCTGGAGCTTGAATCAAATGCCATTCTCCGTTGGTGATGTATGTGGAAAGATCTGCCGACGATTCTGAACATTCATTCTTCCCATTGTTCATCTAGAACGAAAGAAATGCCTTGTCCTTTGGGAGTATCTAGTCGCAAGTCCAACGCGAATCCGTGATATGTCCAACTCCCAAACTTCATGAAACAAATCTGTTCGTCGAAAGGGAATAAAGTGATGTCCATTTTACAACTCATCTGAATAAAGCAGTGACGATGAAACAACGATGATGCTCACTTTAAATATTCCAGGAGGTATCCAATTGATGACTCCATCATTGTAGACAAGAGCATTTGTTTTATAAGTGATGTCAAAACTCTCTTGCTCACTGAATATATTTTACATCTCTGAACGTTCTACCTAAACTACTCTTCGATGTATCTGTTATACAGAAGAATGTCCGGCTGCCATATTTGTTCCTCTCCATAAAACCGTACCGAAGTGATGTTATCGTAGTCCAAGGGATTCCAACGAAGTCGGAAATCTGTCCACACCTAAACACTTGGTGAATAATTCCGTCAGATGACAGAAAAATTACGTATTTGAGCCACGCGTTGACTTCTATCATTTGATGTTTTGCGTCAACAGTCAGCACTTGCTGTATGAACACTTTCATAGTCACCGTCAGTGCTTTTTTCGGATTTCGCACTGGTCTCACCAGGTAACTGTAGTTCGCTAGTAAGTCTCTAAAACGATATTGATCCGACAATAAGAAAATTGATAGTTTGTACCTGTACAACTGAGCTTCTTTCTTACTGCCCTCAACTGGCCCATTGTTGAAAACTATCAAAGTGAAGATTAGGGAAATTAAAAAATAAAGTGAAGATGGCATAAAGTGATTAGAGAAGGGATGGATAAGACACGATGTCGAACCGAACTGTCAAGTGGGGGCTCAATGAGCAAATAATGCTCTTTTCACTCCGCACAAATGAGTTGTTGGCACTTCATTCGGACCTATCATTGATCATGACTTTCTCTTGGTACAATTTTTATGCTTTTTCATAGGAGATAATGTACATTTTTGACTATTGATACAGTTTCCTGATCAGTAGACCTTCACGAAAAGCTGGAGCCCACTAGCATTTACGACTAGACTCATTCACTTTCTTTTTAACTGGCGTGAGATGCTTCGAAAACTGGCGTGAGATGCTTCGAAAAATAGATCATCGTTTAGTAAAGAAAAAAGTAAAAAGTGCATGAAATCCGTTTCGTTCACCTCGTAGTCTAGCGTGTGTCAACTGGACGAACACACAGCTCGATCTACAGGGTAGACGATTGGCTCAAATGCTTCGTCGCTTACCTTCAGTGACCAGACAACGAAAAGTTCGGTGTGGCAGAATGGAATGGAAAAATGAGGAAGGGGGAATGTCCGGGAGGGCGGACGGGCGGGACGGTCGTAAATTTAACGACCTTCTGGACGGGGTGAGCGGATTTCCATTGGAAAACTCGTAAAACGAAGGACACGGACACCCTCGTCAGGACTTTTGTATGTTTGAAATCTTTTTCGCATTCGACACCGATCGACGAGAGGGGCGTGGCTTAAAAGAGACCACGCCTTTTTTGCGAGACGCAGAGAAACACTGTGTGCACACACATAAAAATGGGGACTGCTCCGGTGATAGTGGGTAGGAGGAGAGGGAGAAATGTAACATATCTTATCACTTTTCCCCACTCTTATCACCAAGCAATTGGAGGAGAAAGTGATTGGACGGAGGTGTGAGGAGGGAGAAGGGTTCAAAGATACAACAGCGCTCGCTATATATTGGAATCACAGTGAAATTACAATCAGGGAACTGGAATTCGGTGGAAATAATCACAGCGAATTGACTTCAGTCCTTCGAAATATCGCCTGCATCTTGAAACTTTGAACAATTTTCATCGTAAAATGGTCGAAAAATCACTATGGAAAACGAACTTCCAATCCCTGTTTTGTGAAAAATGCGAAACATTAATGAGGGATTAACAAGAAGTAGCATTTTCCTGATAATACTTACATCTAATTTTGATAAAATTTAAAACTTTTGTGAAAGTTTCTGAGAAAATTGTTCTTCGAAATGTTTCAGCTTGAATAAGAAGTGTGATCAGAGATGATCAAACAGAACTTTAAACTCCAAAGAGTTATGAATCAATTCACCAGGATAACGATGATTACTTTCAGAATAATTTTTCATCAATTCAGGAAATGTTCTGGCTCTCATCGAGTTCATGCTTCCTCCTCACTTATAACTCTTTATTAGTGGAAACCAGAAGATCTTCTACTTATACGTCGACATTATCATATGTGATTTGCATTACCTTTTGTCTTGGAGGTCTCGATACTTGCCTCACAATTTGAATGGTTTCCCACGCGAACTTTGAAAAGACCTTCACCCACCGTAATCCTCTCTCAACGACGCACAAATGTCGTCTGTCCTTTGTGTCGATTCGAAACTCCTTCGAGTTTTTTGTGTTGAGTGAAAGAGTATTGTGGATCGAGAGACGCCGACACTCCGATTCATGAGCCATCGCTTCGACTCGGAGAGAAAGAGAAACGGATATTTCTCTTTTGCACGGCGCAATCTGGAAGGGATCCGAGTGTTCCGTAATAATTCAAAAGTGCTTCGGAGGAGGGTTCAAAGGAGGCCGCACCGCCCGTTGGCCCGGCCATTATTCGTGTCGCTTGGACGGACCGCGCGCATTCGATAAAAGATAAAATTTATTCGTTTTCTTGTGAGAGCGAGAGAGAAAAGAAATCGAGGAGGAGGCGAAGGGCGACGGTCGTTCCGTTTGAATTATGAGTTGGGACGTCAAAGAAGGGAAAGAAGAGACGACGATTCGAATAGCTCGCGTCTTCGGCCGAGGGGAGAACACTTTTGTGTTTTTGGAGAAAGGGAAAAATATAAAACGTTTATATAGCGGCCAATAAGTGAGATGGAATACATAACAAGAAGATGAACCTAACTAGAGGTCGGTTGTCGGCACATTGTTGCATCGATCTGAGTGACTTGTGTCAGGGTGAGCATCACCTTCCGACGATACTGATTGACGTCGTGGAAGTAGAATGGGTTCCTCTCGAGGTACACTGTCTGCAGATCCTTGAGTTTGGCGAGTGGCTCTATTTCTTGGAAGGTCTCTGCTTTGTTGTCATTCGCCTGAAAATTATGTGGCTTTTTGTCGTACGTTCATAAATTCCACTCACCCAAAAGTCGTTGAGCTTTTCGAGTTTTTCCACGCCGCTAAACGTGGTGATTTCATTATTGGAGACGTCGAGAAGAGTGAGATTTGCAAGGTTTTCGACTCCGTGGATGTCTTGGAGACCCATGTCGCTGAGATAGAGTTCCTGAAGATCCGTCAGCTCTTCCATGTTTTCAATTTTGATGAGCCGATTGCCGGGAACGCTGAGAATTCGCAGTTTCTGGAGACTGCCGACGCCTTCCAGCTGACGTATCTTGTTTTTTCCAAGGAAGAGCTGCTCCAAATTTGTGAGATGTCCGATGTTCTCAATTTTCTTGATTCTAAACGCTTTATTCGTGTTTTCTAACGTATTGAAATGAGAAATATTACCTGTTGTCTCCAAGCTCGAGGAGCTTCAACTGTGTCAATGATTCAAGATTTTCAATTTTCTCAATTTTATTATTCACAAGATAGAGAACCTCGAGTTTTGTCAGCTTGTCAAGACCTTCGATTTGTCGGATTCTGTAAAAAAAACGGATAAAAGACCGCTTGAAAAGCTGATTTTTCAACCTGTTGTAGCTCAAATCCAAGGTGACCAGGTTGACAAGAGTCTCGAGATGGGCGATTTGTGTCAACTGATTTTCGTAAAGATCGAGAGATGTTAGGTTGACACACGAGACAATGGAGGGACTGATTGCGGTGAGCAAGTTGTTGCGCATGCGAAGTTCCTTAATTGGATAACTCAACCTAGGCACATTTATTATTTTTTTCTGTGTTTGAAAGCCCACTTCTAGCCTAGAATCGGGCTTGAGCTTGCAGCATTTCCGGAATAAATAAAACCAACCTCCATTTTTTCGAATCGAGCGAGATCTGGGATGTGATCGGCACGGGTGTGAGTCAGATCCACTTCCTGTGATAATTTCAATAGAAACATGTTTTTGTTCAAGACTAACGGTAGAATCCAGCTCGATTGTGCTTAGGTCAAACTGATTCTTTTGCACCGGTTCCTTTGCCTCTTCATCTTCCGGATGCATCATCACTTCTGCTTGACGGTTGTCAGCCATCTGCAACCGAAATGAAAAATTATAATTCAAAATCAGTATCAAAATAATGTAATTGGCAGAACGAGAACTGCATTATGGTCTGAATATTAGCATCGACGACAAAGAAAAATTGTATTTAAAAGTTGAAAACCCGATTACAACAACAGATTAAATTAACAAATATCGAAACTAGCTATCATACACGTAATAAAATTAAATTCGAGCGAGAGTCAGTGTTTCTTTTCGAATGGGTCAGCCCACACGTTCTGCGAGCCGGCCTGCTGCTCCCGATTCGATCGGAGCAGGGCTCGCTCCTCCTTCTGCGCCTTCTGGTAGTAGTCGTGGTGATATTTGGGGTAAAGAGTGACGGCGGCCACTGCACAGCACGTGATTATCGCCGTCGCGACAACGGCCATTGAGCCCAACGTCGGTCGTGTCGTTTTCGCCCACTTTGGGAACCGATTCTTGACAGAGAGCCAGAAGGGTACTGGTGCTCCAGCGGGTATTCTCATTTTACGATTCTGTGAATGAAGCAGTTTTAAAAGTGTTTATAATGAGTAGAGCAATTGAATATAATTATTATAGAAAAATTCATGAAAAAAAGACTGGAAAAATATTGAGAAAAGCAGGAAATCAACGATAACAGCTTCCAGTTGCGAAATTCGGGAAATTGTTGCAACGACGCTCCGCTCGTACGCACCCAGGCGTTGTTTAACAAAATTTTTTGGAGTGCCATTTTTTTCGTTTTTCAAACTTTTCTTTTTCTTTCAGTAATTTTTATTCAATTTTCAGAATATTAGAAGTCAACCATGAGTCGAGGTAATGTTATTTTCGTATTTTTCGAATTCAACATCTGTTTTCAGACACGCCGGCCGAAACAAGCGGAAACAACGAGGACATTTTTGATGTGGAAAAAATTCTCGACCATAAAATCGATGACGGAATACTCAAGCTTTTAGTAATTCGGCTCTTTTTTATCTCGTTCTGAATGTGTTTTGCTTAAAGGTTCGATGGCTAGGGTATGGAGCTGCCGATGATACATGGGAGCCTGAGCTCGATCTGCGAGAGAGTGCCAACGAAGTTGTCAGTGCGTACATGAAGAAAAACAACTGTAAAGACGGCGACGAGCTGTTCGAAAAACTTCAGAAGAAAAAAAAACAGAAGACACCGAAGAAGAGACCCGCGGAGAGTGACGATGATGATGATGAGTCGGTGAAGTCTGATGCTGAGAGTGAGGAAAGCTTCAACACGAAGAAAAGTTCCGCGAAGAAGCAGAAGAGGTCAAAAAAGTAATTTTCAAACAGGATTTCTTTCTCAATAACAGTGATGCAATCCGTTCGCAATTTTCAGGACACCCAGCCAAACTCCCACCTCTTCCAAATCGTCCAAGGTTCCCACAAAAGCTGCCCTCAAGTCTTACGATTCCACCGCGCCCGTTACTCCGAACAATGCGAAGAAGGCGGCGATGGAAGTGCGCGATCTACGACGGACTTGGTTCGAGGAGGAATCCTCTGACGACGAGCCGGAAGGTACTCCGACAGAAGTGGAAAAGATAGCGAACAAGGTGAAACGAAACGAGTCAGTCAAGGCGACGGCCGTGAAAGAGACGGTGGTGAGCGAGAAGAGCAACGTCGTCGTCGCGAGCAATGCCACGGTCAAAACAACGCCAGCACCTGCTCCTCAGACGTCGCAACAGGGCACTTCTTCGAGCAAAGTAAGTCAATTGGCAGCATGCTCAAGCAAAAGTATGTAGAAAATTCAGGTGACGCCGAAACAGAACGGCGTTTCCAATGACACTATCATCAACCTTCCGAGGACACTCATGCCACCGGCGAAACCATCGAAAAAAGAAGGTTCGTCGTATTTTTCCGAGCGTGTTTCTTATTTTGGCTTTCAGAAACGACGTGGTCTGTCCATGGAATCGTCCGTCATGTCGATGAGAAGAACGGAGATCGTACGAAGCTTATTTTGATGGGAAATTCGAAGACTGGAGACCAAAAAGTGCTCGAGCCAGCAGGTAATCGGAATCTGTGTCTTCCGTACCAACCGAATGCATTTCAGATGCGTTCGCTCTCGACAGCTGGGCTCTCACCAAGTACCTTCTTGACCGCTGCGAGTTCTGATTCCACTCCCATTCTCCCAACAAGAAGACCTAAACCGAACTTTTACTTTGTTTCCGCATATCTTGGTTTTCAATCGATATCTTTTTTCTCTCAAAACATTAATTCTGACTCAAAAAGCCGTTCACATTCCATTTTAAACTAAATTAGCAACTATTGGATAATTGTTTTGATTTAATTGAACCACGTTCAAATGCTGTTGCATATTATGAATATGAATGTGTTATTCTTCCTAATGAATGGTTCTCGCAACGCACTGTATTCTGATTTCAATTTCAAGTTGGTTTTGAACCCAAATAATTTTTTTCAAGTTTTGATATCATTTATTTATCTTATCATTCACTTTTTGCAGTAATGCAATCAGGAATGAGTGATCGTCACATGTCGAGTATATTTCCAGAGTGCGATCAGTTGAAGCAGGTATCAAAACCTCCGTGCTCACTCTCTTATCACCCCGTTCAGATCTACGACAAGTGCTTCACAGATTTTTTCCAAAAGTTTATCACCCCCAACTACAGACATCAGTACGCAGTGAATCCCTGTGAAAGGCTACACGACGTGTACAAGCGATGTGTCGAAGAAGTTATCTCCGTCTGAAGAAAAAAACCACAGCATGAATTTCAGAGACTCGCCACGCAAAGACCGTTCGAAATCGACCTGGATGAGATCAGAAAAGAGTACCTGAACACAGACAACGACAAGCTGAAGGACCGGCAGAGCAGTCCGGACGAGTCGAAATGAACCAAAGCAGACCTCGCCGCATCTCGTGATACCACCGATCTTCTTGTATTTATTTCAGCACTGTAAATTATTCGCTGTTATGAATTTAGGTTGTTTTCGTTTCCCTTGTTCGCTTTGTTTTCGTATGTTCCGTCGTTTTCCGGTTAGCATGACACTTAAAATCATTAAACACATTCAACTTCCATTGATTTTCAATTTTTTAACAATTGGTCACAAGCGAACCATTGATACTTGAGTTGCTTCATTGAAAACTTTGTTATCATGTTGAATTCAGATGGATCCCAGCAGTCCAATGTTCCAGATGATGCAGCAGCAGCAGAACCAGCAACAGAGAATGATAGAGCTCAATGAGAAAAATGAAAGAGAAGTATACGTCTCGAAATCAGTCGAGAAATACTTTTATTTTAATTTATAGAAAGCAGCGAAGAAAAAAGAGAAAGAACGGGACGAAGAGAAGCGTCGACAAGAGGACGATAAAATGTTGCAACTGGAGAAGAAGTTGGAGGAATTTCAGGAGAATGCTCGGTTCATTGGGGAGCTCGCATCGAACTTCAACACAAAGTATCAGGACGCTCTTAACGGAAGGATATACTCGCTGGTCAGAGGACTGCAGGATTTGGACAGGATGAAGGGCACTTTCAGCGACAAGAAGGTTCCGCTGGACTTGCTGCCCTATCTGGACGACGGAAAAAATCCCCTGTTGTACTCGAAGCACTGCATGGAGAAGACGTTGGAGAAGAACAAGGCGGTGAGAAATATCCATTGTTTTCGTGTGCAAAATAATGTACATTTAGGTGAATGGAAAGACAGAAATCTACAAAAAGTTCCGTGCACATCTCATCAAAGCGTTCGCCGAAGAAATGCCCGATGTTGTCTATCAGTACCGTAACTTCCGAGATGATCTCGAATTGAGCTGAATAATGATCTCGTTTTTTATAAACTTATTTATTTCATTCATCTTCTGTTCGTTTCTTTGGTGTTGAAAACGCACAAATTATCTTCTAAAATTGGTTATTCTGTGTTTCTTTAACAACTATTCATATCATTCAGATGTCGATCGGGGCAAATGCGGTGATGCAAGTGCAGAACGGCTTCACTGCCAAGCTCATTCGCTTCGTGCCGCACTTCGTAGCCCTCCGACTCAGTTGGACACACAACGATCTTAAAGCGGAAGGCCTCGAAAAGTTCGTGGAGGAGTACCTGCCGGTGATTCGCGAGAACAACCCGCAAGTGAAATACTTTCTCCAACGCTCCCACACGACGTGCGATCCGTTCGTGGTCGGCGAGTACAACTGGCAGCGACACCGCAAGAAGCGGCTCAACTGGAAGTCGAAGGAGCAGGTGCTCTCGATGGTCGAGGAAATGTCGATCGGAGGAGACTATCGTGAAGGTGATTTCTTATCGTTTTACCTATTCGTTAATGCATTTTTCAGGATACAAACGCGGAGTCAATCGTCGTCTGCCACGTGGTCAGGAGCTTTGGGACACTGAGACGATGGGTCACGACGTCTTCCACATGTCCAGCAAGTGGAAGGCTGACGTTTTGGAGGAAGACGAGCTGCCGATCACCGCGAAGACTCACCCGCATTTCACCTTCCGAAAATACTGAATTTTATAGTATTTCTAGCTTTAGATATTTTTTGTTGTTTGGTTGATTAAAAAACATTTGAAAAGCCAAGAAATATATCACACACAAATTCATTTGATCACTGAGCCCATAAATTAAGAACGCTTCTGCTAGCAGTGCTCGCATCCACATCCATTCTCTTCCTTCTTCTCTTCTTTCTCATCCCCTTCACCTCCGTCCTTTTTCTTCTCCGGAAGAGTGTGTCCTCTGCAGTGCTCCGTCTCGTGCTCCTCCGGTTCCCATGTGGAAGGATCGTCCCATCGGCGCGGCGGAGTGTAGATGCAGCAGCAGTTCGACTTGAGACGTCCCATGTGCTCGTTGTCTGAAATTTATTTTCCTGCTCATATACTGAATTTGGATAACAAACCGATTACTCCGGCTCCCCAGGTGACATGCGGACGAGTATCTGGAGCTCTGAGACGCAGAACGAGTTGCTCCGGCTGCTCAGAAGCAGCTTGATGCTGAGTCACAGTGGTGGTCACGGTGGATTGCATTCTTCCTCGTGAAATAAAAAGGAGAATGCGTTTTCGGAACACGAAAATCCACGTGTGGCATTGACACCCGACCTCTCCCTCCATCCACCCTGCCACCGTACTTTTCGCATTGCTAACTTCTGTGTGACAAGTAACAAACGTTGCTCTCGTTCGATTGCTTCCGCCATGACTTCCTCGCTCGGCACCCATCACCTCGCAGAGCTCCAGGAAGGACAGTGCTCCGTCTACTCAGCTCAACCATCCGAGACGAACTGCTCGATCCGAGAGGCAAACGAGATCTCGGCCGTCAACCAACTGCCCGATGAGCTGGCCGACGCGTCCGACTATTCTGCGCCAAAGTCGGAGACCAATGTGACTTTCAGCGAGAACTTCCAACCGTGTCCTACCAGTATGTTTGTTAAAGGGCGCAGTGATAGTTAATGTTTTCCAGTGAACCAGTTCAACATGTCTGTCTACTCTGTTCCAAAATCAGAGACCAATGTGACCATGAAGGACCAGTTCGAGCACTGCAAGGACTGTAAGCATCTGAAAACAATTTAATTATTCCCAAACATAGCAACATTTCAGTGGCCAATGTGGTTTACTCGACGTTCACAGCGCCTCCATCTGAAACCAATGTCACCATGGCTCAGAAGTTCGTCCCGTGCCACGTCATCAACCATCAGGAGCAACAACTGCTCACGGAGTACACTGCGAGAGACGCGGTATTCGACAACCACACGTACGTGCAGCACTTGCAGCGTGTCTTCGACATTCCGGACTCGAAGGTGATCGGACTGCCGGGATCCGACGGCTCTCTCGCGATGGCGATCGACTCGAACGAGTGCCTCATGCACCTCGAAGACTTCCAGCCAATTCCAGTCGACTTTGACAATGTTCTCACTGAGCCAGCATCAGTGGAGAGCTACCTGCTTCACTCAACACGTCAGCACGAAATCTGATTATTTCTCATGTTTTCAATAAAATCGCATCATTGACAACATGTAACAATTTATCATTCAATCAAAATAATCATCGAGATCCACACCCGGTTCGAGAAAGGTTTCCGAGATGCCTTCCAGATCCGTTTTGTTCAGAATCAAGTTCTCCAGCGTCTCCTCCATGTATGTTTCGCCGATCAGGAGAGCTCCGACAATCACATTGTTAACGACAACACACCGGACCAGTTGATCTTCTTCTGTGTCCCTGAAAGTGAACTTCTAACTTTGAAATAAAACCCGGCTGCCACCTCAATACAACTTTCCAACTTCCGATTGGATGTCTCTCAGGTTTATAATCTCCGAGCAGTACAATCTGAAAGAATCGTATTATTTTCCATCATCAAATAACGACGTCTTCTGTCGAACAGCTGTTCAGCTGGTCAGTTGTCGCGGTCTCTGCGCGTCACATTTGAACTCCCTCTCTTTTTGTACACTTTCGCTGCGAGACCACTGCCTGCGCGCGTCGCGGCAAGCGTCGCGTTTCGATAATTTTCGAATTGCCCGCGAGTTCCCTGCCCATTTTTTCGCGATAAAAGGCTCATTCTCGCTACTTTTTCGCTCGAGAATTGTGCACCTTTTTTTGGTGTTTTGTATCCTACAAAACCCAATCAGAAATTCATTATATTGAGTGTTGGCTTCTACGTAACAGAAACGACCCTCTGATCTTCCTAATTACTTTTTTATTTACTCTCTTCTTCACTTATTTACTTTTATCGACTACAGAATGGAAGAGGAACAACTTCTTGATTACGAAGAGGAGCAGGAGGAAATCCAAGACAAGCAGGATGTGGCCGGAGGAGATGCCAAGAAGACCAAGGGTACCTATGCCTCCATCCACTCCTCTGGATTCCGTGATTTCCTTTTGAAACCCGAGATTCTCCGCGCTATTGGAGACTGTGGATTCGAACATCCTTCGGAAGGTTTAAATAATTCCATGATAGTCATTTACAATAAGAATTTCAGTCCAACACGAGTGCATCCCTCAAGCAATCCTCGGAATGGACGTGGTCTGCCAGGCGAAGTCCGGTATGGGTAAGACTGCAGTTTTCGTCATCACTACTCTGCAGCAACTTGAGCCAGTCGATGGAGAGGTAATTTGGAAGGCAACTTCTCCGAACGAAATAAAACATAATTGTAGGTGTCCGTCGTGTGCATGTGCCATACTCGCGAGCTGGCATTCCAGATCTCAAAGGAGTACGAGCGGTTCAGCAAGTACCTTTCAGGAATTAAGGTCGCAGTTTTCTTCGGAGGAATGCCAATCAAGAAGGATGAGGAACGTCTCGCTAATGATTGCCCTCACATCGTCGTCGGAACTCCGGGAAGAATGCTTGCTCTTGCCCGTTCCGGAAAGCTGAAGCTCGACAAGGTCAAGTACTTCGTTCTCGACGAGTGCGATAAGATGATCGGAGATGCTGGTTAGTGACATGCGAACCTTTCAAATACATTTTATAAATTGCTGCAGATATGCGCCGTGACGTTCAAGAAATCGTCAAGATGACTCCTCAACAGAAGCAAGTCATGATGTTCTCTGCTACTCTTCCAAAGGAGCTGCGCGCCGTGTGCAAACGATTCATGCAAGATGTACGCTTTATCAGTGATCCGGAACCAACGGAACCCACACATTTTTTCAAACCTAATTCAAATTCAAAAATACAAGTCATTTGTGTTCCGTGACGCGCAAGAGATGGCCAGGACTTGGTTGGTCAACTAGGTCGAAATTCCGTAGATTCATCTCTCGGATTTCAGATTCTTCTTGTTCGGCCTCTCGATTGCAGCCGCTTTTGTCCCAGGGGGAGGTAGCAGGCACCGCTCAGCGAAGCTGATCGCGAGAAGTCGAAAGACTTGCTGTGAACACGTGGCATGTATTACAAAACAACCCCAATTTCAAGACTCCCTGATCAATGCTGCAGCGCATTTGGATAGAATGTCCCGCATGGTAATTCTCTCTTTTTCAGCCCATGGAGGTGTACGTCGACGACGAGGCCAAGCTGACTCTGCACGGTCTTCAACAACATTACATCAAGCTGAAGGAAGCCGAAAAGAACCGCAAACTCCTGAACCTTCTCGATGCCCTCGAGTTTAATCAAGTCGTCATCTTCGTGAAGGCCGTCAAGCGCTGTGAGGCTCTCCATCAACTGCTCACCGAGCAGAACTTCCCATCGATTGCCATTCACCGACAGATGGCCCAGGAGGAACGTCTCTCGAGATACCAATCGTTCAAGGACTTCCAGGTAAGCAATTTTTAATACTCTTCGAAAATGAATTTTTGACTTGTAGAAGAGAATTCTTGTCGCAACGGATCTTTTCGGCCGAGGAATGGACATCGAGCGCGTCAACATCGTCTTCAACTACGACATGCCGGAGGATTCCGACTCGTACCTTCACAGAGTCGCCCGTGCTGGTCGCTTCGGAACCAAGGGATTGGCTATCACTTTCGTTTCCGATGAGAACGACGCCAAGACCTTGAACAGCGTCCAGGACCGTTTCGACATCAGCATCACCGAGCTCCCAGAAAAAATTGACGTCTCCACCTACATCGAGGGAAGAACCAACTAATTAACCCCTACGAACATGCTCTTCTTGTTTTATCCGGCATTTCCAGAGTACTGTCGTTAAATATTCCTTGTTCCACTTTTATTTATCAAACCTCTTCTTAATGTGGTCTCATTGACATTTTCGTTGTCGTTAACAGTTCCCAACTACGTAAATTATCAACTGTATCATTTTTCCTTCGTGAGTGTTCGGAAATGAATTTTGACTCCACATACTTATTTATACTCACTTTTAGACCAAAGAATGTTGTGCAGTGTGTGAAAATTTCGAAGTACATGTTCTGCATTCTGGCTTCTTCTGCTCCGGCAGCCATAGATCTTCCGCAAACCTCGCCTTGTTGTCGCGCCTGTGTCCAAAGTTGTCTCTGGAAGATGCATTTGGAAGCTAATTCTCAAAATAAATCTAATGAGTCTACTTGGTTCCAAAGAGACGTTGGATCGGGTAAAACGACAGAACAGACGTCTCCGCACGAGAAGACATCAGTCAACGACGTCTCACACGTATCATTCACGACGACGCCCCCGTCGACTTCCAGTCCATTCTGCCACGTCTTCCACTCCCCGCTGTTCGGAATCACTCCTCCCGCCCAGATGACGACGTCTACCGTCAGGGTCTTTGACTTCTGAATATAGTTTCTGTGACCTGCATCGAGTAAAATCAACTACCCCGTTATTTCGGTCAGTGTATTCGATTTCCACCTCATTCTCTGTCGACTTCCAGTTTTCAAACACGCAGTTTCGAAGTATTTCCACAAATCTCTCGCTATTTTTCCCAGTTTTCACCGCTCCGAAATCAATGAAATTACACCAATCAGGTCCGAGGGCAGGGCCTTGAGAAGTCGTTATTCCGGAGGACGACGTGTGAATCAGATGCTTTACCACTCCATCGTGCTTGTTGCCTGAAAATCAGAGTAAAACAATGCGCTCCCCTCCGATAGCACCCTCTGGTCTTCCCCGCAGAAGCCGTTGCTCGATAAACTTCTCGACGTCTTCTGGGAAAAACGAGGCACAGATCCACTTGTCTCTCATCATCCAAGTGATCTGCACATTCTTCAGCTCGTAGAGCAACTCGGTGGCTATTCCTCCATTGCCGACGACCAAAATATGCTCGGTGTTCTCCAACACATTCACGAGCTGACTGGCACTTTGCGTGTCTCGGAGGAAGAGGAACCTTGGATCGCTGCCAAGTTCATCCTGATATCGGGGACGGGATCCTGTGGCGATGCACAGTTTGTCGTACTTCATCTGTTTCCCGCTTTCCAACGTGAGCTCTTTCAACTGATCGTTCCAGCCAATAACTTTGTCATTGACGAACATGAACCGTTTGTCCGGGAAGAGCTCCGAGTGGTCGACTTCTCTGACGTCGAACTTCTCACCGTGCTGTCCGACCTAATATGCGAAATGCTCATTCATTTTGTATAGCCGATTACTCACTTTCCGATAGTTTTCCACCGATTTCACAAAACTCGACGAACTAATCATGACTACTTCTAATTCGGGATTTCTATCCAATTTCAATATTTCACCGGCACACGAGACTCCCGCAATTCCAGCTCCAACAATTATATGTCTCATTTTTTCTGAAATTTTAATGAAAAATATCACGAACCGTATTTTACACATTTCTTATTACAGTATTCAAAGACGCGCACCGTTTCGAAAAAAAACGATAGAAATCGTGTACAAGTGTTGCGAAACAGTGTGCCCCACTTGCGAAATTCAAAATAGTAGCGCCGCCCCTTCCCAAATACATTTTTTCCCTCCAAAATGTGTGGTTTCCTGCACGTAAACACAGTTCTCCGCAATGTTTCCCGATCAATCTGTCTTCATAATTTTCTCCTACGCTAACTCTGCTCGTTTCATCGACATTTATCGCAATTTTATATCATCAGATCTCCGTATCTCTCATCATTTTGACGTCATCCTATTTCTCTCCAAAAAGTTGTCGTTGCAACGATTTTTGCCATCGCGTTGTCAATTTTTTTTCATCTGCCTCCAACAATTGACATTCAGATAATGTCTTCTGCGGATAGAATGGACACCTCTGAGGTTGAAGTTCCAAACGACGCACAGGCAGCCCAAAAGACTCCGAAGAGAGATGATCAGCCGGCGACGAGTGCTTCAAGCGCTGTCGCCCATGGGCAGGATGAAGACGTAAGCGAGCAGGTGGAGTTGGCCGCCGAAGACAATGCACCAAAGACTCCGAAAAGAGGCGGCCGCCCACGAAAATTGGTGTCGGCTTCGTCCACCGCAGAGACTGCCACAACTCCGGGAAAGAGAGGCAGAAAACGTAAGGGTAGTGAATCAGTTAACACCACTGTAAACTCTACGTTCAACGAGCCAAAGACTCCAGGACGGAAGGCAGGTTCGTAGCTTCTTCTAACCATCGCCTATTCTAGCAACCCACCTCTAACCTCCACGTTTCAGCTAAAGTGCAGGCTGCCCTTCTTACTTATGACATGTTCGCCCCTTCAATTGTCGGCGATCGTGTGCTGTCCTGTGGAGAAGGAGAGTCTCTCGGACATCCAGGACGTACGACAACCAAGAAACCACGGAAGGTTGACTTCTTCGAGATGGAGGGGTGGAGGCCCCTGCAGGTGGTCGCTGGAGGCGTCCATTCGGCCGTGCTCACTGATGATGGACAAGTTTTCATGTGCGGAATCAACGAGAAGGGAACCGTTCCGGCGGAAGGCGTCGAGATGGAGGGAAGTACCGACGAGTTCACCAAGGTGCCGTTCTCCGACGAGATCACCAAGGAGGGAAAAGTGAGTGACCAGCAAAGGGTGCAGGCGAACGTACAGCCTTCCAGATCGTCATGTTGGCTGCCGGTGCTAGTTTCACTGCTGCGCTCTCCGACCAAGGCTCCGTGATCGCCTGGGGAAACCTGCGCAATTCCAACGGAAACGTCGACGTCCACCCGCTTCTCCATAAGATGCAAGAGGCACCTGTGGTCATCGTCCACCACGATAAACGGAAGATCGTGAAGGTATCAGGATATTGATTTGCTGTTCTTCTGTTTTTCAAGAGGGCTTGTTCATTCGTGTACTTTCCAGATAGCCGCCGGTGAGAATCATTTGGTGATGCTCGATGAGAAGGGCTCAATTCTCACTTTCGGAGACGGCGAGATGGGACAGCTTGGACGTAGTAGCCGTACCAAAACCATCCGCTCGAGTAATATTATTGCCTTTATCATTTACAAGTTCGATCGATTTTCTAGAGTTCATGTGCGATGAATCTGGCGATCATCTCGTGGTTCCCTTGAGATTCAAGTCGAAGAAGTTCTACGACGTGACCGCGAAGAACGTGTTCGCCAGCGGATTCTGGACCATAGTGCACGGCGAAGATGGAAAGTACTACGCTTTCGGATTGAATAACTACGCGCAGCTCGGAATCAAGGTCGACGAAGCGAACGTTGGACAAGACGGCCAGGATAATCGCGAGCTCCGGGTTTTCTTGCCAGCCGAGGCTCCGGCATTCGGAACAAACACGTTCGTTCAAATTGAAGGTGTCCAGCACGTCGTTCTCCTCGACAACGATGGAAATGTGTTCGCGATGGGCAAGAACACTGATAATGCTCTTGGACTGGGCAACTGGACTGGCAAGGACGACCAGCAGCACTGGCTGTACGACTCCCTCCAGAAAGTGGAGTTCGACACGAAGATCGTGGGAGTGTCGGCCAAGTTGGCCACCTCGATCGCGTGGTCCGACGACGGAAAGGCGTTCGCGTGGGGATTCGACACCACTGGACAACTCGGTCTTGGATTGAAGGACGAGGATGAGAAGGTTACAGAAAAACTTTTTTAAAAATCATGTTTTGTATTCAGATGGTTGGAAAGCCAGAAGAGATCAGCTCTGCTCACCTCGACGACTTCTCTATCATCGGCGCGTCCATCTCGGATCAGCATACTCTTATACTCGCCAAGAAAAACTAAATACACCAAAGTTCCTTTTTACTCTCTTTTGTTCTGTTCTGTTGTGTTGCTCACCCGATTTTAAAATTTCACATCTCATTTTTATATTGTCTGTAACATCTTTTTTTATTTGAACGCGAGTTCATTACTTTGACACACTCAGTAGATTTTAGTTCCATTGTTTTCCGCAAGTAAGACATCTCACTTTCCCTACCATTTCTGTCTTTTACCCTTTTCCATTGTCAAGTAGCTTTTATCTTGTACAAGGGAACCCCCTTTCTGGAGTTATTTTCTTGTAAGTGCCCAAATCGGGCTACTATCACTGTGGATAACATCTGGACGACACCCTTTTCTTCAATGTTTTCGAGCTCCAGCATCCTTGTGAAAGTTTCTTAGATTGCCCACCTTCGTTGAATTATATTGGCCTCCTCAAAAGGATAGCCTTATCCCGGCTCTGTTATTTTGCCCATTTCGGAAATGGTTGTAAGATTGTGCTCTCACTGTTTTATAGCTGTTTTAATCCTCTCCTTGAAGGACGAATGAAGTTATAGGGGAAATCGGAGGGAAGTTGCAACACGCCTAAAATTTCGAAAAACGGATTGCCATTTCGACCAGCGCCGTTTCGTTTTTCAACATTTGCTCGCGTGCCCTGTTTACCCACTTATGTGTTTTGTTTCGGACCCACATTATACGGCTCGATTTGAATGCAAATAGACTGCGCCACCTTCCATTCTGCGGATGGTCCCTTTCGGTCAACTCTGCGTTGAAAGCCCTCTAATTGGGTGCCGGAAGGAGCTGCCCTTCTCAGATCACGCGGACTCGTCTTCTGAAGACGTACTCATTTGCCACGTCATCGTGCGACTGTTTGTTCAATATCGCGAAGGTTTCTCATTAAGTTTTTGACTTTGCTCATCTACGCCTTCATTACGGAAATTGAAACGTCTTCGTGTTTTGTTGTGTGTGTGTGCCCCTTACTCATTCATTCTTTCGAAATGTCCTCCAAATCGCTGCCCAACTACGAGCGACCTTCAGAAAACGTCGGCTCATCTGAAGTCGTCAAGCCGGAAGAGACTCCGATCCTCACGATCAGCTCTTCGCACGTCAGTTTCCAACTCCACAGCGACCCGGCTTCTTCGGTTTGTTCAATTCGCTCAAAATGGAAATAACAGTAACCAAAAATCCATGTCATAAGAAGCTCTAATCATAGAAAATAAAAGTTGTGCTCTTCATAGTTCAGAGTAGAGAATTTCTTTATTTCGGAGCTATTGTAAATTAGTTCATTTTTACCATAGGTATTCGAATTATTTCCTCATTACGATATCTTTTCCATAACTTTATATCTTCAATTCTAGCTTAGACGTAAAATCTGAACTTTGAATCAATTTTGTTTACCATTATCTTCCTCTGGCCGGCTCTTCCCCTCCTCCTCCTCCAAAAGAGGCAAACATTCCAAAATCAGGGCTGATGTCACATTTCAGCGTTTAAATTGCATTCCGGCTCTCGCATCAGCACCTGCCCCTTGCCTTTCTTATTTCCCTCGAAACATGAACATATCAGTACGAGCCCTTTCCATGCATAAACCCCTCTATTCTAGAATTTCAGTTCCCGATGGATTTCTTGTCAATCGACGACGACACCTCGCAGTCTTCCTCGGCGGACCGCCCGTTCGACCGGACCTTGTCTCGATACGGACGAAAAGGGTACATAAATCGACAATAGTCAATGAATTCGTAATTGAGACGACGGCATCTCGAGACGTTCGCCTTGTTTTTGCTCTAGTAACTATGCCATTTATGCGAGACCAAAAGTGATCCACGCAGCTCTCCATTCTTCACATTTTCGCTCGTAATCCTTTTTGTGTGACACACGAGAAGTCGTCGTGACACCCGAGAAGAGAAGACGTTGCAAAAGTTTTAGAGTGGGGGCGCCTCTGAATTCCGCCACCTTTCCTTTGTTTAATTAAAGTGCCCACTTCGGCAGGGTTTGTGCACTTGCCACTTCCCATTCAGTCAACTTTTTCACGTATCACTGACTCGGAGCACGTCTTTCAACCAAACTATTCTCATCAAACGCGTTCTTTTACTCTAAAAGTTTCTCTGACCTTTTGGAAAGAGTAGTTTTAAGCAAGTTTTAAAGACGAGTTTGGAATTAGATCTGTTCTGTCTGCAGATAATATTTGATCTCAAACCATAAGTGTTTGATAAGTTCCACATGATATTTTATCAACCTATTTAGTACATTTCAAATACCTACAGCGACAAAAATAAATCAAAACCATACTTATGAAAACGACAATATTTAACTCGCCTTTCTCAATAGTCTTCCGAACCGCCAGAAAAGCTTAATCTTGATGATCAATTGGTTTTTACAGTTCTTGTCGATCTCGGATGCTGTTGGATGAAACGAATATGACAGACCGCAAATCGGTGAGTTCCCAGCTCTATCTGCACTTGATCGTCACTCGTAAATCTCCCCCCTCCCGATTGATTTCTCTCCCGATCCAATTGACAAAATGAGTTGTGTAACATGGCAAAAACACCAATCAACACGGAGACAAGTGTAGACTGGCGTGTTGATGGGCTCATATTCTCTCTTCCCTCGCCCAAAACATGGTGAATCTACAACGGAAAGAGGTAAGATAGGGGAGCCCAATAAATCAGTGGCCAACACAGGCCATAATCATCCGGATGGCTGCCGTTCCACTCTTCTGTTTGTTCCCTCCCATCGTGACTTCCAGAGCGCTTTTGAAAAATGATCTAGCCGCCCTTCCGGCTGATACATTCTTCATTCCCCTTTTCTACCATTATGCCAGCTCCGTTTTATGGGGCTCTCTTCCTTTCGAAAGGGTGCGAAACGAGACGAAACGACCTTTCTTTCTTTGAATTGACGACGTCTTCTGCTTTCCTTTTACTCCGTCTACTTTCCACGGAGAACATCAGCGAATTTTGAAAGGAGCCCGAAAATCGTGGGTGACGTCGAAATGCTTTATTTGGTTGACGGCCCTCTTTTCAAAATTGCAGTTACTTCGTTCTTCTGACCTCTTTTTATAGCATCAAGGCAATTCCATTCGAATAATGAGATGGACTTTGCGAAAGTTCTTAGATTCCCTGGAGGTCTACACTGACTACAGTAGGACAATCGAAAAATCAGATATTTAATAGAGCTCGCTGCGATATTAAATTTACATGATACGAATTATGATTATTACGGATAATTACGAAGAATAAACTTGAAAATAGAAAATGTGCAAGAATTAGAATATTACAGTACGAGCTTGACTTGGAAATTGTAAAGTTAAACATTTATCACAATCTAGTAAACTTTGAGCTAAAGTTAAACTTTCCATAAAATGATAAATCAATTCGATTGTTTCCATGCTTCATTTGTATCCAAAAAACTGACAGAATAGTATCATTTTTGCAAGAAGAGGCGATGAGTAGATTCGCAACGTTAACTGCCCCAATGAGCCGTGACATCCGAATGCAGTTTGCAGTCTGAGAAGAAAACAGTCAATCAAACACCATTGCTCAATTGAATTTCCCTTCCCTTCATAAGTGGCGGGACTATTCAAAAGAAGTTTTTGTCTGTCGAGTCTCTCTCAACACTCGAAACATTTGCTCATTCCGTATCTTTCCTTCGTTATTTTCATTCGCACTATTCTCCAAATTATTCAGCATGGATCCTGCCCTCCTTGCATTTTTCAAACCTGCAGAAATGGCGAGCGCCCAAAGGAGAGAGGTGAGTGTGCCACATCATCAATCATCCGAAGACGTTCCTCCACTCTCCTTCCTCTCCTTCCTCTTGAGACTTCGCCAATTTAACTGGTGGCTCCCGATTACTCCCTCAACCCAATCCAATTGTCTATACCTATCTTCTCTTTTCCGTGTTTCCCTTCTGAATCCAATCCCTCGCTTCCTTCTAGCACACCTTCTAATCGCTGCCGGTTGTGCCAATCATTTTCGCTTTCCTCAAACAAATGTTTCTTTGTGCTTTGTCTTCATACTTTACCACATTTTCCCTTCGGATTCTGAAGATTTATGGTTCCTTCACTTTCATTCTATTTTTATTTCTTTAATTCACATTTAAGACCTTCTCTATTTTTGACTCATCGTTTCAGATTTTTTAATCATCTTTTCAAAATCTTTGCTAAATATTCATGTCATATTAGACTCAGTTCCAATCAATTCTTCATTCAATGATTTTGAATAGTACGTTTTGAAAACAATTTATGAAATGCAAAGAGAACCTAGTAACAGTAACGACCATACGGTAGCTGTATCCCCTCATTCTGTGATTATCAGGTAAGCTCAATGAGTTCGTTGCAATTTCCCAAAGTTCAATTGTCCTTTTCCCACTTGGTATTCCACATCTGTTTTCCATTTTCACTCGTTCCCTTTACTCGACCTTCTTATAATTCAATTGGTTTTCTGATCAAAATAAGTATACTGACAGACAGATTAAGCTCCTAGGTGGAACTTGGTCAAGAATGTTTGAAAGTGCATCAATAATTCACGCTCAATTTCACGTGCTCACCAGACCCCCAGTCTACTGTAGATTTATGAGCAGCCGCAAACCTAACTTTGGAACCCTTTTCTGCCACCTAATATGTTATTTCCTCCGTTTTTTGTTAATCGTCGTCCGCAACCACCAAAAAAGAACACTCACTTCAGTCTTGGTACTAGCTTCTGACGACAGATGGCGGGAGATATCCACCCGAAAAAGTTGCTGCTCAAGACAAAGGTAATTGCTCGGCTACCAGCTCTGCCACGTCATCCGATACGTGACATGTTCTGTGTTGTCCGCTGTGAAACACGATCTCCCCCCGAGAGATTCACCCTGCACTTTCTTGATCTGTAACCAAAACCAAACGCCCTAGAAGATCCCATTAGGCGGCGTCACGACCATGTCATAAGAGGCTCCCCCATTCGGGACGGTGTTAATGGGAACAAGCCGCCCAAAATCGTTTCTCTTCCAAATTCCATTCCGACCCTTTCTGTCGCTGTTCAGCTGCTCGCTCCGTTTTTTCCGTGCTCCGCCATCGAGCCCTGAGCCCCCCTCGTCCATTTTGGGAGCAACACAACACAGGAATTAGTATTTTTGCTCTTTGTGAGCCCCTCTTCCGAAGGGAACCAACTCTATCAGTCGTGTCCTGAAGACGTCGTACTTTCGGGTCGGAATGCGCGCCTCGATTTACCGGAGGGCCCGGGAGAACTCCAATGAGACGTCGTTGGTAAGTCTATTCTGTTTTTTTTACTGCTTTGATTTTTAAATTAATAAATTGCATTTTGAGAACGTGTCCTGAATCTATACTGAATTTCAATAATCGTAATAAAACAGACTATTGTTTGCACTATCTTCTTTCTCAAAAAAATAAACTGGAATCTATTGTCTCCTGAATACTCGAGTGTTAGCCGATCGAGTAGATTTCCATCCCCTTCTATATATCTTCTTCTATCCCTCTTTGAACATTCCTGCAACTTCTCCGTTCGACACTTGATCCCTCTTGTTCTTCAATTCCTTCACTTTTTACAAACCCATAAGTGAGTTACAAATGACCCAATTGTAAAGTTCCCGAGGAGGATGTTTCCATCTGGCTCATTATCCGTGCTTAAGAGCTCCAGCAATTCCACTGAAATTCGATCCGTTCTCTTCTCCTCCGCCAGACTTCTTTCCTCGTTTCTTCCAGCCGAAAGTTTTGTGGCCATCGGCAGTCCACTCACAAAGTGATGATATCATTTATAAATACCCTCGCCTCCCGATGCTCCCTGATGGGCTCCCGGCAGAGTGTAATCCTGTCAAAATACCCTTCACATTTCTTTCACACTTTTGCTCGAGAACTCTAAACGACGGCGAGTAGAGCGATCATGAAAGTGGCGAAGGAGCAAACCCATTTGCATTCCATCCATCCTCGGATGATTTATAGACCTAGTGCACAACTTTTTGATATTTCCTCTTGCTCCACAGATAACTTTTTGGTGGAAGCGAAAGGCGAGGGGATTCGCTGCTTTTTGTGCCCCGCAGCGCCTCTTAAACAAATCGAATCACGGCGGGTTGTTCGTGTCGAAAAGGCCTTTCTCGCGTACTCTTTTCTATATCGGCAACCTGAATCAAAACGAGTCATGTTTTAATTATGTTTTCCCCTTCACCATTAGGCCACGCCCCCTTCTCTCCGTCTCCGACGCGATGCAGCAAGTTATGCAGTAAGACTAATCAAAAAACTTATGAGAAGAACAAAGAGATGAACGAATAAAATAAACGACTTGAGAAAAGTTTAGCTCATTTTGTTGTGTGTCGTCCTGTGCTCTTTTCTTTTACTTCTTCCTTCTCTTCTAGAAAAACGCGCCTTCGTTTTCTCGCTTTCTGCTCGTTTAGAAGATGCTCCTCCTCCTCCTACTTTTAAGCTCATCAACTAAAAAGGAGCAAGTTCGCCTCACTTCTTGACTTTCTTTTTCTTCATGACCTTAATGGAAGAAGAAATGAGGGCGAGCGAAGAGGCGTCTCCTGTTTTTGCGGCGATTCATTCGAAACTAAACCACCGTGGATTAGTTTATGCAACATCATTACTCGTCGTCGCCGTGAGCCGTCACTACCACCTCGAGCCATCCTTTTTCTCAACTTTTTCCCCCATTTCTCTCCCTTTAATCCCAAACTTACACTATCGTGCTCGGTTGAGAAATGACCCAAGGAGCTACTGAAAAACTACTCATCAGCCAGACCGGGTCGTTCACATTTGACCGGTTCCCAAAAAAGAGCTTTCCCAGAGGAATTTGAAGGGATAATCTGCGAACGGATACATCTCCCTTTTCCGTCAACTCGGGCCCATCCATCTAAAAATGTGGGCCTTATTGGCGACTTCCTGCATATCAAAAGTGCCCTCCAATTCGTTTTTATTCAAAGAGGTGGCCGTCACTTGCAGATGGACTCTTCTGCTCTTTTCTGGTTCACTTCATTTCATTTCCGGTTTAAAAAAAGAGGTGCCAAATAGTGCTTTTTGGCTCTTTTTCGTCATCCTAAGAACCCCAAATTCTAGAGAATAAGGATCACAGTTGGCCACACCCCGGGAAAATAGAGAATCGACCCCCTCCCACCCCATGCCATTTCATTATCCTCCCATTTTCATTAATCTTTTTTCAGTCCTGGATGGACACAGAACATCGGGTGATTCTGAATGTCGGAGGCATCCGACATGAAACCTACAGTCACGTGCTCAAGAAGATCCCCGCCACGCGGCTCTCGAGACTGACTCCCAACCTCGCCAACTACGACCCGGTGCTCAACGAGTACTTCTTCGACAGGCACCCGGGCGTGTTCTCAATGATTCTCAACTACTACAGAACTGGTGGGTATGTAAATCGAATCAAAACGCAATATTTTCCTTCAAGGTAAACTTCATTATCCCACAAATGTTTGCGGCCCGCTTTTCGAGGAAGAACTTGAGTTTTGGGGTCTCGATGCCAATCAAGTAGGTTTTCAGTGGAAATTATGCGAGAGGAGAGAGAGTAGGAATTTGATTAGGTGGCCTCGAAATGGCAAACGGCTAATGGAAATAGGAGTCAAAAACAAAAGTTATTTTTTAGGTTGAGCCGTGCTGCTGGATGACTTACACACAACACAGAGACACGCAGGATACGCTGGCGGTCATCGAATCACTCGACTTGGACGGAGATCCTCCCACTCAAGAAGAGGTAGATTTGATGTAAATGCCCCCGGGCGAGAGCTGGAAACAATTAACACGTCCAATATCATACATGTTTCTCTTCAAAGATCGCAAAAAAGTTCGGATGGGAAGACGACTACTACACGGGAAACATGTCCCAATGGCAGACACTGAAGCCACGCATCTGGGCACTGTTCGACGAGCCGTGGAGTTCGAAGTACGCTCGGGTAAGTGCACTTCTGACTCTCTGTGTTCCCTCCTCATGTTGCACGCGGATTCATCCCGGGAGAGCAACTTTGCACGCATTGCTCTCTTATCTAACCCTCATTTAGTTGGAATGCCTAGTCGGTTATCTTCTCGAAACGTATCCCTCTCTTTTCCATTCGGGCCCATCGTGGACGTTCCCTCCGTTTATTCAGATCATTTCATTCATCTCCGTAGCTTTCATTCTTGCTTCCACGTGTTCCTTCATCCTGAAGACCGATCCGTCGTTTCAGATTCCAGATATTGATGGTGAGAATACTTTTCCATTTCTGAAATAGAAGACAGTTTATAGTGTTCTACTCATTACGAGTCGTAGATGAGAATGGGTTCAAAAACTACCACAAGACGATAGGAACGGACAAGCCGTTGACGTCTCCACATCCATACTTCTTCTATGTGGACCTCATCTGCAACATCTGGTTCACCATCGAACTTGTAAACTTTTTCGATGCACTCCACCATGTTTTCTATTGAGTCATTTTCAGCTGATTCGCAGTTTGTTCTGCCCGTCGTTCCACAAATTCGTGAGGTCCCCTCTCACAATTATCGACGTCATCTCGACTGGCGCCTTCTTTTTTGAGTCCCTTCTCCATGCGATTCTTATTCAAACCGGTAACAGAAACTAAAAAAAACTTGGATAGGTAACTGGTCGAATTCCAGGATCTCTTGTGACGTTGGACTTTCTCTCGATGATCTGCGTGCTCAGGTTATTCAAACTCACCCAACACTTTTCTGGGTTGAAGATTTTGATTCAGACATTCAAGGTATTCCTTCAAGTCTTAAATCAAAAGGTTATCATTTGGATTTCAGGCGTCTGCTCAAGAGCTCTTTCTCCTAGTCTTCTTCGTCATCCTGGCCATAGTCATCTTCGCAGCGCTCGTTTATTACGCGGAAAGGAGCCAGTCGAACAGGGACAACCAGTTCACGAGCATCCCTCTGGGACTCTGGTGGTTCGTATCCTCACATTCACACTTCTTCTCCGTCAGCAAGTAACATCATTATTACAGGAGTCTGGTGACAATCTCCACAGTTGGGTTCGGTGACATGGTGCCCAAGACGTACCTAGGCATGCTGGTGGGATCCCTGTGTGCTCTGATGGGTGTGCTCACCATCGCCCTCCCCGTTCCCGTCATCGTCTCCAACTTCTCCAATCTGTATTCCCACTCGCAAGCTAGAGCTAAACTGCCAAAGAAGAGGAGGAGAGTTTTGCAGGTGATTTTTGTTTTTCTTTCGCAGATACCGAACAACGAAAACAGAAAACAACAAAGTGTCACAAAAAGAAATAATAACTGAAAATAGGAGAGTTCTAGGGGTTTTCCGGATATGCTCTCTATTGGTCTTTTACAGGCACACGAAGTGAAGCCCGCTTTATTGGGAGTGAAGCAGCACCATGGAAAGCACAGGAAAAAGAGCTCATCGGCCACATTCAACCAGCCTCCCGCCTCGTTTAAGAACGCGAACGGAGGGACCTCTCTCCACGAGAACGCCTCCTCGAAACTGATGGCGTAGATCCATTACGATCATCCTTCTCTGCAATCGGGTCTCACTGATAACTATACACGCAAACATTGATTGATTCGTGATAATAATGATGAAAATAATAATAATATTGATACAAATTACCGCCAATCTTTGGAGTATTCTCAGTTTGTTTGTGTCATTTAGTTGCCGGAGGTGAGTGACAGACCGTCTGGCCACAGTGTCCGTGTCCTCGTTTTCTAGGGCCACTCGGTCTGTCAGTGCATGTTTTACGGGCTGATATACGGATCCTTTACTCGACTCACTAACATTTTGAGCGTTTCCATTTCAATCTGCTTTTGACATTCATTGAAACCGTTCCATCGTTCCCTTGTCTGACGTCCTTTCTGAGAATAAACAAGTGCTGCGAACGCACGTTTTCTGATTCCACCCGATATTACAGGTCATCTCAGTCGTCAACATCTTCTTCGTCATCATCTCAATCGTGTGTTTCTGTCTTAAAACTCACCCCTCGTTTCGCATTCCCGACATTGACATCTCGACGAATATCACGGGCGTTCCTGGCAAAGGGATCCAGATGAACACGATATACGTGGGCAAGAAGGCAACCAGGTTTATCAATAAGGCAGTTAATTTTAATTTCCATTTGTTTTCAGAGCTCACCCGTCGTTCTTCTACGTGGAACTGCTCTCGAACATCTGGTTCTCTGGAGAGTTCCTGACTCGCATGATCTTCTGTCCCAACGTGGCGATATTCCTGAAGACCCCCGTCAATATTATCGACTTCATCGCCACCGTCTCCTTCTACATCGACTGGGCTCTCGATCGAGCACTTTCCGGATCGAATCGGGACTCTGTTGAATTCTTCTCAATCATCAGAATTCTCCGTCTTTTCAAACTCACTCAACATTCCACCGGTCTCAAGATTCTCATCCAGACTTTCAAAGCGTCAGCTCAAGAACTCTTTCTTCTTGTATTTTTCGTCCTTCTTGGTATCGTGATATTCGCTGCACTCGTTTACTACGCGGAGCGGGTGGAGCACAACGAGGAGAACCAGTTCTCTTCGATCCCGGTGGGCCTTTGGTGGGCAGTCATCACTATTTGTACAATTGGCTTTGGGGATTTGGTGAGCATATTTAAAGCCAGTCTAACATCACTTATTCAAAGAATTAAGGTCCCCCAGACATCGTTGGGCCGCCTTGTCGGATCGGTGTGTGCTCTGATGGGTGTGCTCACGATTGCTCTTCCAGTTCCCGTCATCGTTTCCAATTTCGCCATGTTCTATTCTCATGCTCAGGCCAGGTAATTTGTTCGTTCCGTAAAATTGTTTATTTGAGCTTGTGGTCTATTCGAGTTTGTACACGTTTAGACGTCACAACTATCAATTGAATTTCTAGTCTGGGTGTGCAAAATATTATTCCTTTTTGTAGTCTCTCGATTCAGATCAAAGCTGCCAAAGAAGAGAAGGAGAGTCCTGCAGCCGCATGAGATCCAGAAGCCAGTGATCGGGAGGAGCACGACTGCAGTCATGATCAGTGCTCTCACTCAAAGGGGCCCTGTCGGCGGAAGTGGAAGTGGAGGGTCCAACCCCTCCGATGGTCGGTTCCTTAGTTCCCGAATAGAATCTCACAGTCTTCTTCAGGAAACCCCCTCTCCGCATTCTCGGCAACTCCCTTGTTGGTGTGTCCGGATGGACCGAAACCTCGTAAGATGAGCGACAAGAACGGGGGAAATCCGCCGGCCGTGTCGCAAAACAACGTGTCGAAAGCGAGCAAGCTGATTTGAGCCCAATCTGCTGCCCCTGCGAACCCTCTCCGCCATATCCGTTTCCATATGACAATTGACAACCATAATGAAACTTAATTTATTTCCATTTTCCAGCAGCAAGACACACTTGCCCTTTACCTAAAGAGCAGCAGAGCACAAGTCACTCTAGTCTTGTTTTTGCATTTCCCGAACTCCCACTCACAACAACAGAATGTCATTTGATTCTCTCCTCCCAGTAATATTTGGTTATTTTAGAAGAAAAACAATCTTGAACCAGAAATATGCACAAGGAAACTAAAATTTGCACTTTTTCGGAGTTCTGCGAAGCCATTAAAACTTTGCAAGTTAACCTATTGAACTCCCAAAGGTTCTTTCTCTGTTTCACTTCACCCACTAAATTTAGTTTATTGAATCAGTATCGGTGACAGAATGGACAAAACGGAAGTAATGTTTGTTGCGGGTTCGAGCATTCATTCGTTTATCCAATTAATTAGAGGGGAATTCGGGCCGACTCATCGAAATTCGGTGCGTAAAGATCTTTCGAGAAGAAGAAAAAAGTGAAAACGGTGTGGGCGAGAATGGAAAACATGTGTGGGAAGGTCTACCGGTGTGATGAGCGAATCTCAAGTGCTCGCTGGTTTTCAGTGACGGCTCCACCGAGTCGTACAGCTCCTTCAAATGTTGTTCTGATAATTTATTTTCTTTCAGAAAACAGGGTATTTTCAATTGACAGTTTCAATATTCCATTTCTCGACTTTACTTCACATTTACAATTAGAAGAGTGCCAGAAGCTTCTACAGGTTACTGTTGCTCAAATCTTTTCCAGCATCAAGAATATTTCCGAATCCACCGTTCCATAAATCAGAAGACACAATGACACCATATTCCGAGACGACGTCATCTGACCTCACACAACATGTGCCGCCCCGACAAGGCCCGCCCCTTTTCATCACATTTTAACAAGACGCCTTCTGCTCCATGTTTCTGCAAACTCATCAGTGGGGGCCCGCCTGCAGGAGCTCGTTAAAACGGGGAACTTTCAGTATCCGTCAGAGTGACGCATTATTTTCTGATGTTTACCGTATTTTGTTCGTTTCTCCTCCGTTCCAGAAGCCATAAGTGGCACATTTTGATTAGCTTTTCGATGATTTCTGCGGTGTTTCTTTGTTTTCGATGGATCGACCAATACACACAGCAGATCATTGTCAGAGATCATCATTTGAAACGATTGAAAGTAATAAAAGAAGTTAGTGAAGCCGATCTGGAGTTGTATGTTCTGTGGATTGTTTTTACCTTTCCAACTCAATTATTCACCGGCAGTTCGTTTTAGTGCTCTTCTACGTGTCAAAGGACCTCTTCCGTGCCCCCTCCATAAAACCCCAATTCATTTCGCCTTCCCCTATTAGCAAGGACACTTCGATTCCAATTAGCATCGCCGCTTCCCTCCTTGCTCCGCACACCCGTTTTGTCGTTTCTTTGACTCCATTAATCTGCCGTCGACTCTCTTTCCCCGACACTCTTTTATTGCATTGCTCCGTTCGTAGTACTGATCGTATTCCGGATAATCTCATAGACTCGCCGGTATACGGTAGAGAGATCATAGCAGAAAGCTCTAAATGCCACCCTCTTTTCCAAACGCAACCGAGTGTAAACTAGCAGGAAGTTCATTTAGAGTTGTCTGTCACGCTGTCCATCCATTTGTTATTTTGTACTCTTCTTCAGAAGACGTTCGATCTCTTTAAAGATTCTGAAGGTGTCACCGAGACACGAACGCCTTCACAACTGTCCGAAAATAGAAAAAGTAGCGGGATGCTCGTGCTGTTCTCTACCATTCTCCAAAGATGAATGGCGTGGGGTTTTACTGGTGTTTGATACTTTTGGGCCCAATCTCGGATAATCGTCATGCTCCTTTTTTTTATAAATTTGTATTTTTGGAACTCAAGCTGGAGTTTGTGCAGATGATTTCCAATGTGACCTTGATCTGGTTGAGATCCGGATATCAACTTAAAATTGAATCAAAAGTAGATTATTCAATGACTCAATAGAATGTGTGTAAGTCATTCAAAGTAACGCTTCCCACTGAACCCAATCGTGTCTCTTTTGTGATCATTGTGACACCGAGACATGTTCGACCTGATTGGTACCAGAACTTCTCTAGTGCTATGAATCAGCTCCACTTGATCGTGCACTCGGCCGAAAACTTGATTACCGCGGACAGGAGATGAGTGGGTTCGTTAGTTCGAGAGAAAAAGGCACAAGGGAAATCTTACTAGTAATTTTTTCCAATTAGCACCCTTTCCCGGTGAGGGAAGGCAAATCAAGGTTTATTTTTTCATCGTTCAAACATCGAGGCATCTCAAAGGGAAATCGATCCCCTGTGGGTAAAGAAGGGAGCTAGGAAGAAGAAAGAGAAAAGAGCAAAAAGTTAATTGCAATCTAATAATTGGCACACTTGGCCACCTCCAAGGGCATCGTCAATGACGTCGACATCTTGAACCCATTACTTTTGTTTACACTAGACACATCCCCTTTTCTGGAAAAACGTCTTCTTTCTGTGCAATCACGTATTTTTGAAAAGCACGAACCGCCACCCAGCCGATCTTAATGGGATTTTAGCCGATTTTGTTTACCGAGCTGCACACGGTCAGTGCGTACTCTGGGCGGGTGCAGAACACTTTCCCAAATAGAGCTCATTGCTAAACAGCTAACTGAAGGAAACTTTATCGATGATCTGTAAAATTAAGAAAGTTTGCGATAGGCTCCTCTTTTGTGTCTAACTTGAAGGTCTTTATGTATTCTCAAATAGTGCCCAGTCTAGATTGACGAGCACTTCTTCGAATCTGATCCACGAGAGCCGTTCATCACTCCAATTGTCAGGAGAGTGTTTACCTCACTTTTCTAAATTGGGTAACATCTGAAAGAGACAGTGTGACGTTTAATGGAGGACATTCCCGCCATTTCGGAATTCACCTGTCCCGGTTTGTGAGCTTCCTGCTGCACCACCTTCCACCTTCCAATGAGCAACATACACTTTCCGAGTCAGTGCTCCTTCCCCAAAATCCGAATGCTCCTTGGTTCCTTATTGGCTTTCCCGTTGCTCCATTCCATCCATTATTCTTTCCTTGTCTCTTCTTCTCCAGACGGGATAATGATGATTGGATGCGATAAATGAAGTCTTTGACAAACATGGTGTCGCGCGTCCCATAATGAAAACTTTGTCCCGCTTCCATATTGTTTTGCATCACTCTCTTTTTTCAGCCACTGTGCATAATGAAAAAGGGACGAGAGAGAGTGTACTTTTCAATCCACATTACTATTCCAACGGGTAGTTAAAGTCCAAACTGCTGTAAGAGAACGTTCTCTTTCCCCTCGGGGAGTCAGAGTACACTCGTGCCCACATATTATCATCATTACATGTCTATCGCTTATTCAGAGCTCTTTTTTGTTTAAAAACATGATAACGAAGTAACCCATTCTTTCGCTTGACATCAGAAGTAATGAGTAACACCTCAAAAGAAGCTAATCTTCTCTCTCCACTCTGCACTCGATTTATGGGCTAAAAGAGGGCAAAAAACAAGGATGTATTTGTCCTGAAATGGAAGTGATGCAAAGAGATTACAACTGTCACATGGAAGTTCTCTGCCTAATCTTTCAAAGTTTCTTTGACTTTCACACTCGAGTGTGGTTTGCACACGAGGTAATGGGATCAGTGGCGGGTATTTATGGCATTCCGAGAATACTCAATTACCCACTTCTTACGAATATTCCCCTCGATCAGAAAGATCGGCACATTCTGATCGAAGAATTTGGTTGGAAACTTGGAAAATAAGAGGTTGAAGGCGTCACGAAATGAAAAAGAATTTCTTGTGATTTGAAATTCGTTGAAAGTTGACCTTATTACCACAAATAGGAATGTTCGGTCTAGAAGGTTCAATGAACCTGTTCCGATAGATCGGAATGTGTTCCAGATCACGTTCACTTCGGATTAGCAACTTATTCATCACTGATACGTGATATTTTCATTGAGAACTTCTGTTGAAAAGTGTTCTCTTATCAGAAAAAGTTTGTAAAGCTCTTCCCGAATAGATGTCGTCTTTAATTTCAATATCGCAGATTCAGAAAACACCGAACGCCTTCATTTCAACTTTACGTGCAGTGTTTTTCTTCCCTGATTTATTATCCATTCTCGTTGGGAAATACAGAATACATAAGTCTCCTTCTCGAAGCAGTGCACGCCTTCTGAACCCCCTTCCACACACGTCATCACTATTTTAATTTTCCGATAGTTATTATCTATGTCAAAGATCGAGTATACTTCACTTTTCCCTCTCCCTCTCTCTTTGTCATCAGGAGGCGTGGCCGGGGAAGGAGGAGCCGTCGCGTGCTCTTTTCGCAAAAATAGGTGACGCCCCCTGGTTCCCACCTGGTGGAAATGAAGACGAATTCATTCTCCTCTTCCCCCTCTCTCTCTGTCCATCCAAACATATTGTTTCAGTTTTATTACGCCCAGATGAGCTTCTTTCTCTTTCATTTTCGCTCTACTTTCGTTTCTTCCAACTCTCCAGAGTTCGTCGAATTCGGAACACAATGTGTTCTGTTCGAGAAGCTCATGAATTTGTAAACGTCGTCTGAATCTGACGTTCCGCATAAATACACGTCCCCTCTGTCTCTAAGCTGACTCAGAGCCCCTCTCAGTCCGCTTACCCTCTTGAGCCGGATCACTTCTGGTCCACTTGGATCGAGATGTGATTTCTGATTGAATGTGATAATGGAGCAATCACTTGGAAAGGAATCTCGTGATTATTCTCCTGTCCGTTCAACTGGAAATAGATTCATTTCTGTCAGCTGAGCACAAAGTAGCCAAATATGAATGTCTCCCCGAAAGAGTGCCTCATTTCGAGTTCCTCCCAGCCACTTATAAGCTATAGCAACCTATTTATAGCAGACTGTGTAACCGAAACGAAGCTCAAAAGATTAAAACGCCCTTCTCTAGTCGCTTCCGTCATCGTTCTGAAGTGGGCGGAGCCAAATTGTGAATCCGTTGCAGGTAATCCACTCTCTCCTCCCGCGGAACATGAGCTGCATCTCGACTCTCCTGGTACTCCTCGCCACCATCCTCATTACGTGTAATGCGTGAGTCCCTTCTTTTCTTTCCCTTTTCCATTGGCTCGCTTCCAGATTCTACGTCAACCCCGACTACTACTACGTCGAACAGTTGCCCACGATGAAAAAGTCCGGACAGTTGAGAGCACTCGCCGGCTCACGGAACTGTTTCTTCTCGCCCGTCAACTGCATCATCACCCACGACATCAACTCGTACCGAAAGCTCGCCAAGGGCTCTAGCTACGCCTGAACACTCCCGAACTCTCCTTCATTTATCACTTCGCCAAGCTCCTTTTTCTCCTTCCGTTCCGTTTGTGTGTGTCGCTTAGTCCGTTCGATGATGATGATGATGATGACAATAAATAAAAAGACTTGTTTATCTTATGAAGCAATTTAAAAAACAAAACAAAAAAAAAATTGTGGATTCGGGTCGGAGACGGCGTGCAAAACGGGACAAACAGAATATGAGAACGGTAGAAAGAAAGAAAGCAAGCACACACTTCTTGAGGATCACTCGACAAATTTGAGACGTGTATTGCTCAACTACTCAATTAAAACTCAACATACAAACGGGGGTAGAGAGATTACGGATAGGGGAGCAAACTGTAGAATGTAACAATATTTGCCAAAAGCGGAAACAATAAAGAAAAATGGGGGAGATTATGAGTGACAAACTGCTTCATTAGGCGCTTCTCATTGTGGATGAAGGAAGTGATTAGCGAACAGACATCACCTGAAAAACATGACTTTCTGAAGAAAACTTTCACTTCACTAAGCCTCAGTCTATGAGTGTTCTATTTAGACGATCGAAAAGCATGTATGAATTTTGATTTTCACGTTATACTTTTTGAATTTGCACTTGGTCGAAAAGCCACAGAACACACTTTGCATTAGTGAACTTTTGAAAGCCGCCTGTGTGGGCAGCGCCGGAAACGTTTGCATTTCCGCCCACAATAATGATGACATACAAATCACATCAGATTTATAAAGATTCAAGCTGATGAGAGCTTCCGTTCATCTATAGTCACTTACGATGTCATCAATCTTGAGAATGGAACGGACGCATTCCGACGCCTGCTTGATAGCAGAAGACGTGACGAGAAGTGGCTGAACGACGTCTTCCTCGAGCATATCGGTGACATATCCCTGCAAATGAGACCACCTTATCAGATTCTGCATGGACACCCCGCTCTTAATTAGACTCGCTTCAATTCAAAAACACAAAATCTAAGGGATTGTAGGGATGAAATGGCAAAGAAATACCACGGTGTCATTAATTTTTAATGTCAGAAGGACTACAAATGAGTGCTTTCTTCGCAAACAAAAATAGAATCTGCGAACAAATGGTGGGATCGGGAATCAGAAATCTTACCTTTCGCACATTCACTCCGTAAGAGCTGTTTCCATTGGCGTGGTTGTTTCTCAGTTCGGTGACAGTATGGATCGGGGAGAGTCCAGCGTTCTCGGCCAAAGTATATGGAACGAGCTCGAGGGCGTCGGCGAATGCTCTCCAGCAATACTGTGTAGCTCCATGCTGAGTTTGGGCCAAAGCGCGAAGTTTCACAGCGATTTCCATTTCAGGAGCACCTCCTCCTGGGAGAAGAGCCTTCTTTTTGACGAGACATCTAATAACGCAAAGTGCATCATGGAGTGAGCGGTCAGCCTCCTCGAGCACGAGCTTGTTGGATCCTCGGATGAGAATCGAAACGGCGTGTCCTGGGTTCTGCACTCCGGTGACCTTGATAACCTTTCCGTCTCCCCCGGTTGGAATCTCCTCCACGAGATCGGCGGATCCAAGGCACTCTGCGTTGAAATGATCGACGGATGCAACTGGACGACAGCCGAGGATCTTCGAGTAGAACTCGATGTCCTCACGCTCGATATCCTTGATGCACATAATCTTCATCTTGGCGAGGAAGTGGAGGGCGAGCTCGTTGACGGCGTCTCTGAGGATGCTTTTCTGGATCAGGAGCACGTTGCATCCGGCGGCCTTGATCTGCTTGCAAATTTCAAGAAGATATTGTCGTTCCTCTTTCAAGGCACGGTCCATCTGAGCGTAATCCGTAATGATGACTTGGTTTTCCATCTGAAACAATTGTTTTCAATGATTAACATGATTAAGTGAACTAACGTCGGTTTTTGGCGGACTGATCTGGAATTGAATAAGTCCAATCTTCGCCTTCTCGATTCTGGTTGGAGCACCACGACCCATAGTTTTCTGGTCAATCAAAGCTCCCTCAATGAGTTCCGACTCCTCGACAGTGTCTCCCATTTTCTTGATGATTTTGATCATCTTCAAATTGACGTTCGAATCGTTCTCGGAGTTGATGATCTTCTTCACGGCATTGACAGCCATTGGAGCAAGGAGCCACGAGTGTTGAGAAACCACTTTCGAGTTGAGCGAAGTGGTGGCCATCTTGTTGAGAAGAGCGTCATTGGAGAGGTCAACTGGAGAGCTCATTCCCTCGAGAATCTTCTCGGCTTCAGCCGCCGCGCTCTGGAAAGCCTCGGAGATTGTAGTTGGGTGGATTCCCTTGGACAGAAGGTTCTGGGCAGCGTCGAGGAAAGCTCCGGCCATGACGACAACTGTCGTCGTACCATCTCCAGCCTCAATGTCCTGCGCCTTGGAGAGTTCGACGAGCATCTTAGCAGTCGGGTGAATAACACTCATTTGGTTGAGAATGGTGGCTCCGTCGTTGGTGATCGTGACGTCGCCGTTTCCGGACTGAATCATCTTGTCCATTCCACGTGGTCCCAAAGAAGTACGGACAGCATCAGCGACAGCTTTGGCAGCAACAATGTTACTATAATAGTTTTTTCAATTAAGCGCAGATTTTCAAAATTTTTACCTGTTGCGAACACTTTCCGGCTTGTCCTTGTCTTTAAAGTTGCGTTCGCGTCCCGAAGCTGAAGCTCTGGCAGCAGAAGCGGCGGATGGAACTGCTGGCGCCATCTTAAAACCACGAATATTTCATAAGTGTGAAAACGCCATCCAAGCACTGCGGACGGTTCGAGAAAACGGCCAGCCAATAATAAAAGATACAAAATCTGATAATTATTAAAAATTAAAAACTTTTTGTTAGAAAAGCTTCCGGAAAATGGGTTTCAATGTTCGATTCGTTCTTCGCTTTAAATTTTCAAAGAGAGCCAGAAAAATCCGCGAGAGACCGTAGTTTTGCTGCGAAAATGCGAGATCGTGGCGAGACCCGGCGCGTAGCAGATAGGTACCTCCCTTTAAACTTCACAACGAAAAAATTTTTTGTCCAATTTTGAGCCTGTTTTTCACTGATTTTTGATAATTTCGATTAATTTCACTTATTTTTTGTCGAAATATTAAAAAAGGCACATATTCTTACTATAATTTAATAAAACTCTTTCCTCATACTTGTGATTTTCGATATAATTCGATATTTAACGAAATTTTAATTTCAGGTTCCCAACTCGATCACAAAATGGCAAAATATTGCTTGAGTAAGTTTTTTAAAATCTACTATAATGAAAATTATTATGATTTGGTTCAGAAAAAACCAGTAAAAGAGTCAGTTGTGCTAAACGGTACAAGATCGAGAAGAAAGTGCGTGATCACAACAGAAAGGTGAAGAAGGAGGCGAAGAAAAATGGTATGGCTGAGATTGAAAGTTTTGTTTAACAATTTTTCATTGTTCAGGAACGGCTCACAAAAAGGAGAAGGCTATCAGTGTGCCGAACTCATGCCCGTTCAAAGAGGAAATTCTTATTCAAGCAGAGCAAGAGCGTGAGAAGATCAAGGCTCGCCAGGAGGCTGCCAAGGAAGCCGCCAAATTGCACCGTATGGAGAAGAGGAAAATGAATTTGCCAGCGAACTTCGAGTCAATGGTCAATAAGGCTTCGAAGCAGGGTGCTGATTTCGACAAAAAGGCGGCGGCGGCCGCTGAGCAGGAAAAATTCAACACTCTCGATGATAAAACTATCAAAGCTTACGCTAGTGAAGTCAGAAAAACCATCGAAATCGCCGACGTCATCATTCAAGTTCTCGACGCCAGAGACCCACTCGGAAGTCGCAGCAAATCGGTCGAAGAGCAAGTTCTCAGGGGCGGCAAACGACTCGTACTTCTGCTGAATAAAATTGATCTTGTGCCACGTGAGAATGTGCAGAAATGGCTCGAACATCTTCGTGGACAGTTCCCAACCATCGCTTTCAAGGCGTCCACTCAGGAGCAAAAGTCGAATATTGTACGTTGAAATTTGTCAAGTTATATTCTAGAGTCAAGCTTGCAGGGTCGTTTCAACAGCGCCATTCTCAACAATACCGAGACGTCGAAGTGTGTTGGAGCTGACATCGTGATGAAGATCCTCGCCAACTACTGCAGAAACAAGGATATCAAGACGAGCATCCGTGTCGGAGTTGTTGGGTTCCCAAACGTCGGTAAAAGCAGTGTGATCAACAGCTTGAAGAGAAGAAAGGCCTGCAATGTTGGCAACCTGCCAGGAATCACAAAAGAGATGCAGGAAGTCGAGCTCGACAAGAACATCCGTCTCATCGATTCCCCTGGAGTTATCCTCGCCAGCCAGAAGGATCTCGATCCTATTGAAGTTGCTCTCAAAAACGCGATCCGCGTCGACAACCTTCTTGACCCCATTGCTCCGGTCCACGCCATCCTTCGTCGTTGTAGCAAGCAGACGGTAAGTACAATCTCGCCTATGTTTTGATCAGTGTATTGTCTTCAGCTTATGCTCCACTACAACTTGGCTGACTTCAACTCTGTCGATCAATTCCTTGCGCAGTTGGCTCGTCGCATCGGTAAGCTTCGTCGCGGAGCTCGGCCAGATATGAACGCTGCCGCCAAGAGAGTTCTCAATGACTGGAACACTGGAAAGTTGAGATACTACACTCACCCACCAGAGCAGGGAACCAAGATCGACACCGTCGAGGTGCCGGCCGAAGTTGTCTCGCAGTTCAGCAAGGAGTTCGATATCGATGCGATCGCTGACATGCAGAACGAGATAGTTGAGGGGCTCCCTATGGAGAGTGACATTGTTGCGCCACACAATTCGGATGAGGAGGACGACGAGGTCGAAGAAATGGAGACCGAGAGCACTCAGAAACAGACGGTGACGAGTGGCCGCAAAGTGAAGGGACCGACTGTCGACGACGACAAGCCAGTGCTTCCAGAGAGTCTCGCTCTCAAGGGAAATGTGCAGTTGAACAAACTGATCAAGACGGCCATCAAGAAGCAGAAGAAGAAGGCGAAAAAGACAGCCAACCGCGCCGACAAACTGTCCGATTCACTCGGTAGCATGCTTGGCGGAGACGCAATGGAAATGTAAACGGACTTGATATTCTCTTACTCTTCAAGAGCCTTTTTTGTTATTTTTTTTTCTTCTGAATTCGTTTTGTTCTCTGTTATCACCATTTTCTGTTTTTGTTACGCTTCCATAAAGTTTTAAAATGTGTTCTCCCAATACAATGGGATCGTCAATTGGCATGAATCCACGAATAGCTACTTGTTGAGAATCTTGGAAAGAATGGTGAATACTTGAAAAGTATCGAACGATCCGTTGCGATGAATCCATTCATTTCGACAGTTGCAGAATGTTGAATCGATCGGCGAGTTCTCTGGCCTTTAGTCAAGTGAGGTCGGTGTCTTCCAAGTACCCACGTCCCACTCCACGACACTTCAAGTGAGTTCACAAGACCCCAATTGTCCCAAATAGTCTCACGTATGCAGACGTCGTTTGTTCGAAGCAGCTCTGATGCCTGAACTGCCACCCACCGTGAGCTCTTGCATCCCGCCTGGACTCATCAAGAAAGAGCACACTCTCAAATCAAATGAGGTCGACTAAATTGGCTCTCTTTTCACTAACTGTTCATTTCAGTACTCTGACGTCGAGCTGGCTCTCGCGAGACTCGTGAAGAAGTGGATGGTGCAGGAGGAGTTCCAGGTGATGGCCGTCTGTCAGTTCTTGCCTGTCCCCGGACGAACTCTTTGGTTCGCCAAAAACCAGTTGAGATCCAAGAACATTGAGTTCCGAAGCTATGGAAATAAAATTATGAAGAAGGTGTTTGAAAGTAAGCTTTTTTGAAATGCCAAGCAAACATGTTTTGTTCAGAAACCCCGATGTCTTCACTCGACGCTGTATTCGTTGGATCGAATGCAATTCTTCTGGCAAAAGACGTTTCGGCCCTCAAGACCATCCTTCAGGAAACGGACAAACTCAACTGGATCGAGCCGCTCGTTCTGATGGTCAATGATCGGATCGTCGACATGCCGGAGGCTCGGAAGTTGGCCAAGCTCTCTTCCCTGGAAGACCTCCGAGCCCACACTGTGCAGATTCTCGGACAGCAGGTGGCGGAGGTCACCATCTCACTGGACACTGCCATACGCCACCTTCCATCGCTTCTCGATTCGCACACTTCTAATCAGCAGAAGCAGAACGAGTGATTACTTTCAATTTTGTAAAGGATGTAGCGTAGTTCATTGTTTTTATTATTTTTTGATATCATAAAATGGCAATTGAAAAATCTAACAACATCTCGTTAACAGACCCGGAAAATTGAAAGAAATAACAACTAGAAAGAAGAAATCAACAAGAAAGTTCTAAACTATTGACTTAAATCAAGCGTCTTGCTTTGTCAGCGCAACAATTCTCTTTACATTTTCATAAGTTAAAAATGTAACAATGGCGGCCGGAAGCTGTCGAACATTCGCGATGAGACAGCCCTTCCACAGCCCGACGACTCCTTCGTTCTGCACCGCCTTCAAAGTGGTTCTCCACACGCCTCTCGAGTCGGTGTTATGGTCCTGCATTCTGGTACGGAGCACTTGGTAAGGGAACGTGATCGTGGTGGCGAGGATCTTGGAAGAGGCAGAGGCCACGACGTAGTCGGTTTGGGAAAGGAACGAGTCTTTGGGCAGTCCGCGAGCCTTGCATCGCTGCTCGATCATCCAGGAGTATGCGGCAATCTGCACGGCGCCGTGGGTGGTCCCGATGACTCCCGTCACGAATCCTCGGTAGAGACCGCCCACTCCTTCTTGCTGCACAGTCTGCCGCATGCAATCGAGCATTCCAGAATACTTTTTCGCTTTTTGATTCTCGTATTGAAGGCATAACCTGGAATCTTTTCAAATTTGGTTTATTTTTTCAGTTTTTACTTTTCTCACCTCGTTTTGGTGAGCCAGATCGGATTCGTAATGCACATGATCGCAGATCCAGTGATGCACCCTGACATCAAGTTGTTCGCCAACTCACTTCCAGTCGAGAAGTTTTCGTTTATCTTCGTTTTCAGCGAATTGTACCTTCAACTCACAAGTTTATTTTTGTTGAAAGTGCAAACGAACCATTGGAAATAGAGACCCCACGATAAGGATGCGCCGATGAGACTGGGAGTCCATCCTTGATAAAGACCGCGAAATCCTTCGACTCTGACAATCTTCCGGACTGCGTCTGCATAGCTGGAGTACTGGGGACGGAGTGCATTTCCTTCGTTCGCTGAACGTTTCAATGGATTCTAAATTCTGATGCAATCGACTCACCGGAGAAGCGAATTTTGAGTAGGTCGAAAGGGTGGCAGGCGAGAGTGCTCGTGACGCCGCCACAAAATCCGCCTATTAGATGATCATAGCCACTCAGATCGGGAATTTTCATCATTTCACGAGCTGAAATTGATTAGAATTTATCAGTCGCATTTTGCAAAAAAAAAAATAAATGCGCGTAAAGTTTGGTGTTTCTCGTAAATCGACATGGAAAAAGTCCGCAATTTCAAAAAAGTTTTTTCAGCACGTGCTGAAATGTTTTCAGTTCGCTGCTCCTGGAAAAATTGATTTTCAGCCGATGTAATGTCTCGTAGGAACAACAATTTCAAGCCCTGGAACAGCAGACTATCGGCAGGAGGAGCGAACAGGACGAACATCCGCGGTCAGACCAGGAGACAGTACGAGCCCGGTGATGAATTCGCTCACCATCAGCTGAGCAACCCGGATGTGATGCCAAGGTACTCCAGCTTCCGCCCGCTAAACAGCCACTTCACGATGGCACCAAGAAGGCGTTCTCCAGAACGTGAGTTAGCCCACAACAGTCAAGTGCTCATAAATTGCTCAGAATTCAGTCACTGGGACCCTCCTCCCTCTCTCCCAGTTCAACGTCCACCTCGTCGAGATGATTATCGTTACGTGGCTCCTCAAGAAAGAGTAATTACAGTATCCTCACAGCAAAATAATCATCTTTCAGGAACGATCTCCTGAATTTCTACTCGACTCGAAGGGAAGACCTATTCCCAAAAAAGGAATGTTCCTGAATGCAAAGCATTCAGAGGTTGTGCCACCGAATATTGATGAGGAGCAAATCAGAAGGACCGAGGAGATGATTCGAAGAATAGCAGGGCCCTCGAGACAGACAGACTACGACTACCAGAACAATTATGGGTCAAATGAGCTGCGTGATAAAATTCGACAAGTGGTTTACGATATGGGAGTGCCTGACGAGTACCGCGCTCGTGCACCATCTCCTTTGGAACGTTATGAATCGACAGCTCCCAGAAGAAGATCGATGGATCCTTACGTTCAGAACGGTAGACGACAGTCCTACAGGAGAGATGTAATAGAAGAAGATGAAGAGGAGGACAACTCCGTGTTTGAGACACAGCCCACTAAAAAACGTAGGAAGATTCCGACGGAAGAACGAGAAGAGAGTCGTCCTGGAACATCTACATCTGTCAGAGTTCACAGCAGAAGTCAAAGGAAGAGAAGTATAGAAGAACAAAAAGAGAAAAGGAGGAAAAGGACGGAAGAAGAGTCCAGTGACGAGGAATGTTCTCTCCAGAAGTCCTTGAATTCGAGCGGCCGAAGTTTGGCTTCGAAAACAAAAGGTATCCAAATAGAGCAAGAAAGTGTTCATCCCGATTTCAGAAGATCGACCGAACACGTCTCGTGGAAGCAGGAACTCTTCGATTGTGCTCCCACCCAGCCCTCAGTATTCGAAGGATCCAGACGAGGATGACAATTGGCGAAACTCCCTTCAATATATGAGCAAATCGTACGAAAAGTTTACTCGGTTAAAACATAACCGAAATAATTTGCAGAGAAGGCGCTGGAGCTGCGTTGTTTTCTAGGATAGGATCGGCGATTCCATCTCTTCCACTGAAAGACAACACGCGGGACAACTACTCGAAAGTGGCCACAATGTTTCTGAACAAGAGCATTAAAGAAATGGTTCGAGCACAGTGATAGTAATTCGAATAAATTGAGGATGTTTCAGAATCAGACGAAAGAAAATGGAAAGCGAAAAGAAACCCTCCAGGCGCAGATAATGAACATGAGCACAATATGGCCAAGGATGGAGGGTTCTCCAGAAGTGTTGAAGACTCCTCGGCCCACTCTGATAAACGAAGTGTCCAAAATTCAACACCCACACAATATGACGCACGCCATCGAAATGGACGAGTCACTGTTCAGAAACTCCAAGTTCTTCGAGGAGGTCGCAGGAAAGACGAAGGAGAGGGCCCGGATGGCCCCTCCAGCCTTCCAGTCGTCTCCGAAAAGCAACGATGTCTTTCGATCAGATGAAGGATTCACAATGCCCAGTTCTATTCGGAAGACTCAGAGTTTCATTCAGAATATGAACAGATTAAATGACGACGAGGAAGAGGAAGAGCCTCCGTCCAGACATGAGACAATGGACGATTATATTGCTCGCGGAGCATCTCAGCTAACGTTTTCCAAGTCTCCAGGCAAGAGGAATTTATACATTCGATTAATCCAAACATAATTTCAGATGTATTCCCTTCGAGTTCGAAAGCATCTCATTCCCAACACAACCTGTCAGCGAACACTTCCAGGAGATCGAATGTCATCGAACATACTCCCCGTCAGAATAGTTCGTATCGCGAGAAGACGAGAGATGATCCTGCGATCGCAGAGAAGAGTGAGTTACACATGTTTTTGTCCATCTGAATTCGTGATTTCAGCCAGTCTCCATCTGAACAGTTGCTTTCAAATCAGCGCAGTTCGGAAAAAGTCTTCGCAGAAAAACGCAATGCTGGATTTCGACGAGGAAACGCAGAAAATGTTCGAAGACGCCTTCGGCCACGAAGAGAGAAATGAGGAAGGGCCGGAGCAGAATAAGGAAAAATTCTCCTTCCGGCTATGAGCTCAATGACTTTTTATTCGCATGTGTCGTGTTATATAATTCTTCCTGTTATTTGTGATCTTTTTAATGAATACATTTATTGATTACTCCCATCTACTTCACTACTGTATTTTATATCAAAGATTCAAATCGGCGTCTGCAGTCCGGTCTGCACGTCGGCCACAATTCTGTCGTCGTCCTCGTCGAAGAACGCAGATCCAGCGGATCCTGGAGACTGCTGGGACAGGCGATTGGGACGTTGCGAGTGGGAAATAGTCTGCCTGAAAGAAAAAGAAGCGAAAACATGGAGAGGTGGGGGTGAACGACTGACATGAGAGTCCTGTCTCTGTACAGATCCTGACTCATCTTGCGATGGTTGGCCATGTTCAGATGACGTACAATCTTCGGGTTGTAGCACTTCGGGTCGGAAACCATTCGGACGAGGAACGATCTGTGAGGGGAACGAGTGACTATCAGTGCGACTGATTCATTCAACAAAGCAATTCACAGGAAAAATGAGAAGATTAACAATCACAAAGTAGATTGGGAGCATGCGGTGTGAATATTTACGGGAGAAAGGGAGCGGATTAGTTCTACACATGCAACTAGTAATAATATAAAAATAAACACAATGCGTACGACGACTATGACGAAACCAAGATGGGCGATTTGCATTCCGGATCATTCGCAATCAACGGGTCGGAGAACACAAGCGGAGGAGGCGTGGACTGGTACCTCTTCTTGGCGAGACTCTCGTGCTGCTTTTGAGCCAGAATCTCCTCTTTCGATAGTTGACGTTCCAGACGTTGCATCGGTTCGGCCGAATTCTGAACAAACGATTTTGTGATTGTCATTTAAAATTCGGATACCTGTCTCACAAGATTTGTGTCGGGAGTTTCCGAAATGTTGAGATCGGCCACCATCTCTTCAAGCGCGACGGCTTCTTCGTCCTCTTCTGCAATCGCTGCCTTCACACTGTCGTCTGAAAGTATCTCTTGAAACCGTAACTAATTAATGTGTTCTTACGGAGAACGTGCTGCGCAGCCTGTGCAATGATGTCATAAGCGACCTCGATGTCCTTGTCAGTCGCGTTCTCAGCACAAACGCAGAAGCGGATGACGAAGCGGTCCCCGAGAGAAGCGGGAACCATGTGGATACGTCCGGACGCATTTAGTCTTGTCAGAAGGGTCTGGTTGAGCTCGTCATCACCCTGAAATCCAACTTTAACTAAGAAAAAGTAGAGACGTTATTTACCTTCATTCTGAAGCAAACCAGTCCCATGATGACCTCGTTGACAATCTCGAATTTGGCGTCTGCTTTCAGAAGGGTCTCCATCTTCTTGGCTAGTCTGACGTGCTCACGGATGTACTTCTGGAGCCCGTCGATGCCATACATCCGGATGACGAACCACAGTTTCAGGGAACGGAAGCGACGACTCAATGGGATTCCCCAGTGACGGTAATCAATCGACTTGTCTGAATATACGCTTTCAACGAAAACACCGAAAATTCAGCTTACCCATCCAACTATGTTGAAGGTAGAGAGGGTCCACTACAAGAGCCTGAGTGAGTTTGAAGCGGTCACGAACCCTGAAAGACTCAATTTGAAACAGAAACAATATATCACGTTACCACATAGTGCTGCAATCGAAGTTGATGAGCAGCCATTTGTTTGGATTCGTGTTGAACGACATCGCGTACTCGATGCCATTCATCAGAGGACGGAACTCCGGACAGATGAATGCGGAACCGGAATACGCGGCATCCACGTGAAGCCACAGTCTAAAAGTTAAGTCTTCTGGTGATAAAGCATTCCAGTGTGAGGTTCACATATTTGAAGTGACAATTGAATGTCTGAACTCACTCGTTTTCGTTGCAGATTGGTCCAATCTCAGAGAGCACGTCGAAAGAGCAGCAAGAAGTGGTTCCTAAAGTGGTGGAGACGAAGAACGGGATGAGTCCGAGGTTGCGGTCCTCCTGGATCGCGTTGCGTAGAGTGTCTCCGCGGAGACGGAACTTGGAGTCCGTCTCCAAAATCCTCAACTTCACCATTCCGATCATGCACGCCTTCTCGACAGAAGAGTGAGCTTCCTTCGAGCAGTAGGCGATGAGCTTCGAGAGCAGCAGGCCTTCCTCGACGAACGGAAAGCGCTGTCTCAACTCCTTCATCACCTCGAATCTCGCGGCTAGAAGGGTGACGAAGTTGCACTCCGAGGCGCTCGACTGGATCACACCACCTCCTTTTCCGTTCTCAGTCAGAGGAAGGAACTCTTTCGGCAGTCCGATCATCTTTCCGAACCAATCTAGCATGATCAGCTCCAACTCGGTCATTGCTGGACATGCCGCCTGAAATTATAACATGGACCGAGAATATTTTAACTGGAATACCCATGAGAATCCGACGCAGCCAATTGCATCGCTGAGCATGTCAGCGATGATCGAAGGGAACGAATTTCCAGCAGGGAAGTAGGCGTGGAATCTCGGGTGTTGCCAGTGGGTGATGCCCGGCATTATCAGCTTCTCGAAGTCCTCCATGACCGACTCGAAAGACTCGGGAGTGTTCGGCGCCTCCGAAGGAATCAGATCCTTCAGATATCCAGGTTCGATAGCAGGCACTACCCGTCTCTTCTGGATATTCTCCAGGTAATCGACGATGTAGTCGACAGTTTCCTTTCCGTACTGTCGGAACTCATCACGGCTCATTCCTGGAACTGTACTCGATCAGAAAGAAAGGAAAGTAGTGAACGAACCGTTGTTAGCGGATTGGCGGGGGTCCTCTACAGTAGGCGTCACGTCCATCGTCGGCGGCGAAGGGATTGTAGTCGGAGTGGAGCTGCTGCCCGTCGGAGGTTGCTCGCTCATCGGTGTGGATCCTTGAAAAGCAATCAAAATTTGAAGAGGGCTTGACGAGAAACTCGAAATGACTTACTGGCCGGAGAGAGCGAGTTGCGGATGCGATTCGTCTTCTCCTGGCAGTAACTGTTCAGGTTTTTGAGTGCCTCTCCAATCCCGTAAACCATTGGGGCGGGTCCTTTCACTTCTCGCACACTTAATTGGCCAATCGGGACTCTAGCACAATTTATGCCCACCTTTTCCCTGGAACTAATGCATTTTTTAATGGTTATGGGTTTGGGAAAGGAACTTTTTCGGAATAGCGATGGCGTTTAAATGCACATTAGTCTTGAGAAAAATATTTTCAGGAAAAAAATGATGAAGCAGAATCAATCAAAACATGTTGCCAAAGTCAAAAAAAAAATGAAAAAATAAGAAATTTTGAATATAAATTCGAAATTCGAATTTTCCCGCTTCTTTTTGCTACAGTAATCTTCAAAGGAACATGATGGATATTGTCAGTGTTCAATACGGTTGTTTTTTTCAAACTCGAATTGTAGAAACCGTTCATTCAGAAGCGATATTTTAGAAATATGAATGCAAAAAGAGACAGACAAGCACAAATAGATCATGAAAACATACAACTTCTTATAATAACCGATGACGTCTTCACGAGTCGAAATGACTACGGTAGCGGCAATTTCGGCGAGTGTGCAATTGACATCGAACCACTTAGAGCAGGGGTGCTCTTGACGTTTAATAGGATTCAGAATAACAGCGGGAAAGTAGAAGAGGGCGGGGAACTGCGATCCGGGCACTGACTGACTTGTGCGATGTATTTTATATCGTGAAAACGGCTATGTCTGAAACGTAATGGAAGCCCATTTGGAATATGTGGAAGTAAAACCTAATCAAACATGTACAAATTGCAATATCACACAGAACCATCAAATGATCATCAGTAAAAGCTCCATAATTGATATTTCAGAAACCGATTAAAGATTGAAAGAAAGAGACTAATCATCAACATCAATCACTGATCCTTATGGGTTGATCACAAATTCGTTCTGAACACGTACTTTGTCCTCCACTTTTCGTTCCAAGTTCTCCGAGGAACCTGACCCCCGATACTCGATTGAATAGAGGAATTAAGCGGATGTTTCGACAGTACACACCTACCTGAACCGACGTAATCTGTGCCCGTCCCCCCATCCACTCGCATCGACGTGTGCCCATCTGTTTGCTTTTTTTCAATGTTTCCAAATCCTTTCCCTTTTTTTTCCTCCATCTTACTGACTTGATTCCTATTGTATCCCTCCACAATCCAGTTGTCATTGTCAGTGCTTTATTCTGATTTTCTAGATGACGTTCATCTGGATCGTCGTCTCCCTGTTTGCAGGAGTCTACTGTCAGACTGCCAACATCATCGAGATACCGATTCCGACTGTAAGTGATGTTTGACATCTTCTTCACAACCACCGTACTTTTCAGAATGCCCCTCAGTCGTCGACGTCGTGCACTACTGTAAGTTTAATTGCCGTCTGGCGAGACGTCTTTATGTTATAGGCCACTTGGCTGGCGTGGTCGGACTGGTCGACGTGCTCCGACCAGTGTGGGTCGTGCGGTGTTCAGATGAGAACGCGGACGTGTCTCACCACGGATTCGACGTGTACTTGTTCCGGGTAACTTTCAGTTGATTGTCGCTGGTTTTGGGAAACCAGTTTAGAAGTGATAAATTGTTCAGGGAACAGCCATTCTCCCATTCAGACTACCAGATCTCTGACATAGATCCCTCCTAAAGTCTAGTCATTTCAGGGGCTCAACGGGTGTCCAATACTGCAACCTGGACATCTGCAGGTACCCGAGGACAACGTGTTGCAACAATTTCAGAGTGACCTCTTACTTGGGAAGGTTCTCATGTCTCAATGCTACTGCGCTTCTTGGAAAATAATCATGCTTGGGGTTGGGGAAATGAGAGAGAAACCATTTCAATGAAAAGTGTGTTATATAATAATTTTATTTATGAATGATTTTGTGAGAGATCTTGAGTAGTAGCACAACACCAAAGGCATCTTGTTAACAGAAACGCAATATGGTTCAAACACTGTTCCCACTCGTCAGCGAGTGTTGATACATTGAACTGGTTGAAGGCGGATTATCGGGCACAAACTACCATTTCACATTTTGTGCACCACCGACTCCTCGTCACTGCTTCCCTTGCCGCTGTCCATCTCCTTCCGGTCCATCCGCTGCGACTCTTCCAACAGATGATCGAGGACGCTGCCTTCGAAAAGAATTTGCGGACGTTCGACCGTTGACTCCTGCAACTTGTTTACTACCTCCTTGTTTAGATTCCGACGGCAGATTACAGACGAATGACTCGTGCGCAACCAGTCGTTGGAGTGCGAAGAACACGAGACTCACGTGGAATGGCTCGACGGTGTCTATTCTGATGTTGGTGACGAACTCCTCGCTCTGGTGTCTTCTCGGCTCGTTGCTCGACGACTCGATGGTCTCGGGTGCTTCCGCTGGGTTTTCGACGACTTCCGGCAGACTCAAGTCCAAATTCATCATGGCTGCTGATGACTTTGACTTCTTGAGCTTCAACTTCTCGGAGAGTCTCTTGATGGTGGCCATCGGTCCCGACTCTTTCTTCTCGCAGTTCTCCTTGATCATCTTCTGAGCAGCTGCCTTGATGATCACATTCTTCCACATGTCATCTGGGTTCAAAGTGGGAGACAACGGCGCGCCGTTGATCAGAATACGTCCTTCTGGAGTATATCTGAAAACGAACTGTCATTTCCATAAAAAGAGGACACCACTCACGTTCTCGATTGGTTGCTCCGTTTCCTCGGTTCGTAGAGACTGCTCTGTCGTGCGGCTGCATAGAACTCGACCGAAGACTCGGCGCCACTATTCATCATTCCGATCATTTTTCTGAAATGTGAATTCGTCACGAATCCCGTTCGGTTTGAGTAGGAGACGAAATCAGAAGATGGTGGTGGCTAGAGAAATTTCGTAACTTTCGGAAGAGGAGGTCAAATGGAAGGAGAAGAGGAGCGTCTTGGAGGGAGGGCGCAGAAAACACGTCTCGCATTTTTGATAGAAGACGTTGTATTTTTGGAGGAGACTAGTGGAAAGAGACGCAGAGAAGCGAAACGGTTTATCAGATCAATGGAAGTTCTGGAATGACAAATAGGAAGGGAGGAACGTATCCAGATGAATATGATGGAGATGATTTGCAGCGGATCTCCACTACTTTTATATCGTATTTGGTGCAGGAGGCTACTTTGACGATTCGCCGGGACAGTTCTGATGTTTTTGGCGAATTGGCTGCGGTGGGAAAAAGAAGACGTCAATGAAGACGACGTCATCAAAATTCGATTAGCGTTTCATGAATCAGATGAGGTTGGAAAACGGAGGAGGAGGACCACGTCACGAACCGAGAATAGAAGTCTCGAGAATGCAGCCAACCAGTTTCAGGACAAATTCAATTCATGAATTCAGATGATTTGCAGGAGGTGTCAACAAAAGAGACACTGATCTACGGTTTGCAAGACTGTAAACACGGGGAGTTTGCGAAAAAGATGACGAGGGCGGGCTCTCAGAAAAATGCAATGAGTCATCGAATTAGAGGAAATATTTGGAACGACAGGGTGTCTAGATTGGTTTGACCGTTGACGACAGATACGGAATTCAGAGGGGAAGAAGGAGACACTGCGAATTCTCGCCGTATCAAAGGGCTCGATCTTTAAAGGGAGAAGACACTTTCTACAGATTCGATCATGAACAGGTGGAATGCAGTTGAAATTGAATTTCAGACATTGCCAATAAACAGTTGTAAGTATAAAACTTCCCGGCAGCTGGGAAAACAATCAACAGGTATTTTTGAGCAGTTTTAATAGGATCTTCAAAACGATTCTAATATATTTTTTAATATTGTGAACTTCGATTCAAAGGTTCTGAAAACATAAATTACCGTAGTCCACTTAAGAAATAACATACTTGAAAAGTTTACAGAAAAAAACAGGGTAAAATCTGATTCATAAAAATAAAACAACAGAATGAAATCATGAAAACAAGACATTTTATAAAGATTTAAGATGAGAATGAATGCGTGATTCTGACAGTGATTTTCAAAAGCGATGACAATTGTCACGTGCGTTCTAAGACCTCCTGGTGGAAGTAATCCGACCTATTTAAACAGAGAGTACACGAAAAAAACGTCATGGAAAGGAACTATGAGGAAATGAGGGAGAAACGATCGTAAAGAAGGGAAACCACATCATTTCGCAGAAGACACGATAAGCGGACTGATGTGTAACACACTCGAGAAATTGCGTGGTTGGAGTTTAATTACTGTATGCAAAGTTTGATGGAAGTGTGGTCAAGTAGGGTGAGAAATTGGGCAAAAATTGGGGGAAATCGGATCGAATGGAGACATTCCTCTCGGGATGAAGGCAGAAGAGGAAAAAGGCGGTGCAGATGTCAGAAATCAGAAAGATGGTAATTCAATTTACATTTTGAATTCCGTTGTTGTTTTGGAGTGATCGAACATCGGACAGGACTGAAATGGGAGAGAGGTTGGCATCCGGAAGTTGCTTCTTAACGTCATCAAAAATCTGTTCGTCAATTTTGATAAATGAGACTGATCAAACATGCTTCGTTGAACGTCAGCCTGAAACAGTGAAACGCCAAGCCCTTTGAACATAGTGAGCCTTTAAGAGTAATTCAAATTTGTTCGAAACTAGTGAAAACTATCACATTCCTGATATCAGAAAACTACTAGGAAAGATGTAAGTCAGACCACTTCAGCAATTTTGAAAACTAGTGAGAAATAAGAAGACTGAAAATCAGATTTCGGCTTCATTGACCGATATTCTTCAAGCTTTTAAAAGAAATTTAGAAGTTGAGGCTCCTCAGAACTTCCTGCAAAAATTGTACCTTCATTCTAAAAAATAGGGTACTTTTTAATGAGTCAATAGACAAAAATCAAAACTTTCTTTGTCAAACTATACACATCCTGAATGTTTCCATTTCCCAAACACCTTCTGCAAAGTTGGAAATTGGCAAACTGATATGGAAGTTCCCTCGGAAAACATGATCTCTCTGTGTATGTTTCCAAGGCCATCAAATGATTTGACACCCCGCCGTTTATCACTGACAAAACACTCGAGTTTTCAGAATTACGACGCAGACGCACTTTGATATACTGATACGTTGAATCAGAAAACGTTTCTCAATCCGCTCAGACCACAAACTCCAATTGTGTAGGGTATTCATTTTATTCCCGCCATAAAAAGTATCCTTTTTCTTACTTTCCTTTCTCTTTTATCGCTCTCCGAATGACTCCTTATCACCGCACATTTTGATCACCGTTCAAACAGTGCCGCCTTCTTGTCCCCGGTGCGTTGGGTCGCCACGCAGCCAATTGATAGGAACACGTGCACCTGGGACACGGGGGAAAATGACGGAGCGAGTACCAAGTGACCAATTGAATTAGCCACATGAGAGAGAAAGTTTCGGTGCCGATATTTGATATCTGCAGATAATTGGAAATTGGAAGTCGAATTTCGGTATGAAGACCAAAAAATCAAGGCTAATGAGGAATTGGAAGAACTGATTATCTTGCAATTTTCTAATAAACTTAAATAAGCACAGGAATATTGCAAACGGAGATCTTGATCTCCATCCACACTACCGTATGATGAGCCAAAAACACTTGTAGAGCGTCAACCAAATACTTTTTCACTCCGCTTTTGGTATCTTTTACGAGTTCTTGAACACATGTTTATTACAAAAAGTGCTAACGTCTTCTGAAAACAGAGTTATTTGACAATGGGGACTGTGAGACAATGTCGTCACCAGACTACTCTCTTCTTCGAATATTCGCCCAATGACAACGAATTCATGAACTTTGCATCACCTCTCCTCGTCGATCACTTGAGATCACTTTCCGCTCGTTTAATCCATTCATTGTTATCCCTCTGTAACCGATCATCACAGTCAGATGTCTTTCCCAAATCAAAACAACTTTTCTTTTTTCACTCTGAAATAGCGTTGAAACCGTTATCTTCGATCTCTTCGAAACACATTGATAACGAGTCGATTTCTCTGCCAACTACGTATTTTTTGGAATCAGAGAGAGAGAGGGAGGAGTTAGTGTCTATCTACCCACGTGTGTCATCGAAATCTTCCCGTTGCCCACCTCCTCCCAATTCGACATGTCCTATAAAACCACGAGACAAGGTCCACTCTGCTCGTTCTCTCCCGTCACACTCTAGTCTTTTTTATCTTTTTGGAGCGTCTAAATAAAAACAACCTTACCTTGGCCAACATCATTCTTACATCAGAATTTGTTATTTTAGACTGAAATGGTCGCTCCACACCGCAAGAAGTCGACTGTCGTCCACCATCATGATCACTCGGTGAGCATCACAAACTCTTTATGATTTTGAAGATTCTTTCCTTCCAGCACGAATCAACGCCTCAAAAAACCCATCATAATAGGGTGAAGGCTGCCGAGAGAAAGAGAACGGCGAGTATCAGCAAAGAAGATGGAATGGAGTACAACAAGAGAGTCCGAAAGCTTCACAAAGCGTTCCTCAATCAGACGGATGCGCACCACGAAGAAGAGAAGCAGAACTCGGGATCCAATAGTGATGGTTATCAATTTTAATTTGAGCGAAACTGTGACGGGTATCATTTCAGTTGAGCTCCCCATCTTGGACCCTGATTGTGATCCGGAAAACCCAAAGAAAGTCACCTTCTCCGAGATCTCAAGTGCCGCGTTCAATATCAAAGATGGAGTTCAAAGAACTCCTTGCAATGTGAGCGAAATTCTCAACTTCTTGTGCATTCGAAAATTGTAAATTTAAGAGATCCCTTCAACTGTCGACCAAATTCGAGATGGACTTGTACTTCAAGAAAGAGTATCTTCAAGTGACCGGATCCTTCAAAGAGCGAGGAGCTCGTTATGCACTCTCCAAGCTCAGTGCGGCGCAGAAGAAGGGAGGAGTGATTGCGGCTAGTGCTGGAAATCATGCTCTCGCTCTGAGTTACCATGGTCAGCAGATGGGCATCCCGGTCACCGTAGTGATGCCCGTCATTGCACCCCTCATGAAAATTCAGTTCTGTAGAAGTCTGGGAGCTACCGTAATCCTTAAAGGAGAAAGTATCGCAGTGGTGAGTGCTGATAAACATGAATAGAATGAGAGATCAAAACAAATTTTTAAAGGCAAAAGACTTCGCTCTGAAGCATGCAAAAGAGAATCATCTGAAGTACATCAATGGATACGATGCTATTGATATTCTCGCAGGACAAGGAACCATTGGTCTCGAGATTCTGGAGCAAGTGCCTGATGTGGACACCATTCTGGTTCCAGTTGGTGGAGGCGGTCTCATTGCTGGAATCGCGGTTGCTGTCAAGACACTGAAGCCAGCTGTTCACATCTATGTTTGTGAACCTCATTAGAAGTCAAGAAATTCCTTTGCTTTTCAGGGAATCGAAGCTGAAACTTGCCCTTCCTTCACAGAAGCGTACGAAGCGGGGCATGTGGTGAATGCGGTTGCAAAGGCGTCTCTTGCCGACGGTCTCGCTGTTCCAAGTGTGGGAGGAAACTCGTTGGAAACGTCGAAGGGCTTGATTGATAAGGTTTGGAGAGACAAGTGGGTCAACTGATAAGAGAATTCTGCAGGTTATCACCGTCAAAGAAGAGAGCATCGCGTTGAGTATCCTGAGACTTCTGGAAGTGGAGAAGGCGGTGGTCGAAGGGGGAGGAGCTGTCGGACTGGCTGCTGTGCTGGAAGGAAAGGTGCCCGAGTTGAAGGGGAAAAAGGTGGTATCGATCCTCTCGGGAGGAAACATTGACACCACTGTGCTCGGAAGATCCATCGAGAGAGGACTCGCTGTGGACGGAAGACTCGTCAGACTCGAGGTGGTCGTCTCGGATAGACCGGGAGGAATCGCCGAGTTGACTACGACCATTGCTCATCTGGGAGCTTCGATCAAGGATATCTTCCACGAAAGAGCGTGGATCTCCACTGATGTGTTCCACGTGAAAGTGAAGGTGGTGGCAGAGACACGTGGAAAGGAGCATGTCGAAGAGATCGAGACTGCGTTGAAGAAGATTTACGATAATGTCATACTTCATTGAAGTGTTTTAACAAAGATATCATTTTCGAAATTAAATACTATAGTAGTTTCCTTATGTTTGCGAACAGCATACCGTTACCGTTGGCTGAAAGAATTATCTTTACATCAGAAAGAAAGAGACAAAACTCACATTGACGCTTTGCTGGCACGAGTAGTTGTACGGACATTGACTGTAAGTGGATGGAGAACACAGCTTCGGGGATCCATTCACCAGCAATGTTTTCCCATTGATACAAACCAGAGAAGAAGCCAACCGACAACACAAAAACTGAGATTGTTGATTGGAAGGAGCACATGAGAAGCCGATCGGACAAGAGGTGTCCAGGACTGCCGAGCATGTTCGGACAGCACTGTCCACTTCGTTTCGATACGGGTTCCAACCTGTCGGACAGGAAAGGTTCTCGGGGATCGGAGTCGAGCCTGACAGCATTGTTTTTTATAGGTTTCCACAGTTAAAACAAACCAGTCAAACAACAGACATCGACGAATGGGTCGTCAGAAGGAGCACAGTCGTATCCAGATGGACACGTGGACACAGAGCTCGTTATCTCACAAGTGTACGTCTCTCCTGCTATCACCTGGTACACGGGTCTTCCGTCTGCACATCCGACTGTGGAGCCAGTGGATCCTTGTCCACAGCACACATAGGTGGCTAGGAGAACGGAGAGTTGGCACGTGTAGCCAGACTGCAACCTGACTGGTTAGAAGTGTCTGAACTGGGTTTTCTTACTGTTGAGCATTGTGTTCCGGGTGTTGTGCACAGCTCCAGTGCTCCATTAGTGATGAGCGCGTTCTGATTATTGGAGCAGATCCGTTGGGAGTTAGCAGAGCGACAGCAGATGAACGCAGAGTTCAATGTGCTTTGCATGCACGAAGAGCCAGTTGGGCATGTGGAAGCAGAGGGACTACATGATATCTGCAATATTCTTTGAAATGATTTCATGATTATAACATTATTGAGCAATTACCGTTCCACCTGTTGAGCTGACAGCTGGAGTAAAATCAGATGGACATGAAGTGGTGGTAGTGGAAGTGGAGCAGCAGATAAACAGGTTAGAGTTAGAGGACTGAATGCACTGGTAACCGGCTATGCAGTTGGTGGGGTTGGTGATGGAGCACTCTACATAGCCGATGGAAGACGTCTGAGCCACTGCGTTGTTGGGACAGATTGGGGTGACTGTGGATGGCTGCGAACAGCAAATGAGCACTCCTGCCGCGTTTGCAGCAGTCACACATATCGAACTGAATGTTTCATTTGTGAATAAACAGGCAAAACGGTGTACCTGGTTGGGCAGTCAGTGTTGGTTCCAACAGAAGTGCAGAACAGATTGGTGCCACTGTTGGCGACCAGCGGATTGGCGTTGTTGGGACACGTGAACGCGGGTTGCTGGCCGAGAGCCGGGAGAAGCAGGACGGCCAAAATGACATTGATCTTCCTGTCGTACATAGCAGTGTGAGAGCATTGTTGTGCGAGACGGTTCAGTGACACATGGCTCGCCGAGCACACTGAGCAGGCCGCGACGAAATTGAATGCAAACAGAGGAGTGACCTGTTTGCCCTGTTCCTCCACACATCCACATGTTTTTCGAATGTTTTCTCAGCTTTTCACCTCTCGCTCAGATCGAATACAATCGACTATATGAGATGAAATGACGCAAAGTTGTGGTTAAGCAACTCCAAATAAGCAGGTGGAAAGAACTGACTAACCTCACGGATACTCTGTTACCACCACATCAACCCCCTTCACAAGCAGCATAAACTAAACTCTCCAAATGATATTCATTGTTAATGGCACTTACACGGTCTGGCTGCCCGTCTACACTCTTCAAGATCATTCCTACAACTCTCACTTTTACCGATTTCTACTCTTCGTCGAGCTTCTTCTATCTGTGGTCGCCCTGATATTCACAGTGACAACAGTCAATGTCGTGACAACATTCCGGGCGTTTCATATCAACTTGAGCTTTCTTCTGGCAGTCGTCATCGGCAGCTGGATGCTATCCCTGGTGTCTCGCACCATGCTCACACCCTATCTCACTGGATTGTGGGATGTGGGTGCGATGTCTGATGAGTATCAGTGCTGGTGGACCGATGACGTCACTCAAATGGCGCCGATCAGATCAATCAGTGAGGGCTGGATTCTGTTTGTGGGAGGCTTCTTGACGTGGTACTACATGTTCATCATGGTCACTTGCCTTTTCATTTTTTCACTCGAACGAACTTTTTCAAGTTACTTCATTAGGTTCGTAATGAGACGAAATTTTAGGAATTCCATTATCTTTTCAGCAATTACGAAACTCTCCCAAGAGCCCACATTTCTGTTCTTCTGGCCATTTTCCAACAAGGAATGGTTTTAGTCATGGACGTCATCTGCTTTTTCAACAAAATCACTTTGGCGCCCGCTATTGCATTCTGTGTTGTGCTGAAGTTGTTGGCAGTTCTGGTAATTTCATGGTAGTCACAGTAAATTCTAACACAGAACGATCACAGACGATATGGGGAAACAGGAAGTACAGCTCAATTATTCTGAAGAGATTTGAGAAGCAGAAGAAAGAAAATCAAATTAAATATTCACTAGGAGCAAAGTTCCAAGCAAAGGAGAACATGAAGGCGTTTGATGTAATTGATTTTGCGAATCAACTTGACACATTTCTTTCCAGTTAACAATCAGGGTGATTATTGTCGGCTTTCTGTTAATTTTCTCAGCGATGCTATGCATCACAGCTTTGAACTACCACTGGATCACTTCATGCGACATCCTCTTGGTTTACACTTTGGAAAACATAGTTCATTTGTGAGTGCCGAATGGTCGAACTGTCACACTAAAACTTTTCCAGAAACCCAATAATAGTGTGTCCTGTCCTGATATTCTCAGTGAGCACATGGAGCAAGTCATTGCTCCATTCAAAATGCAAATGGGTTCGGAAGATAACCAATCTTACTTTCATCGACATCCCTTCTCTTCCCGAGCAGAATACGGATCTGCAGAAGGAGACGGACACGTACTTTATTCAGTTGCAGACTTCTTGGGCTCGGGAACATAAAAAATGATTGGATTGGGTCGACGACTTACTGAATTAACTACTTTTTGATTTTTTGAACGACATTCAATGAATAAGTGTCGTATTGGGTGCAATATTCAACGCAGTTAACAAGAATGTTTCATGCACAATCCTACCACTACTCTGAAAACATCACTCTAAGAGAATAGAGTGAAGATAGCCTTTACTTTGTTTATTCTGATCGACAACTGCCAGTCTAAACTTTTACTTGCCCAAATTATAGCCCTGTTCTCACTTTCTCACTTTCTCTCTCCCTTCAGAGCTGAATGTTCAATTGATCAGTTGACGTGAACAGAAGAATAATAAAAGAATTTGCATCTGTGCGAGAAGGCAGCTGGAAAAGCCCCTCCGTTGGCAAACTCTCCTCTCCCTTTCACTTTATTCATTTTTCTAAAATCTATCAATTGATGATATTTCTGATAGGAAACTACTCAAAAAACTACACTATCTGCTTCCCGTTATTCATTATCCAAGACCATCGAGCTCTGACTTTCCCTTATTCCATGCTCGTGATCATTGAGTTCATTCTAACATTGGGCTCCGTCGGCTATGTGATAAAATGCGCCTATGTTTGCGTGAGGATCAAAAGTTTCCATCGAAACATGACTTTTCTTATCTTTGTCGTTTCAATGCAATGGTTCGAAGCATTGATTTCCAACATCCTAGTGAAACCCTATGAAATTGGTTATTGGCCTATTGGTGGTGAGTTGAGATCAAAAATTGTCATTCGTTGGATTTAGATCGAAAATAATTATCCTTCCTCTTCAAAAGTATAACTCAATTTCATGACCTGTCAGACGTGATCAGTCTCAGCGGGCCTGATTTTTGACTGCCTAAAGTTCAAGAAAATCAATTTATAGAGTTCAACAGGACAACAAAGCAATGGTGGACAGACGACGAGACCAAGATGATTCCTCTGGCCATCTCAGATGTCACTCTCGCCTTTTTCATCGGTGGTTTCATCAAATGGCACTACATCTTATCGATGACTAGCATTTTGATAATTCTCTCACTGGAACGATCTTTCGCCTGCTACTTCTTGAATGATTATGAGAAAAAGACACGGAACGGGCTGTTGTTCTGCATTGTCTTCGGATACCACAGCATCACACTCGTCGCAACCGTCTTCTTCTTTTTCAATGCGGCCCACTTCGCCTTCGGGATGGCCTACATCCTCTCCCCCAACTTGGTGGCTATTCTCATCTTCTGCTACACTCGAAACTTCAACTTGAAAGTAACGAGAGCCATCGAGGACTTCTCGAACCCCCATAATTACTCTCTGGCAGCCAGGTTCCAAGCTAGAGAGAACATCCGCTGCTTCCAGATGATTTCGAACGTCGTGATAGCGGCGCTCTGTATCATTGTGTCGGCGTGTTTCGTGAATCTCGTGATATTCATGGAATGGGCTCCCAGTTTGGACACTTTGTGGAACATGATGTTTGAGAATCTGATCAACTTGTGAGAATTCCCAGGGACAAAATTTGTAGCTTCAATTTCAGGAATCCACTCATTATTTGTCCGACACTGATGCTGTCAGTGGATGCTTGGAAAAAGTTCTCCATCTCGAACTCATTTTGTGCTCGGCTGAAAATGAGAAGAGCAAACAAAGTAAGCACAGTTTCGGAGGGAGAGATGGCTCACGGGAGGAACGAGACGTCGCGGAAGGAGACCGAGGCGTACTTTGATCAATTGAACGCTGCGTGGACTTGATAATGTTATCCCCTTTGTTTTTGAATAACAATTGGTTCCTTTTTTGAGAACTGAGTACATTAAGAGATTGTGATAAACACAAACTACAAAGTCGATTCTAAAAACTCTTGAATTTCTGTGCTCAAAACAGTAACTCTCGTGACCTTTTGTGACCCTATGCTTCGTGGTCATGCACGTGGCACACAATCAACCCGCCCAAAAGAGTAACTAACAAATTAGTTTGAGTTTTGACAAATTCAGAAGAAAAGGAGCTGCAAATAAGGATGAAGCTTGTGAGTCGCTCCCCTCTCTCCGCATACGAAACCGTTTCCAGCTCATCTTCACGTGTGCACTTTTTGCCCTCTCTGCCGCCGGGCCCGCCTCAGTCCACGTGCAAGGAACGCTGTTGTGCCACGGGAAACCGTGGGTCGGAGAAGACGTGCGCGTCTATGAGAAGAACAACTGTGAGTGGAGCACCGCCTTCAGATGACGTGAGAACTTTCCAGTCTTCGCGGACTCTCTTCTGGCCAACGTGACCACCGATGAGAACGGTTTCTTTTCTGTCAAAGCTTCTGCTGGCGAATTTGTAAGTTTTCTTTTTCTCTTCCTCCCACGAGTTCTCAATTCTAGCTGACGAAGCCGAGACCGTACGTCTACATTGTCAACTACTGTGCTCCGTACGGCAGTCCGTCCTGGATGAAATGCGGAAGATCTCTCAAGTTCTACGTGCCGGACTACTTTGTCACCGATGGACACTTGACGAATAGCGTAGGATTGCATGTTTCAATTTCCTTCGTTATAAACTTTCTTTCAGCTCTACGACCTGCAGAAGATCGAACTGACGACGGTGAAGAACGAGAAGCAGGGACTCGAGCGTATCGTGTACTTCGTTTTCGATCACATCGAATGCACCGACGCCTGATCCCTTTCAATTAACCTTTTTAAGCAATAAAAGTGTTCTCTTTTACCGGGGGCTTCCGAATTTTATCAGTTGGTTATCTAGGAGGGTGAGCGGTGTTCCGGGACATCTTTACTTTTTCAAAATTTCACAGGATAAGCTGAAAACTGGGTAAAACGGAACCATTTCAAAACAAAAATAAATAAGGTCAATGAGAATCCAGAGCAATTTAATTCGTGAGAGATGGGCCTCCTCCCATCGGGCTAATGAGCAACTTCAAGCAGTTGTACTTGGGGTTGCTGTGCACTTTGAGTGGCACTCCGAGCTCCGCCTCGATGGCCTCCACGTCTCCGGCAGGGAACGAGAATCCTTCCTGGAGAGCTTTGATGAGATCGGGGATATTTTTTCTGAAATTCAACACATGACTCCGGTTACCCAATCCTACCTTACTTTTCCACAACCACGCATGCGTTCGGTCCGGCGTCGAAAGTGTAAGCCGCCCGCGCTCTTGGCTTATTGAGAATGTGAACCGTGTCCATCAGGAACCACGAGGTCTCGTTCAGATAGCGAATGGGCGGAGTCGTGTCCAGACACAGCGCGTGGAACTGATTGCTGTCGGCCATAATGACCTCGGCCAGCGATGGGAAGTCCTTCGTGTTGAACGCCGTAATGCACTGCTCAACCCGTCTCGGGACCACCTCGGTGATGCGGTAGTGGAGAAGAGGGGACGTTATGGTCGTGCGACGCATTCCCTCCGTCGAGCCGATCTGTTTGCGGTTCTCGTCGAAGACTAGAATCACACAGTAGAGATCGGGCCACGAGGAGGATCCGATTGTCTGAAAGTTCACATCGATTTTTTGAAACAGAAGTTGCAAATTCTCACTTTGGCCATACAGTCCGACCCATCTTCCTCGACGCCTTTCTCCCACTGTACCAATCCTCCGTACATACTACGGCACGCGCTTCCCGATCCGATGCGCGCCAAATGGTTCGTCTGGGTATTGTCTAACCTCAGAAGCTGCTGAATTCCAAGAGCAATAGCTGCGAAGCCGGCGGCAGATGAAGCGAGTCCGGCGCCGACTGGGAAGTTGGTGGTGGACGTCACCTCGAAGTGAACGGACAGTGGCGCTGCATTGCCGTGCTCCTCGTGATGGCGTTTTCTCAGAAAACGGATCGCCTCGTTGAAGACGGCGGTGTACCGTTGGTTGCTCTCCAGTGCCACCGGCTCCCCATTGATTGTCACCTGAAATCAACCGAATAGCACTTAATTTTTCGAATAGTTTCATGCCATGTGGTGATTGTTTCCTTGGACCATTCGAACAGTGGTCTCCGCGGTCAGACGATCGACGGTCAGCGAAATGGAGTCGTTGAGTGGCAGAACTAGTTGCTCGTTTCGCTTTCCCCAATATTTAACGAGGGCGATGTTCATGGGGACGAGAACAGTCACTTCATTTTGAGAGAACGCAGACATTTTGGTTCCTGAAAAACAGTTTGGGAATTTCCCAGCGAAATTGTTAAAGCAAGGTTAACTGGAATTCCAATAATCTACTATATGTTTGTTTTCATATTTCTTTAGATTTTTAAAACTTTTAAAACTAAAAAGTTGACGATTATGCGGTACACGTAGTGCGTAAGAAGAAAAATAGGTGGTAAAAATATTTTAGGTGGGTCACATTAAAAAATAATCGGGGGATTTGAGATGAAAGAAATGGGAAACGACTAGATGGGACGAAGATTCGAAAAAGAGATAGACGGCGTCCAGTTGAGAAGTGCATGCCGGTGGAAGAGTTATTCCTCGTCCATCGACGTTCTGCGGAGCACGGGCACCGGGAAGCCGTGTTTTGAGTCTTTCGCCGGCCACTCGTACGTCTTGTTGATCAGCTCGTCGTACTCGACGCTGTACAAGTTCTGTCTCACGAACATCTCCTGGAAATAAGCGAATTTTGAAATTTATTCGAAAATAAAGAAACTGACCATATCCTTGGGCTTTGGATGCAGAGTGGCGAGATCGTGGCGATAACAGTACTCTCCAACTTCTACTGCGATCTTCACCGACAACTCGCGAATATCCTTGAGCCGGGGGTAGACGCGCGAGTAGGTGGTCAGAGACTTCTCAGACACTGCCTCGGCGACCATCCGGGCGGCGAGAAGGAACAGTTTGTCGGGGATGTGCTTGGTGCAGAAAAGAACTGCTCCGAGGGCCACTCCGGGGAAGATGTAGGCGTTGTTTCCTTGTCCTGGCTTGAACAGTTTACCGTTAAGCTCGACGTTCTCGAACGGAGATCCGGAAGCGAAAAGAACGGTTCCCTAAATCGATAAAATATGAAAAGCGCCAATGAAAGCAGTGAACTCACATTGGTGCACTTGTAGGCGGCCTCTGCAGTGCACTCTGCTTTGCTTGTCGGGTTCGACAACGCGAAGATGATGGGTCTCGGGTTGATCTTGGCCATCTCCTTCAGGATCTCTTCGGTGAAAGCTCCGGCGACAGTGGAGGCTCCGATGAGAGCTCCTGGCTTCACTGTCTTGACCACCTCGAGGAGGTTTCTCGTGTCCGGGAGATCCTTGGCGAATCGCACGTGACGTTCTCCGAGGGTCTTGATGCGAGAGGTGGTGATGAGTCCATCGATGTCGAACATGTAGATTCTTCCGCATGCGTCCTTCTCGCTGAGTCCCTCATCCATCATCTGTCGCACGCACATTTCGGCCACTCCAGTGGCGGCTCCTCCTGCTCCAAGGAACACGATCTTCTCCTGCGACAACTTCTTCTTGGTGACACGAGTGGCAGCCAAAAGACCGGCGACGACGACGGCGGCGGTTCCCTGAATGTCGTCGTTGAACATACAGTACTCCTCCTTGTACCGGTCGAGAAGTCTGTAGGCGTTCTGGTTTCCAAAGTCCTCGAATTGGATGAGAGTGTCTCTTCCGAAGCGCTTCGTGGCTGCTTTCATGAAGTTGTCGACGAGGGTGTCGTACTCTGGACCACGAACTCTCTTGCGGCGGAGTCCGGTGTAGAACGGATCGTTCAGCAGTTCGTTGTTGTCGGTTCCCACGTCGAGAATGACTGGAAGACACCACTCGGGGCGAATTCCAGCGAGAGCGACGTAGAGAGCGAGCTTTCCGACCGGAATTCCGATTCCATACGTTCCCAGGTCACCGAGTCCCAGAATGCGTTCACCGTCGGTGATGACGATGGCCTTCACATTCTCGGTGTGCCAATTGGCAAGAATCTGGTAGATTTTTGAGATGCTGTTGTCATTGATCGTGATGTAAAGTCCTTTCGGGTTCCGGTAGATGCTTCCGAACTGCTGGCACGCGAGACCGACAGTCGGAGTGTAGACGATCGGCATGAGCTCCTTCACATTGTCGCACAACACACGGTAGTACAGCTTCTCGTTTCTGTCCTGAAGCGAGTCCAGCTGAACATACTTGGCCAGGTTGTCCGGCTGCTGGCGGAGCTTCGTCATGATGCGGTATGCTTGCTGCTCCTCGGTCATGAAAGCGGGTGGAAGGAGTCCGTGGAGTCCGAGATACTGCCGTTCGTGGAGGGAGAAGGCCATTCCTTTGTTGAGTCCCGGCGTCTTGATCAGGTCGATTCCACGTTTGGACGGTGTGACGCGCTCCGGGCGATAGAGTTTGTGCAGTGCAAGCGTTTCGGGATCAGCAAGATCTGGCTCATTCTTTTCGCTGCAGCATCGAACAGTCGAAGAGATGCGACGAAGGCTGAAAATTCAACTGTGAGGTGCTCTGGAGGTATGCAGAAGCTCACCTGGACGCAGGTGATAGACGACTCAGCATGATGATGTTGAAGCGCACGAACGGTGACCCGACGAGCGTCTTGGTTTTTCCTGCAAAAAAGAAAATTAGGAAAAAAAAGTACGGAGATTGGAAACACGTGAATGATAACGAGGGAAGAGCACTAGTACCGGCTCACACTGATAATCAATTGATGAAATATGAGCGGAGGCGGTCTGAAAACCAGAAGAAACACGCGTGAAACACGAAAGTGACACTGGAAGCCTTAAAGGGGGCGCCCGTCTCTCTGGGATATATCGATCCACGTATTCTGCTTTTTGGAGTGAGAGATTAAGACTCGACGAAGAGACGCAGGTGGAACACGGGCGGAACGAAACGGGAACTTTTAAAGTTTTAGCACCAATAAAACCGAAGATTTTCATATTTCTCAAGAGAAAGAGAGAGTGAAGTGACTGCTGGCGAGACTTGCCGCGGAGAGCAGGAAAACAAGAGAGGGCAGCGGCTAAAGAGAAAAAGAAAAAATGTTGACTCGTTTTACCCATTGTTGGCGTGGAAAGATGGGCGGTCTCTAGATTTGTTATTGAGATCGCCCAAACGAATTACCCTTAATTTTCCATTTCTGCTGATGTTGGAGTAGTTCGTATTCTGATCTCTGCACTCCTAGATCTTTAGCGTTTTCATTTATTTATTTTTCTTGAAGTCATGTGTTGGAAAACAAAATATGACATGATCATACCGATCCAGCAATTCTGTAATAGTCAACTGTCGGAGCAACTTCCGTGTGGAGATTCGGATGTCTCCACTTCCATCCAAAACACGAAGTGGAGCCCAACTGAGCAGCTGATAAGGCCCAACACGTGTGAGGAAGGATATTTGGGGAAAGAGAACAAACGGAAGAAAACAAATTGCGATCTTTGGCTGATCGTCCCCGGGTGAATTTCGACAAATTTGATAAGAGTTTTCGGGATTAAAAAGTAAAAGTTTCACGTGCAAAAAAGATAGGTTGTTAGTCGTCGGAACGTTAGAAAGAGCTCCAAATATGAGTAGAGGAACTAAATGAATCAATTTTTATTACATTTCAATTTAAACTTTTCAAAGTATTCAAAAAGAGTTAATAGATACAGAAAAACGGGGGAAAAGCGCATGTAAGTGACAAGATTTACAGGTGAAACTAGAAACATGGACGAATTCAATAGAGAATTTGGTTTGATTAGACACTGAATAATGAAAGAGAACGATAAGGAATCTGAGATTATTGAACAATTCCGTTTCTGACTGAATCGCAGAGAGATCGTTATTGACTGATTGAAAATTAACATGCAACTTTTGAAATTGAGAATAAGTTAGTAGAATCATTTTCGGAAGAACGCATTCAGCTCCCGTTTGGTTTTCAGTTTGTTTCGTGGATTCTTCACTTCACGGCCGTCTTGCAGAAGGATGGTGAACTCGGTCATAACGCCCTTCCCACGGAAGAACGCGTCGTACAACTGCTTGTCGTCCCACATTACTTTTACCTGCAATACCGATATATTAACACTTTTTTGGAAACAACGTGCTCACCCTTGATCCGTACTGATGATCACCGTGTTCGCAATGCAGACACTCGCAAGACTGGATGTCCTCGGCGGTGTTGTCCCTGCTGACACTCGAGTCCATGAAATCGACGACGACGGTTTCCTTCTTCTCGCTGCGGACGACGTTCCCTTTGAGAAATTGTCCTTTCGCCTCCTCCGCCTCCACGAACACGGTGTCACCCACTTTCACAGTCGACATCGCTTGAACTGCTTTGTTCATCAAGTGCGACTGTTCGTGCTTGTTACAGATGAGGACGGCGCATCGTGGAAACTCGCGAGATTCGCAAAGGAATCCCACCCGTTTGGCACACGTTGGATGGGCGACTGTCGGGAGTGTAGTCGTCGACTGCTCCTCAATGCACAGAACGCAAGGTGTGAGCCCCTCTGCAACTTGTCGACACACCACACATTCCCACCGCGAATTTTCGTACAAATCGCCGAGTTCTGTGCGATATTCATAGCCGAGTCCAGGCATCCGATCAGTTGTCGAGTACTGCCTTACCGAAGGCTCCGTGAAGCACTCCGATGGACCGAATGGTCTGTTGAACGCAGTCCGTCGATTGAAGATCGCACAAATGACATGGGCCCATGTGTACTCTTGTCCCACCTGGCAGGGGATCAGAGCACCGCCACGCAGCTCGCAGAACTGGCACGAAGTGAACCGAATGTCGACGTCGCTTCTATCTTTGCATCGGGGACACTTCCAGTTGTCAGAAGGCATGTCTCCAGAGCAACATAGGGAGTGCACTGTCATGTTGCAATTGACACACGTTAGCAGGTGATCTGGCTTCATCGCGGAAATCTCTTCTTTTTTGGTTTCCGTTTTCGAAAAACACCAGGAAGGAACAAGGCGGCGGGAACTGCAACAAACGATCATTTTTCGATGATTCAATTGAAAAAAAGCGAACAACTGCTCGTAATTTGTTAAAAACTCACAACTCAGGGACATTTGAAGTGACCGCCTTCATATGCTCCGGCTGAAAATATTGGCACACAGAACAGTGCGGCCATTCGTGGCGCTTCACCATATTGTATTCGCGCTCTTGGTAGAAGTCGATTTTAAAATCCGATCGGAGAAGTTCTAAACAATGATCAGCAATTAAGTTAACTTGTGTTTCCCGTTACTCACTTGTGTCCTTTTTATACTTCCGCATCAATTCATCACAATCCGACTTCAGTTGATAGTTCTGAATCGTGTAGCCCGGGAGAGCTCGCATGAACAAGGATCCTTCTGCTTCGGAGCCCGAAGACCCTTCCGAGCAGGACCCATCCGTCGTGATCGACGTTCCAAGTCGAGCTCGTTTAGATGCTCCGAGTGCTTGCACCGCATTCCTCCGTTTTTTCGGCATGTCCTTCTTCTTTTTTGGGAGCCACTGCAATCTGCCGCCACCCAGCCAGTATGTCCACCAAGTGTCGTATTCATCCCGACGGTACTTGAACATGAAACGAGTCATGTCGATTTTCACCGAATCCTTATTGCAATCGCACAGAACCGCATCTTTTCCGTAGTCGATCCATCGGTCCGAGGCGAAATTCGTCGATTCGGCCAAATTGTATCCAAGGTTGAAGCCCATATGGTATCCACGTGGAAACGTGATAATGAATTCGTTCGGGTTCTGGATCATGGTCGCGTACGGAATCTTGGCGGTGCGGAGCAGCTCAGGCGTCACAATGTATGTTTTGTGACGAAGGAAGGCTTTGCATTGTGGCGCATACTCTGCCTGATAGGAGAACATCTGGCTCATGAACCGCTCAAAACGGTCCGCGTGCTCCGAGCTGATTGCGAACCAGTACTTGGGAGCTCCGAAGTGAAGGAAATTGATCGAGTACAGGTCCATGTCTTCCGCGTGCCATGGGAACGTGGTTTTGTACATTCCGAAGTATAGGTAGACCGTGTTGACGCCTTTGATCTTCTGGTCACCAGTATCCTCTAGAATCGTTCCCAGTCTGTTCATATTCCACTCCTCCACATTCTCATCCCAAAAACTTCCTTCCGTGTCCGCACCATAAATGGGCTCTCCTTTCAGGATATTTGCAAAATAATGTTCCTCGAGCTCGGCGCCACGTAGGTTGGGATGTGGGTTACGGTAGGGACTCGAATTGGCGAGTGCCTTGAACTCCTTCACCGGCATTTTCCTTTTGAAGGTGATGTTTCTTTTGAAGTAGGCGCCTGCCTTTTCCATCGCTTCGATCACTTCTCTAGCTGGTCTGAATTTGTTTGATGAGGAAGACAGTTCAGCAAATTAAAAAAAAAACTCACTGTGTGATCTCATAGCTTTCCACATCTGACAAATCTTTCTTCGGCCTGGGAGTCCAACCTTCTGGAGCTACAATCTTAGCGATTCCAGCTTTTAGATGAGCTCCGGTCTGTTCGATCTTCTTGATGTACCTTGAGAAGTCTCGAAACTCATCCATTGTCGGATAGAATGTGAGCACTTCAGAGGTCCCAGTGGGCTCATGGAGTGGATGATTTTTTAGGTGTTTGGCAGAAATGTTCACCGGTCTCCGTCCATCCGTGCAGATGGTTGGAGATAGTGGACGTTCATGGGAGCAGTCCGGAGAGGATGCTTTATGATAAAGTTCATCGAACAGAAGAGGTCCGGAAGAGGTGCTAGGTTCACTAGAAGTGGCTGGTATCCGATCGAACTCCATCGGGGAGTGAAGAACGTTTCCTGAAGAAAAGAGAAGTTGGCGATGAAATTCTCGAAAACGAAGATGAAAGGCACAAAGAAATGAACTTTTTTGTCTTATCATTTTCTGTTATCTTACACCATCTGATACTGCCATTAGATATAGTATCAAATATCAGGTGTTAGCATTAGACAGACACACCAAAGTTGGAAACTTCATCCTAAATTAATTAAGGATCAGTGGCCTAATCAAGAATCATTAGATCAAATGGAGTCTGTGGTTAACATTGAGCCGAAAAAGATTCCATTTCGTTCATATTTAATGATTTTTAGAACTTCAAGGATCAAGAGGACTGACTTCAAAACTAGTGAAACAAGCGGAAAAGTGAACAAAAAAGATCGCTCAAACGCAGGGAGCCACCAAGTTCTCCTTGGACTTGATAATAGTACATGACCACCGTAAATGATATGAGTAAAGCACACAGTTAAAAAAAATTCAGTGAAACGTGCCAAAGTGGCAAGTGCATGAGATAGGAGAGACCACCGACGACCAGAGACGGCCTCAGAACCGACGAAACAGCGTTTTAACAGAAGAGACGCATAGAGTGAAAATAAAAATGGGCGACGGAGGGAGACTCTCTTCAAACACTCCGAGTAACATGGGTGGCAAAGAGCGAAAGAAAGAAAGAATGATCGAAGATTGGGAGTGAAAAAGTGAAATCATCCGCGCGGAAGGTTTTTGGAAGAGGAAGTGGGAGTGCGGTTAAGGTTTGGTGAGGGAAGTCTCTTTTTGGAGCTTTCGAATGAGCCATCTAGTTGCTGACAGCCGCTATCATATTTTTTCCTGCAGCTAGATTTAATCATTCTTACACCTGCTTAGAGCTTTATAGAAGCCGAAGTACGTTGAGAATTGAGACCGAGCTGGTCTCGAATGAATTCTGAACCCAATTATTTTCAGCTCTTCAAAAATAGAAAGGATACTCTGAGCCTGGTGAATTTGACGATGATGAACAGTTGGAGACTATCTTAGGCGCCACCAATCATAAAGATTAACATTTTCCACAGCAACATTTTCAAATTACAGAAACAATTGGGGCGAAGAAGGGTAAAGATACTCTGACCAAACTATGGGGAATAAGAAATAGATCAATCAGAATATAATTAACCCGCGAATTATGTGCTACGGTCAAACGACATCTAGCACACTCCGCGCGGTTTCAATCACCACAGTTCGAATTTTCTGATTCGAAAGGACCGCACAAGATGACGTCCCACGCGAAGATTCCGAGTCTTCCGACCATCGACGAAACAAACGAGGAGAACACGGTGCTGGAGGACATTTCTCATGCGATGCTCGGCATTTTCAACCGTCGGATCTACTCGTGGACAGAGCAGAATCAAGATTTTCACAAGTCGCTCATCGAAATGGCCGAGGAGCACAAGAAGCGGATGGAGGAAGTGAAATTGAAAAATAATATTTGATTAATCGAGAAAATCTGTATTTTTATCGCCGAATGTTACTTTATTCTATTCACTGCGAACTTTATGGGATATAAATGTATTTTCTACTGAAAATTACAGAATATTCTTCGAAAATGAGGTACATCGTCTATAAAATTATTAAAAATCAGAGAGCCAAGACGAAAAAATAAATAAAATTCTCGAAACTTGCTTCAGAAAATTACAGAAAATGCGGCACTTCAAGCGCCTTTAAATGATCGCTGCGAGAACTCATTACTTTCTGCACTGCGTCTTTAAATGTGGTGTACGGTACTTGTCGCGCGCCATCGTCGTTTTCTTCACATTTGGGCCTATTTCAAGCTTTTTTACAACTCGAATTCGGTTCCGACTCTGACGGATTTTCAATTTTCGTGTTTATTATTTTAATTTTCTTCAAATGTTTGAGTTTGTTTCCATCTTTTTATATAATTCTATCCAACATGTCGCGCGTCGAAGCTTTCCTTTTTTCGGTGGAATTTATTGCTATTTTTATGATAAAAGCGTGCCATAAGCTGAAAAGTCTCCGGATTTCCGTGTTATCTGTCCGAACCTGAATAATTTCCGAATACTAAATTTTCTCCAATCTAGTTACAAACCAACTCGTCCCTTCTTCAGTCGTCACCTACTCCCACGATTCTCCCTCTTATCTTGCCGCCGTCGTTGTCATACGTTTAAAGGGGAAAAGACGGACGTTTGACTGGTCGCGACTATTCATTCGCGTCTCCCAGCGCACTCAAATTGTACCCCACCGCCATTCGCCCAACGCTGTAGAGAGAACAACGGCCCGCTGGCCTTCAGTCGCGTCTGTTGTTTGCGAGGCGATCGAATAGATGGATGGGGTGTGTGGTGTGCAGGTGGTGTGCACCAACAATGGTTGTGAGTGCACTGTAGAATAGAAAACGTCTGTTTCTTCTGATCGGGTGACGTCACTGTTGCGCAGAAGAATCTCGAAGAGTTTACCTTAGTGTCACAGCTGTTGTTATTACTGTTTGCGTGGGCCTTTGGCAGATTGCCAAGACTCCATATGCCGGTCGCACCTGCACTCTAATCTGATCATTAAAAGAACAATGAGAGAAGGAAATTATGATCCGCAAATGCCATCCCAGTGCACACTAATAATATAGTTGGCACCGTACTCCACGTTCTAGTAACCTACTTCCCATTATGAGAACAGTAGGTTACTGAAAGTCTTTTAGGATGGCTTGTGAATTTAACAGTAACAAAATCACACTCACAATAATTTAAAAAACATGCCGTCAGTAATTCAGACAGCTTTCAAATCAAACAGAACCTTCAGAACTTCCAAAGTCTTCAGAATTCATACTTGCACTTACAAAGCTCTGGTGGTTATTCTTTTAGTTCCACTATGATTTCAAGATCATTAGCACCACATGAGTTCTACTTAACCTTCTGTCTGTTCTGTCTACAGGTCGTACAACATATGCGCATTCTCTCGAGAGTTCGGACCCAAGCAAGAGGTCATACACATAACTTCACCACGCCCACCTAACCCCGCCCATCGACCAAACCGTCCTATAAAAGCAACCGTTCCGTAGTCTTCGGATTCATTCTTCTATACCACACCCACTCAGCTGAGCACTACTCTTCACTTATTCTCGGGCCCCTTCTTCTTGGACAGGTCCCAATAGACCCACCCAACACTTCTTCTCGTCTTTCTTCTTCCTTTCGTTGCATTTCAACGCAGTGAAGAGAAGAGAAAAGACGCGAACGAAAACGAGTTGTTTGCCACTTCTCTATCGATCGCGACTCTGTGTGTGTTCAACGCTCGCCTTCAGTCGCGAAAAATGCGTGCGCCTCGTTTCTCTTTGGCCTGGCCAGCAGTCACACAGCCTCAGCCAACCGCTCTGACTAACAACACATCAAAAACGATTTTTTTCAATGTCTACAGTAAGAACATTCGTTCGGGATGAATTCACTCGAATTGGAATTCAAACTGTCCACAGAAATCACAATTCTTGTAGTTTAACGTGCTCCAGATTCACTCGTGTGACTACGGTAGGTGCCCGATCGGCACAACTCTGTCCAGTAGTTTCGAAAAATTTTGAGACTAGTCGTTATCTCAGTTGTCCTAGGTCCCATGACTCTTCAGCAGATCTTCCCCATCCATCGTTTCTTCAACATACACTAGCACACATCTCATCATTCGCATCTCTTCCCCACCAATTCCTCGGTCGAGGCAGTCATTTATTCTCTGTGACAGCGGAGGCAGCAGTGCGTACGTAGCCCCCTCTCTCTCGCTCAGCAGTCGCGTTTTCCGACCGCTTTGCATTCGCAACGCGTAGCGGCTCTGCGTTGTGTACGCCAAGGCAGCCACAGCCAACACACCCAGTTTCCCACTTCCCATCGCACGTACATACACACACAGCATTGAGGCCGGCTGGCCAGCCAACACACATACGCCTTCGCCTCGCTCGCTCAATCGCCTTCCCTTCCCCCTCGTTCGCACTCACACACATACACACTGGAGAAGGACGGCCAGCGTAGGCCTAGTCTTTCTGCCCGCCCCTCTCTTCATTCGCTTGCTTCGCAGCCATTCTCAATGGTTGCCTTCTCCTTTCCCCCTTCTATCTTCAACCCCTTCCACATCTTCTGCCTTTTCTTCTTCCTCATATATTTCTTCGTAATCCTAGACTCATATGTATTCATTTCAGAAACTTACAAACCAACCAACTAACGATGGCTAAGGCTGCAGCTGGAAAGAAGGCTTCCCCAGTGAAGAAAGTCAAGAAGGGAAAGGCCAAGGACCCAAATGCCCCGAAGCGCGCCATGTCCGCCTTCTTCTTCTGGATGCAGGAGAACCGTGACCGCATCAAGAAGCCGGGAATGGGAGTTGCTGATGTCGCCAAGGCTGCTGGAGTCGAGTGGGGCAAGCTCACCGATAAGTCGGTAAGTTGACACTATCTTCTGGAAGTCGGGACGGTTTCATAATATTAATATTGCAGAAGTGGGAGAAGAAGGCCGCCGAGGACAAGAAGCGGTACGAGGTCGAGATCGCCAGCTACAAGAAGCAGCAGCAATAAGCGGACTCCTCATGTTGCCGTCCCTGTGTTCTGAAACAAACGATACTCAATGTCTCTACCTTCCTCAAGTCTACACACCCCTTCCTCTGTCTCAATCCCCCCTTTATTTGGTGTTACTGTATGTTCTCAAAGCGTGCACTTTTAGATCTCAACTTCAAAAACTCGGCCGCTTAACATACAACACCACAAAAGACCAAAAATAATACAACTGTACCAATACCACTGTGCCCCTTGTCTACGATTTTTAACAAGTCTTTACCATCTTTTCAATCTCAATTGTTTTTGAACGATTTTGAATCGTGCTTCTTCAATAAATGGTCTTCTGGCACAATCCTTTGCACTCTCCTGCCTCGTTTGTCGCGAATGATGGCTGTCATGCGACTGAAGAGCGGTCTATCTCTCCCCACAAGCAACGCTTGTCTATTTGAATTCTCCTCTCTTCGCGCCCTCGTGATACCCGCCGAAAAGGGGCGGGACTTGGCAGCCGGCCAAGAAACGGCAGATGGGAGGAAAAGTGGGATAAAGGAATAGAAGGAGATAATGAACAGATGCCCACGGATAGTGGTTATTACTGTTGGACACGGTATCCTAATGGAAGAGTGGGATATGGAGACTGGAAGATAAAGTTCGAATTCAGACAGACTTCAATAGAATTTCAATACCAATAGTGGGTGAAAATTGAAACAAAAACATGCTGGAAAAAGTTATATTTTTTGAAATTTTCAGCCATTCTGGCAGTTTAGATTCCTAGATTCTAAGCCTTTGCTGTCTGAAAAGATTATACATTTCGAAATTTTTTCCTGGGCTTCTGAATCGATCCACGTCATTCCATTGATGTGCTCACTCCTAAGATCAAAGCCCCCAGATTAGACGATTTCACACTGACAATTACTTGATTCGACCCGTCACATCTCTCCAACTTCAAAGCAATTCAACTCTCGATTAAAAACCATTAAACTTTTCCGATTCGAACTTCGCTCCGTTACAATTCCACTTTCTACTGGCGCCTTTTTCGTGCCCTTGCGCACTTTTCGCGCCGCAATACATATCCTATTCACTCTTTTCGAGACACACCGATAAAATTTAAATCCAGGGTGCCCAACAATGGTGATCAAGTTCACGTCGAACAGTGTGACGCCGCCGGCCATGATCTACATGGGCGTCGACAAGGTCGAGAACGAGGACCTCATCAAGGTGAGCACGCTTCGACGCCGAGGAAACCGATGAGATTTCAGTTCGGATGGCCAGAAGACGTGTGGTTCCACGTGGACAAGCTCTCTTCTGCTCACGTCTACCTCCGCTTGCCGCCCGGCATGTCCATCGAGTCCATCCCGCCGGCATTGGTCTGTTTTTTGTTGAAATTCCGAAATTGTGCTTTCTTCTGGAGTTTTACTCCCTGAAGAATTTCTTTTTGACATCAAAAACCTTCTCAAAATTTCCTCAATTCAGAAATAAAAATTGCAGTTGGAAGACTGCTGTCAGTTGGTGAAGCAGAACTCGATCGAGGGATGCAAACTGAACAACGTGGCGATCGTGTACACAATGTGGGACAACCTGAAGAAGACGGGCGACATGGCCGTCGGACAGGTCGGCTTCTTCCGTCCCAAGGAGGTGAAGCACTACACGGTGGAGAAGAAGGTGAACGAGATCGTGAACAGACTCGAGAAGACTCGCTGGAAGGGCGACATCGATTACAAGTCGGTTTTCTGTTGGGCTCATCGTGAAAATGGTGGAATTTCAGACAAGAACGCGACGCTCGAGACGCCAAGGAGCGCCAAAAGCAGCGGAAGATTGAGCAGGAGCGGAAGGATCGGGAGAAGAAGGAGATGATGGCCAAGAACGAGGCGAAGAGGATACAGGGGTACGAAGACGTCGACTGGGATGCGGGAGCGAGTCGTGATGACGCCGGAAACCTCTCCGACGACTTCATGTAATCTGGTTGTGCCTGTTTCCCGATTATTTAAGTTTGTTTGTTTTGATTTAAATTGTTTCCCTTTCTGAATATTTCACTTCTGAAAATTTTGAAATATAAAGAAATCTTATCGGTGCGTAAAACTAGAAAATGGAGACAATGCTGGAGAAAAGCGTGCGAACGACAAATAACCGTAGAAAACTTGGAAAAAAGGGGAAAACAGTTAAAAGGGAGAAAAATGGCAGCAGATGATGTGAAATCTAGAATCAGACAGTTAAAGTTGTGTCAGAAAAAGAGAAAAACAGAAAAGAAAGAGAGCTTGCAGTAAAATAATGATATCTTGCTCCTAGATGTGGTTCAAAACAATCGAGACCAGCAGTGCAAAAATATAAGTCGATGAAAATCCAGATGACGTTGGAATTTCCATGACAGACGCAGCGACGTCGCGGAGTCCGTTTTCCTCCACCTTGTCAAATCTCATCACCGGAATGTCGTCGTTCACAATTCTGTTATGTTGGTCCGCTTCTGGAGGCAACTGAGCGGTGCCTCCCTCGTGACGTGTCGCCAGAAGACGTTCATCGTATTGATCAACGTCTTCGACGTCGTCAACAGGCATCGGAGGATCGTTGTCTCCCTGATAGACAACCGGCTCCACGCCAGAACTTCCGGCTCCTTCAACCAGAGGCGATTCGACGAACTCCAAATGCTCGTTGGGTTGAGCACGTGGGATGCTCGGGTATTCCATCGGAAGCTCGGGCACAGCCTCGTCCATATTTAGAATGGGTCTAGCGTGGACTTGCGCGGAGTCGTTGATCATCGGCCGGCCCTCTTCGATGACTCGAGGAGCTTCGGTGGTGTGCTGAGCATCGTGGGCGGAGAGCACTTTGTGGTGGAGGCGGGATCGTATTTCGACGAACTGGCGGGCGGTGCAGAACACGGCTTCCAGGTCGTCGGCTGCTTTACCGATCGAAGCGTTCCAGGCGCGATCTGCAGAATGTGATATATAAAACATTTCACAAATTCAACGAACTAACCCATTTCCTTGATCATCACGGAGCGCATCTGAGTGATCTTCTTGGTGGCCACCTTCTCCGGATACGTTGTGTGACACACCGGAGTGCTCCCTTCCAAATTGGCCACGCCCATCAGCACGTGCTCACAGTAAAACCGTTGAGCGGTTTTCCGATCCGCGTGTTTTATTTGCTCGTTTATGAACTTTTGGAAGTTTTCGCTTTGAGAAGCAAATCCATCGGTCCGCAAGTCGTAGAATCTGCAGTTTTTTATTTTCTGTTAAAAAAAAATATTGATAACCGTACCCCATGAGCTTGAGTGACTGCCCGTCACTCCACTTGCTCCAATCCTTTACCACCGGCGCGAGTTTCTTGTCGCAGACGTGTCTGTAGCCATCTTGGGTCGGGTCGATCAAGAAGAGATCGCCGGCTCCATCGTCGTACATTGCCAATGTGTCCACCGTGAACCTCTGCTTCTCACTAGGAGCTCCCAACTTGGACCTCCACTCGTAGAGCACGATGGGCTCGGCTCTTACTTCATAGGTGCTCTGGTTGGTGGTGGAGTCTCCGATTTCCAGTCGATATGCTCCCCAACCGCCGTCCTCGATGGGATAAAGAGCACACGCCGCGGAGCCGTACTTTTTCACACATGCTTCGTAGAGCTTCAAGGGGAAGGTTAAAAAAGAAAGGATTGTACACTCACATCCTCTAGAGCACAGCTGACTTCTCCACTGATATAGACTGCCTTCTGCTGAAGAAGAATCTTCCGGACGACAGTGCCCACGGGGACGAAGAGGCAGTCGTTGTTGGAGAAGAACTGGAAGATGTCCTCCACCTGAATCTTCGCTGATTTAGTCTCGTATTCACGCCCTCTCTTACGTTCCGCGACAATCCCTTGATGGGCAACGACTTAACCCAACTCCACTGGTACCTGAGCCCGTCGCTCTGGATGATCTGAACGTCTTCAATTATTGTCTCACTCTGACAGACGGAGCCCACCTTCGCCAACTTGCCATCTGCTCGCTCCCACGGCGGCGTCAAATTCGCGTACCTGGCAGGCAGTCGAAGACGTTCTTCATTGTTTCTCTAGAATATTGGACGGACAAATGATGGATATGGATGGGCTACTCACGATGTCCGCGTCGAGGCACGGATCCGTCTGTTGATGAGTGGCTAGTGACGTGGAAAGGAGTGAGGAGACGAGCAGGAGCACGGAGCTCCCTTTCAGACGCATTCTGGAGAATCAGAGTGGGGTTAATTGTGATTTTGAAAGAAGTTTGTCTCGACAAAAAACGCAACATTATATTGTTTTTTCACACGCTTTCGGAATAGCTCCACAAAAAAAGAATCGGAATCAATTGAGAATCAACGTGTGGATTTACGAGTTGCACTTCCAAAGACGATAAAACAAGTCGTCTGCTATCTTCTTCTTTGCTCGGTTTCGTCACACATCCCCTCTCGAATTGAAACATCCGGAGCACGCGACACTCTCTTCTGGCCCCCATACAATGAGCATAATAAGAACAAGATTTGGTGAAGCGCCTTCTTTTTGCTTCGCATTTTTTTTCGGATCGGAGAACTTTTCCCTCACTCTCTCCCACAAAAAACTTTGAGCGAAAAGTGAGAAAAACTGCGTCAGAGACAATTGACTTCCTTTGTAAAAACGAAAAGCCGGAAAAACGGCACCAAACAGACGACAAAAAAGAGGCGCGAGGCGTTCTTCTCATCATCAAAAGGAGAAGAGGTCCGTTTGTGGTAAACAAAACTTTTTGTTCTTTTCCCGAAAAGGCAACAAGCAATAAAGTTGTTGGAGACGTGGATTAATGAGCCGCCGGACTGCGTAGTACTAAAACGAGGAACCCAGCGAGGTCACTGCAGATTACAGGATACACCGGACAGTGTTCGGATAATTGGATAATTTGAGGGAAGCGCGAGGCAGCCACGTGGAAGAAATCACAGTAACCCTGAGCAAGAGTGAGAAATCCAATCAAAAGCCCAGAATATATATGCCAAAAAAATCATAGCTGCGAGTGGAAAAACAAGATTTTGTAGGAGGGTAGCCCCGGATAATATCAGCAGGCAGCGAACAACGATAAACAGATGAAATTTGGAGCCGAACCGAGTTTGACGACGTCGAGAACAGAAGGGAAAAGCAAAAAATAGGCGGGAAGGAGCAGAGATTGGTGTCTGTGATAAGCGAGGAACGATTGGAGGGAGGGCGGATTAGAAGTCGTCAACTGGGAAAAAGGATAGACGAACTCTTTCGAAATGTCTCAAAAAGCAGCGACATCGCTTCGTTAGGAAGACGTTCGGCTTTCTAGAAGTGAGAAGAAGTCACGAAATTGGTGGGTGTACTACGGAAGCTGCTGCTTCTGGAGGAGGAGGAGAATTAAAAACCGCTTTCACTTCTTTTTGCTCAGCACTTTTTTAGAGTTTTGGTTCCCACACGGAACTGGGAGAGATGAACTGAAAGGGTTGGGGGCAAAAAATGAGGGAACGTCACTTCTAGTGCGGGAATATTTGATGATTATATGGGGCTTATGAATTCGGACTACATATTTTGTATTTAATCATGAGAAGGACGGAGAGGGGATAGCAAATTAAGAAGACGTCGTTTGTATCCAAAAAGAAGATGAGTATTGAAAATTCGGGACGACGGACCCATAAAGAGAGACGGCCCATTATTCGGGCGGAAAAAGAGACGGATTTGTGTTGCAAAGAACATTGACAAGCCTGGCTTCGCCGCTTCTGGAGCATTTATGAGCCACCAATTTTTGCTGTTTTATGCCGTTTTTCTACGAGGCCACCAGGAAACGGACATTATTCAATGCCTTCCTCGTGCGACTCTCTGGGGAATGAAAAATATCACGGAAATACAATGCGAAGCTCGAAAGTCATAACTCGTATTTTCGTCTGGAAACTGTTCTCGGGAAGAGGATGAATGAATGAATAATTTTGGAAGGAGTTGTACTCGACGTCTTCTTTCTGCCATCATCATCATAAAAGTCTGATCGTTAGCGGCTGGACATTCATGCATTTGGGATAGGATTCGCAATTCTCGAATACTTGAACAAACATGCGCAAAAGCGAACTCAAATTTAAATTTTTCACAGATGGGCCCCAAATTGTGCGTAGAATGGGGTTCAAAACAGGATGAAAAAATTTGATGAAAAAAATAAAAAAATAAAAAATTTTAACGGCGCAACTGTTTTAAAGGAACATGCTTCGCTAGCACTAGTGGTCCCAACACGATTAGTTGATTATGGTTTAGGATTTGAATCTGTTTTTTCCATTCTTTTTTTTTCGGTTAGCCGGATTTTCATTTGAATTTTTCAAATTGATTTTTTCAGTCAGGTGTTAAACTGAACACATAATGCTTAAACTCGTCGAAAAACCTGCCGGTGAGCTATACATTAAACTTTGCTTCAAGCTGACTTTATAATTTCCAGAGGCGGAGCCTCTGAGAACCATCGAGACCTCCATTGAAGAGCGTAAAGGAGATGATCGATTCCAATGTAGGATTATCATATCAATAAGATTTCAAAAACTATTGATTTCAGCAATGAAAGAAATTGTGCGAGACCTGTACACGATTCCGGATGAGCAAAAGAATCTCTCCGATGCCGATCGCAAAGTTCTCATGTCGGCCGGAGGGGTGATGACTGTTTATCCGTTCCGTGAAGACTCGAAAACAGAAATTCCACCGCCAGTGAACAGCTTCAAACAGGCTTTCGGTAACAACCGTAAGTTATAAATAAACATGTTTTAAAAACAAAAAATATCGGTTTGCAGCTGCAATCATGAAAGAAATCGAGAAAAACGGCTTCGAGAAGCCATCACCAATTCAGTCGCAAATGTGGCCGATTCTCCTCTCGGGAAAGGACTGCATTGGAGTGTCGCAGACAGGTTCTGGAAAGACCCTGGCGTTTCTGCTCCCCGCTTTCCTCCACATCGATGCTCAAATGAAGCAGTATGAGCCATCAGAACAGAAGCCGTCGCCACATGTTCTTGTTCTGAGTCCGACACGTGAGCTCGCACAGCAGATCGAAGGCGAAGTTCAAAAGTACAGCTACAACAACTACAGAAGTGTATGCTTGTACGGAGGTGGCTCCAGACACGAGCAAGTCGCCGCATGCAAAAATGGCATCGAGATCGTCATCGCCACTCCCGGTCGTCTCACTGATCTCTCCAACGATGGAGTTATCTCGTTGGCATCTGTCACTTACGTCGTTCTCGACGAGGCTGATCGTATGCTCGACATGGGATTTGAGGCTGCTATCCGTAGAATTCTGTTCGAAATTCGCCCGGACCGCCTGGTGGCTTTGACGAGTGCTACTTGGCCAGAAAACGTCAGATCTCTCACGGATCGCTACACCAAGGAAGCCATTATGGCCGTCAATGGCAGTCTGGATTTGACAGTGAGTTCGCTACAGGTTTCCCTCAAATTGCCGCTGATTTCAGTCTTGCAAAACAGTCACCCAGTACTTTGAGTTCATTCCTCAAGACGCTCGCTTCGATAGAATCTGCGAAATGGTTAATTTCCTCAACAATATGCACGGAAAAAACTATAAGATGATCATTTTCGTCAAGTCGAAGGTGATGGCTGATCATCTTTCGTCCGACTTTTGCATGAAGGGAATCAATTCGCAAGGGCTGCACGGAGGAAGGTCCCAATCCGACAGAGAGGCGTCCCTGAAGTCGTTGAGATCCGGAGAAGTGCAGATTCTCGTGGCCACCGATTTGGCGAGCAGAGGAATCGATGTGCCCGACATCACGTATGATAGCATCAAATCGACATAATGATAACGATTCCTTTCCCTTTCAGTCACGTCGTCAACTACGACTTCCCCATGGATATTGAGGAATACGTTCATCGTGTTGGCCGCACCGGCAGAGCCGGCCGAACTGGGGAGGCAATGAGCTTCCTGTGGTGGAGCGACCGGTCCAACTTCGAAGGGCTCATTGCGATTCTGGAGAAAAGTGGCCAGAACGTGCCCGATCAACTGCGCAGAGACTGTGCGCGCTATCAGCAGAAATGTCGGGAAGGACGCGATGGACCACGCCCCAACTTTCGCCGCAACAATAAAGATAACTTCCAGTCATCTTATTGAATTCACTTGTGACACGTTATTCGCACCCTTTGTATACAACCGTCGTGTCTATACGACGTCCCAAACTTTCTGGCACCCATCCCCTTGTTTTATTTGAATCCATCCCGTTTTATTCATATCAGTTTTAATAAATTGCAAAATTAAAACGTGACCACCTCCTACCTGGTTTAGTTTCAAAGAGAACCCAACGTGCAAAGCGGAATTGGAATCACTTCGAGCTTTTACTTCTACTCGACGAGCAACTCTTGGATTTACGGTGAGACTCAAGAGAGGCATTCGCATTGGAAACCGGTGTTTCAGCCAAAATGACTCACTTGAACTTCGAGACCCGCATGCCGCTCGGCCAGGCAGTCATCGACCAGTTCCTCGGACTCCGCCCACATCCCACCAAGGTGCAGGCGACGTACGTCTGGATCGACGGCACCGGCGAGTCGCTTCGCTCGAAGACGCGCACCTTCGACCGCGCCCCCAAACGCATCGAGGACTACCCGATCTGGAACTACGACGGCTCCTCGACAGGACAAGCCAAGGGACGCGACTCGGACCGCTACCTCCGTCCGGTCGCCGCCTACCCGGACCCGTTCCTCGGCGGAGGGAATAAGTTGGTGATGTGCGACACGCTGGACCACGAGATGCAGCCCACGGCCACCAACCACCGCCAAGCGTGCGCTGAGATCATGAATGAGATTCGCGACACGCGTCCGTGGTTCGGAATGGAGCAGGAGTACCTGATTGTGGACCGCGATGAGCATCCACTCGGATGGCCGAAGCACGGGTTCCCTGCTCCACAGGGCAAGTACTACTGCAGTGTGGGCGCGGACCGTGCCTTCGGACGCGAGGTGGTCGAGACGCACTACCGTGCGTGCCTCCATGCCGGACTCAACATCTTCGGAACGAACGCGGAAGTCACTCCAGGACAGTGGGAGTTCCAGATCGGCACCTGCGAGGGTATCGAGATGGGCGACCAGCTGTGGATGTCCAGATACATTCTGCACAGGTTAGTGGTCCATTCCAGCAGAAGTTCATTGAGACGTTTAGAGTGGCTGAGCAGTTCGGCGTCTGTGTCTCGTTGGACCCCAAACCGAAAGTGACAATGGGCGACTGGAACGGCGCTGGATGCCACACGAACTTCTCCACCGCCGAGATGCGTGCCGAAGGAGGAATTGCGGCGATCGAGGCGGCCATGGAGGGGCTGAAGAGAACGCACTTGGAGGCGATGAAGGTGTACGACCCGAACGGCGGCAACGATAACCTCCGTCGTCTGACGGGACGTCACGAGACGAGCTCGGCTGATAAGTTCTCCTGGGGCGTGGCCAACCGTGGATGCTCGATCCGCATTCCTAGACAGGTGGCGGCGGAGAAAAAAGTGAGTAATGAATGTTTTATTCGCTATAGAAATTGGTTTCAGGGCTACTTGGAAGACCGTCGCCCATCCTCGAACTGCGACCCGTACCAAGTGACTGCCATGATCGCCCAGAGCATCTTGTTCCAGTAGGCCCCTTGGCAACGCACTTTTGGAAAGAACTCAAGGCTATTTATCATTTATTGATGTGAATAAAAGATATATTGAAAGTTTTATTATTATTATTTGTTGGTTTTAGTTAATACATTTGTAGCCACTTTCGAACTTGAGACCAGATGCCTGAAAATTTTAGTTCTGTTATGTGATTGTTTCAAATGTCTTACATGGAGTTAGTATTCTAGTTCAAAATGCATGCAGCTAAAACTGAAACAATTGCAGAAATGATCGAAATGGAGGTAGACGATGAAGTGGTGGCTGGAAGAGTCATGCGTCTACAGTTATCAGTCTCATGCATGTTTCACTCTGCCAACTTACTCTCAGTGCTCTTTGGTGTGGTGACCGAGCTGGCAGACGCCGTGCTAGCGGTGGTCGGGTTGTCAATCCAATCGGCGATGAACAAATTGAGGTCGTATTGGGAGCCATTCCTGCTCGAGCCCCACACCAACTTTTTCCCGTCGTAGCTCTGCATGGCAAACGAGTTGAACTGCTGCTCTCCGTACGTGATCTTCTCCAGTCCCGTTCCATCGTCGTTGATCATATAGAGGCTGAATGCTCCGAAACCGTCCTGAGCAGCGTTGTAGTTGCTCGAGAAGATGATCTTCTTGTTGTCGCTCAACATGTACGGCGCCCAGTTGGCCTGTCCCAACTTAGTGATCTGTCGCATGTTCTTGCCATCGATGTCCACGATGAACAGCTCCATGGCAATGGGCTCGACGAGCTCGTACTTGAGCAGCAGCTTGTACTTATCGATCTCCGCTTGGGTCTTTGGACGCGATGCACGGAAGATGAGACGTTTTCCGTCCGGTGTGAAGAAAGATCCTCCGTCGTAGCCGAGCTCGTTGGTGATTTGAACCACATTCGAGCCGTCCGTGTTCATAATATAAAGTTCCAGATCGTCAGATCGAATAGAAGTGAACGCGATCTTGGTTCCATCGGGGGAGACGACGCCTTCCGCATCGTATCCTGGGCTGTCAGTCAGACGCTGCACGAAGTTACCGTACTGGTCCACCTGGAAAACAAACTGGGTTGGATGGCTAGTGGGAAGACTGAAACCTTGAAAATGTCATAATCTCCGAAAATATCCCAAGTGTAGCTGGTGTTGCACAGTTGCTTCAGCTCGTCCGTCTGTGGATTCGCACATTTCTTTTGTGGGCACGTCTTCGAAACATCTGTTTTACTCTGCAAAGTGAAAATACTCATTTGCTGACTATTCACTGCTTACATCCACTTTCACATTCCACCAGTTTCCCGCGTACAGCCGATGGTTGTTGTCGGCCTCCTTGAAGAAGTAGGAGCAAGTGGTGCCTCCGAGGCCAGTGCTGATCCTCCGCAGTGTCTGCTGGCGGGGGTCTCTGTTCAGGTCCAACTCGTAGATCTGGTCGCAGTCGGTTCCGTAGCCTGTCGCCTGGAGAGTGAGCTTGGAGTTGTCGAAGCTGAAGTAGCCCTCCGCATTCATTCCTCCGAACGTCAGCTGCTTCACATTCGCCAGATGGACCTCTTTGTCGTAATGCACCACGTTGTCGTACGGAGACGTTTCCAGATCTTGCCATCTGCCAGAGAACTGGAAGGCACATGTTGTATTCACAGGATTACGGCGGACTAACCTGACTGGCTGCCTCCTCGACCAGCCGATTGGTTCTCAGTCGGAACTCCCGATCGTCTGCGTAGACTGCAGAAACCAACAGGATCGATGAAATGAGCCGGAGCACCATTTTTCTGAAAATTGAGTTTTGACGTCGGGGACTCCCTTTTAAAGCAACGAACAATCAGTAAGCGGATTAGAATCATTTTCTGAAAAAAAAAGGCATCATGAGCACAAATTTTCTCGTAGTAGGATTAGAGTGGACTCCATTTACGTGCGAGCGTGCGTTTATCGATCCACCGTTCTTTGGGGTACGGTACCAGATGAGGGAGGACGGAGCAAACGGGGCGAAGGTGCTCCCGTGTGACTTGTTTTCCCTTGTTTTTCTTGCCTCTGAGTGTTCTGTGTTATCAGTCAGTTTTCTTTGGCTCATCACACTTGTTTGTTATCAGTGGCGATCGGGGGAGAAGAGAGCAGATAAACACCTGATGGAGAGAGGATTTATTGAGAAATGAGATGGTGCAATACACTTGCAATACTAGAAACACATTCCTGATTCCTTCTTTTCTCGATAAGAAATGTGGATTTTGATTTTCAGAGTTTCCCATTAAACAGAACTGTGAGGTTGAGCAAGGTTCGCAAGAGTCGTCACGGCCTCACAATCACTACCAATTTTCAAATCGCGTTTCGCGCCGAAAAGTTTCGCTTGACTGAATATTCAATGTTTTGCGTGCTTAAGAAATGTCGTCAATTAAAATGCATTGTACGCAGAAATTTCATCGGCCGGTTTCTCAGTCCTGTGACCGATTTTTCAAATTTTTTGTTAAAATAAATGAAAAGAAAAATATTCACTATCACTTCACCAAACCGTTTTAAATATTGATCGATATTGGCGATTTTAAAAATCACAAATTTTTGAAAAAATACAGTAACCAGCAGCGAAATTGCCTTGCTCGAGGGAGCGCGTTTGCATTGGTAGTCGCTGTGAGGCCGCGCGTCGAAAAGAAATTTGCTGTGTAGAGCTTTCCGTCTCTTTCGCAATAGGAAATATGAGAGTATGGTTTCTCGATGTGTGAAACCGACAAAATTAGAGGAACTTAATCCCCTGTAACCCTATTAGTTTCGATGTAAAATCAATTATCAGTGATTCATTGATTCTATTCGAAGAAGTGGTTAGACGAGGGTGCACGTAAAGATTGTGAGTAGAGGGTATAATACAGGATGTGAAATATAAGAAAAATACAAAATAAGTGTTAGTAGGCTGGAGTGATACGACTGAGCTCTTGAATCATCGCCGTGTACTTCTGGATGAAACCGATCGACTTGAACCGGAGACCGAGGGCTGCTCGTTCGTAGAACTTTGACACATATGGTTCGATGAAACGAAGCACGACACGGTAAATGAAGAGGTAGAGGAGGGCAGATGAGACGGACAGACGACGTTGGAGACGGACGAAGACGCACGACTGGAGGATGAGCGACTTGGAGAGTGGGGAGCCGCGGACGAAGTGCATCAGAGCAGTCTCGATGGCCACAAGGGTGCCGGACTTGGAGCAGCCATCGGTGCACTGCACAATAGTCGGAGTGGACAGTTGGCGAGCTCTGCAATGTGAAGCGTTTTGCAAAATAATTGGAAGGTGCTCATACTTTCTAAGCACCCTGAACGGCCAGTAGACGTCTCCCAAGTATTGCCAGTCCCATTGCCAGTGCTCCAACACGAGCTCATCGTCATCATCATCTTCGCCAAGAGCGCCACCCATTTTCTGAACTTTCAGCTTGGTTATCGTGAACAACGGATCCGCCTTCGAATCTACACTGATGCATGTGATGCGGAACGGCCCAAACTCGAGGAACTGCGACTCGACACGTGGCCAATAGTAGGGACAGTACATACGATTCGCGGAGTCGAGGGGACCGAGTGTGGAAGAATCGACGGCAGAGTTGAGCATCACGATAAACTGGCACTTCTCCTGGAACACCATGCGCCAGAAGTCTTCCTGAGTGTTTTTCAGTGGAGCTTGGGCGCAGATGAACGTATTCAGGAGAGGTCCTCCTTTGATGTAGTTGGCGTGAATGAAATCGGTGGTTCCGCTGAAAAAAAACTCGATAAGTAGCACTTTTTCACTCGCATCTTACTATGTGCTCTGCTCCGTAGGCTCCTTTTCGAACTCGTGCTCTCCACTGAACATTCCGTTCATCAACTCATTCCGATCATCCAGTTTGCCCAGTCCATCTGTGAGTCGCACTCTCGTGTAGTCTGCACAGGGAACCATCTTGCTTCTCGCCTTCGTCAGGTAATTCGCGTTGAATGCAGTCTGTGCAGCCTCTTCGTCAGAGAGCTCGTTGTTGACGAACATCCGCTCGAGTCGGTTGAATTCGAGCACAAACTCGGTGAGATGGCAACTGAACTTTCCGGGCTCTACGAGCAGCGACCATTTGACTTTGGACGCCATCTCTTCTGAAAACTTGGCGATCCGGCCGGCTACCATTGCTACATGCTCTGTGTTCATTTGACCCCAATTGCAGAGAGGATCGGACTGAAGCTCTAAATTAAATTCTGGTTAGAGCATTGAATCGTACCATTTTATCTTTATAGAACTCTGAAGCGGCTCTTTGAAGTACCGAACTGCAGTCCGACATGGTGGGAACAAGACGATCACGGAGCCACCCAGCCATCGAGCTTCTGAAAAAAAAAACAATTTGAAAACAAATAAACTGGAAGTTTTTATGATACCCGTATCTGTATACCAGCTCCTCGTGTTCGATCGTCGGATACTCTTTGGCATTCATCATTTTCTCGACCAGTAGAATCCGTGTCTGTTCGTCACAGAGAATTCCGTCGACACGAAACAGCTTCTGCGCTATGAATGTCTGCAGCTCTTCCAACTCGTGCTGCTCGACGCGCTCCATCAGCTTATTTTCTTCCGACTTCTTCCCTCCATCTTTCTTCTCTGGCTGGAATTTTTTTGTAAAATCAGTTGTTTTTGATAATGTTTTACATTTTTCTGAGCTAGATGTCCTTTGCGTCGATTAGCAGAATGAACCCACTTCTCGTTGATGACCGCATCTTTGAACTCGATACTTTCGGACCGTGAGAGGTTCGAAACCGGCAGAAGATGGGCGTTCGCGGTGTTCATCGAAAAAATAGAGAATCAAGCAGCTGATACGATACAGACGGAATTCAAAGAAACCCACAGAAAACCAGAAAAAGTGACGAAAAATATCAAGAAAACATCTCGAAAACAATGAATTAGCGCCACAAAACTGTATCGTGTTGAGACCAATTGGAAGGTTTTTGTGGTGCGCCTTTGAGATACGGTAGAAAATGCCAACAAGATTAGTACCATAGTCCCAATGCTTTACAAAAAATTAACAAAACAATCAGGTTTTATTATCACTGGTGTCATAAACAATTTCAACAGGAGCATCATCCAAGTTATTATTAGCCGGGTTCCTCAACAGTTTGCTCTTGTCGCTCTCCCGTTTCTGAATCTTGGCACGTCGTCTTGCGAAGAACAGCACAAAAAGAACGATGACGGAAATTGCAGCAATGAAGACGGCTAAAATGTACACGATCCCCGTAATTGTGAGCAGTTTCTGGAAAACAACTTCAAGTTTTGGATACGATCTCTGAGTACCGTACTTGTTTAAAGTCGTCGTCGTCATCCCCAAGGCTCTTGAATTCAGAATCACCAGTCCCGTAGGCATTCGCAAAAAACAACGCATTCAGAGCGAAATTCAACGATTTCTCAGTGATACTTCCTGAATGAAAATAGGATCATTGGAAACAAAGGAACGACAAACCGTTCATCGAATCCATCGGCAACATCATCTCGGAAAGTGGGCCCCTCACATGCACCGCCCACTCGCTTTTCTCAGTCTTCATAAAGTTGAACTTGGTCTGTGCGTCGCAGTTCTCCGGCTGTGAGTACTTCTGCTGTCTGGTGACCGTCGTCATGTACATTTTGTGTCTTTTCATCGTGTTCGCCAGTTTCTCCGAGTATTCTTTCAGCGAACAAATTCGCTCCATTGACAGTCCGTCGTTCACTTCCTCCAGATTCACCTCTTTTACCGTTTTGCCAACGTGGCACTTTATGAGCTCAGCAATGTGCTGCAAAGAAAGATATAGCGATTGTCATAAAAATTAACTGACTTTGAATTGGGCCTCATGAAATATGTGCATGTGTCGCGATTTATAGGCTTTCATGTCTTCCGAAAGCGTCAACTCGAATGAAGAGTTGGCGGGGCATTCGAACGAAGAAATCGGAGCAATCAGAAGGAAAAGTGATAAAATTGAAGATCTCTTCATACTAATTTCAGAAATAAATTGTGAATTCATTCGAATAAACCGCGTCTTTGCAACAACGAAACGTGGACAATTGCAAACTACAGTAATCCTGATGACTTTCCAACTGATGTCATTAAAGTCACAAAAACTGTGCCTTCTTTTAGAATCCCTTCATCGTGGAATCCCGCCGACATATGCAAATCGGTCAATTTTTTCCATTAAAGGGGGCAGATGACCTCGATGGTCGACGAATTCGAGAGACGAATTCGTCACCAGTCGGTCATCTGATTCTTGTTTTCCTGTGTTGTTTTCTGTTTCGTTCTTCTCAGAATTCGTAGACTACGACAGTCACAATACCAGTAGTCGTTCTGATATCATGGATAGCAATTGGACGAATCATGCACTCGTTTATCTTCTGTGATGATCATAGTTAAGAGCTTCTTTTCGTGATGGTCACTTGTTGTCGTGATTGTTTGTGAATTGCCACGTGACCTAGAAAGTTTCGAAACCCGCTGACATTAAAAAAGTGTCTCTCGTCTCGTTCGTCGAATTTACTGCGTACCGGTCAATTCTTTTTCTCTTTCTCATCTTCTTCTTCGACAATTTTTCGTGGTCGCTGTAACGATTTCTTTACGGTTTTCCAGTTTCTACCACGAAGTTTGTATAAGTTTACACTGTAAAAGTCCGAATTTTAGTATATAAAATACTAGGAACGGTAGTTTTTGGTCGTTGCCTCCCAAATCGCATTTGAGAATCCAACAAGTTTTTTTTTGACGAATTCACATTTAAATGGACCGTCTAACCCCATCGTACTTTCGAGTGCCTACCGTAAATATCCCGGGAAATTCGTCATTTCAGTTCAGAGTGTTTTCCAATAGGTCCTGATTTTTCTAGTCGTAGTATTTGTAGTGAAAACGATACCCGATGTTTCTTTCTTCTTTCAGATAAATAGGAAGAATCACGACAAACATTTGTCTCTTTTCCCTATTTTCGAAAGTTGTCCCGTCTTTTTACAAGAATCACACTCACTCGAAGTGACCGAAACTTCAGACTCCGCCCCTATTTATGGATTCAAACGATCAGAAGGAAAGGTTTCAACTCTTCCCTAACATTGATGCAACTCCTTCCTCTAACTGAAATCAATTTATTTGTGTTTCCTGCCTCAATTGGTCAAACTACTCGCGAACGTCGTGACTCACAGTCGTCCATTAGTACGTCAAGGTTCTCCGTTACGTCACAGCAGTGAATTAACCTTCTGTTCTCCTAATTCATCGAAATCTGTCTCCAAAGCGTTACCTTTCGTCAAAATGACCCCACGGAGGCTACAAACGGTCAAACACCACACGCCTTCTGCTGATTCCCTTTGTGTTCTGTATCTAAACTCGAAGATGCCCATCCTCTTCTCTCCGCTTGATAGTTCTCCCAGTTCTCCCACAGTTTACCACCAATTGAGAAAGGATCATCTAGCTGCGAAACTATTTTGCTGATCTTTCACTGTGACTAACCTTCATTTCCTTCTCCCCCATCAACAACGAATTTCATTGGTTTTCCATTTTCAGATCTGTGAAATTTCAATTCTTTTTCTTTTCAAACCTGTTCCCCCATTACTTTCGACATTTTCAGCTACAAAATGGGCACAAAAAACGAAACGTCACGAGTCACTCGGATATGGCACGCGTTGAGCTACAAAGTGGGATCCACAGTGGCCAAGTACCCTATCCTAGTGATCGTCCTTTGTCTCACTGTCTCGGCCATTTGCAGTGCGAAACTGGCTCTCACTGAGTGAGTTATCAGAGTTAAAAGACACTCTAAAATCTCTTTTTTCTAGAAAAGTAAGTGCGATTGACGGATATGCTTCCGACGACTCAATGTCGCGGAAAGAGTTCACAACGATGCAAGAGTTTCTGGACTCTGACGGACCTGGAATCACGATGGCCATTCTGATTAGATCGAAAGTGGAGAACGGGTCGCTTCTCGAAGAGAAACGCATGAAGGAGGTGGTCAAAGCGTCGGATTTCGTGTCGACCCACTTCAAAATGAACGTCTCCGGGGTGGAGAAGAACTTCAATCAGTTCTGCAGAGGGTTCTGTCAGGCGAACGAGCCCGTCAGGCAGTACTACGTATGTTGCTCTTTCGATAGCCTCTTTACAAGAAGGTTTTCCAGAACGGACTTCAAATTCTCGGGAAGAATCACACAGATGGCATCTCGAAACGCATCGACCTCGCTTACCCCACTTCTAACTTTTTCGGACGGAAATTCAGTTTGATTGTAAGTTACAAAACACACACTCCTTATCTTTAAAGATCGTGTTCAGCCCAATTTCTTCGGCATCGAGATGTCAGCCGACGGTCAGCATCTCAATTCGTCCAACTTGATCGTTCTCTACTTCCGTGCGGAACGCTATCCGGACTGGACCACGCGGATGGTGAAGCAGTGGGAACTGCGGGTCAGAGATCACTTTGCCCACGACTATTCGAGCGAGTTGATTGTTGTCGATGTCATGTCGCAGACTGTTGTCGAGAGTGGTTAGTTGTGGGAATGATAGTGCATTTCACTTGGAGAATACCATCCATCAACAGAAAGAGAGAAATCAAAAACAAGAAAGTTGCAGAAATCGTGCGTGCTGGACTCTCCCTCCAACCGTTCCTCATTGTGGGATTTGCGATCATGTCCGTGTTCTGCACAGTGACCACAATGTTCTCGGCCGTCTACCTCTACTCCCAGAAGGCGTCGTTCAACAAGGTGGCTCTGTCGATAATCGCATGCGTCACTCCCTTCATGGCTTGTGGAACTGCGATGGGCGGTCTCTTCTTCTGCGGAGTCACCTTCAGTCCCATAATGTGCATCACTCCGTTCCTAGTGTTGGCTATTTCCGTGGACGACAGTTTCCTCATGTTGCACGCCTGGAACAGATTGGATTCGTGGAGAACGTCAGTGCTGGATAAGCCGATGAGAGAGCACATGATGGGAGAGGTGAGTTACGTGATAAAAGAGCCTTGCTTGATGAAAAAATCGTAGGTTCTCGTGGAGACGGGTCCAGCAATCTCCATCTCGGCACTGACTAACATCCTCGCCTTCACAGTGGGAGCCATCACTTCCCCTCCCGAAATCCGCCAGTTCTGCTACTCGAACGCGGCTGCCATCTTCATGGACATGTTCTACCAGGCAACATTCTACACAGCATGTATGACCCTGCTCGCCGACACCAAAGACGTCGACGGTGTCAGTGAAAGGACGAAGCGAGTGCAGATGAAGATGTCGAAGGTGGTGGGCAAGTTCCTAAAATGGTACGTTGACGCCATCTCCAATGTGCTCGTCTCCGCGGGAATCGTTCTGCTCTGGGCCGTCTTCATCGGATTCGCGATTGTCGGAATAACGAGACTGCACGTGGAACTGAGACCGAGCAAGTTCTTCCTGAAGGACTCGCCAATGTTGACGATGGACAATCTGAGAACGGAGCAAGTCGTTCCTTACTTCACTCCTGTGCACATTGTCGTCAATAATCCAGGCGACTTGACAAACGATACCAATGTGGCAAGACTTATCCAGCTGCGGGAGAAGTTGGAGAACATGACGACTGCCATTGGACCCGCCAGCACCAAATTCTTCCTAGAGTAAGTTGATGCGTCTTTTTCCGGACAAGCCTAATACTTTTCAGTGACTTTGTTCAATATCGTTCCTCATTCGCTGAAGAACTTGAAGCTGAAGCCGAAGGAAACGAGGACTCTGAAGAATCAAAGTCAGAAATTGAATCTTTCCTCGAATGGCCCGAGTTCTCCTTCTGGAGAGGATTCTTGCGATTCGACAACCAGACCCATCCTCACAATGTCACCAAATTCATGTTCACCACTGGCTTCCATGGACAGGAACTGAAGGACTGGAACAAGAGAGGAGAGCTGCTCAAGAGCTGGAGGCACACCGTCGAGGAGTTCAAGGAGGAGTACAACACCACCGTCTTCACAGAAGACGCCTTTTTCCTCGACATGGTCGACGTGAGTTTCACACCATCACAAGCTGAACGAAATTATTATGTTTGCAGTCGATTCCAACGGTCACATGGCAAACCACTCTGGCCACGTTCATCTTCGTCTCGCTGGTCTGTTTCCTTTTCATTTCCGACGTCCTCACTGTGATCATCGTGTCGATCGCCACCCTGGTGACTTCTGTTGGTGTCTTTGGCTACTTGTCACTGCTGGGAGTCACCTTGGACCCAGTTATCATGTCTATTTCCATTATGTGCATCGGATTTTCCGTGGACATTCCGGCTCACGTCGCCTTCCACTTCTACGCAGCTAGTAAGTCACTTTGGAATGTTAACTAAATTATAAGTTTCCATTTCAGAAGCCAAGAAGCCGGCACACCCATCTTCTCAGCAGGTGGTTCCCCATGTCTCATCGACGGCTTCCACGTCGTCCGAGTCATCTTCTGAATCCTCTTCCCCCACACTTACATCGCACACCGACTCTTTCAACAAGTCCCTAACATTCGCCCTGTCTTCCGTCGGTTTCCCTGTGATCCAAGCCGGTCTTTCCACCGATTTCTGTGCTCTTCCACTCGGATTCATGGAACTTTACATGGCCAAAATGTTCGCACTCTCGTTAACTCTCTGTGTTTCCCTCTCTCTCCTCCACGGTCTGATTGTGATCCCGGCTCTGCTGTCAGTACAACATCACATTGTGCACGCCGTCAAACGGTGTTTCAGAAGGAACAATTAGGCTGATTTGTTGAAATTTCCAAACTATTGTTACGGGTTGTTATGTACTTTATTATGCTCATCACCAATAAAACTTTATTTCGTCTATCCCCACAGCTCTTTGAGAGATTGAATGTGCTCCTCCTGCGTTTCCACTTTGGCAGTTATCCGGTTGATGACTCGTTTTCGATTGAAACCCACTTGATTGATACGGTGAATGAGAAGAGCTGGTAGGGACACCGCGGCGAAAGGGACTGTCTGGAATGCAATAGAAATGAGAGTTCAGTTGAGAAACAGAAAACTCACATAAGCCCACCAGACAATGTTGTGATAAATAGAGACGGGAATGCTAGCTTTGTGCAGTCTCAGAGTGAGCACAATCGTCGAGTAGAGGGCCAATCCCAGGAATTGAGAAGCTGCGATATAAGAAATTATGCGTGTCGAGACCAGCGCTTCCCGTTTTTGGTATCTTTGTGCCACGTGGAATCGAGTACTGTAGTTAGAAGACAGTCAGTAAAGGTAAATTTTGTGAAAATCCTACCTCTTTTCTAACTTCTTATTAGCAAAAATAATAACAAAGTTGAAGAGAATGCTGACGATGACCAGAACACTCAGAACCACTAAAAATACATTGGCTCGCGGAGCAGAGTGTTGGGGAAAGAAGAAGCAGTTGGGGACGATGTCATCGTACGGATCTCCGATGGCGATGATGAGGGGAGCTGCCACACTCGATGCCACCTGAAAAACAGACTCGTGATGAGGAACAAGTGGTGGCAATGTACCACAAGAATGGATAAGAACACTCCAGGAAATGAGCCGCATTTTGAGTAGGTCTGGGGTATGATTGTGGCAAATAACCTGGAAGAGTTGAAGAATGCAACGGTCTTCATTCAATTTGACGAGTACCTGTCGACAGTGAGACCGAACTGATTGAAGTTGATGCCAGCGATCCCGAAAATGAGGACGTGGTTCTGAAATCGGCACTCCAAAGTGGTCCTCATTATTTCGCAGGGCTCATCACTCAATGTGAAACTTCGGATGAATGCTATTCCCTGAAAATGAAAAATGAGCACAGGGAACACGGCACGAGCTCACCTGGATAATCATGAAAATAATCTCATGCACATTGACAAATATCAAACTAGTATAGAGCAATATCTTTGTGGACTGATGGAAGATAGGTCTCTGTTTCAAAATGAAGAGAGCTTTGTAAGTGAGAAAGAATGTGACGACGGCCAGAGTGGACATGAAGATCACATTGACTCGGAGCAACAGCGAAGTTTGGAGTATCATCTGATCGGAAGACGCACATTTCGAGAACGTGGTGTTCATTCTGAAAATAGAAAAATTGGAAAGAGAGGATTTCAATGAGTGGAAACGATAACTCATCAATTATGATCCGAACTTTACGAAGAGCACAAACGTCATTGAAAAGGAAATGAAAGTTTTTGCAGGAGCAAAACGAGCAATTAAAGGGACTATGAAGGACAATGAATAAGTATTAAAATAGGTTAAAAGGTGGCTTCAAAAAAGTTTGTCCTTATGGCTAATATCATAAAATTCCAAGAGCAGAGTGATGTTTAATACAAGTTTTCGAAATGATTCACACCGACTAGCACTGCTAATTAGCGAAAAAGGAAATTGAGAGAAACTTCCGGCAGAATGACATTAAATTTTCATCACAATTTTCATCGAAAGTATTCCACTTGTTCATCTCAACGATACAACTCGATAAATAATTAAAAGTGTGAGAAATCGTGGATATTTATGAAAACAATCGACTGATAAAACAAACTACTAAAAACGGCAGATGCACTTTTTTTAATTGCAATGTCTGGAAAGCCGTGATTACGAGCCCAGTGTGCTCAACTGAAGTCAAGGTCTCCAAGCATTGATCATGAGCATGAGATTTCGAATTCAAACGTCGGACTCCAGAATGAAGTCGTTCTCAAGCACTTTCAGGAGAAATTCGAGTCTGTCTTGAACATTTCGACTCCAGACGTCAGTTTTATTATAATGAGGCGGGTAATTTGAAATTTGATCACAGACTACATTCGTATCGCATTTCAAGCTTTTATTGCAGATCTCAAGAGTTTTGTGACCATCATTTTTTGTCAGAATGAGAAGAAACTCTAAAACAACAGATCTACACAAAAAAAGGAAATTGGCAAGGTAACATATAAATTGGATGTGTTTTTATCGGAAGGAAAGTGTTATTATACTCCGTCACACCTCTGAAGAAAATTCAATTTGGTGAGAAATAGAATCGGGTTATTCAAATTATGTCCGCGTTGGAAATGAGTGAGAATCAGAGTCCGAAAATGAAAATCTCTGAATACGGTGTAGTCGATGAGAATAAGTTATTTGAAGGCAGAGTCCCCTTGTCTACCTTGATTTTCTACTCAAAATCACAAAAAAACACAATTTGTTTTTCAAACTTGAAAGCAGAAAAAACTAATCCAAAATGTTACCGCAATTGCCTTTGAGATGTCAGAAACAACGATGGATGGTGAATTTCCGAGAAGCTCGAGCTTCTCATGCATCGTCTACCTACTGAGAAACTCGGCCAAGAAAAATGAGAGTAATGGAAAAGTTGAACAAAGAATGAAAACTATCTCATCAGAAGTCAATCGGCATGTAAACAAACATTGAAGAATCGGTGGGAAACGGATACTTTGTGAACCTAATCTCTGTGTCGAAAGGCCCTTTCAAGTGGCTCCTCTTCTTCGTTTTCACACCCTCCTGTTTGTTTCTTCGGACAAACAGAAGGAAAGTGAAGAGGACCCCTCAATAATTGGATATTTTTTCATTTCACTTGCAAAGACATCTTGCAGGTCAGAGAAGCAACAAAGTGAGGCATAAACATCAACATTCGGATAGGAAAACGTGGTGACAATGTGCTCGTTAAATGAGGGGAGAGACAGAGCTCAGTTTGATCGGTGAGTTGTGCAAGTTTCAGGTGCAAATTGTTCATGCTGAGAAATGCACACTCATAGAAAAGTCTGTAGTTTCATTGCAATCCGATACTTTTATTTTCCTCAAGAAAGCCATCTGCTTTTTCAAGTGTCCGCACAAATATACAAGCTTGGGTACAACCTTTTTTCCGTAAAAACGAAAACTCTAAAACAATAAAAATGAGCATGTTCCTAGATATTTTTGTCCTCGTTGCTCCAACAGGAATGGGGAAACACAAAAAGCATTGAAAACCGGTAATTTTTGATAACTAATTCCTTTCTAATCGGAAACTACAACACAGCCCTGTCGATGTCTTCAGTTTCTGGATTGTAAAAAGAGTCCCTGACGAGCCAGTTGGGATGTGTGAGCTGTGTCACCGTCTTGCCACGTAGCAACTCCACTGTCGGCATTTCCGAGTAGCTCTTTGCACTGAACTTGGACGCGTCCGCGCTTTTGCTCTTCCTTCGAACTTCCTGAAATGTTTGAGCTCAATCAGACCACAATATCGTGCTCACTGCACCTTGAACATGCACATGAATGCAGCGGGCTCAAACTCCAGATACAGCTTGTGTGCTATCAACTCGGGTCTCGTCATGATCTCCTCAATGTCTTCCACTCCGAAGACACACGAAAAGTCTTTGATTTTGCCTGAAGAATGTTCTCATTTCAAATCTGGCAAACTTCTTTCTCACCGTAACAATCCTTCTGCCACCCCCACACTTGGTATCGTCCGATATAGGAAGTGCCGACTGACTCCACCGTGTTCACATCTGGAGGACGCATCTTGAAATGCTTTCGGAGCCACAGAATGTCACGAACACGGATCGCTCCGGGCACGGGGAGCACTATAATCAGTACATGTCATTTATGCAAAGAATAGAAGCTCACAAGCAGGAGATCCTGAGACAGTTGACCAGAATGATTCATCCGGAATCCATGTCTTTTTCAGATAGCTCAACAACTTCTGAACTCGAGGACTCCCGATGACAAAGTCTGCAGAGTTTCGTGGAACGATCACAGACATGCTCGACTTGTAAATTGGAATTGGAGGGAGAACGCCCTGGAAATAATCAGTTAATAACTTTTGAGACAGTCGAAGCGCACCTCCATGTTCTTGTACCGGTCCACTTCGAAGTCACTGACGTCCGTGTTGATCGACCCGTTGAGTGCTTTGAATATGCGAACCATCTCGAGATTCGTTCTGATCGGAAGATCAGTCCCCGACAGATACTGATAGTGCTTCCAGGGGTGCTTCGAGGTGGACAGCCAGTTGAAGCACGTGTACACGTTCTTCAGAATCCCAAACGAACCCCATTCTGAAGGCTCGCCGATCTGAAGTCTCTAGTTGTTTTGGAAAAAAGAGTGTACTCACAAACACTTTCATGTTTGGGAAGCACGTGGGCAACGCTTCGATGGCTGCCTTGTACTCATCGGAGCTCTGCATGTCCACTGTGATGCAGAACAAGTGCTGCGGTTGGTAGAAAAGGGAGAGCTGCATCATCACCTGCAAAATGATCATGTAAATAAATATCTGAAGGTTTTTTACCTGGACTATTGTTTTATAAACAACTAGGCCATACGCCAGAGGGTAATCCGCTTCTTCTTGAGACAATGGACTGTGAGAGAATGTGAAGTATTTGTCGATTACTGTGCATCTGAAAACAATTTTATATTTGTTGGGAAAGACGATAGAGGCACGAACATATTCTTGGCTTGAAAAAGTTCTTGTTCGACCCAGTTGAAGTGCCAATCCCATTGCTTGGCTCGGGAAACAAGACGTCCATTTTCAGAGCCATTTATTACCGGGTCACAATCCAGAGGTATTGCCTCCAGCTTTCTGTTTTCTCTTCAAAAGTCGCTTGATTAGTTGTCGAATATAATTTGAACTCACTGGACAACTTGAGAATCGAAGAATAACACTTGGAGCACCGCATAGAATCCACAAATCGCGTACAGGTATTTGGCTATTTTGAGGCACTTCCAATCCATTTCGTTGGAGGAATCCGCCAAGAGAAAGGACGGAACACTCAGAAGCGCCTCTTCCTATCTACCTTCGCGGATCTTCTCTTGGAAGCAAAAAACCAGCTTTCTCCCTATCCCCAGGACTGCTTGAGTTTTCGAATGTGATCGTCCTGTGATTCTTTTTGAACAGTTATCGATTGGATCCGTGTCTGTCTTTGTTTCTTCAGGTTCCACAGAGAGAAGAGAATCAAGGGAGCGAGAGAGACGCACGCATAAGGAGGAGCCTGAATAGAATTTGAAAGATGCTGGGAGAAGTTACTAACTCACATAGACCCACACGATCACATTGAAATACACCATTGGCGGGATTTTCTCTCTGTTTTTCCTCATGAGAAGCACTCCTCCGGTGTAGAGAAACATAGCAAGAAACTGGGCGATTGAGAGATAACAGATCGCCTTTGTTGTCTTTAAGTTCTCCGAGGTGTGGTACTGCTGGTTGACATCGAAACAAACTCTGAATTCTTTTTGATACTGATCTTTACGTTTTACTCTTTCCATTCAAATGTCTGATTTGTTTATCGGAAGTGGTTATGATTAAAGACCAACTCCAAAATAGACTCACTTCGCTTCGTCGACTCGGTTTTTCCAAATGATTAACAAGTTGATAACAATGTAAACAACGGTAGAGTATGAGCAGTATTCCAGGTAAGAGTTGGCTCTCGCACTGATATTAGCGGACCAATTGGAGCAGAACAGTTGGTAGTCATCGAGAACAGTGTTCTGTCGCATTATCGAGTAGGTGAGAACAGAGGGAATCATCTGGAAGAAACTTTAAATTTATTATTAGAGACAATCCACTCACTACAATGATGAGCAGAATGAACCCGGGAAATGCTCTCAATCGAGAGTAAGCGTTGGGGAAGATTGTCGCCAACAACCTTAAATTGCTAATATAAGAGCAGTTGGTCAGCAGGAATTTTACCTGTCCATGCTTAATGCGGATTGGATGAACATGTTGCCCGAGATTCCCATCGCCAGAATAGTGGTCGTTGTGACACATTCGGCAGTGCTCGACAGAGGGTAGCAGGAAGTGTTCGAGTGGAACAGATTCAGTTGGAATGTTTTGAGCTAGAAACAATTGTTTTTTATTTTCAGAGGACATTGAATGAACTCACTGGTGAGCTCACATACGCAAATTCGTGCGTGTTCGCAAAGAATAGACTGCCAACCAATAAAACTCTAGTAGAATCAGGAATTGTAGACTTTTTAGAAAGTGCTATCACAGCCATGACCGACCCGATCACGGTGACCAGGAAAAGGACGATTTGAACAGTGGCGTAGATCAACTGGACGGGGGAGGTGTAGATGGCCGCCTGAATTTCAGAGGCACAAGACATCTGGAATACTTTTTTTTGGTTCTCGAATGAATGAAAACGTGTTTTGGAGCCACTATCAGACCGAAAATCTGTTGCTCAGTGTGGCGGATGAAACTGAAAGATTATTCTAAATATTTTCATCATCTGATGAAGATGTGGAGCTTTCTAGAGGTGTGCTCAAACTGCCAAAAAATCAAAATCAGCAACGAAATGTGGGCGGAAGAAGAAGAGGGGGAAATGAATGGGAGCATTGAAGCGGGATTGTTTTGATACCAGAATATTCTGCCTTTTATAGACTCGTGACGATGGAGGTACAGGAAATTATATTAGACGGCGAGTTATGTTACACAAAAACCTTTAAAAGGTCATCTACCTTGAAGTGAATAGGAACAACATGAAACCTCACAAAAACCAGTGAACTTCTGATAATCTTCTTCAGAAGGCGGTGTCTAATGCAAGAAAGTTCACACAATGTCTAGATGCTCTTGATCATTGAAAAGTGGGAGAGCGTGAGACAGTGACTAACAGGGAAACAAGAAGACGTCAGACCCATCTAACATGTTCGCAGAAGTCTGGAACAAAGTGGAAAAGAGAAACTAGATTTGCTCGAGTTATTCGGAGAACTGACAAGACACGGAGATTGGAAAAGGCGGCACGAGGGAAATTATGATCGCATTTGCGTGTGTGTGGCAATCAGTTGCAAACTTCCCGATACCTTTTTTGATACTAGAACATTTGAAAATGAGGGAAAAATATTTCTCAAGGAAATTATTGGTTGTTGGGAGAAAAAGAGCCAAATGTTAAGAAATCAGGAAAAATATGAAATTATTCAAAGGGAGGTGGCGGCTACAATTATGTTTTGGAATAGGTACTTACCGTGTGCTGGAGTCCCATGTATTCTGACTCCATCTCGTTTTCTGAAAGTATTTCTTGTTCAGAGTTAACGGGAAGTTGCAAAAGGAAGAAGTGACTCTTTCGAAAAAGGCATGACAAGCGTTTTTTGAAAATAGTCGGCAGGTGGAATTGAGTGCAAGTCCAATGAACAGAAATCAAAGCATCAGGGGGAAGCGCACAGAACGGTCTCGATGACTTTCCGATTCACTTCATCTGATCCCCCGAAAGGTTTCGTGAGAAATTGAAACTTTTTGTAGCCATTGTCACGACGCACACATATAATAATGAAGTCCAAGTGATAAAAAGCTCAATAAATGATTCCTTTGGCTCCTTGTCCGAACACTTTCGAGCTACTCCTTGAGGAACTGTCTGCATGAAATTTTCCGGGTGACAAATTCAACAATCTAGCAGAAAAAACAGCTGAAAAATACTCTGATAAGAAAGAAAACCAAAAATGCAGACTTGTGATTTTCAAAACGGTTCTGTGAAAAATGATTCAAGGGACTGTTATTAAAATATACATGTTTATATTAGTCAAGGGCTCATTTCACTTATTCCACAGCTGTCGGATCTTATCAATGTGTTCATCTAGTGTTTCCTTCTGTTCCCGCATTTGATTTATGCTTCTCATCCTCTGGTTTTTGATGAAGCTTAATGTGAGCATTATGAAAGACGGAATGGCGACACAAGTGTACGGTGTAGTCTGAAAATGAAAACTGTAAATCTATAGATACAGTAACCCTTCAACTCACATAAATCATCGCTAGCAGCAGACCGGACTGTAAGGGACACATTCGGCTCTGATTGGTGAGGAACACGTCGGTGAACACAGTGTAGATGAGCATGAAGAAGAACTGGCACATCGAGAGCACGATGATCGCCTGCGTCGTTTTCAACGTCTCCCTCGACTGGTATCGCTTGTTCACATCGAACGAACGGCTGCAAAACCAAGAGAACTCGTAGTGTCGGAAAGTGCGCTCTACCGAAACTATAGAACGCACCTTTGCTCGTCAGCTGATACCAACCTCTGCCGTCTGTCCTGAGCTCTGTTGACGAACAAGATGGCCACATTGACGGTCATGTTGGCTATTGACATGAAGAAAGCGACCGAGAGGAAGACAGTGAACCTTTTCACGGATTTTGGAGGCAGACTTCCACAGCTTGGCACGTAGTCGGTCAGAGGATCGTCGTGGAAGATGATCTCTTTCACTACCACGTTCAGAATAATCTATAAAAATACAACTATTGTTTCACTGACAAGGCATAAAGATCATCTCGAGATGAAGACTTTCAATTGACCCACCACCAGAATCGAAAGCAAAACTCCTGGCCAGGCCTTCAGTTTCGGCCACCATTTCGTCATCGCAGTCGCCAGAACCTGCTCGATCGTCATGGCGGACTGGATGAGGATCATGCCGGAGTTGCCACAGACGAGACCGAACGTCACGAAGCGACAGTCGTATGATTTGTAGTACAGGTCGCACGGCTCGTCCAGTTTGAAGAACATCTGGTAGAGCACTTGCACCTGAAGAAGATAGTTAATTCACATTTGAAAAAAGGGGACTCACTCTGAGTATAATGTACGCAGTCTGGTGGGTGGCGCAGAAAAGGAGGCCCATGAAGAGAAAGATGCGAGTGGAGACGTTGATGATCGACTCCATCAACAGCTTCCGTACTGCCATGACGATAAGAACTAGGGAGAGGACGCCGACTGCCAGGTTGACGAACAGTGCCACTGTGTAGATCTTTGAGCGGTAGAGCTCGAGTTGGCCTTCGGATGCACATACAGGTGTGTCCATTGCTAGAATGTTGATACTTTGTGTGACAATTAGATGTTCAAAGGACGTGAACAGGTTTGTTTTTGAAGACGAGCTTCAACGAGCGAAAAAGTTCGAAAAAACAGCAATCAAAATAAGAGAAAAAGTGAACTCGGAAAAATGTTTTCTTGTTCTTCTCCTGAGATCAATTCCATCCGACACATCTTCCTAATTAAAGGGGGCGTGGTATATCGGATAAAAGGACATCACATCCACAGGGACCGCTAGAGAAGCTGTCTTTAGTTCGACCACCGATCAAAGTGGGATACGAGAATGCTTAATGAAAAAGGAATGTCTATGGGCTGTAGAAGAGGAAGAGCAAAGCAGAGAGAATGATACGCATCGTAGCTTCAAGTCTATTTACTCGAATGACATCGTGTTCATCTTTCGGTAATATTTACACTCAAAACGTTTCGTTAACATGTGAGTGATCAACCTGATGAATATAGAGACTCAAGAATACAACTGAAACGGTTTTTCCAAGAATGACTTGTTTACATGTTGAAAAAGGTTCTCATTGGGAACGCTGATGCTTGAAAATGAAGATTGAATAACAAAAAGAAGTTTGATTACAGATTTCCTATTCATCTCTCGTGAGCGTTTGCTTTTACTGATTACAGTAATCTGTGGAAGATCTCACGTGGAAAAGGATGCAGAAGATCTTCGGAAAAAGACAACTCCTGACTCACGTCGTCCGGTGAAAAAAGAAAACAACTTCCAGTCCCCGCCAAATTATAGTGTTCATGAGTATGACCGGTAACAGATTTCAGCATCGAGCGAACGATGAATAACATTCAGAAATCTCTCATTTTGGTACAAGGAACTCATTTCACTTTGAATTACTACATTTTCGTGAAAGGGCAATTATCAAAATGAGAGAGATTCCCAAAAGGGCGGGCTAAAGAGCTGAAGAGATCAGACTGTGATTCAATTGAACCAGAATCCATTCGAGTGGATGCTTTTTGAGTCGACGAAAACAACGTGAGAGACAATGTTCGAACAAATAATTATATGGTTCCGGAAGACAATCAAAATAAAGGTAAGCGATCAGAAATTGGAGGTGGACGTTTCAAGTGACGAGTCGTTTCCAACTCTATTCTTGTTCGACTTTTGCTCCTTTCTGATTCTTCTTGTTTTGTTTTATAAAAAACAGAAGCCAATGTATCGAAAACATACACTGAAGGCGAGTTTGGAATGATAATTAGCTTAGTTAGTGCAAACAGACACGAGAATCTTTCTCCATTCTTGCAATTCGAGAAGCCGGGCCTAAAAAGGACATGCGACTCTAGTTTAATTAAAGTGATTCCCGAGAAAAAGGGAGCACTGAAACAAAGTGCAAAATATTTCGCTCCCGGGTGGGCTCGAACCACCAACCTTTCGGTTAACAGCCGAACGCGCTGCCTATTGCGCCACGGAAGCGGCGATTCTGAATTGTTCTGTGGGCGAAGAGGAAAGCGAAATATTGTGAGAGGAGTATTATAAAACATCATAAAAGGGGAAAGATTTATTATTGTGCGAAGCAAGCAAGCAAATTGGTCACACGTTTTTGTTGAAAATTCGGGAGCTCTGAAGGTTATGAGCTAAAAATACGAGCTCCTGAATGAAAGCTCTTCGATGCATAATGTTATAATCACGGAGCATCCCGAGGGACCTCGGAATCGCAGAATAGATTCTGCCTGATCTCTTGATAAAAACGCAGAACTTTTTATGACTAATAGAGTTATTCATAACAATTGTGTGTACATTGAACGCTTTTCAAACGTTTTCAGCTGTTCCCTTTCTTATTCTGAAAGTTCCATGCCGACAGGGACCATGATGATTCCCACGATTCGCATTCACTTTGTGTCGGGCAGCACGAAACAGCTCGTTCCTTTTTATATGGTAATGCGAGGGAAATATTCGTGGTTTTCCATCACATTCCATATTGTTGCTATCTGCTTCACCTACAACAGTTCCAATGTCGTCGAAGAAGAGAGTTCAACCTCCGAAGAAAGAGCCCAAAAGAATCACCGTCTGCCCACCGACGATGGAAGAGAGACTCCGCGAGGACGAGAAGGCAGCGGCTCACTTGGTGAACGACTTCCCGGACCTCAATCAGAAGGGACTTTCGGGAAAGAAGAGGAAGCGCGTGGAGCCGGAGAGCAAGGAGAGTAAGAAAGTGCCGAAGCTCGTCGAGACGGAGCCTCACAGGGAAGTGACTCAAGAGGAAATCGACGAGATTCTGAAGTCACTTGGTCTCTGGATGTCCGACGAAGAGGAGGAGGAGGATGACAAAGAAGACTCTAAAACAGTTGTCGAGCCTGTGTTCAAAGTTCCCTATCCACCAAAGAAGTAACTAATGTATATCTGATTTTGAGAGTGATTTTTTATTGTAAAGAGAGTTCTTTCTTTGTTCTTTCGGTATGTTCTTATTTTCTATGAAGTTCTAATAAAAAGCGATCACACTCTCCACATCTTCACATTCGTTCTTGTCACATCCCGCACGTGTCAATAAGCGTGTCACCTCACCGAGAGCCAGGCCACGCCCCTTTTCAGCTGAAGGAACCTCTCTGAACACGGAGAGTACCCATTCCCTCTCATTCCTTTTTTTATTAGGTCTTCTCACTGGTAACTTTTTATTTTCCAGAGAATGCTCAACATCTTCAAGTGTTTCTTCCCCTACAAGAAGCAGCAGAATATATCAGAAGACGTCAAGAACGTTGCATTTCTGGCCCCACCTCACAAGAAGATCCCCAACAGCGATCTTTCCTTCCATCTCGTCGACGCCGTTCAACTGAAGAATTTGGAGAGCAAGGTGCAGAAATTGGAGAAGGAGAATCAGAAGTTGAAGAGAATGATGGGCGACGAGGAGCAGTACGGATATCAAAAGGTCAAGGAGATGAAAAGGGAGAGACACTACAACCACTACCAGATCGACAGGATTTTTGACACGTCACACATTTATATCTCCATTGACTAATTCAATATGTTTTTGTTTTTTTTTGCTGTGTTTTTTTTAATGTTTTCAAAAATAAAGAGGAAAGTCCTTATCAACTGTTGATCTAGACCCTTCCAACACACACAAAGATCAGAATTGGAACTGTGTGGAACAGTGAATTCACTATATTATCCTCGTGATAAGAAGAGGCGGGGCTGTTTTAATATATAAAATCAGTTCAACTTCTGCCTATTTGATGATGTTGCAATGACGCTCTACCGAACGCCTTGTTAGAAAGTGTACGATTTGGTGAGACGCAGAGATGGTCATTGTAAATACGAAATTCACTATCAAAGTACACTGAATGGTTGAGTGCAGAGTACCTTCTCTCCCTTATCGCATGGCGCCATTTCCACGCTCTCCGCCTACTTGTCTCTTGGTATTCCTTATCACTTTGCAACTTCATCTCTGCCTCTGAATCTAAATCCGAATAGGAACCAATTGACCATCCAATATTCACGTGTCTGACCGAATTTCCCGTTTGATAAGAGTCTCGGTCAGTCCCTCCGGTTTTTATCGACACAGACGATCATAGAGAGGAGGTTGAGATGCGAAAGATTGCCACGATTTGTTCCATCCGCATATGCGACGAGACTCTCCTGTTCTCTTGTGTTTTATTCATCCCTCTTTATGCAGTTTTCTTCCAAATTCTTCTATGTTTCTTATTCTGATTTTTTACCATTCGACTTTGAGAAATCAAGTCTCATCTTTTTCGTTCGAAAATTCCGAAAAACACCTGGCCGAACTGTGGCCGTTGCTAGGCCAACCACCTCGTGTAGTCCTCGTGAACTATGCAAATTATTTTTTTTTCAAAAAAATCCCAAATTTAACCTAAACTTCGGAAAACTTTCAAACCCCAACAGGTTTTTCAACATTTTCCTTATGTTCAATTCCTCCGAGTGCTTCTTTGTGTCTTAAAAACTTTCAACACCTTTCAAGTGTTTCAGAAGATGACTAGAAGTAGTCTATTCAAGGAGTTGGCAGAGATCGCCAAGGAGCGGATCATGATCATCGACGGAGCGATGGGAACCATGATCCAGAGAGAGTTCATGGAGGAACACGACTTCAGAGGAGAGGTTCGTCTCTTTCTTTTAGATGTTTTCTGGTTTTTTCGAAGGTCATTTGACCGAAACTGAACAGATAAGAAGTTCACAATTTGATGTCAGTCTTATCAAAAATTGGCCATAAAAGAGATGCTAAACAGTTGAACTTCAGATCTTGAAAGACCACGACAAGCCACTGAAAGGAAACAATGACTTGCTCTCCATCACGCGTCCGGACATCATCTACAAAATCCACAAACTCTACCTGGAAGCGGGAGCAGATTTCATTGAAACCAACACCTTCTCAGGAACCACCATTGCACAGGCAGACTACCATTGCGAGCACTTAGTGCATGAAATCAACTACCAGTCAGCCAAAGTAGCCCGAAAGGCGTGCGACGATGTGGCAGCAGCTACAGGTAAGGGAACGGGTAGACGACAGAGTTGAATTGTTGCTCACAATCAGGTAGACGTCGTTATGTGTGCGGAGCGATCGGACCAACCAACAGAACTCTGTCCATCTCTCCTTCGGTGGAAAAACCAGACTTCAGGAACGTTAGTAAGTGTTTATTGTCTTTTGACTTGAAAAACATTATGTTTTTCAGCCTTCCAAGAGTTGGTGAAGGCTTACGGAGATCAAGCGCGTTCGCTGCTCCAAGGAGGCGTCGACGTTCTCCTCGTGGAAACCGTCTTCGATTCTGCCAACGCGAAAGCAGCTCTGTTCGCCATCCGCACGCTCTTCGAAGATGAAGGCGTCCCAGAAGTGCCCGTCTTCCTCTCGGGAACCATCGTCGACATGTCGGGAAGAACTCTCTCTGGACAGACCGGAGAGGCGTTTCTCGTCTCCACGAGACAGGGTAAACCAATGTGCGTCGGATTGAACTGTGCTCTCGGAGCCAAGGATATGAGACAGTTCGTGGAGAACATGTCAAAGTGGTCGGACTCACTGATTCTCTGTTATCCGAATGCCGGTGAGTAACAACATCAGAAGAGAAAAAGAGAAAACGATGATTTCAGGACTTCCGAACGCTCTCGGAGGATACGATGAGACTCCCGAAGAAATGGCGGAAGTACTCCGTCAATTCGCACGTGACGGACTCGTCAACATCATCGGAGGATGCTGTGGAACCACTCCGGATCACATCAGAGCCATGTACAACGCAGTTCAAGGAGTCTCCCCTCGCGTCCCTCCTTCTGACCCTCACGTCGGAAAGATGCTCCTTTCGGGACTCGAACCATCCGTAGTCGGACCGGAGACCAACTTCGTGAACATCGGAGAGAGATGCAACGTGGCGGGATCCCGAAGATTCTGTAACCTCGTGAAAAACGAAAACTACGACGCCGCCATCGACGTGGCTCGTGTTCAAGTGGACAGTGGAGCGCAGATTCTCGATGTCAACATGGATGACGGACTTCTTGACGGCCCCTACGCCATGGGAAAGTTCTTACGACTCATATCTTCCGAGCCCGACGTCGCCAAGATCCCTGTTTGCATCGACTCTTCCGACTTCAATGTCATCATCGCTGGCCTTGAATCGACACAAGGAAAGTGCGTGGTGAACTCGATCTCGTTGAAAGAGGGAGAGGAGAAGTTCAAGGAGAGGGCGAGGATCGTCAAGAGATACGGAGCCGCCGTTGTGGTGATGGCGTTCGACGAGGAAGGGCAGGCTGCGGAGACGGACAGAAAGTACGAGATTTGCGAGAGATCGTACCGAATTCTCACGGAGGAGGTCGGATTCGATCCAAATGACATCATTTTCGACGCGAACATCCTGACAATTGCCACCGGAATGGAAGAGCATTCAAACTACGGTAACTACTGGATACCTTCGAGTTTATCTTGCGACTATTTCAGGAATGTACTTCATCGAGGCCACTAGAATGATCCGTGAGAACCTGCCAGGAGCACACGTCTCCGGAGGTGTGTCCAACATCTCCTTCTCGTTCCGCGGAATGGAGGCGATTCGAGAGGCGATGCACTCCGTCTTCCTGTTCTACGCAATCAAGGCAGGAATGGACATGGGCATCGTGAATGCGGGAGCACTCCCTCTATACGAGGACATTGACAAGTCCCTCCTCCAGCTGCTCGAAGACCTCCTCTTCAACCGTGATCCGGACGCGACTGAAAAACTGCTAGTCGTCGCGCAGGAAATGAAGAAGGACGGGAAAAAGAGCGACCAGAAGACGGAGGAGTGGAGAAGTGAGTCGGTCGAGGAGAGGCTCAAGTTCGCACTGGTGAAGGGAATCGACCAGTATGTGGTCGCGGACACTGAAGAAGCGAGACAGAACACTGCCAAGTACCCCAGACCACTCAATGTCATCGAACGACCGCTGATGGACGGAATGGCGGTGGTCGGAGAGCTGTTCGGAGCAGGAAAGATGTTCCTTCCGCAGGTGATCAAGTCGGCTCGTGTGATGAAGAAGGCGGTGGCTCACCTGCTTCCATTCATGGAGATCGAACGACAGGCGAACATTGAGAAGATGGGCTTGTCAGAAGACGAGAGTCCCTACCAGGGGACGGTTGTCATCGCCACTGTCAAGGGAGACGTGCACGACATCGGAAAGAACATTGTGGCGGTGGTTCTGGGATGCAACAACTTCAAGGTGGTCGACTTGGGAGTGATGACGCCGTGCGAGAACATCATCAAGGCCGCCATCGAAGAGAAGGCCGACTTCATCGGACTCTCGGGACTCATCACGCCGTCGCTCGATGAGATGGTTCACGTCGCCAAGGAAATGAACAGAGTCGGACTCAAGATCCCGCTTCTCATCGGAGGAGCAACCACTTCCAAGACTCACACCGCCGTCAAAATTGCTCCGAGGTACCCGCACCCGGTTGTGCATTGTCTCGACGCTTCAAAATCCGTCGTCGTGTGCTCTTCGCTGTCCGATATGACTGTCCGTGACGCCTTCTTGCAGGATTTGAATGAGGATTATGAAGACGTGAGTTTTTTGTTTTAAATGCATTGACGAGTAATCTTTGGACTATTCAGGTGCGCCAAGAGCATTACGAATCTCTGAAAGACCGTCGTTTCACCGCCCTCGAAAAGACTCGCGAGAAGAAGTTCAACATTGACTGGAACAAGTTCACCGCCCACAAGCCCACGTTCATCGGACGGCGTGAATTCCACGACTTCAACCTGAACGACCTCGTTCCTTACATCGACTGGAAGCCATTCTTCGACGTCTGGCAACTCCGTGGAAAGTACCCCAACCGCAGCTATCCGAAGATCTTTGACGACGCCGATGTTGGTGCGGAAGCCAAGAAGGTGTTCGATGATGCGCAGACATGGCTGAAGAAACTGATCGACGAGAAGATTCTGACGGCCAACGCGGTCATTTCGTTCCTTCCTGCCGCTTCTGAAGGAGACGACATCCACGTGTACGATCCGGAGACTGGAAACAAGCTGGAGACGTTCTTCGGACTCCGGCAGCAGTCCGGTCGTGAGCACGACCAATCTCATTTCTGCCTCTCCGACTTTATCAAACCGGCGAAATCTGGTAATTTTGTGCTAATAAGTGTGCCAACTCCAACTTCCACTTTTCAGGTGTTCCTGAGGATTACCTCGGTCTTTTCGCCTGCACAGCCGGTCTTGGAGCAGAAGAGTACTGCAAAGTTCTCGAAGAAGACCACGACGACTACGCGTCGATCATGGTGAAAGCGCTGGCTGACCGTCTCGCGGAGGCCTACGCCGAGTACCTCCACAAGGAAGTTCGGACGAATCTGTGGGGCTACTCGAACAACGAACAGCTCACGGAGACCGACCTGCTCTCCATCAAGTACGAGGGAATAAGACCGGCGTGCGGATATCCGTCCCAGCCGGACCACACTGAGAAGAGGACGCTGTGGAAGTTGCTCGAGGCGGAGAAGAACGGCATTGTGCTCACGGAGCACTTGGCGATGCTCCCCGCCGCCTCGGTGTCAGGATTGTACTTTGCCAATCCAGAGAGTCAGTACTTTGCAGTTGGAAAGATTGATGAGGATCAGGTAGCTTTATTTTTTTGTGAATTCAATAAAAGTTTTATTTCCAGGTAACTGATTATGCCGCCAGAAAGAAGGTTCCGAAGGAGGAAGTGGAACGCTGGCTCTCTCCCATCATTGGATACGAAATGGACTAAAAGTCGATTCATAATGCCACTTCATTTGATGAATTCATTCCTACTACCACCGATACGTATTTTCCTGGAAATTGATAATTATTTCACTTTTTCTGCTTGTTTAGCTCCCAAAATGGGTCAATTTATAGTTAGTTGGATGATAAAGATTGCATTTCCGCACGTTTTCTCAACGACTATGTTTCTTGGGAACACTATGCAAATCTGATATGGAGATGAAGTGCCATTTCTGTTTGCATTATTTCATTTTTCAGTTCAGTGGAGAAACCACCGTATCCCTCCAACCTCGTGCAACGAGAAGAACAAATTTGTGGGTGGACAGACGGAAATAAATTCATCCATCACAGTCTCACGTCTTCTGAATTCAGGAACGAAGCTAATTTCGGGTGCGTTTCTCAATAAAATCTTCCCAACGAAAAATGCATTTTTAATGGTTTCTAGGACCATTAAAAACAATCCCCAAACGGAGGATTTCCCGAGTGCATATTGGAAATTCTCTTTTTTGTTCAGCTTTTCTTTTGCTCATTCTTTTTTCAAATATTTATTTCTTATTTCCAGGACTCAAATGGGTCAGAACCGCGAAAAATTAAATGGCTTCGATGAGCAGCGTATGGATCAACTCGTTCGAAACATTCGGGAGAGGAGAGAGGTGATTTCACAGTATTGTAAAATTAATCAAATGTACACATTGTTGTCAGTGAACTTCCGAATGAGAGCCACATTTGATTAATTTGACAATAAAAACAAAACGAATATGGGTTAGAAACTTTATTGAGCTCTGGAGTGACCTATGGGTTGTACTCGATGGGGAGGTTCTTGCGACGGACCATTCCATCTCCCTGGAACCACTCGCGACGGAACTGCTTGGCGGCTCCATCGGGCGTGTTGGTCCACTCGACGGTGATGCGGTCGTTGTTGGTGTCCTCCTGTCCGTAGGCGAACGCGTCGCACGAAACGGCGAGAAGGACCGCCTCCTTGGGGTCGAGCACTCCGCATGGGGGATCCACTCCGAGACGCTTCATGTTGGTGGTCTTGATTCCGTAGCCGATGCGGCGCGCCGACGAGTTGATCACCTTGATGTGGTAGGTGTGCTTGTCGTCGTACGGCGCGTTGAAGACGATCTTCGCGTTCGGCTGGGTGGCGATGTCTCCTGGAGGGACGGATTGGGCCATTGCTGTCGGTAGAGTTGAGAGAGTTGGGAACTCTGTACTGACCAACTGGCCGACGGCTCCCCTTTTATAGCACTCCCAACGTGGCACTGCTCCAATTCTAAGCGGTCACTAAATCAGGGCAGTCAGAAGTTCACGTGGAAAATGCTCGTTTTTCACGTTTTTTGTTTGTGCCTCCAAAGCCACTCCTAGACTTTTGAACTTCTCTGCTTTGTTCCCACCCCATTTTTACTCCATTTTAGGTTCAACCCCTTTTGCCACAGTGATAAGCTGGTTGTGTTCCATTCAACTTTACAATAATTCGAATGACTTTACAGATACGGTACTCTCTGAATTCTCTTCGGAGCATGGACATCCCAAGGGATAAGAGGTGCGGACTGATTGAAATGATCGAGCCATTCCTCTACACCGAAAAGTACTGGGAAACGACGATGGAGCTGGTGAAGAGACTCGAGCAGAGAGAACTACAGTACCCTCGACACATGTACGCGGAGAAGTTGGAGACGTCGGAAGAAATGAAGGTGATGTGGAAGAGAGCGAGAATCAGACAGATAGAGGACGTCCAGTGGTTAGAAAGAATGGAGAGACGAGAGGAGCAGAGAAAGAGAGAAGAGGAGCAGAGAGCCACTGAGTACTGGGCGAAGCAGTTGACGAAGAAGAAAAAGAAGAAGCACAGGAATCGAGTGGATCGGAAGAAAGTGAGAGGAGGGAAGAACTGGAAGCGATGGAAGGATGTTGGAGCTCAATGAACTTGTTCGCAAATAAAATGTTCACTCTGTGTGTCCCTTTAGTTTTGAGTATACTGTAATTTTTCATTCAAGTCGCGTGACACGCGTGATTATAGCAAATCGGAGTGCCACGTGGCAATGGCGAACTACAAAAAGCACAAATTGTCCACGTGGCCTCATCCCTCCAACTCTTCTCGTTTTGAACCGCTCATTTCGTCAACAAGAAGCGAAACAAGAGAGAAAAAGCGAGTGCTTGACAAAAGGAATGTCGCTCACTTTCCAGTAAGTCTCTTCTCACGTCTTCTCAAACTCCTCCTCAGAACCTCCTTCATCAAATGGACGGCTCCAGAAGGCCAGTCGAGTGTGAAAATTATCAACGAGTCGAAGGTGCGGTTCGCGATCAAAGTGAAGACCACTAATGTGGACACCTACACGTGAGTCTCAACTCGGGAGCTCCCCAACGTCTTCTTTCCAGCACTACCCCTAACGTCGACTTCATCGAGCCCGGCTTCACCCTGAATCTGGTGGTGTGTCGCAAGAAGTCGGTGATGAAGGAGGACAAACTGGCCATCAGTTATCTCGAAGTCACTCCAGACGTCAAGGACGCCACCGAGGCATTCAAACAGCCCAACGTCCGTCCGAACGTCTTCGTGATGACGATGAAATGCGAGGGCCCATCGGCCGAGACTGTCAACCCACCTGCTACTGCTCAGTGAGCACTTACTCGTTGCTCCCCGACCTGAATAAAACTATTTTACCCTGTACTTATTCACAAACATGGTTCAACTTTATTGAAAATTCAAAATATAACAAAACAAGCGATAGAAAAAAGTGAGACCCGTCCGTCCGTGATGAGATTGTTTCAATTCCATTGGAAGGCTGGTCCGCTAGTGCCAACAAGAGGTGCATTGCTCTGGAAACATGACCACTTCATCACGGACACCTTCTGAACACCTACCGGATCTTGAAGATTCTGAGCTTCCTCATTGGCGAGTCTCTCCGCTTCTGCGGCCTCCTTCTCCGCCTTTTCGGCTTCTTTCTGTGCTTCTTCCGCCGCTTTTTGTGCGTCCTCTGCAGCCTTCTGTGAAAGAATCGCTTCCCGTTTCAGTCGAAGGTGCATCTGTAAATATTTGGTTTTCACGGGCTCAAACCGAAAGTGTTCTAACCGGCATGTGCTTCTCGAGAACGTGCTCGCTCTTCTCCTCGTTCGTCTCGAACATCTCCCCACAAATGCCACAGTTCACCTTCTTTTCCCCGACGTGTTTCTTCAAATGCCTCCTCAGTTTGTCCGATCTGCTGAACATCTCCGGACACTTGTCGCACTGAAACACACACAATTAACCGATCAGCGAGGAGCAACCCACTCTATAAGGTTTATCTCCAGTGTGCTCTCTCATGTGCACTTTCAGAACGTAAGCCGTCGTGAATCCCTTCTTGCACTCCTCGCACTGTAAATCAAATGGTTTTTTGAGTTCAACTGTTTCTCTTCTACCACATAAGGCTTCTCTCCGGTATGCGTGCAAATGTGTTTATCGAGTGACGATTTCAAGGTGAACGTTTCGTCACATCCATCGTGCGGACACACCAACGTCTTCATGTAAGTTCTCTTCTTTTTTGGCGACGAGGTCACCGCTTCGGAAGGCCCTGCAATTCAATTCATTGGTTTTTCAGGATTCTCCATTATCTGCTCACCATCATCCGTAAGAGACACTTGGCTCGGGTCCACTACTCTACTTTTTTGCTGAAAAATTGTTGATTTGATACTGCAGGATCAATATGACTCTTACTTTTGGCAAATCCATGCCGTGGACGACTTTCATGTGGTATTTGAGAGAGTCGAGTCTCGGATAGGCTGAAGGACACTTCTCGCACTGAAATTTCTCATTTTAACTAGAATTCTAGTAAGTCTCACCTGATACGGCTTCTCTCCACTGTGTAGCCTATAGTGAAGATTGAGTTGGGTCGACGTACGGAACGGCGATGAGCATTCGGAGCACTGTAAAGGTGGAAACGTCGAGTGGAATGCGCTCATCACTCACCACATATGGCTTCTCTCCGGTGTGCAGTCGAATGTGAGCTTGGAGCTTGTAGTTGCAGGTGAACTTCTTCTTGCACCCCTTTTGAGTGCACTTGAACTTTAATGGGTTTTCGGGTTTCGGGACCTCCCTCTTCACTTCCACCACCTTCTCCTCTCTTGGATCCACCGGGACTCGTGGCTGGAAGCATTCAGTTCGAACCGAAACGGATATTCGAATACCTTGTAAAGAATCTGTCCTTCGTGTCTCTTCATATGAACTTTGTGAATCCTCGGGTCGGAAAATCCCTCTTTACAGAATTCGCAATAGAACGGCTTTTCTCCAGTGTGAATTCGGACATGGATCTTGTAGCGGTACAGCGTGGTGATCGTCTTTTGACAATGCGGGCACTGAAATAACTCCCAGTTGGAAACTCGAAGTGCTCTGAAACCCACCGTGTGAACTTTTCGCTCTCTCTCAACATCGTGGTTCTCAAGATGTTTGTCGAGCACCTTCTGGAACAAGAACTTCTTCCCGCATCCCGGTCGCGGACATTCGACAGGCTCTGGCTTCGCCACTGGTGCCTTCTCCTTCTTGATTCTCACTCTCACTACTGAAACAAATTGGTTAATTCAAGAGAATCAGTCGTGTCTGAAGTACCTTTCTTCACTGTCTTCTTTGGGACAGGAGCATCCAAATCGTAGTTATAGACAGTTTCACTGTATCCGACTGGATCTCTTCTGACAACTGGCAGTGGCGGAGCTATATCTCTTCTGATAATTGGCAGTGGCGGAGCTATATTTCTTCTGACAACTGGCAGTGGCGGAGCTATATCTCTTCTCACAACTGGCAGTGGCGGAGCTATAGTCGGAGGTCTTCTGATGATTATCGGAGGACGTTGGTTTGAACGTTTTGGCGGAGAAGACGGGCCTATTCCTATAATACGTTTTTTAGAATATATTAATAACTTTTATCAAATAATTGAGCTCAGTTTTGTGCGAAATGCCAGACCCAAAAAGTCGGGAATGTCCTGGTAGACGAGTCTCGGATCGAAAATCGGGTCCACGTCCATGATAGTCCGTCTTCTGATGTTCTGTGCGTTTGGTCGCCTCACAGTTGACTTCATTGGGCTGTAATTGGTCGCTTGACGGACCATGGCTGAAAGACTAAGAAATATCGTTTGAAATAGGAGAGATTCGACGGAAAATCGAGAAGAAATCACGATAAAACTCGATGCACGTTGCATTCGAAATTCTAGGCCACGGCCGCCGGACAACATTCTTCCAACTCGAATTCAAATGTTGAGCGGGTGGAATCTAGCTGGAAATAAAGATAAAATGAGAAATAGTTGCTGAATATGCATCATTCATGATAGAAGAGGCTATCACTAAGATTTTCCAAAGATTAATGTGCGTCTCTGATGATATATAAACAACCGGAACCCAAAATACAGCGATGGCCTAGGAATACACATCCGTCGTATCGAAGGGCGTCGTCAAGCATAATCAATGATTTTCAGTTTAATTCGAAAGAAATTCTATTTATGTTTGCAAGTTGAAGTCACTGCTTCAAATTCTACTCCTATGCTCCCCAAATCGAGCATATCAGACAAGTGGCCTAGTTTTTGAAATCTTATGCACCAGAAACATCAAAGAAACTCAAAAGATCTTAAAAATTTGAACCTTCATTACGAAAAAAAAACCAGTGAAAAATTAAACACGACACATCAATACAGAAGCTATGAAAAAGGGTGGAAAAGACTAGGAACTGCAGACAAACAAGTAGATGGGAATATCAAAAGGCAAAGGAAAATGAGTAAATTCTGAGAAAAATTAAGTAGAGTTTCAATCTGAAATATGAAAGGTTATCGTTTGAGCATCTTTCTGCACTTGGCCATCAGAGGAGCCGTCTTCTTCACGGGAGCTCCGTTCACTGTTGTAGGCTGTCGGGATCTAGAAGACGTTCCGAGGCCGCCACGAGGAGTGATCGAAGCCAACTGTGCTTTTCCTTCTGAAATAATAGTTAACTTGAAAGAGCTCTGTGCTTTCTAGATTATTACCTGTCTTGACATGCTTTCTGGCCTGCGACAACTGTATGGCCGAAGGGGTGTTCAGCATCTTGACCTGCGTGTCCCTGGCATTCGTGAAGAACGACTTGCTCTTCACTCGAGTGTGCGCCATGTCGATGACCATCTGAAGAACAAAATCTACGCTCCAAAGCTGTTAACTTCGAACTCACCGTCTTCCGTCCAGTATCTTGACTTTTCTGCGCCTTTCCTATACGCGCAGTGAGCGCCGACAGCTTCGCGCTCTCCTTCTTTTGCTTTTTGGACACCAGCTTGTCATAAATGTATCTCCAAGTGTGATCTTCTGGATCCCTGTCAGCATGACTCGGGAATTCTCGACGGACCATTTCGTGGAAGAGAGTGTCAATGTCCTGAACCAGCATTGGATTGCAGTCCGCAATGTGACGGAGCTGGTCGACGGTGGCGTTGAGCAGAGCTGGCTTGAGCAGCTCGTAAGGAACCACTCCGACGTGTTCGATCACTGAAGCTTTTTGAGAATTAGGAATATGAGGGAAAAGTAGGAAACGCACTGTGCACATTGCTGGCGAGGACGTCCTGGCACATGGAAATCAACGACGGCACCTCTTCCCCGATCTTCTTGCGTCTTCCGGCAAACACCTTCTGTCGATCTTTTCTCGGTTTGAACTGGCTCTCATCGACACGAAGGCTTGCACTTTGAGGCACTGGGTGGTTGTTTCGGGGCGCCGGTTTCACAACGGGCACGTTCGGCGTGTACTCTTTCGGCTTTTTCACCATGGTTCCGGACGCCGACGAGGAAGATGCGGCCTCGTATTCTCTATCGATCGGCTCATGTTTCGGCTCTTTTCGTGGCTCTGGAGCGGCGGCTCTTTTGGTTACTTTGTACTTGCTGTAGTCGACGGTGGCTCGCGGACCACCGGAAGAGCTCGAGCCTGCTCCCATCGCCTTTGCGAACAGTTCGTCAGCTGTCGGCTCCTCCGTCTTCGGCCGCTTCATTTCCTCTCTCTCCGAGCTCTCTCTTTCTCTTTTTATTCCAATGCCGAGTCCACGCAGCTTCTCGCGAACCCGGATCGCGTACTTGCTGTATTGATCCGAAGTTTCGTACCGCTTTACAAATCGATACGTGTCGGATGTCTTAAAAACGTTCGCCGAGACATCGAGATCGAACAGCCGCTTCAACGCTCTTTTTATCTGAAAACCACTATGAATATCTGTATTCCAGAAGGGAGCTTACATCGAGCCCATTCATGAGACTTTCAGTGTATCGCTGTACCTTCTCCTCGTCGGTCTCTGGCATGTTAGTCCTGAACGAGGGCTGCATTGCAAGGGAACGAAATGAGCAAAAGGAGTAGAAACGAGCAGGGAGAGAGAGAGCGGGTGTGGGAGCCGCGGCGAGGGAGAGATAACAACAAGAAAGAGTGGGACAGACTGCTCCGCCAATTCGACATGCAATTATCTCGTGTTATAGAGTTGGAGAGCGAGAATATATTTTGACTAAAAATTATGGAGAGCCATATGGGACAGTATCAGAGTCAAAAATGAGAATGAGAGTGGATACTAATATCGGTGCGCCCCTGGAGCAATATAATTGCAACAAAGGGGGTCGTTTTGTTACAACGTTCATATCGAATTTACACCAATAACTAACCTAAACTACTAATCTAACCTACAAGACTGGAGTTATACCGTATTCTAGTCAAGCAAATCTAATTATTACAGAAAATTAGCCTAGGTGAACTGAATCTGGAGAACTGTTCTAACACACTCTGTAATTTATTCAAACCAGTGTGAAGTTTCACGCGAAAAATGAAAGTGCGGACAGAATTGACCCCGGCGAACTAACAAACGAACAAACGAACATACAGACTAACAAAGCAAATTATAGTATAAGTATGATGATTACTCGCCATGCGTTGCATTTCAAACAGCTGGGTTTCCAAACCAAGGCGATCAAAGAGACAGTAGGAAAGCGAAAACGGCACTATGTGGAAAAGCGCCTTGTTGACATACATAACCAACGCTATCTTTCGATTTCCCCCGCCACTTAGTACTGTGGGTTCTTATGCACATTGGTTATGCAAATCAGTCACGACATCAGATGATAGTAAAAGAAAAGCACTGGGAGACTAGGACACTAGAGAGATGTACACTGAGGACCACCATTACAGTATCAGCTACACTAGATCTTGGCTTATCACCTGATGTTATCTATACTGTTAAAAGAGAAACGGTGGGGAATCGATGAATACCGAACAAGGAAAACGCTAAGAAGAAATCAATCGCACTGTCCGACTGACACGGGGAAGCGAGAGAGACGCCAGAGGAACTCTCTCTTTTCCACTGTCGATGTTTGCGCCGATATGGAGGAGGATGCTAGGCCACGGCCAGGTGCGCGACAGGTGTACAATAAAAGGGGGATCTGCGCTTAATTGGGTGCGAGTTCATCTGCACTTGCAAACTCGGCACATTCCAGCACGGAGAAGACCTGCTGGATCCGTTTCCCACTGATCTGTGAGCTCTTTAGGGATCAAAAAAGAGAGAAAAACGACGAAGTTCACGTTTTTACTGAGGAAAACTGAGGAATTTAATGCATTTCATTTCAATTTTTAAGAAAATAACTTTCGTTCCTAATGGAAGGTTATGGTATCAAAGAAAACGGAGAGTTCTATACAACTCCACTGAAGTTTACGAGTGAGTGTTCGGGAGGTTTCTATATCATTGATCCGTTAGTTAGGTCTACGAATCTGTGGAAGTGGTCGCTTCTCGAACGTCTACTGCGGTCTAATGACAGCTCCAGTTCAGAAGGATGTGGCGATCAAGAATGTGTGGTCCGACAAGGATACTCATAGTTTGGCGTGCACTGATCACGCGGAAATACAGATTCTCTCGAAACTCTTTCATCCGGCCATCTCGAATCTTTGGTTTTTCTACTCGAAGCAGGCCGAGAATAAGGTCAGAGTGCAGCAGATTAGGCTGAAACATTAGTTTAAAACATTACAGAAGATATTCTGTTTGGTTCTCGACTACTTTCCGCTAGAATTGGCAAAACTTCGGAACCAGGGAATGAAATTTGACATTCTCGACGGAAAAATCTACTCGTTCCAACTGTTCTGTGCCATCGCTCATTTGGCTTCGAAGAATGTCGTGCACATGGATGTGAAACCGCAGAATATCATCGTGGATAAGGAAGTGAGCAAGCAGTAAAAAGTTATGCACCTGATAAAATATTCAGCGGGGACTACTGAAACTGGCAGATTTTGGAAACGCGAGGAGGCTGGACACCGCTGAGAAAACTGGAGATTCGTACCAAGTGACGCGCTTCTACAGACCTCCAGAGCTGCTGTTCGGATGCGAAAAGTTCACATCTGCGATTGGTAAATGGATCAGTGAAAAGGAAACATTTCAAAGATTTTCAGACACTTGGTCTGCCACTTGCGTCGCTTTCGAGTTGCTCGCTAATCAAGTACTTTTTCGAGGAAAAGACACGAAAGACCAGGTGATTTAGAAGTGGAACTCACTGGAACATGGAGAGAATTTCAGATGATTTTGATCACTGGAGTGTTGGGGTACCCTACAGACGAGGACATCAAAAGCATGGCAGTTCGGCGACCGAGAGTGGCGAGAAAGGAAGCGAAAGGAATCGAAAAGGTAAAAATAGAACAAATCAGAGAAAAGTTTGTTTCCGATGAAAGACGAAAATATTCGAAAAAAAACGGAACAAGAAAACGAGAAAAAAAAATTCAAAAATTCAAAATTGTTTTGTCCTCGAGGAGTCCGAAGAGTGGTTTGTTAGGCCATATTCTTCTGTACTCCTCGTGGACAAGCGGGCGACCTAAAATAATATGTTTTTCTTTGAAGAACGGAGAAAAACGAGACACAGGCACGCAGAAAATTAAAGGCGCACCCACTTTCGCGGTGCGACGGGTCCCGCAGCGATTCCGTCGGAACGCGCCGACGGAGAGTTTCTGAGTGAACGGGCGGCATTCTACGTGAAACAAGGCGTTTCGTCTGGTTTTTGTGTTTTTTGTTATCGATTTTAGTGCAGTTTTTTCCTTGAAATTTAAGATTTTGTTTTCGAATTCGTAGAATTTAACCAATTTGACTAAAAAGGCAGTAGCCTGGAACCCATCCCCGTTAAATTTTAGGATCCTCTGAGCACGATGACCGACGAGTCGACTATGGACGAGGCGATCGGGAAGATCGAAGAGCGGTTGATGGCGCGGTTTGAGAAAGTCATCGAAAAAGTCGGAGAACGGAAGAAAGCAAAAGAGCCGGAAGACGAGAAGCCACCCAGTGTCAGTCAAAAGGGCATTCAGAAGAATATAAACTTCAACGTCAAGATCGCGAACAAGCTCAGGAAAGCGATGGGAAGCGAAGACGGAGAAGCGATGAATGCCGCCGTGAAGGAAGTTCTTGAGGAACTGAAAGTTCGAAACGGTGAGCTCGTTCTGTTGGACTCAGACCCATCGCTGCTCCAAACCAAGGAGAAACTCGAGGCCCTAAAGGCCCTCGGAGGGGATGGATCCGCCGGATCGTCGTCCGATATGACGTCGCTTTTATTACTGTCTCAACTCGGCGCAGCAAAATCTCAGTCTGCGGCTCGCGGAGATGTGAAAAGAAGGCGTTTCGCATCTCCCAATCGGTGGTTTCGAGCGGAGAGCTTCACCCGAGGCCAGGGAGGAGCTCGTCATTTCGGAGGCCAAGATTCGCGAGTCGGCGACCGGAGAATGGGTGCGACGAGATGCTACAAGTGTCAAGGATACGGACACTATGCAAGTGACTGTCAACAGAGAAGGTACTGTGTTTCCCGAAAGGTTATCTAGATCTATTAAATTTTGGGAGACTTTTTGCCACAGCGAGTGGATTCTGAGCGTTATTGAATCGGGTCTTGTTATTCAACTTTCCCCAGAGGCGGTGCTCCCAGAACCACAGGGTTTAAGACCCTCGTTATCAAGACACAAAGAATTCATCGTTGCAGAAATTAAGAAGCTTGTCGAGTTGGCGGTCGTGGTGCCATCTGATGCTACTCCTCGATGCGTTTCTCCACTTCATGTGGCCGTGAATGGTGAGAAAAAACGCCTCATCTTAGATTTGAGTGATCTCAACAAAAATTTGATACCTCCGAGGTTTAAGCTGGAGAATTTGCGGACGGCGTGGCCGTTTTTGGAAGAAGCACGTTACGCCGCCACATTTGATTTTAAATCCGGTTACCATCATATTAAAATTCACCCAGATTCTCAAGACCTTCTCGCTTTCTCTCTTAACAACCCCCCGTCCGCCCCCTATTACAAGTTCACGGCCTTACCTTTCGGTTTATCAACTGCCCCCTGGGTTTTCACAAAGGTTTTTCGACCCTTATTGCATAAATGGCGAGCAGCGGGAATAAAAATTTTTCTCTATTTGGACGATGGGCTTATTCTAGGAAATTCTCGGCGCCAAATCCAAAGAGCGATCGATATAGTCAGAGAAGACCTGGAAAGAGCGGGGGTGTGCGTTGCCGAGGAAAAATCCTTCTGGGATCCAGAATCGCGCTTTAAATGGCTTGGCTATAACGGCGATCTTATCACCGGGGAAATCTCTGGTGCAGAGAAGAGAATGAATTCATGGCGCGCAGCTCTGCAAGAGTTGAAGAGGAGTGTGACTCCGTCGGTGGTGCACCGGATGAGATTTCTTGGATGCCTGGCATCAATGGATATTATTGCAGGCGACGTCGGTACACGTCACTCGCGGCATCTGATGAGGAGCGTGGCAGAAGCCCAGAAAACCGGTCGTCCGAAGGAAGACGAGATGCAAAAGACCCAAGGTGAGCAGAGAGAGTTACAATTCTGGGCCGAAAATGGAGACGCATTGCTGCGAAAATCGTTCTTTGAGAAGGACACCGATTTCATGTGGTACTTATACACTGACGCTTCGGCGATTGGGATGGGCGCCGTCCTAAAAGATAGTAAAGGCGCGACGATGTGGACCATGTCCAAACTAGGTGAAGGGAATTTTAGCGTACAATCGAGCGCCATGAGAGAAATAAGAGCAGTTGAGATGGCGGTGTCACGCATGAGACAATCCGTCAAAGGTAGCGTGCAGGTGTTAGTAGATAGTCAGGCCGCAGTCTCTATTCTAAGAAAGGGATCTATGAATTTAGAACTTCATGAAATCGCAGAAAGAGTGTGGGCAAGTCTTGAGCAGTGTGGAGAGTTCGCTTTTCTCTGGATTCCGCGAGAAGCAAACGCTGAAGCTGATTCAGCTAGTAGAACGTTTGATTATGACGACTGGGGCGTAGGCGAAAAGGTTTTTCGAACGGCAGAAAGAATTTGGGGCAAATTCGAAGTCGACTGGTTCGCTGACAGTCAAAACAAGAAGACCAGTGTGTTTTTTTCCAGATACCCCGAACCGGGAACCGCCGGCGTGGACGTCTTCGACCACATCCAACACGCAAAACATCTCGGCTTTCCTTGGTGGGTGCCACCTCCAGTTTTGATTCCCAAACTCGTGAAGGTAGCCGCCCGAGAACGGATGAAGGGAGTGCTAGTGGCGCCGATTTGGCCCAGTCACCCCTCTTATCAGTCTCTCGTAAATTCTGAAGGGGTTTTTATTGAGGCAATTAAGGATTATTTAATTTACGATAAAAACGACGCGATTTTTATCCCCGGCAAAGGCTCACTACACTGCGAAGCAACAAACTCGAAATTTTGCCGTTCAGATTTTATCGTAGCACTCTTAGATTTCTCCCGCTAGTCCCCGGGCTTTGTAATTCTCTAGCCTAACCGCAACGTTAAAAAGCTATTTAATTAGAATAAATCTGTAAAATAACCCCACTTTTTTCGGAGTAATGAAAAGGAAAAACATATTCTCTTCGAGCAAAGCGAAAAGAGAATAATATGTTTTTCTTTGAAGAACGGAGAAAAACGAGACACAGGCACGCAGAAAATTAAAGGCGCACCCACTTTCGCGGTGCGACGGGTCCCGCAGCGATTCCGTCGGAACGCGCCGACGGAGAGTTTCTGAGTGAACGGGCGGCATTCTACGTGAAACAAGGGTCCCAGCCCACCCTCCCAGTAGTAAACACACTTGAATCCCCCTTTTTTTCAGAAGGCCCCAAGCAGAGATTCGCCGAGCAGTTGGCGGCAGAAGCCGGACAGAATCTGCAACATCTAGTGGCGAAACTGGCGAACTCCCCGTTCCAATCGAAGGCAGCGTCCACGGCACATGCGTATCGCCTGGCAAACACAAAAAGGAAGAAGTGGATCGAGGAGAACGGTTTGGGATTCAACGAAAACGCTCTGATCCTTTACCTGGTGGAGAAGTCAGATAGTTTGGGAAGCGGAGCCCTCGCAATCATATCTGCCGCTTATCAAACAACCGGCGGAAGGTTGTCGAGCACCGGAGCCTCGTTTGTAGCCGACCTTCTGAAATCGAAAAGGAGAGAAGAGACCGGAGAAAGGAAAAGTTTCGTCGAGATAACGATCGAGGATATTGACAAAATATCAGAATCCGCAGTGAGTCAGAACAGTCCGGCTCGTGATCGAGATGCTCTCCTGGCTCTCCTATCATTCCACGCGATGTTAAGGGCCTCAGAAGCAGCTGATCTCAAATGGGACAGTATCATCCAGAAAGAGAGCATCATTGAGATTCGCGTCGAGAAGGCGAAGAACGATCAGATGGGACTCGGAAGATCGTCGTTTTTCCAGTATCACACAGGAGACAATCTGGATCGTCTGCTGCGACGTTGGAGGGCAAGACGAAGTCCCAGTACCCCGTACGTTTTCACGAACCTTCAGGGATCGACTCGACTCTCGGCGGGCTCAATTTCGGCCATCGCCTCGAAGCTGCTCAAAGAGATCGGGAGACACGGCGGAACACACCACTGTCTCCGCAGAGGAGGCGCCAACCACCTTCGGAGCATTGGACTTTCAATCGAGGAAATTCAGACTCGAGGACGTTGGAGATCATCCGCTGGACTTCAGAGATATTTGAAGGACTCCCCGGAAGCACAAGGTTGCCGCAGCACCTCGGGAGCTGACGTCATCAACGACGATGTCAAACCGCGATTGGGGACCGCTCATAATTCTCACAAAATGTCTGTTGTCTTGTAATATCAGTTTCTATTCATATCCATGTTCGTTGGTTACTAACCCATTTCTCTCTTGAGTGTCATAATCCTTTTTTGACGAAACGCCTAACCGCAACGTTAAAAAGCTATTTAATTAGAATAAATCTGTAAAATAACCCCACTTTTTTCGGAGTAATGAAAAGGAAAAACATATTCTCTTCGAGCAAAGCGAAAAGAGAATTGAAATTTTCGAAAAAATTTCAGTTCACGAGCAAAATGCTCGACGTCGAGGTTTACGAATTTCTCAATTCAACACTGAAAATTGATCCTGCCAAACGAAAATCCGCTGTAGACGTGTTGAAAATGTCAGTATTCGATGCGGTTCGGTCAGTTCCAAGAAAGAAGAGAGCAAATGGAGCGGAAGCGCCGGATCTGTCTAGTTATACTGAAATGAATCCGAAAAGAGGCGAGGAAAAGGGTCCTGAAAAGCAGTCGTCGTCGTCGAATTCAAAGGATGACAGCGACAAGGAACACTGAACTTTTAATATATAACATCAGATAAATAAAAGGGATTGTAAAAGTTTAAAAACAAGTTTTGAGACTGGAATACAGTATACTTTATATCATCTCAGTGTGAAATGAACAGAAATAGAGAAAGCTCCATGATTAGAACCGATTCGAAAACTAATGGACTACTGTGAGGGGCGTGTGTGGGGAAGAGAAGTTCCATCAAGCAGTGAGCAATTATTTCACAACTTCAAATATTTTGGAACACAACGTGTGTCCCTAATCCACTAACCTAATCCACAAACCCGAACTTGTGAAGTTCGAGGTCGTGTCAATGTCGAAGTGAGGGGTTGAATCGGGAAGAAACTTCAGTTCGGAAAAAGATTTTCCCTGCCTCCAAATCGAAAGGAGCCTAGAAACCAAGAATGCTCGTGCCACTGACTGCAATCGTGACGTCTTCGCTGCCACTGGCCGCTGCCATGGCCCTTTGTGCCAAAGATCGCAAGACCGTAGGGTGCTCTTTCTCGACGCATCTCACTTCTGTTTGCAGGTCAATAAAAATAAGAGCGACAAGTCGTCCAAGTCCGCCAAGAAGGGCAAGTCTGGAAAGTCTTCCAAGTCTGGAAAGGCTGGAAAGTCTTCTAAGGGGCGTTCTGGATCGAAGCGCTCTAGCCGCTCGAAGAAATCGTCGAAGAAGTCGTCTAAGAAGTCGTCCAAGAAGTCATCGAAGAAATCTTCCAAGTCCTCGAAGAGCAAGAAGGTGGTGGCCCCTGCTGCTGCTGCTCCGAAGCCAAGCCAGGAGAGCAAGTCGGAGAGATCGGAGAAGTCGGAAGCATCCACGAAGACGGCCAACTCGAAGAGCTCCAGAGGCTCCAAGAGTAGCTCCAAGAGCCGTCGTCTCGACGCAGACGCTCAGAAGAAGCTGGCCTCATCGGCTATGGAGACGAAGAGTGCCGCCGAGTCGGTGGCCACCATCAAGCACTCGACGACCCTCGCCGTGGCACCTTCCCGCCTTCAGTACGCCACGGTTGGAGGCGTCAATCAGATCGAGCTGAAGAACACTTCGAACGAGCGCAAGGCGTACAAGGTCAAGTGCTCGGACAACGCGCTCTACCGTGTCAACCCGGTGTACGGATTCGCCGACCCTAAGTCCTCTGTCAAGATCGACGTTCTCAGACTCAACGGAGAGGAGAAGACTGACAAACTGGTGTTGCTCACCGCGAACGTAAGTTGTTATTCCAAGTGTATACTTTATAAAGGAAGTTTCAGGCGAAGGAATCCGCGGATCCCCGTCAAGCATTCAACAACGCCGAGGAGCCTCGTGAGATGATGGTGGTCCCACTCGTCGCTGCCTAAATATCAATCAAACGTTCAACCCAAAAAACTCTTTATTTGATCAGCGGAGTCTGACATAAAAGTTTTTGTATTTTAATTGCGCTAATTAATATTCGATGTCATCATAGCTCACGATTTCGAAATCCCCGTTTTCCTCCTGCTTCTCCTCTTCTTCATTCTCTTCCTCTTGAACTGAAACTTCCATCACCTCGCATACTTCCGCGGATCCCTCTTCTTGAAGTCTTCGCTGTCTCCCTTTCCTCAATTTCGCCATGAACTCTTCCGGTAGCACTCCATTCGGATCCTTGAATATTTGGAACATTTGGTACATCTCTACTAATGTGCAAGTCGACGATTCCATCTCTGCCTCCTTTGCTATCTCTTCTTTACGAGAAAGCCACTCATCTTCAGCGTCCTTCAGCAGAAGCTCGTTCATCTTGTCAACGAAATCCAGAACTTCCTTTTGCATGACCTTCTTGGTTTCTGGACGCAGATCGGGCGACATTACTGGAAACTATTAACATTTTAATAGAATGGAACAAAAGCGAAATATTTAAAATTATGTAAATGGTTTCAGGGTCTCTCGATACATTTCTAAAGAAGCCTTGCTCCAAAGGCTCCGCCCCTATGCAATTATCTTCTTAGCTCCAGCTGGAGACTATGGCTTCTCAATACCAGACAGAATACAACAAAGTAGAAATTATATTTATCCATCAAGTTTCAACGAACAACGAGTTATTATTGGCTATTCGGTCTGCAGATCTTGGAAGTTCCAAAAGAATAAACAAATTTTCCGAGTCCCTTGTACTCGGGTTGGATGGTGCTCATCTCGATCTTTTCCATGTTAAATGTCTGCAAGAGTAACAGTTTGTCTTGAATGAGAAAGGGAGCTCTCACTGATGTGGGAAGGTGTCGGTCACTGACGAACAAGTCCGGAACGAAGGCGTTGACTTGATGAGCACACTCGTTCAACCAACCTTTCATTGGGATGCACCAGTTCTGAATGTAGACGTACGGAGTGGGTTTGAACCACTGAAAAATAAATTGCTCTTTTCCCATGTCGAGCGTCTTACGAATTCCGAAGTGGTGACCCGGATGTCAAAGAAGCCGTGATCGTCGGTAGTGGTGGATCCCAAATAGGTATCGGGCAGGGCTGGAAGGAGGCGTTCACTGGAGATTCCATTTGAAACTTGCCGTAGTTCTTATCGTAAATGGAGACAGTGCGATTGATCCAAGACTTCCCGTGGCAGAGCAGACTTCCGGAGACGTGAACAGATCCGCTGCCAGCCGAGCAGAAGAGAGGGAGGAGGGGGAGAAGGATCAGGAACTGCTTCATTCTGAGCTGCGATCTCGAACTGACTTGGTGAGTTGTCCAATGACACGTGGGACTTTGCCACATTTACAAAGTTCACGCCGCTATTGTTGTTTTCTTTTGGTGGGTAAAGTTATTTATGGCAACTCTAGTTTATCATTTGTGATGAAAAAAGATACAGTCCTCTGGATATCAGTGCACACTTCAGATTTTCAGGGAACGTTCAACGGAGCAGACTCGAGTCCCTTCCAAGAGATCTGCAGAGCCCTCTGCCGTTTCCGGTTGTACGAATTGTCTCATCAACCCCCTTTGCATCCCATGGACCCTCCGTTTAGCTTTAATTTGATCCCCCCATTGCACATCTTCTTCTATTTTCTGTATACTACATCTCTCTCTCTCTCTCTCTTGCTCTTCGTGTCCGCTCCTCCGCAAAGGCTGCAATTTATAAACAATATATACGGAAAGGAGCGGATGCACATCCACATCACATCTGGCGAGCACATATGCATGAGGAGCATCTTCATGCTCCGTTGACTAACAAACCGAGAGACGCTGGCAGGGAAGGTCTTAATTAGAAATGTGGATGGGCGAGTGGACAGTTGGAGAGGAACAGTCCTCGTTTCAGAGATCCCGTTTCATTCAATCCTCCAGAATGACGGGGTCTATTTCACTGGTTTCCCATTTCCAGTTCAGTTTCCAGTGTCACACTCCATTTCCGGCGGTGGGGGATTCAAAAAGAGCAGTCTTCAGATTCTCAAATATCGCGGCTCCTCTTTGCTCCAATGTGCCAAACAGTATCGAATTGCTTCTGCACCCAACCGCTTCCTGTTCACGCACCGAGAAAGGAGAAGTCGCCGAGGAGAATCGAAGAAAGACGGAGAGGGCGATGGAGGGCGGAGACGCAGAGAATTTGAATGCGTCTGTGTGTCTGCGTCTCTCGTGGCGACCACACTGTCTCGCCTCCGGGAAGACGAAGAAGGAGACGTCCGCGCGTCGGTCCGGAGGAGGCAGCGCCCTTTTCTCTCGACGTCTCCATCTCGTCTCACACACACACATCCATCCATCCGTCCATCCAGCCGCCGTCGCCCCGTCGCCAAATACACACTTATAAATCGTATAGTCGTGGTGTGAGAGGGAGATGGGGGGAAAGGAGCCACCACACCACCACTAGCTCCTTTTCTCTCCTTCGCCCTCTCTCTCTCTCTCTCCCTCCTCTGTGTGCACTTTTTTACACCCGCGCGGCTGACACCAACCACCACCCTCTTTTTCCATTCTTCCGTCAGTTGTACATAGTGGGTACGAAATTCATCCCTCTTTTTGCTCTTTGAACCTGCCTTTGCACTCCGGATACAATGATATCCAAAGTACATTGCGCGAATTTAGAAGTTTCCCAGTTTGAATTTTCCTTTTTTCATGCCCTAAACTTTTTCATCTTTGACATTCCAACAGCTCGAAAATTATAGGCTCACAATCAGATAAATGTCGAGACCTATCTAATAGCTCAAATTTAACGTCACTTTGTTCTAAAACTAGTAGTTACTTCGAATTGTCCGTTCAAAGAATGAGAGATTCAGAAGGTATCCTTGATTCATGACGTAGTGAGTGAAACGGAGAACTTCATATGACGTGGCAAGTGCATGTGCACTCGGAGGCCAAGAGTAAGTGCTTGTGACACAACCTTTTTGATAGTGGTCTCTTCAAACTGAATGGAACTTTACAGTCTTACTGTGCACTGTCTTACTCACAGTGCTTGAAATTGTGCAGGAGCGATGACTAACTGATAATTAAACTTTCCTTCTGATGGACTGAATAGTTATAAAGTCATTTCTTGAAGATAAGACATATCAAGGAATCTGAAGCTTGGTGACAATCTATTTTTGGCAGAGCAAGGACTCTTCGTGAGCTACAGTACCTCGTTCCCCTAGTTAGCGTTGGTGCCCGCGCATTTGATTTCATTGTGGAGGTCCTAACCAGTCTTCGCTAACAAAATTAACTGCAGTCCGATTTTTATTCTGTTCGACATACACGTATTGTCGTCTTCTTCTTCCCTCAGCCCCCCCCCCCCCTTGTCTTCTGTTTTCCACCATTTCCCGCACCTTTTGCAGAGAAAACCAGTATTCTGGCCAAAATGGCAGCGAACGTCGTCGTCTTTTTTGGAGTTAATGGGTGTTGGAGAAGCTAGAAGAGGGCTATTATTGAGTCTAGACTCACTTCAAATTGTGGGAGAGGCGAACACAAAATTATTATATGCGTTCGGAACTCTCAGTTTTCTCAGTTTTCCCTCACTTTGTCATCTGGATCCGACCGTCGGTTTCTCCGAGTACGGGAGTCTTCTTTTTCAGCAAACCATGTTTTCCTTTTTCTTGTTTTTTTTCTTCTGCAAAACACGGGAAATGCGCCAGTGCATTGTTCCACCGGATTCACGTCAATTGCAAAAGACGACAACAAAACACATGTATAAAAGGGTGTCGGAGAATTCAGAATCTTGGATCCTGAATTCAGAATCTTGGATCCTGAATCCAGAATCTTGAATCCAGAATTCAGAATCTTGGATCCAGAATCCAGAATCTTGGATCCAGAATCCAGAATCTTGGATCCAGAATTCAGAATCTTGGATCCAGAATCCAGAATCTTGGATCCAGAATCCAGAATCTTGGATCCAGAATTCAGAACCTTGGATCCAGAATTCAGAATCTTGGATCCAGAATTCAGAATCTTGGATCCAGAACTCAGAATCCATCACTCTCTTTTTCTCGATTTTTGCACAATAAACTCAAAACAACTGCCTGAAAACAAATGCAGTTTTTGCACGCGGGGGCTAAAAATAACTGGCCCATCCTCATCTCGCGTCCGTTTTCCCACTGGCTCCCGACTCCCCTTCTAGTACAACTGGCCACTCTCATCTACTCTCGGCTCTCCTCGATTCTCACGCTGTTTCACGCGAAGAACGAGAGGCAAAACAGATTGATTTTTTGCTCTTTCATCCCTTGGTTCCCAAAATATATCACGCCGCTACTTTTTGATTCTCGTGGTCCTTCGATATCTCCCTTCTTCTAGTTCCTTATTACCTTTTTTGACGAATTGAGACAACAAGGATCATCCAATTAGTCGATGTAGTCTACAGTACCCCTCCTTCCGATTACCATTCCAGTCACGAACTTTGATGACTTCCTCCCATTTCTCCTTTTTTGCAGGCACACTGAGTGGTGACCCCGTTAAACTATCGTCTTCGCCGTTTCCCTTTCTTTTTTCCCTTCATGCATTTTATATTTTTTCGTTCTTTCTCAATGCCAATCCATTTGAACGCCCTAGGTACGACCGTTAATCCCCTTTTCCATCACTTTTCAATGTCTTGTGCAAAACTTCGACGAGGATTATGTGGGATGAGCGGTGGGGGATTCCTGATGTTCTCCTTGTTCGCAGTCTGTAGGTCAACTTGTTGATCCACTCACTTGGCACTCTAGACAAACACAGTTCAAAAGGTCAAGAGACTACTACAAAAGCTTTTGCCGTTCCGCTACTTATACCCTTCTCGCACCCTGAACAAGCTTTCCCTTCGAGGTCTCATTCGTTCCAAAGAGCATTCTGTGGGTTGACTGCTTACAGGTGCTTCCGGGACAGCTGCTGTCCACAATCATTCACTTCCATTCCGATGCGAAGTAATCATCTAAATGAATCGGGGTCACCGCAGCTTCCCCACCAATTCCATTTCATTTCCACTTTTCGACTTCTCAGCCATCAAAACAACCTCCAGTGTTTGACAGTGCGCACGCTTACGCGCGCCATGATTCCGATTCCGCGAGGCGCGAGAGAGTGTGCAAATGAGAGAGACGCAGACCCGTCTCGCATTTCGACCAATTCAAATACAGAGAGAGAGTAGTAGAAGAACTAACCGACCGGCTGTTTCGAAGGAGAAAGATACGGTCATCATTAGTATTATTCGTTCTCTTTTTCCGTCGCTACTCGTCTTCAGGTTTATCTTTGTTTGTCTTTGGCCCCCTTCCCCGTTGCTATCACATCTTATTAATTCTCTATCATATCACCCATGACCATTAGTTGGGCAAACACTAGCTGAACAGCCTTGGTCCGAATGACCTTATTTACCAGTTATTTCTACTCAAGGGCATTCGAGAACTTTTCGACTATTGTATGAAATGCGATTCCTCTCTACAGTAATGCATATTCAATTATCTTGACTATATTATTTTCATGTTTTTCTCGAATTTCTCGTCAATAACAAAAGTGAATAATCTAACAAATAGAGAGGTCTATAATTCAAAAGCTGAAAACAAATAAGATCGCACTGTACAACTATTATAGAGCTTTTCATCTGAACCCTAAACTTTCATTGACTTCTAATCTAGTGTAGTTCTAGTAGACCTTTCCTACCTTTTCAACCAGAAGTTCAAAAGTTAACATAACAGTTCTAGTTCCAAATTTGGCCACCCAGTTGCCACGTCACGCACGCTCTTCCCATCCGCTTCTCCTCCGCTTTTTCATGTGTGTTGTGCCGCGCGCACACTCACACACAAATATTGACTTTTTTTGGAGGAAATGAAAGAAATACCATGCAACCGGACCTGCTTTTGGCAATGCGAAAAGCATGTGCGAGTTATCGATCGTCGCGATAGGTACGGGTGAACCATTGAAAAGCGAATCGGTTAGTCACGGTGCGTCTGACACAATGATTCATGTTCTCTCTCTCCGTATATATTGTACATATTGTTTATACATGTGTACATACATTTGCCTTCTCCTCCTCTCTTTCCCAACCCCTTCTTTTTCTCTTTTCTCCCCCCATACTCATGTACAATTTGTTCTCTCCGTTTTGGTGGTATTGAATGTGTGCGTGTGAGTGTTATGTCGATTCAATTCAATTCGATTCTTATCTCACTTCTTATTGGTTGGGGGGACAAAAAAAGTTATATTTCTTTCCCTTTCCTTCTTTTTCACTTTTCCTTTTTGTAATAAGTGCGCGTGTGTGCGCAGTGATATCATTCTGTCTCTCCTCTCTGCGCTTCTCGTCTGATTTATCTCTGAACGGGCCTATTTGGCAAAGAAAGGAAAAGTATTCTGCCCCTTTGATCAAAAATGAAGTGGAATCAATTTGATGTTAATTACCTTGGATTCACTGATGAGAGAAGCCAATCATGGGTCTCTTTAATCCTCCCCATTCTCATAATGACTCTCCAATTTCACAACTCTGATGCGTCACTTCCGTCCCAACCGTTCTCCATTTCCAGCTGGCGGGTATTCGAAGATTAGTGGTAGCCTCCGCGTCGTCGTCCCCATCGCATTGTTGCCCGATTTGACAGAGAAATTCACGACGCCGTCTTCTGCCCATCGACGTCTTCTTCTCACGCCGCCGCCGCCGCCACCACGACGACGGTGCACGAGGCGACGTCGCCGCCGCAGCACCACCACAACCATCTGCCTCGTCGCAGCGGTATGACCGTAGCGAGTTACAGTATGGTGCTGTGCGGCTCTTCTGACGATCATCGCTATCGCGGACGCATCGAAAAGTGAGTCGGATTTATTGAAATGGCTTCTAAGAAAGTGTACAAGTGTGCATTTGCAAATAATAAAGAAATAAGAAAAGTCTGATTGGATTTTTGATTAGATAAGTAAAAAGATAAGATTAAAAAACCGGAAATTGAAAAGGAAAGGAGAAATTGTTAACAACAACAACATTTTCTACTGATATGGTGAAAACCAAAAATCGGAAATGTTTTGAGATTCTCGAAAAACGAACAGCAAAACTTTATTTACACAACAAAACTTTTAAAAACAATACACTTGTCAATACATAAAGAAGAATACTGAAACACCAAAAAATAGTCTTCAACTACTGCTTTTCAGGGTGAAATTTGGCGTCCCCATAAACGAGGCATTCGCTCATGACATCCCGGCGACACTGCTCATGCTTCTGCTCAAAGTGAACAAGGACGGACCGGCGAAGAAGGACATCTGGAGGGCTCCCGGCAATCAGGCGCAAGTGAGGAAGCTGTCGCAGGTGATGCAGCACGGACGGCTCGTCAACATCGAGAACTTCACCGTCTACACGGCGGCGTCGGTCATCAAGAAGTTCCTCTCGAAACTGCCGGGCGGGATCTTCGGAAGGGACAACGAGGAGACGCTGTTCAACAGTGCCAGTACGGGAATGGATGTCGAGAAACAGAGACAGGTGTTTTATAGGTGAGCAAGAACCGAGTAGCTTTTTTGATTAACTGATTCATCCAGGATATTTGGCTCGTTGCCAGTTGGCTCGCAACACTTGCTCGTTTTGTTGTTCGGAACGTTTCGAGTGGTGGCGGATTCCTCGGACGGACACACCAACGCCATGAACCCTAATGCGATCGCCATTTCGGTGGCTCCTTCGTTATTTCACACTTGTATACACGATGGGAGAACGGTGAGATATAGAAGATCTCCAAAATTTAAAATTGAAGCATTACCTAACAGTATATCCTGATCAAAACTGATTCAGATTCAGCTCTGATTGTTCAAATCAAGCAATTTCAGGCTCGAGTAGAAGACCTGCAACGATTCAAGCTCGCTTCCAACATCGTGTGCTCGATCATCTGCTCGTTCGGCGACACGAAGCTGTTTCCCCGCGAGTGCTACGAATACTACGCCCGTTACACAGGTCGAACGCTGCGGATCGACGAGAACCGCATGTTCACATTCCATAATCCATCGAGTGAGTTGTTCTACTAGCCGCCCTTTCGACTTCTCACCCCCACTCGGACTGCACATAACCATCCCCCCTCTCCCTTTCCGAACTAACCTCTTCCGACGGGTTCTCTTCTCTCTTTTTCTCTATACTCTCTCCTCCCGCCACACACACTCTCTCTCTCACCGTCAATTTCCACAAGTTTTCTGATTCGTTGCATGATTTGAACTGATTGAAAAGCACCTCACCCTCTAGACTTGCATGAATCCATTCAGATGATCTCTTTGATTTGTTCGTTTCGTTTTGTCTATCTTTTTCTGTCTATCTCTCTCAAAAGATCACAATATTTCAATGTGTCTCTAATGGAATGGCGAATAAACACTGGTGGTTGTATTTATCTTTTTTAGTTGTTTTTGTCTTACGAATGGTTTCTCTTTTTGCATGGAATTGATTATTTTGGGAAAAAAAGAACACTTGAAACACAGAGCACTTTGCGGTGGCCGAGGTTTCAGAAGGAGTTACAGTACTCCAACGAATGATTAGAAGATAACAAAATATCCAGATTTCAGAGCACTCAGCACAGGGGAGAGATATAATACCCTCTTACACTGATTCTTTTCACTCGCCTTCTGCTTTAGTGTGGTGTAATGTGCTTCCTCTGAAATGCTCGGCTACAAAACCCGCAAAAAGTTTATGTCCATCACAATTGATTTTCTTTTCCAAACCAATTGGTGTTCGTTCTCTTAACTGTCGTCCCATGCCTTCTTTTCTCTCAGACCGTCGTGCTCGAGGCGAAGAGTTCTCCGCCCTGGCGGCCAAGTGCGCGGGAGCCTACTCCCTGGCGGCCCTCCACCTCGCCGAAGAGTCCCCAGAGCCGTCGCCGTCCACCTCGAAGCCGCCACGTGGCACTGTGGGTCGTGCTGGCAGTCTGAAGCAGCACGCGTTGACGCAGACGACGGACCACCCCAAGAGGAGCGTCTCGATCGCCGCCAAGGATCCCTATCCCACCGACCTGAGGACGTCGATCAGCTGCGATTTCTGAGACCCGCCCCTTTTTTTAAACTTTTGTTGTGTTTCCCTCCAACTCATTGACATTTTATCTCTTTCTCTCGCTCTTGTCCCAATGATTTTCCGTGACCTAACTCGTTTTCATGTGCCCGATCGTTGTCGTTGTGAGCATTTGGTTTGTCGTGTGTTGCAAGAACGCTCTATGGATAAGTTGATCGTTGTGAGAGCAGAGGTGAACAGATATTGAGTTTGGACATTTCGTTGAGAGAGCACACGCTGAAAAACTGAAAAACTGAAAATCTGAAAAGCAAAACATTATCGGTAGAGCGTACTTGGGTCACACGACGTTCGTGAATCCGCACTAACTGCGATCGGGAGTGTCGACTCCGAAAGTGTACAACTAAAAGTCCGTGTCTCTTCATTTCATTTCATTTCACCCCCTTCATTCCAATATTATGTGTCCAATTCCAAACAAATTACGAATAATTTCCTACTCTTTTTCAAACTGAAGAATCACAAGCGAATTGCTCAAAACCGACAGTCTTCGAAAACAGTTTGTACTCATTCCCGCCGTTTTGTCTCGAGTGCTCGCAATGGAGCACCCTTTGAAAACACACACAACAAAACGAATAGACCATTTTGTTTCTCATCGCTATTACGTGTCTTCCCCCTTCTTCTACCCAACACTTTTTTTACTTCATTTTGTTTTTAATCTGATTAAACCCCCGTTCCGAAGTTACACAATAAAATGACCGGATAGAATCATGGCCCCCCAAAATCAGTAGATAGTTAGTTAGCCTAGTCTCCGATTTGCAGGCTGTTTTTCGGTGCGCGTCTCGACGATTCAAGAGAATGAGCCGATGAGCGGGCAGCCGAGCACAAGTCGGAAGCCCATGCCGACGATGGCGAGGCTCAACAACAGACTGAGCAGCAGCGTCGGAGAGGTTCGTTATTTCTCCCTTTCGACGTCCTCAATGACCTCATTCTCTAGGTGCTCTTGGAAGCCACGTCGGATGTCGAAGAGCTCTCCGACCTCGCTGATATCATCCGTCCCCTGACGGCGTGTGGAGGAGACAGATCCCTCTCCTACCTTCAGTACGTGCACGAGAATCAGGCGAAACGGATGAAATCTCGCAGCGAGTGGTTCCTCTCTCCAGTGACGACTGCCAAAAAGACGTCTTCCAAATCGGTCGACTACTTCGGAACAGTTGTCATCGAGGAGACTCCCAAAAGGCCGCCACTGCAGACGAGCTCCAAGTCGAACGTCTCGAATACGTCAGAAGACAGTGCTCCTGTCAGAAGGCGTTCTTTGAAGATGCAGATGCGAGCTGCTGCGTTCGCCTCCAATCCCAGTGTAAGTATAGGCATACTGATAAAGACTTACTTACTTAGAAGACATATTTACAGCATTCGCTGGACTACCAAGACGTCGGCTCTTCTCGACGACTTCGGAGCCACACATCTGTCGAAGACGACACGTGGTTGACGGACGTCGCCGCGCACGATGAAATACCAAAGAAACGGCGGAGTCTGAAGAAGAAGACGTCGACGCAGTTCTAAGCCTAACTTATTGAATCACTATCGGTTGTGCCGTCCCCTCCAATCAATCAAATCACCCCCAACTGTCTTTCAAAGCCCACAATTCTTTCCCCACTCCCCATTCTCATCCAGAACATATTGTCTCCACATCCACCCAAACACACTCATTCACTTTTCAGAAATCTAGGCCAATTGAAATTCAATTTCTCCCTCACCCCACCAAAATTAGTAAATACCTCCAATGCTCAATCTCGTTTCCAACCTGAAATCTTTCGCAAACTGTATTTATTTTGTATTTTTCTGTGCTTTTCGTATACTTTCATGGATATAAACTCGCTTTCAAAGAGACACTTGTTTGGAATTTTGGAAGATTTATTAGAACGAAAGGGGAAATATTAAAAACAGAGAACAGAGGAAGAGGGAGGTGACATCGAGATCCTAGAGGGGGAACAGGTAAAAAAAAGGGGGAGGGGGGAGAAAAGAATGTTGAACAACAACACAGAAACAGTTGAAAAGAATTAGAGCGACATACGTCTCTTGATGAGGGAGGATCGGATGGATCCGGTGGACTTCACCTTCGAGAAACGAGTCGGGGTGGTGGCGGCGACCACGGGGCGGTTCGGGCATCCAGTCGACTGGCGTCTCGGAGCAGCTGGCACGACCACTTTGACCGTCTCCTTCGTTGGCGTGCGGGCGTCTTTGCGGGCGTCTCTGCGGGACAGCGGAGAGGTGCCGACGGTCTTCTGCACTCCGTAGCTCAGACGACGTGGCGCTTTTGGAGTCGTGGTCTTGGCAGTGGAGGTCGGGGTGGTCGGGGTGGTTGGAGCGGCGGCTGGAGCAGCGGCGGCGAACAGGTCGACTGGTCCTCTGCTGATTCGGTTCCTTTTCGGCGTGGCCGAGTCCGGCTTGGAGCAAGTGCTTCTTCTCGGAGCACGTGGCGTCTGTGGAGCTGCGACAGAGGTCGATGGCGTAGCAGTGGCGGTCTCGACGAGGCTATCGAAGAGCACGCGGACCTTCATGGTGCGGGCGACCTTCGGGGTGGTGTTGTTTCCAGTAGACACATCGCTGGCAGCGGTTGGGCGGACAGGGGCCGATGGAGTGGCGAGCTTGGGGCTGGAGACTGGGGTGGAGAACTGAGCACTCATTGTCAAATTGAAGTGTTTCTGAAAATGATAGAATGAGAGTGATAAAATGATTGCGAGAAAGAAGCACGATTGAAGGAGAACAGTGAGAGCTCAGAAAAAAAAACTGGAGGGACTGTAAATCGAGAGGAAGGGAGACACACGACCTACCGGGAGGAGACCGGGAGGACCGAATGAGGTGCACACTTATGGAGAGGGAGGCACATCCCGAGGGGGGCGTGGCCTAATGTGCCAAATTCGAAAAAAAGGGGGAGGGGCAGGGGGATGAGATAAAACTCCGCCCACCAAAGCACCGATAGTTTCTGTTATCTTATCTTATCACCCATACAGAAAGGACAGAGAGGAGTGAACAAGGTAAAGAAGGAATGAAAGATATTCCAAAATTTTCTGTAAAAGAATACCCAACTTATCCTAAAAGAGATCTTACGGAAGAATCCCCCCTCTACTCTACAATACAATACAATCCATTATTAATGTGACAAATAGATATAGATCTTCTCGATAGATACACCCGAAACAAAAAAGAGCCGAGGAGTGACACGTCATATGTACGCAGTAAAGAGGCGATGTGGGGGGCACACTGTAGACCGTAAACAGGCAGATGGCGAGATTTACAGCCCTTACTAGGTCAACTGTCCCCCCGTTCTGGAATGTTGAGCACTAGAGACTACCGTTGGCAGGGCATGGAAGACCGAATGAACATCTAATGGGGTCAACTCTAAGCTTATAGGGAAAAGTAGCTAAGCCTATAGTGAATAGTAGCTAAGCTTACAGTGAAAAGCTGAGCCCATAGTGAAAATGGATAAAACTGATTGGAGAGTTACTGATTGCGGGGGATCGCATGTTCTATAAGTGGCAAAGTAGGAGCTCTATGTGGTAACTTAGGTACTACAGAAGAAGATGGGTAGAAAACAAGAAGGAATGGAAGACACGACCGGTTGGGAGGACACATTGAGGACCGAATGAGGTGCACACTTGTCGCAAGGGAGGTGCAACCGAGGGGGCGTGGCCTAATGGGTCAAATTCGAAAATAGCGGAACATGGATAAGATAAGACTCCGCCCACCATAGCAAGCACCGATGATTTCTGTTATCTTATCTTATCAGCAATACAGAAAGGAGTCAGAAAGGAGTGAAGAAGGTGGGGAAGGACTGAAAGAGATTCCAATTTTGTGCGAAACTGAGCGTCTACGGGAGATACAAAGTTATGACGAACTCGAAACAAGCGTGCAGGTGTCGTGGATAAGATAAAACTGCTCTTCGGCATAAAAGTAGCACCGACAAATGCTGTTATCGTATCAAAACATCCATAACAAACGTGACGATAAAACAAAAAAAGGAAGAAAGAGTCGGAAGACGTTTGTCTGTAGAAAACAGTTGCCAACACTGCATCAGAACTATCTAGAGCCCCCGAGAACATTCTGGAAACTTCTGGAACAAAACTGATTCACAAGTCAGACCTAACATGTCTGAAATATCCAGGTGGAACATTACCGTACTCCCGTGTACAAAGTGCACCCTCCATCGCCACATCCATCCTTATTTTGCAGCTGGACACGACGCACCTGCCATCACATTGTCCTCTGGAAGAGTTCGGTCACACTTTGGTGAAAACCTGTAACATATTGCGACCTAGTTAGTGGCCGACACGACGTGAAGATGTAACATTTTGCTCTTCCCTTTGATGAATGCTTGAGCCTTTAGAGAGCTCACAACAGAGAAACGAAGGATAATGTATCAAAGAGTGTCTGAAACCTATCAGAATCTGATTTCCAGATGTGAAAGTGTTGAAATTCTCAGTCAAAGATGTGCCAGAGCACTTCTGAGAGATAAAGGACGCTCCAAAATATAGCTCGCTAACACAATAAACCTTATTCAGTATCATAAAGTTATCCAAAATGAGAAAATTGCCATTGGTTGACCTGAATGTTGAGCACTTTTCAAACACAGCTACTATACAGTTTCATGTAAACTTCCCATTGTCACGCCTTTAGATCTTTGTCTTCTATCTCTCTCCCCAGTTTTGGCGTTTCCCACGTCGATCGATGTGTCGTCTGCGTCTCGCAGCACAACAACGTGGCACACTGCTGACCACACTCTCTCGCGCCCAGTGCTCTTCCCTCGTTTACACTAAATGCGCTGGGACATCGTTACTCTTTCGCTGGGCTGTGGAATCGACGCAGATGAGATTCACAAAGGTTTGAACAATTCGGAATCACTTCTAGTTACTTATCCAAGATGTGCTCCACTTGCAAAACATCGAGTTTCCCAACTGTGAGGAGGTTTTGGTGGTGAACGATGCGTCAGAAGACGTGGGGTCCGGCGGAGCGGCACTGAATGCACTGATAAGAACTGCGGAGAGACTGTGTTTCCGACAAAAGTTCACAGTGCTCAATGAGTCCGTACTTCAAGATGCCAACATTCTGATTGTGCTAGTAGTAAGACAGAACAAGATATCACAGAATATAAGGATATTTAGAACGACAAAAGAGCTCTTCTGAACTCGACATCCATAAGTGAAGGTGGCGTCGGTTATCTTTTCGAGACTCATCTCACACGTACCATCGAAAATGCCACACAAGTCGCTGACCGAGCCGACCGAAAAGGGGTCTGGATAATTGGGAGTGACTGGTTTTTCTCCATTGATATCCATCCCGACGTCTACATTCTTCCACAAAATGGCATCACTGGCTTCACATTCGGAGCGGATAAGGAAGAAAACGGGGAGCACGGTTGGTACAGAACAAAAAGAAATGGAAGCGAGAGGATTGTGAGTGGGATGGAGTTTGGCGACGTTCTCGTGGATTCTGAAGGGGAAGACGAGGGGCTTATCATTCTCGGGTTTGTCTACATGCCTCTATCAGTCTCTGTTGCATTTCTTTCTCTTCACTCAAAGTTCCCGGTGGCAGCCACCACATATCTGGGAATTGACTCGAATGTGAAACCGTTAAAGGTACTGTAATAGTTTCAACTGAATGAAAAATACTCCTTTAGCTCTCGCTTTTCTTCGATTTCATGATGGCCACTTGCACGAATAGAAACGATTTTATCTGCAACAAACTTGGAATTCACCGAAAAGTATCGGACGATTTGGAAGACAGGTCTCATGCCAGAACGGAGATTTTCGATAGTTTCAGTGTTTTCAAGGGCTATGTTCGTGAGTTTTTGGCTCCATTTTCCTTGAAAACAATAGTTCGATTTCAGTAAAACTGAATGTGTCCAATTTCTCGTACAAGAACTTCCCTATCCCCACTAGAAACTACAAAGATTTTCTGGAAGCTTTGCCTCGTGACCTGTTGAAAAGCGAGAGTGTAGAGAGGACCATTCGAACGGAGTTGAGTATTCAAAAATTGGATTACACGAAGAAAGAGCTCGAACTGAGCCACCCCTCTACCATCCTCTCTGTTCTTCGGAACACCATCAGTGGGAATCATAATGCGGAAGTGCATCTTCAAGTGATATTCACTGCCTCTTTAGCCCTTTCTATTGCCTCAAATGGGAAGGGAGGACTCCGAAACGGACCTGCGAAGAATCCTCGGTTTTCTCAAATCAAAGAGACGGATATGGGAGAGTACTTGAAGGCGGTGTTCAATGAGATATTGAGCAATTGGATTCACGAGCCGAACAAAATGATTAGAGCTGGTAAATAAGTCAAATCGTTCGTGCTCACTGTCAAATTTTTTCAGCCAGACATCTGGAGACTGCTGCTCAACGCTGTATCAGACAGTTTGTGGATGAAATGTGCATTCCGGTCAGTTGAGCCCAGATAACTCATAGTTTTCCCTAGTTTTCAGAGAGCAATCGAGCTGAGGAAGACAGGCGGCAGTCCTCGTGAAGTCAGAGTGTCAGCTCCCGCACGAATCGACTTCTTCGGTGGGTGGCTCGACACTCCTCCCATATTTTTCTCAATGGAATACGCTGCTGTTGTGAACATGGCTATCCAATTGGACAATGAGGTGGGAGCCAATTCACTTTCTAACTGTTTTTCAGTTTTTTTTAGAATCCAATAACATGTTTGCTCACTAAAATCGACGACCCTATATTGGAAATTCTCCAAGATGACATCAAGATTCAAATAAAAAACGAAGAAGAGCTCCAGTATCTTCACGACAAGCCAACTGAAACTGGGTCACTCGTCTGTGCATGCATTCTTGCTCTCAACTTCACAACCCTCTCCGATTTCTTTAATGTGTTATCGACCACTGGTCTTCGGATTGAAACGCACTCCAATCTGCCTCACGGCTCGGGACTCGGAACGTCTTCTATTCTAGCGAGCACAATTCTGAAGGCATTCACGGTGATGGGATGTGCAGTTGGGAACAGGAGCGAAGAACTCATCGTGCACACTGTGCTCAGAGTGGAGCAGATCATGACGACTGGCGGAGGGTGGCAAGATCAAATCGGGGCACTGTACCCCGGACTGAAACGGTGCTACTTCTCGAAATCAGAATCGAAGATTGCAGTGGAACCAATCCAAGCAAGCCCGGAATTCATTCGCTTACTGGAACAACGTCTTCTGTTGGTGTATACCGGGAAGACCAGATTGGCCAAGAACTTGTTGCAAGAAGTCATCAGAAACTACTTCACGTGCTCGGAGACCAAAAAGAAGTTGTTGTCAATGGCTCAATCGATCGACCGATTCTCCGAAAACATGGAAAGAGGGGTGCTCCCCGTTGACTTGATTCGAGAGTATCATTCAACGAAGAAGTTCATGACAAGATGCGAACCTCCGATCGTGACAGAACTACTGGAAACACTCGAGAGGTTCGTTTTTCGTCTTTTTTCTCATTGTTTGAAATTTTAATTTCAGAAAGAAGATGATAGAAGTCGGGTGGGCAGCCGGGGCTGGAGGCGGAGGATTTGTCTACCTCTACTTATCCGCGAATAGCTCTCGCGATGAGGTGGAGAAGTTTCTATCTAAAACTTCTCAGTTTTCTACTATGACGTGTCATTCTGTATCAATTCCTACCTCTTGTCCTTTCAAAGTTGACATACCTGATTGTGAATAAAATTTTTGATTTCGAATGGTCACTGTGGTTTCGGAGACCAAATGAACAAGCACAAACTCACGACCAAATTGCGGTCAGAAAGAGACAAAGTCCTCTCATTTCCCAATGGTCTACGTGCGCTCCCGACCATACTAGACGCTCTTTATCGCGCCGTTATCAGAATGTCAGGTGTCGCAGAAGCAGTGTCACAGAATGGCAGGATATACTATTCATCATTCGCATCGAACTCGGAGAAGGAAATGATAACGCCCGTTGAGTTGTGATAAGAGCGTGGAATATTAGTTACTCGCTCGCCCCCATGTTGTTGTTTGTCGTGTTCCTCGGAAGTTTGATCCTTGTGTCGAACGGAGTGTCAGTCGAGAGACACAAGGTATCGATTCCATTATCAATCGACCGTTTATCATCACTTTCAGCGGCAACTTCTGAATGCGCTGAATCTATCCACCCGTCCGCCACACTTCGATCAGTCCCCTATTTCGTTCGACTCGCGACAAAGCAATGTCTACGGAGGCAACACCGAGAAGATCACTCTTGACACGAGCACCAGAAGTACGTGTTTCTTTTGAGTTCAACAGTTTCCACAATTCCACTAGTGGTGACTTACCCTCCATTTATACCTACTTCTTGATTTTTTCATATCCCTCTTCCATTACCCCCAACCAAACTAGAAAGGGAGCACACTTCTCACAAAAAGAAAGTGAAAGTGTGCAACTATTAAAAAATCAGTTCAAAAGTGTCATTCCCCCTGTATTTCGTCACGGATTACGGTACCTCTTCTGATAACCGGTTGGATTGACAGTGAGGAAACACAATTTTCAAGGTTTTTCGCGATCTTTGTTCGCTTACAGTATCCTTTGCGAATTTAAATTGAATACAAAACTATTATAATAAAGCTTCTCAGGGAATGAGAGAACTGAGAAATTACAATTTACCACTTTGTTCGACGATTTGAAATTAGCAAGTTATTCTTGATTTTCTGAAAGAGCTGTATCCCTCATAACCCCGCCCCTTTTGCTCTTTTTTGGCTCAAGTTTTCTGAAATTATAAAACTTTATTAGAGCTACAAACTTTTAGTTGAACACTTTTTCCGCTGAATTTAAATGAGCAAGTTATTTTGGGTTTTCAGAAAGGTTGCTTTGAAAATAGGTTGCATCCCTCATAGCTCCGCCCCTTTTGCTCTTTTTCGGCTCAAATTTTCTGAAATTAAAGAGCAATATTAGAGCTTCAAATTATAGCTCTTCTGACAACGATTTCTCATCTCTTTCTCACAGAAATTTCAATATATCACTTCCCCCCTGATCCCCAATTCACCTTCCTTTCAGGCTGGACATGCATGACCCCCGAAACAATTGTCGGCGACTGTTTCCAGTGGTCGCTCGTCGACATTCCCTCCGAAGTGCTCGCTTCTTCCCTCGTCCTCCACACAAAGTCCCTGGATAATGTGACAGTGGCGGTGTTCGAGGTCGACGACTTGTTCGGTGAGCTCCATTACTTGGAGAGGTTCGAGGTGGCCGAGGTGTCCGGAGAGGTGACACAGATCCAGATCGACGTCTCCGCCCACTTCCAGAATTGGGTGAGAAGACGTGAGAAAGTGAAAATGTTGAGGGTAGGCGTCCCTGAAGAACTTCATCGAGTACCTTCTTCTAGATCGAGCTGTTCTCTTCTGACCACTCCTCCCTACGTCTTCAACAATCCTTGCTCACTGCTCCGCACTTCGAGGTCACTGTCTTCAGACCGCACAACTATTTGGATGACAAATCAGAATGCGTTGGGTGCTGCGTCGTCCCCTTTTATGTCAACTTCACTGAAATCGGTTTGTCACTGAAAAATTTTCAATTCTAATGAAAAATTCGCTTTCAGGATGGAGCGACTGGATCCTAAGCCCTCCTGGATTCTGGGCCAACTTCTGTTCTGACGGATGTTCGATGGATTCAGATGAGACCTACAAGTTTATGAAGGGCACTCTGGAGGACACCTCGATGATCCGACCTCCTACTTGTGCTCCGAATTACTACGGTAGTGTGGACTTTATAGTGGCACTCGGACCGAGGGACATTCGGAAGACTCGAGTGCACGGAATGCGGGCTCTTTCGTGCAGTTGCACTTGAAAGTATAACAACTTCATTTTATTAACTAGGATCGAATCAATCGACGAAAACAAGAACGAAAAACAAAACGAACGAAACAAAAAAAAAACAAAAACAAGATTATTCTTAATTACCAGTCACCATAAACAACTGCTCAGTCACTCAGAACGTGACCTTCTTGCCGCCGCCCTTGCCACTCTTTCTCTTCGCCTTCAGAATCTGTCGGACGTCTTGCTTGGCGGTCTTGTTGCGGAGAGGCACGTAAGCGAACGGTTGAAGTCCCTTCTGCTTCGGCTTCTGCTTCTGATCCGACTTCTGCCGACTCTGCTGCTTCTTGCCACCAACCGACGTGCCAACTTGAGATTTTCCGGATGTGTCTCTGTATATTCATACATTTTGATTTTACTTGTAAATTCTTATTCTTCTGTAAATAAAGTATTCTGTGAATTCTCACCTGTAGATTCCCTTTCCTCCATAAGAAGTCGCCTTGCTAACATATGTCTTGCGGTCGTCTTCCTCTTCGTCATCGGACAAAATGCCATCCTCGGAGTCGCTGTTCTCCTTCATCCTTTTCTTTCCCTGATCATCTTCCTCATCCAACTCGTCCAATCCATTCCTGATCTTTCTCTTCTCTCCCTTCCTTCTATGGTCCTTTTCTTCCTCTTCATGACCAACAACGACCAGCTTTCCATCTCTTGTGAATTTGAATCCAGCCTCTTGTTTTTCTCTCCTCTCCAACGCCTTCTTCTTGCGACGCTCCAGAATAGCTGGATTCATCGTGGTGATCTGATCCATCATTCTGGAAGAATCGAGAAGATCCATCGGAGCATCGCCGTCTCCCTCGTTCTTCAGCCAGACACTTCCAACGCGACTTCTCTTCATCAACTGCTCCTCCGAATCACTTTCATTGTCGGCGTCCGAGTCCTCGAGAAGTTCGAGAATAGTGTCAGCACCAGCAGTTCTTCCGGAGACATGCGATGCGCTGATCGCACTCGCACCATCGTCATCTTCTCCATCGTGCTCCATTTGCTCTCCGTCAGCCTTTCTGATCTTTCTCTTGCGGATCTTCTCGATGTTCTTCATTTGTTTCAACCAATCCGGCTTATCCGTGTACTTCTCGAGCACATTCACTCCGAACTTCTCGACAAGCACCTCCAGAAGAAGTCTGTTCGCCTTGCGCACTTTGATTGTCAAGTCGCTAGTGAGCTGTCCCTCGAAGACGGTGGTGAGAATTTGCTCACGGAACTGTTGGAGGACGACCTCCGGGATTTTTTGACACAGAACACGCATCAGACGGATCGCCAGAATTCTCACTGCAGCACGGCCTTCGGATATCCACGAACAAGCGAAGGAAATCATTTTCGACGTAGCGAGTGTGTTGAGCACTTTGATTTGCTTCTGTGCGATGATATTTGCAGCGACGAGACAGGATCTGGCGACGTTGAGCGGAATGTCTCCAGTAGTCTTCTGAGCCGCTCCAAGTGTTGTGAGCTCATAGAGCTGTGAGAGAACGGGGTCGAGAACTGCGGCCGGGGTGTCGGCTGTCGGGTCCTCCACCATATCCAACAGCTTGTTGCACACGAATTGAATGCACTTGGAAGAGTTTTGACGGGTGTGCACATTGTTATCCTTGTCGAGGAGCAGGACGATGTTGCGGATGAGCTTCTCGGTGAGCTCTGTCACCTCCTTCATAGTTCCACAGCCATCGAAGAGCATGTGAACGCAAGAGCAATACGAAGCGCGAGCTGGGAATGAAATCGACTCAATCGGCTTCATGACGGCGTTTTCGATGTAGTCACTTCGGTTATCCAGGAGATGTTCGATCTCAGAACTGGATCTCCTCTGGATCACTTCTTCGAGAATTCTGTACGCCTTCTTTTGAAGTCCGTTGACATCCGACGAGTTGAACCATGGAAGGATCGTGTCGAGAATTTTCGAGACATCATCCATCTCCGCCACGCGCGCCAGAGCACACAGAATATCGAGAACGCGAGCTTGCTTCTGAGATGCACTAGTGTTCGAACTGTCGCTGTTGTCTTTGGATTTCTCGATGGCACTATCCACGTAACGGCTAATAAGATCAGATGGAGTCACTTCTGTGTAGAGACGGATGGCCTCGAGAACAGAGAGACGGACTCCTTTGTCGTCATATCCTCCGTCCACAACCGATCCAGTGTACATGTTGAAAAAGATGGGCATAAAGTTCTTGGCATATCTGCTCATCACTTCCACTCTTCCAGCGGAGTCGTCTTGAAGCGAGAAACGGAGAGCACGACGAATGGCGTTGAGAACGGTCATTCGGAGATCCTTTCGCTCGTTGAGAGCCGCTCCAAGAATCGGAGCAATGTCAGGGAACGAGGTTTCCAAGTCTGACGGCGTCTCGCAGAACGATGGCAGCAGCTCCCAGAGTTGGAATTGGAAGGTTGTGTAAAGACGTTGAACTTGTGGCTGAAGAGTGGGAAGACGTCTGTGGATCTTCATTGCGATCGGCAGGAAGTGGGAAGTGAACAGAGCGATCGGAGCATTGTGAATGTTCACACGAAGCACTGGGAGGAGCCAGGAGCGAGTGAAGTCGGTCGAGAGAATGGCTGCATCAGGGTCGACGTCCAATGATAGAATGTTCATGACATGAGCAACGCCAATGTGACGAACTGCCGCTCCGATAGTCTGAAAATCGTTTCCAATAAAATAATGAGACTAAACGTTTGAAACGTACAAAATCTAATTCTGGTTTACAGAAGCAGTCGTCGGACTGTCTTAACTTCGCCAGATCCTCCAGAACCTTCGCCAACTCCGGACCTTGCAGTCCTTCTCCGCACGCTTCGTACAATTTCATCTGAGCACGCAGAATGAACTTCCACACAGAAGCTGACTTCATCGTCATCGCGGCGTGCAGCTGGGCGAGCAGGAACTTTCCGCACTCTGCATTGTCTTGCACACAGTTGTCGATGACACGCGTCAGCGATTGATAGGTCACCTGAGCTAGCTGCTCATTTCCAGATTCGAAGATCTTGATAAACAGTGGAAGTGTGTGCTCAGCTTGTTGAATCGACTTCTTCGAGTCCTTGGCAGTGAGGCAGACGTGCGCCTCTGCGAGAGCTTGCATCCAGTATGCGGTGACGGTGACGTCGGTCACTGATGAGCCCAGTTGGCGGAGAGCAATGAGAAGCAGACTGTTGGTCTCGGTTGGAAGTGCAGAATCGCATGGTTGACGTTGCAGAGCTCGATGGAGACATTGAAGAGAAGAGCACTTCACCATAGAGTCCGAGATGGCGAAGCATTTGAGCATCGCTTCGGCCATCTTTTTGAAGAGAGCAGCTGGCATTTTGTGCATGATTCCTTCTAGGAGGCACAGGAATCTGACAACATTCGTGTTGTCGCCACTGGATCTAGCTGAAAAAGGTTTTGGTTGACTTTCAATAATATTCTTCAGGTTGCTCACCCAAATAGTTTTCAATGTGATTGAGAATGAGTTGTCCAACAGCTCCACTGGCCGGATGTAACCCATTATCAGTCGCTGTCACGGGATCAGTGACGACCGCACGAATGACTCGGCGAGCCATAGTACGCACCCATGGTTTGTCGTGAGCAGCCAACGCGGCAACGGAGACCAGCATGTTTCTGGTGTTGGCGCTTGCCCAAACAGAAGCAGGCTGAGCACGGAGAATGATACCGAGAACAGAGATGAGATTCTTGAGGGCCGATCCCTCGGTGCTGTCCACATTTTCCAAGAGTTTCGTATACAGGATCTGAAAGTTTCTTTCAATTCATACTATCAGTTGTGCCAAACCTACCTGGACGAATCGGTGAAACTGCGATTGAAGAACCTCCTTCGGGACTTTTCTCACAATCAAATGGAGCAAATAGGCGATGGCGGCAGTACGGCGAGGATTTCCGAGAGAAGAGCCTTCCAGTGCCGTCATGAGAGCGGCACAGTACTCGACGTCCGATTCTTTACCTGAAACACCTAGAGGTTAGCACCTAACGCCTATTGTGGGTAATTATACCGTCGCGCTCTTTGATGACCTCAGCGATCGCTGCCAAAACCGAGACTACCTCTGCTTGAATAGAGGACCCAGATCTGAAGAAATCAATCTATCAGTCTACGGCTCGTGCTTTGGGGAAAGGGAAAGAACAAAGATTGGGATGCTATAGGATAGGAAACGCCAGCAAAGCACTCACTTCCAAACACGATTAACGGAATCGAATGCCGGATTGGTGCAAGAAGTGAACTCGGTCAATCGAGAGAGGCCTCCCTCCGACACCATACTCTTCGAGGAAGAGCCGATGTCCATCCCTTGAATCGGCAGAGCAGCGAGCATCTGGTCGGCCATCGTGTTCATCGGACGATCTTCAACAGCCAACATTCCAGCTCCTCCGAAAGAAGCATTCCGAGCTGCGGATGCAGCTGCTCTGTGCTTGCTGCGGGATGGGTTACTTTCGCATCTGGAATTCTCCAGTTTAAATTTTTATATGAAGATATAGGCGACTTACGCATTTCCGGCACCGAATTTAGCTGCACTTTTGTTACTTTTACGATGTCTGAAGTTTCCGCCACCCATTATTGAGTTCCTGCAATAAAATATTTTTATATGTTAAATCTCCCTAAAATTAGTTTAAATGAGTATGGAAGATCATATAAAAATTTAAAAAACATGTTTTCTAGAGTAGAAAAATTTAAGGAATTTTTTGAAAATATTTTCAGCTTTGAAAATCTCATCAGAAAGCAGAATTTCAGAATCTTTTTCAAAATTTGTGAAAATAAACTCGAAAACTTGTTTTTCGCTGCGAGACCCATCGATGGCCGCGGAGAACGCGACCGTGCATTTTCTAGGCCAAATCTACTTGAAACGGCGGCAATTCAAACGTTGAATGTGAACGTTATCGCGATATATCGCCAGATTTTCAGAATTTTGTGGTTCTGAGCATTGTAGCATTGTAATATCTATTTGTTTGACTCAGTAACACTGAAAAATAACTTATTTAATTGCCCATGAGCCAATTTACTTCCATTTCCCTCTCAAACCATTAGATGTTCGTGTTCCAAGTTCATGAAGAATATAAATTTTGTACAATTTCATTGTTCCATTGGTGGTCTTTATCAGAACCTTCCAAACTCATAAAAGTGTTTTCTGTTTTCTCCCCCTATCTCTTACTCTCCAATCCCCGCGTGTCCATAGATACGAGACACGTTTGTGCTCTTATCACATTTTGTGACTTTCCGTGTTTTCATCCCAGTCTGCCTCCGATTTGTGTCGTGGAAAATGCTGACAATTCAGTAATTGTGATCCATCTAGAGCCTCTATTTCGAAATCTCTCTCTTTTTCCGTGCAGACCAGTTCAGACCAAACACCGTCAACTAGAAAATGAGAGAGAGACGCAGACTCGGCCGGCGAGTATAAATACTCGTCCGCTCTTCATAATTCTCACACCAAGGTTCCCTTCGTTGCAGAATGCCTTCCTACAAGCTCACCTACTTCGACGTCCGTGGCTACGCCGAGCCCGCTCGCCAGCTCTTCCACCTGGCCGGAGTCCCCTTCGAGGACGAGCGTATCACTCACGGAGATGGATCGTGGGAGAAGATCAAAGATAGTGAGTCCCAGTATAATCCGTTGTTTACAAACATCACTCGGTACTTTTTATACGAAACTAGTTCATAATCCGATTCAAATAGTGAACACCCTTCCCACTTATTATACTCCAATTATAGACCAGTCCTCTCAACTTCCAATTTGCAGCCACTCCGTTCGGTCAAGTGCCCGTCCTCTCCGTCGATGGACACGCCATCCCCCAGTCGGCGGCCATCATCCGCTACCTCGCCAAGAAGTTCGGATTCGCCGGAAAGACGCCCGAGGAGCAAGCGTGGGCCGACGCCATCGTCGACCAGTTCAAGGACTTCGGAGCCGCCTTCCGTCCACTGATCATGGCGATCCGCGGCGGAAAGTCGGAGGCGGAGATCGAGAAGGTGAAGCAGGAGGTGTTCAACCCGGCGAGAGACGCCTACTTCAAGATCCTCAACGGGATTTTGGGGAAGAGCAAGTCCGGATGGCTCGTGGGAGACTCGCTCACCTTTGCCGACCTCGTGGTGGCTGACAACCTGACCACGCTCGAGAAGAACGGCTTCTTCAATCCGTCGGAGCAGCCGAAGCTGGTGCAGCTGAGAGAGAAGGTCTACTCTCAGGACAAGCTCAAGGAGTGGATCGCCTCGAGACCTGATACTCAGTTCTAATTGATCTTTGTCCTAATCGTTCCTTCCTTCCTTCTTGCTTTCTTTACTTCTTTCTTTACTTCTAACAGATAAATAAAGTGATAACATTTTCAAAAGTACGAATCGATAAGAACGTGGTCACTGAGATCACCACTAAATTGTGTTTGCGTAAACAAACAGTGTGATCTTTGGTGCGCTCGAGAAACAAATAGAAGGAAAAACGAAATTTGAGGCGGAGTTTCATAAACAGTCTAGTGAAACAAATCGAGTCTCATCTTCGCTTGTGTTTCCTTTTTAGTTTTTCATCTATTTTCCCGAACTTTTCACCAATAAACTTCTCTTCCAGAATGCCAGAATACAAGCTCACATACTTTGATCTACGTGGGTGGGCGGAGCCAATTCGACAGCTGTTCCACATCGCCCACGTTCCCTACGAGGACATCAGAATCTCCATGACGGACACGGAAACATGGCCAGCCATGAAAGACGGTGCGACTTGATTCATTTAACAAAAATATATCGTGGTTTTCAGAAACACCGTTCGGAAAACTGCCGATTCTCTCCGTCGATGGATTCGTTATCCCGCAGTCGGCCGCAATCTGCCGTTACCTCGCCAAGAAATTCGGATTCGCTGGAAAGACTCCAGAAGAGGAAGCGATGGCGGACGCGATCGTGGATCAGTTCAAAGACTTCTCCGAGTCGTTCAAGGAACTCATCTTCGCCGCGAGGGCCGGCAAACTGGCGGAAGAAGTGCTGCGAATCCGTTACGAGGTGTTCAATCCGGCGAGAGACGTCTACTTCGAGATACTGAACAAGATTCTGAAGAAATCCAAGTCCGGGTATCTCGTCGGAGACGGATTGACATGGGTCGACTTGGTGGTGGCCGACAATTTGCACAGTTTGGAGAAGTTGAATGCCCTCGACGAGTTGGACGGACATGTGAGACTCAGAGAGTACAAGAAGAGAATCTACAGTACCCCCGAGTTGGAGGACCATATCGCCACAAGACCCGATACCGAAATTTAACTGCGACCGATTTTTTTGAGCTCGATAATTAACACTTGTTATACCACTCAATCACTTTATTCAATGACAAAGCATTTTACAAAAATGTCCTTCTCTTCGATATGAACAACCCATCATCTGGAGCTCTACTGCAACAAGTAGGCAGCCGGACCTCCGTTCTCCCAGTCGTACGGCGCATTCTCGTTGGAGCCGATGGACGCGTACGCTTGGCGCATCATCTGAAACACTCGATTGGAAGACGTCTATCACACATGCTCACTCCATAAATGGCCTGGTAGTTGGGAGCGTCGTAGTACTTGAGAGCGTCCACCATTCTGCAAATTTCCTGGAACTGGTGAGGGCACGGCGGGGGGAACAGTTGGGCGAGGTTGTTGCGGATCTGCTTCTTCGCGTCTCCGACCTGTGCCATGTCGGCCACGTGGTGCCATGGGAGCTGACCGAACGAGAGCTCCACCTGCATGTAGAGCCACGTTTCCAAGTCGTCCTTGCTGAAAAAGTATACTTAGTTTAACATTTATATGACTGAAAGAAACATACCGGCAGAGCTCACGCTGCAAGTGGCAACTGATGGGCGCGTAGCGGACGGTTCCACGGAATCCGGCCGCCTGTCTCGGCTTACGGATGGTTCCGTCGTTTCCAGTGAACTTTCTGCACATTCCGAAATCCAGAATGTACACCTTGCGGATCTCGTTCAACTCGGGACGACCGATCGTGTAGTTGCCGGGCTTCACGTCACGATGCAGGTAGCCGACGTTGTGGAGATCTTCGAGCGCCTCCAACGCCTGGATGCCGATGCCGATGGAGCAGCCGATGGTCATGTGACCTCCCGGGCCCGCCTTGTTCAGGTCTTGCAGCGACTTGCCCACCAGTGTCATCACCACGTAGTTGAAGTTTCCGAAGCGTCCCTTGTCCTCAATGCGACAGAAGTGACGGTTTCCTCGCTTGGTGAGCTCGTTGAGCACGGACACTTCCAGTTTGAGCACCTGAAAACAGTGGAGCAATTAGTAGAACCAAAGAATTACACACCTGAATCTGCTCATTGGCGCCCTCCACCTTCATCGCGTACTTGCCGGTGTTGTCGAAGACGCGGTAGACGGCTCCGAAGCCTCCTTCTCCGAGCTTCTTCTCGATATTCCATCTCTCGACTTGTTGTCCGGGATTCAACTGAATAAGCTCCGCAGCCATAGTGAACGGGAGAAGATTCGATTGGTTTCTTAGTGAGTCTTCAAAACTGATGAATAAATTCGGGCGGGAGAGAGACAGACGGTCGCTAGTTGACGATGTGTCCTGGCGGAGAAAGGTCAGGGGTCAGTTCACGTGGAATTGAGTCAATTTGTCCGTGGAAACGTGTCAGTTTCTAGCGGTCTGGAAGTAGTTTTCAAGCCGTAGAAGTAGGTGAGATGTCTTCTAGGCTCCCAGAGCCATTCTGAACAAATTGGACACATGTATCGTAAATTTAAAGATCTCTAAACCGCGTGGATACCTCTGACTATTCTCTTGTGGATTTCTAGGTCACTCTGAGCATAATGTGTTTCGGTCGGTGCTCATGTTGGCTGATAAGCCGAGACACTCTTGTTATTTAGCTCGCTCTATGAATGTTTATCCGGACAGTAATCCGGTGTGACTGCATCACTACTTCTTCGAGACAGAACAACACAACACAGAACCACAACAACAAAACAATATTCAAATTATACTTCATTTTCAAATGGGAAAATTGAAACGCGGGACAATTTTGTCGATTGGTTGCACAGTCTCATCGGCTCTTAGGACGGTCCCAGGTAGCACGACTGATCGGTGCGCGCCTTGAACACCTGACCTCCCGGGTTGCCGCCGCCACCTCCCGAACTCTGATTGTTGTTGTTGCTGGATCCGCTGCCTCCGGAGGCGTACTCCTCGCGGGCATATCCGGACGAGGAGGCGTTCGATCCCATGTATCCGGACGAGTAGCCGCCAGCGGACATGTAAGCCGATTTGTCACCCATCTTCTTGCTTTTCGTGAGAGGTTGGAACTTGCCAATACTGAGGATTCTTTCCGATGGGACACCCTTTTATACGGTTCTTTGTGGAACACGCGCGTCTGATTCCTAGTGGCCTGAGGTCACAACTCCGCTCTATAAAAGGGCGAATCGAGAAGAGCCTCTCCAGTCTTCAGTTTGAATCTGCGACCATGTCCCTTACTGCTGATCCACCAGCTTGCACTGTGCCCGCCGCCGGCGGAAGCTCCACCCACAAACTCGTCAACGGAGGCGCCGACAAGATGATCTTCAAGATGAAGTGCTCCAACAACACCGAGTACCGCATCACGCCCGTCTTTGGATTCGTCGACCCGTCCGGCTCGAAGGACATCGTCATCACGCGCACTGCCGGAGCCCCGAAGGAGGACAAGCTCGTCGTCCACTTCGCCCCGGCTCCTGCCGATGCCACGGATGCTCAGGCTGCGTTCGCAGCGGTCACTCCTGCTGGAACTGTGACGATTCCTTTGTCGGCGACCGCCTAAGAAAAAATTGTGCTCAATGATGGTAAAAATCGATTTCTCTGAATGAACTATTTAAAGTTTATGCTTTGCTTTGTTAATGCTTTCATGGTCTCAAAATTGTCACAAAATTGCCACAAACCACACGAAAATGTTTACAAAGAGACTTAGACATTGGCCTCCTTTTCCTCCCTCCCTCTCTCCAATCTATACCAACCTCGATAGATTTTCGTTGAGTTTCGTATTTTCCCCCCTTATAAATCCAATCCGCACTCGTCATTTCCAAAATGCCTCAATACAAGCTGACCTATTTCAACCTCCGTGGATGGGCTGAGCCGTCTCGTCAACTGTTCAAGTTGGCTCACGTGGAGTTCGAAGATATCCGCGTGGAGCCACTGCCAGGCGGTGCTGCTGAATGGGAGGCGTTGAAGCCGAGTGAGTTTCAGGAGAGGGGGTTGAATATAATTGTAAAACATCTTCAGAAACTCCATTCGGACAAGTTCCGTTTCTCTCCGTCGATGGTTTCGAAATCCCTCAATCCGCCGCAATCTGTCGCTACCTTGCCAATAAGTTCGGATTCGCTGGAAAGACTCCAGAAGAGCAAGCATGGGCGGACGCCATCGTCGATCAGTTCAAGGACTTTGTGGGACCACTCCGTCAACTGATAATGGCACAAAGAGGCGGAAACGCAGAGGAGACTGAGCGCGTTGTGAAGGAGGTCTTCGTTCCAGCGAGAGACAACTTCTTCAAGATTCTCAACGGGATTCTGGAGAAGAGCACTTCCGGCTTCCTCGTTGGAGACGGACTAACTTGGGCCGATTTGGTGGTCGTGGACAATGTGACCACACTGGAGAAGCTCGGGCAGTTCGACGCGGACGCTGAGAAAAAGCTGGTGGCGTTGAAAGCCAAGGTGGAGGCCATCCCAGAGATCAAGGAGCACAATGCCGCTAGACCGGACACTTTGGTCTGATTAATTTGATAAATATGTGATCATATGACGTAAATAAAGTGATACTCCTCGATCTTGTCGTTTCGCTCTTCTGAACAGCGACGAACGCGACTTTTCTCTCTCCACGTTTTTGTCATCAATTTCAATGCCACCAAACAACATGATCTCCTGAAAAGATTGTGGGGTTTGTGACCTCCGCTCGTATCATTTCATCTTTTCTTCTTTCGCCCGCCAAAAAAACTTCGCAAAGACTAGACGCAGACACGTGGCGATAAGAGTATAAATACGAGCGAGTTGTTCGACCACCGTCAGTATCGCGAAATGGTCGAGTACAAATTCTACTACTTCAACGGCAGAGGACTCGGAGACGTCTCCAGACAGGTTGGTCTCGGAGCCAACTATCTCATATATAATCCCCTTTTCAGCTCTTTGCTCTCTCTGGAACCAAGTTCGAGGACATTCGCATCGACCATGCTGACTGGGCAGCTCGCAAATCCGAGATGCCATTCGGCCAAATGCCAGTCCTCGAGCTCTCCGACGGCACCAAGATTCCACAGTCGATGGCGGTGGCTCGTTATCTGGCGAAGAAGTTCGGATACGCCGGGAAGACCGACGAGGAGGCCGCGTTCGCCGACGCGCTCGCCGATCAGTTCAAGGATTTCTACGCCGAAATCAAGCCGTACTACTACGGCAAACTCGGAGTTCTTTCCAACGACACCGAGGCCGAGAAAACGAAGGTGTTGATTCCAGCGAGGGACAAGTTCCTCGCCATTCTCGGAAAGTTCTTGAAGAACAGCTCGTCCGGATTCCTGTTGAGCGGAGGTCTCACTTACGCCGACCTCATCATCTCTGACAACATGAGATCTCTCATCGGCTGGTGGCCAGAGTACTTGGACGGATTCCCAGAGATCAAAAAGTGGTACGAGAAGGTGGACTCGATTCCTGAGATCCGCAAACATATCGAATCATCTCCCAATGTCGGTTTCTAATTTGAATTTTATCTTGATTTTTTCGGTAAATAAACTTGTTTCGCATTGTACAAGAAGTTGTTGAATTGTCTGGTTGCACAAGTAGAATGGTAAACAACTGTTAACAAAAAGATCGAACCACCACAAACTGATCGAGTGGAAAACTAAAGAAATCAACGAGATTGACAACAAAACAACAGTAATTGATACCGTTTTGTGGTCTTTGTGATTAGCAAATCAGGTTGAAATGGTCTTTGAACGAAATGAAAAGTATTCAAGGTCGGAAGCTGTTCCTCAAACTCAGACAGAGAACGAGATCAAAATGTTGGAAAATCGAAAGACGAGGAGAAATGATGACAACATGGGATCATTGAACATTTCGTGCACATCTAGCACAACTTTGTGGTATAAAAGCAAGTCTCTTTTGTTCTTTAGCATTCGTTTTTCTTGTCTTTCATTTCTCTTGTTCCATGCCGAACTACAAGCTGACATATTTTAATGGTCGTGGATTTGGAGACGTTTCGAGACAATTGTTCGTCCTGGCGGGAGTTCCATTCGAAGACGAACGACTGGAAGATGCGGACTGGACAGAGGAGAAAAAATGTGAAATGCCGTTTCGACAAATGCCAGTTCTCACTATCGATGGGACATTGAAAGTGGGCGTTTATCATGTATCATTTTATTTATTTCATCTCTTTTTTCAGATTCCCCAATCTCTTGCCATTGCAAGATACTTGGCACGAAAGTTTGGATATGCTGGGAAGACCCCAGAAGAGGAGGCGATTGTGGATGCACTTGGAGATCAGTTCAAAGACTTTTACAATGCGACATGGACGTATTATCATACAAAAATTGGATTTCTCGAGAATGACATTCAAAAAGAGACAGAGATGTTCATCCCGCACAGAGACAAGTTCTTGGGATTTTTGACGGATTTTTTGAAGAGAAGTAAATCAGGTGGGTGAAAGGTTCAAACAGCTGTTCCTTTGTCCAAATGGGAGACCACGACTGTCTTGTGCTTGGTGACTTCCCTCACAGTCCCTCCCAGAATCATCGGAGAGCCGTTCACCGAAAACGCGACCTCCTCGTCGAGATGAGGGCGTCGGAACGGTTTTCCGGAGAGCGGATGGATTGTGGAGGGCACTGTGAGCACGTGTCCAGCTGGGGTGATCAGTTCGTGACGCGTTTCGGTGGCCGTGTTACGACCTCTGGAAATGATAAGGGTGCTTTTGATCAATTAACGAGATGAAACTCACGACTGTGGAGCCGAGTCGGCTATCGGAATGCTCGTTTCATGAGCCGCATCGTCCCCGAAGAGATCGATTGTTTGATCCACCAAGAACTCCATGACATTCATATTCAAAACGCTCTAAACAAAGGTTTTACTTAAAGAATCTTTAATTCAAAAGCTTACCTCAGAAATCGATGTCATCACTCGCTCAGTCATCTCTTCCGCCATTTTCTTTTCCATTTCCTTCAACTTGAGCTCAAGCTCATGAAGCATATCGTATGCTGAAATAGAGTGTGAAAAAGGAACATTAATTCAAAAAGCTTACAATGATTTCCGACTTTATCAGACAACTTGACTGCTCCCGCATCGTACTTGATCTTCTTAGGTGGCATTTCACTGTGGAGCAACAAGTGTAATAAATGAGTTTAATGGACTGTGAGTATCTGGTTCGAATCGTTCACCCCACCCCGCCAAGTGGTGGTGTTTGCGGACTGACGCGCAAGTGTACATCTTCTCAGAATAGAATAGTCAAGTTTTCGGGGGAACGGATAACAAGATCAGGAATACAGTACTCCTGATAATCAAAACTTTACAGGCTTCCTCGTGGATGGCGGCTTGACATATGCAGATCTTATCATCAGTGACGACATGAGGACCCATTTGATTTGGATGCCAGAATACGCTGAAAAGTATCCAGAAGTGATGAAGTGGTATCAGAAGGTCGACAGTATTCCAGCGATTCGGAAGCACATCGAGAACTCGCCCGTCACCAGATTCTAAACGCATCCTTGTTTGATAAGAATGTATTGATTTTTGTTTCCCCCACTCTCTTTTCAAAATGCATGACCATCAAATCGCTATATTTCAGTACTTGAGTTTTGAAAAAAGGTATTCTTTAGTTGTTGTAATTATCATTGTTAAAATTTAGAAAGCAACTACGCTTTATTGAACAGTTCCGGAAGATTGACGATAAACTGTGTTATCATTTGAATTCTCTTTGTATTTCTGACAAAGAGCTGACCATTGACTCGAAATTTAAATGGAGTTTGTCGGATCATGAAACTGCTCGAAAGCTTGTTCAGTTTTATTTGAATCGTAAGGGAACAACTGTCAAAGAGCTGAAAGTCACTGTAAGATTTTCAAATTGTTGAAATCCATAGAAATCAAATGAGAATTTTTAGAACCATCCAACAGGATTCGAGCAAATCGACTGTTTGTGTGTATTGGATGTCTTCATTTGGGATATGAAGATAATCTCTTCTCGATATGACTACACGACATGGTTCCACTGTCTCCGAGACAACTCCCACTGTTTGAAAAGAGTGGAAATCTCTCTGGAAGGAGATGACAACTCGGTGCTCCAAGAGTCATTGGTAATGCAACCGTGCTCCACTGCTAACTTTTGTCATTACTTTCAGATTCAAAACGCACTCGATGTGACCATCAAAACGAAGAATCCACTTCCTTTGCAAGCGATTCTGAATTTCAAATCACCGCATCTAAATTCTTTGAAAATTCTGAATAGAACTCTGAGTTCGGATGAGATTTTGCGGATCGAGAAGAGTTTGTCTCAATTCCCCAATCGATGTCGCATTCAAATTTGGACACCGGAAAATCGAAAATACGATTGGAGGGTCCAAAATGAACGACTCGAATCATTGTTTGAAACTTGATATTTCCATTAATCTTCAGAATAAATCTCATCTCCCACGTGCAGTTCGCCTCACTTCCAGAATCCACGTCTTCTGACCCAGTTGAACTTTCGGAAACTCGATACGCTTTTATCCCCTCTTTCGCGCATCAAATTGTCTCATTTTGCGCCAGTTTTCTCAAACTTTAATTTGACATTCTGCAGAATCACCACGCCTTCCCATTGAAAGGTCCCTGGTTCTCTGACCCAAAATCCCTATTCAACCCGAAAGAGCACTGGGGCGTGAATGCATCACGCGGTCGGTTGGTGGTCTTTCAACTGTAAGAAGACATTAACTTCCGCATTTTACTGAAAGTCGATTTCCAGTGAAATGTGCTCTTGGAGCTCTGTCCCTTGCAACTAAAATGACAGCCATTCACAAATTCATAGGGATCTTCTTTCTACGAGACAACTTCCATTTCTCCCTTTCTTCCAAAAAAAGGAGAAAACTTATACATTTTCCCATTTTTTTCGCCATCAAACAACACACTTTTCCTCACGTTTTCCCACCAATGCGACATATTTCTGGGAGGCCCTTTCTTTTTGGAGTTTGCTTCCAACATTTGTTCTCTGAACACTCGGATCCCATTTTTGTAGTTTCGGCTCGTCGGCGAGTATAATTTTTTGTTCCGTTTTATTTTTCGACTCCTTCATCTTTTTCGCTCGCAGGCCGGCCACAAGCGGTGTAAATTTACAACCAATAATATCTTTTGAGCACGGAAAAGAGCTCCGAGAGAGCCACCCACCAGAAAAGCTCCTGGTTCAGTGCTTTTCAGTTTTTACTCGACTAAATAAATGCTTTCATGTTTTGAATCCTCTTTTTCAATGCATTTTTTTCCAACTTGAACTCCAACTTGATTCATCAGCTTTTCCAATGGGGCGTGGTTTTGTGTAATACTCGTGGAAAATCTCCTGTCGAACGTGTAAATTTTCAAAGAACACGAAGGGGTTGTTGACCTGAAAAAGAGCCACCTGACAATGAGCACATGTCACTTCGTTCCGTTCTCAGAAAAAGTCAAAAAATTTTTTACTTCTTCTTCTTCTTTTCACTTCTGCAAAAAGTGCTGATTTCTGTCATTGTTCCCATTTGTTGCAGATGACGTAAATTCCGGCAATTTGAGCCATGCTATTTTCAAACCAGGAAACCCGACAAAACTCTCGGAAATTTCCATATAACACCCCTAGAGAGCCATTCATTTCCGTTCACCCCCATTGCCCTTTCCAGAACATGAAAAATAGTTTTTCGGAAAACAAAAACAATCAAAATACATAAATAAGAATAAAGGAAAATGGATAGAGGCATGGCATAAAAACATGATGAATAAGAGTTGCTACCACTCCTTTTTCTTTTTGCCTTCCACCTTCAGAAGAAGCTCAAGACCCTTTTTTGCAAAAGTCCCTTTAATTTCCAGTGTCCATTTCCACCTGTCACATGGCTCGTTTGTTCGGAGGTAACACAGAGCCCACCTTGCTCCCGATTTCTCGAATTCTCCTCGATTTGACTGCTCTTCATAACGTGTCGTTTCTGCTCCGTTTCTCGCTGAACTCCCCACTGTGACGTCACACCGAGCGACGCGGAGCAATATGTTCTACGTCAAATTTCACTCTCACTTATTGGTCCCTCTCGAGCCATTTAATTTGGCGACCGGGGGATGTGGATTAGAATGATTGGCTTCTTCCAGACTTTTTATATTCCCGTTTTCAGTAGAGTCTCGTTTAAGGAACTTGGAAAAAATTGGAGCTGATAGCTTAAAACCTTCCAAAAAAGTAAGCCGAAGATGTTTGGTTCGCACTTCAAAACTTCCCACAAATAACCCTTTGGTAATCCCACTCAAAGTCCCCACATTTCTTCTTTTTTCAGTAAAAAAAGTTCAACAAATCGTCATACACCATTAGCTTTATGAGTCGGCTCTTGAAAAAGTTTCCAACTTTTCTTCCAAAATTTTAGCAAAAAAAGTTTGTGTTTTGCTCATTTTATTCACACGAGTTATCCGAGGAGGTCAAAAGTTTCCATTGTTTGTCCTCGTGGCTTCCGGTTTTTCTCTGATTTTTGAATTCTTCCAGTATCTGTAGGCTTCAAGGTGTTTATAGCGAACTCAAAGTGTCCCCTAGTCTATATAAGCTCTTAAAAGACTACTGTAACTTATCCTAACTGAAATGTTCCCCCTATCCGCCAACTCATCGAGCTCCAATTCATTTCCCTGTCACATTTTCCCAAACATTCCATTCAAACCCGCCATCGATATCCATTCATCATCCTGCATCCCACCCCAATTTTCACCCCATCAAACTCTTTTTTTTTTGCTCCACGTACATATGCTCAAAAATTAAACATCTACTCCCACTTCCTGTGGCTCCCTTCCACGTCTTCTCGTCTCGCACGGAAATGCGATCCGTTCGGAAGAGACGCGGCTAATTTTGGAATCAATTTTTTCGCTTCTTTTCTTGATTTTTTTGAATGTTGGAACACTTGTTGTTATTTTCAGCATCCAGTTGATTGTGAGCTATGACGTGGATCCGAAGAGTTGCATGACAAGAAAGTGAGAATGTGAGTCCACGACAGACTTCTAAAGTTCTTTCGATTTCTGTTCTTTAACGCGGGAAGAACAAAGAAAAATGCGATTATCGAGAGAATATTTCTTTTGATTTTTCATGCTCGTTTCGGTGTGCTCGCCAGTTTTCAGTGTTCAGTTTTCAGTTTTCAGCTCAAATTTCAATAAACAAGTTGATTCATGATCTCTTTCAGCCAAATCATGGGTCGCTATCAGTCGTACATGACGGGCGACGGTGACAATGACAAACTGATGGTGCTGGGCCTCGTGGCGCTTTTCGGATGGATCATCATCATCCTCATCTGTGCCGCGCCTCATGTAAGTGTTAATTGTGCTCACAGAGAAAAGGTCTGATATCATTCAATAGCTCTTGTTTTGACGAATTCAAAACTGCGCTCTATTTTCAGTACAGAGCTCTGTGAGCCGAGATATAGGGATCTAAAGTTGAGTACTGAAAAGTTTACAAGTCCAGGATTGTAGTAGAGTTGGTCTATTCAATGAATTTGCTCCAAAATGACGTTTTTCTGACTTGTTTTTAAAACCACAAACAATTTCAAGTGCAATTCAGCTCAGCTCAAACGCTGGAGCTCCTCATCTCGAGATCTCGGCTCACAGAGCTCGGTAGAAAAAACAAAATATAGTTCTGAACTCGTCAAAACAAGAGCTTTCGAATGATTTTTGCCTCATCAAAAGATTTCCTTGTCAGGGTTTCCCACATTCCAAAACGATGGCAAACTTTCTAAATTCAAACATTTCAATATTGACACAGCTTTCCACAGTTCGTATTTCAGCTGTTCCGAAACTATTTATCGAGGTGGTTCAAAACCGAAGACCCAGTCACCGAGAAGATACGAAAGGTTTCCCCAGCTTCTTTCCTCGTAACCTCATCTAATTTCAGGCGGAACAACGTCTTCAGGACACTCTCCGACTCGCCAAGACGCCGTCCAACTTTCTCGTCGATCAGGCGTCTGTGATGTCGGCGATGGTGGAGAGGAGTCCCGCTGAGGTGAGCCTGTCTTCCACATTCTTTCTATCATCCTTTTTTTCAGACTCGAATCCGTCTCGATTTCGTTGAAGAGGAAGACGAGGGCGATGACGCCTTCTCCGACCATCACTGACTTGCCTACATATGATTTCCCCCCAAAAAGACTTATTTTCTTTCACTGAATTTTCACAGTTTTTCACTTTGAATTGCCCCCCGAATCCACTTACCCCCGCAAAGCCGTGCGATTGTTTCTGTTTCAGGTGCCCCTCGAGGCAGTGCCATGAAACAGTTCAAACAGTGCGCACGGTAGGTATTCACTTAGAACCGCTCAAAATGACATTGTCTTCTCTTTTTCGTTTTTATTCCTGAGTAATTTTCTTGTCAACATTCATATCCATTAAGAATCAAAATAAAGTGTTATCAATGACCGAATAGTGTTATAAAAATAAAAAGTGGGAGAATCAATGAGTGACGATCGGATTTGTGGGCGGGGCTTATTCGTCTCCCCACTTTTTCGGCTTCACAACGCGACCGGTGCGTGTTTTGGTGGCTGGTGCAGCTGGTTCTGATTCAGGTTTATCCTCCTGAAAGGAAATCTATTAGTTAATGAATTGAGCTCTGAAAATAGTAAAATAGTACCTTCTGAACTGAAGAGTCATTATTAGCTTTCGAATTGTCTTCAGAAATAGGAGCTGGAGAAGGCGACGGTGCTGAGGGAACGCCAACAGCTTCACTTGGCTCGGGAGGTGTTGTCTCTTTGGAAAGTGCCACTTCTTCTCTGACGGTCGGAGCTTCTTGGTCGATCGGTTCTGGCTCTGGCTCTACTGCTTCCTCGGGTACTGCCTCATTGTTAACCTCCGAAGACGTGACCACTTCTGGCTCCTTCGGCTTCTCCTTCCTCGCTCTCTTCCTCGGTGGCTGGTTGGGATCTGCCGGCTGACGTTTTCTAGGTGGCTTCGTGTAGGCCGTGCCTTTCAGCTCATCCGGAATAACCGGTTGGTTGGGGTTCAGTCGGATGGAAGGCTTGTCCATTTCATCTTGGTGGAGTTGTGGGGTGTGCATCTGTCGGAGCATCTGCATGTGACGCTCCCCGCTCGTCAAGTTGTGCGGTCCAGAGCTCATATTGATGTTCCGATGCGGTGGTATGCTATGGAAAGGTCGGTCCGAGTAGTCGTCGGGTCCTCCCACGCGTTCCGGATACTTTTGCATCGCGTTCGGATCGACAGGATGTCGAGTACGTCGTCTGTCCGGTTGGTAGGATCTCTCTTGCATAGCGATTCCCGCAATCATGTCCCGTTTGATCTCGTCGATTCTCAAGGAGGAGTTGAACTGCGCCTTCACCTCTGCGTCGAGCTGACAGCCGATCTCGACGACGAAGCTCGACATCTCGCGGAGATTGTTGATCGAGTCGACGTGCATCTCGGCGGGAGTGATCGTGTGGGACGTGGAGTCCAGAGAGGTGTACAGTTGGAGCACCTTCTGCAGCGAGTACTTGATCTTGTTACGGATTCGATCTCTCTTCTGGTCGTCGGTTAGCGGAATGCAAATGTCTCGCTCGTAGGCCTCCAAAATGGCCAGCTCGTTTTCAGAGAGCTCGTCGAGCAGCGGATCGCGGTTGTTCTCCGGGTCGTAGACTGAAAAATAGCAACTGAAGATAGAAAGTGATTCTCTCAACTCACGCATGTTCTCCTCGTAGAAACCATCAGCCCCTTCGACGTCTTCTTCCTCCTCCTCTTCCACTTCTGGCTCGACCTCGATCTCCAGACTCTTCAACTTGTTGTCAGGTTTCGGAGGATTCAGTCGTCGAACGATGAGCGAATTGTCTCCATTTGGCAGCTGGAAAGTCTCGTATTTGATCGCAATCCTCCTGGATTTCGGAATAGGGTGATCCGCCACAGGATTCTTTTTGAGTGCAGCATTTATAATCTCCATCAGTTCCACAATCTCCACATGAGAGAAGTTCTTCAGTTTCTGTTCGAAGCGAGTTGGATGCGGAAGAAGATGATCGGCCTCGAGCGCCAGAAGAAGTTGCATGCAAGGAATCGGAAGACGTTTGAACGCCATCTCGAACATGCGTCGTTTGACGGCGAGAGGCACTCTGTAGCCGAGTTTGCCGTCGTGGTGTATGTGCTGGTCGCAGTAGTTTATACGGACACTCTCGCTGAGATAGGAAAGATTGCAAAATGAGCAATATACTGGCAACTCACTAAGTATGCACTTTTTGCACGAACGCTGAGCAACACTCTTCCGGGCGTTCCGCGAGAGCCGCGACTCCCACCTCGGCGAACTCGAAGTTCTTCCCTCTGTCCTTTTTCATGTAGTTGCACACGAACGTCTGCGAAGTCTGTGCTCTCGCCTTTTTGCGAATCGTCGGGTTGAGGCCTTCTCTCAGCATACTCGTCTTCTCGAGTTTTATGAAGAAGTTCTCAAACTCTCGATCCAGGAAGAACTGTCCTTCGCGAACCGTGGTTTGACAGTCATGATTCTGAATTTCAACTCTCAGAACTATCCAGTATAATTCTCTCTGTTACCTTGTACATGTGATTACAGTGCATGGCCATCGTGGGAAACCCGGCGCCGCACTCTGGACACTTGAAGCGCACCACCATGTCCTCGTCCTCCGGGAACAATGGATCTTTCAGCACCACTGGCGAGGGAGTTCGACGCGATGCCGATGGTGCGCCTGAGATCACGTCTTCTTGCCACGGAGGATTTTTCCTCGATCTCGGCTTCTTGTTGGGACTGAAATCCGGGTTGTCCGGCAGTGGCCGGCGGTTGATTGTGACTGGGGGAACGTATTTCTCGACGTCCACTTTCGCCAAGTTGTGGATGCTCGGCTTGGGGCGGCTATCTCTGTAGTAGTCGCCGTACATCATTCGACCGATTCCGCCTGCTTTCAGAAGGTCGCGCATTGTCTCCGGGGGTTTGTGGCCGCTAAGCAACCTATGAATTTCTGAACTTTCCCGATTGTGATTTTATTTTTATATCTTTTACTCACTCGGCTGCTGATAGACATTGGAGCTGCTCGGTCCTTCCCCGTCCCCTTCCATCATGCCCGCCATTGACTTTTTGAGTTCCAGGTCCGAATGCTTGACCAGTCTTCGTTCGCCGTGCTCATCCACTACGACAAAAGCAAAGTCGCCATTCGCGTCTCCCTCGACCTCCACGAACTCTTCGATCACTTCAGTCCCATCTTCATACACGTACTCTATGAGCCGACCTTCTTCGTCATACATCTGAATCAGACCCTCTTTTCAACCAAGACGTTATGACTCACCACTTCTCCTCCCTCCACGATTTCTTCTAGAACTTCTTCGTGTTCGACTTGCATCATGTCATCAACGTTGACTGACTCATCCACGATATCTGCAGAATGTTCAGTTAAGAACTGTGTTTTGTTATGATTAAAATAAGAACAAAATTTAAAAAAGTCAACTGACTTTCGACGATTTCATCCTCGACCGGATCCAAAAACTCATTAGGCACCTCATCTGCAGCCGGGTCCATCGATTTTTTGAGTGCGACTTCTGAAAAATGGAAAAATTTGAACATTTTAATTCAACATAATGAATATTCGCTCTACGGATAACATTAGAAACTGTTTGATTTTAGAAAGGTTGTCGATAGAGCACAGATGCGACCATGTTGCAGACGCGCTCGAAACCAACAGACGAAGCGAACGGGAGTGGCAGGCCGATGTGTTTGCCGCAGACGCGCGTTGCGGGTGCGTCGCGTGCGCTGTGCAAGCCATGTGGAAAATTTTAGATGAGAAAACAGACTTCGTTCGTGACGAAAGGTGTGGAAAAGGTTGAATTTTTGAGAAATTTCGTGGGAAATTTCAAACAGAAAAAAAAATCGGTGGTACTGTATTTCAAAGGCGCAGAAGGGAAAAAATGTCCAAAGAAGGAATATTTTTTATTTGATCTCATCACAGTTGGAAAATAGGCAAATTCGAGAAAATAGAAATCTTATTCACATTTTGTAACGTAGAATCCAGAACAATGGTGCTGAAGTCGTTCTCCTGAATCGGCTGCACAGTGTGAAGTGGATCGATCGGTGCCACGAACACGAGAGCCACGAACAACTTCACAGCATCTCCATTTCCAAAGACAAGTTTCCCGTTGGCTCCGAGAGCCAAGAAGTTGTCGGGCTTGCTGTCATCCACTTCGAGGTACTCCGACCAGTCGACAGTCTCATCTTCGTTGACCTTGTACTCATTCAGAATACCCGACAGTTTTCTTTTGAAATCGTTCACTTTCTCGTCTGTGAAAGGGGTGTAAATCCCGCGAGTGTCATAGGGAGCACAGACAGTCCGTTCTCCTTTGTAATCGCTCGCATTCTCCGGAATCTCAATTTTCTGTGAGCCCAAGACAATTTCTCGTAAATCGGTGGCTTTTTGGAAGAAGTGTCCTTTGTATTGTTGCTGGATTCTTGAAATAGTTTCGACGACTGTCGCATTAATTTTGATGTCATTCATCTGAAATTAGAAACTACCACAGAATCACTTCAAAGAGTTACCAAGACTCTAGGAATTCTCTCTCCGAGCATAGCCCTGACGACCCATTCAGAATCAGCGGCCAACGCCTCCAGAAAATAGCCTCCCTCGAGAACAGCGGCCACCGGCACTTCCGTCCCCATCAGCATTCTAATCATTGTAGCGAATCCCCGTGGTGTCACATTCATATATCCCTCAGGGTCTCCGAGGGCTGCGTCGAATCCAGATGAGACGAGAATGAGGTCGGGGTGGAAGGTGTAGATGGTGGGGAGGACTATCTGGGTGAACAGGGCGATGTAGTCGGCGTCGGTGAGTCCGATGGTGTTTAGTGGGATATTCAGCGTGTTTTTGTCTGAAAAGTAACTGAATTTGTTTTAATCTGCTGATATTGTCGGCGCAAAAAAATGAGTGCAGCGGGCGGGGGTCTGCAAATGCGCTCCATTGGACTTTGACGCTTTTTTCGAGTTTTTCCAGCTTGTGTTACAAAAAATGACGAAATTTGGTTTAAAATAGTCAATTAATGCCTACAGATTTTATATTCGAGGCAAAAAATGCAAAAAACCCAAGATAAAAGCATCGATTTTCCCATTTTGTGCAAGTTGGCGTCAGTTACTGCGCAGACACCGTGCACTCATTTTTTGCGCCGACAATAGCAACTCACAGTTATGATAAATGCCAGTCTGTGGCATGTTCGGCCAGAAGGTTCCGTTCTCGTACCGATGAATGCTGATCAGTTGGATTCCCTCCGTTCCTTCGATGCATTCCTGAGTTCCGTTTCCAGCGTGCACATCGTAGTCTACTATCATCACCTTCTTCGCCAATCCGCTCTGAAATTCAGTTTTAGAAGTAATTACACCATCATCAAGTTCACCTTCACAACATGCTTCGCCGCTATCGCCACATTATTAAAGATGCAGAAGCCGCAGCCCTCGTCAGGCATCGCATGATGTCCCGGTGGTCGGATGAATGCGATCCCAGGCTTCTTCGATGTCACCACCGCACTCGCCAGGTCGATCGCACTGCCCGCCGCCAACTTGGCGCGTTTCCACGTGGCACTGTTCGCGTAAATGTCCTCGTACTTGGAAGAGAACTGCTCCTGTTGCTCCTGAATCTCGACATTCTCTATCAGTTTAACCGATGATTCTCACCGCCGTCATCGTCTCCGTCGATTTCACGTCTTCCACATATCTCTTCGTGTGCACTAGCTCAATCTCTTCTTGGCTGGCTTCTCGTCTATTCAGATGCTCAATTCTGGAGTCATCGTAGAGTCCGGTATTCTAGAAGAGAGTTCGGGTTTGTTTGGAGCATAAAATACCTGGAGCATTTCATAGATGACGTCGAGTCTCTTCGGTACTTCGATATGGTACGATGGCCACGGCTGATCGTGTTTTTCCTCTTGTTGGTCCATAATCAAGTACATTTTTCGAGAATCTCCCATTTTTTTGCAACTGAAGGAAGCACCTATAAAAGGGAAAGAGGAAGTGGTCGAGGAGAGATTGTTATCATTCCAAAGACCATGTCTGTCGGTCATTTATCGACCAAAAAAAGACGGGAAACTGGACAAGTTGCTGAGCTCTCACGAAGCACACGACAATACTCACTGCAAGCCAACATGAAGTCATATTTGTTCAATCAGTATCTCTTGCTTGTATTATTTATTAATGTAATAATGAATACATTTTACATGAGGACATGAGGAGAAATAGTAAAATCAAGATAATGCAATTGTTTGATGAGAATCTGGGGAATAATATTAAAATACTGAAGCTTTTTACGACATCAGTCGGTTTGAATAAAAATACAAGCAATCTGTACATGATAATTAGTCGTCGAGCTCCTCGGGAAGTCTCAGCTCCTCCATTCCATTCGTGACGACACAGCGTGGGCAGTACCACTTGCCAGTTGGTGGCTCAACCATTCCGATGCATGGGTAGTGGAACCAACGGAGAGTGCACTGGAAATGATTTCTTTGATTGAAGACTATGTATACATTTAACTTACATTCTGATTGTCGCATCTGACCATTTCTCCGTAGCTTTTTTCGTTGCAGAAGCACCAGTTTCTCGCATCTTCGTTGTCCTCGTCTTCATCGTCATCAGATCCGATGCGACGTCGTCTCATTCCATCGTCGTCGTCGTCGTCCGTGGGAGAATTCATGGGCGACGACGTCTGTTGCTGAGCAGCCAGGTTGGCAGCACTCATTCTCTCCTGGAGAGCGACCATCGAATTTCCGTGGTTCCGTTGGCGCTGAAGGGTCTCTTTGAACATCTCTTGCACACGGCTTGTGAGTCTGAAACACAAGATGAGTAAGAAAAAAAAAGGAAGGGAACTATTTACTTTCTGGTTCTTCCATGTCTGCTCTCAGACACCACGAACGCCGAGTTCTGCAGAGCAGGAGCCGATGGTGTCGGCAGGGTATGCGGGCCAGATGAGAACGTCGGCGTAATCAAGTTCGTGGTTGGCGACTCGTCGATTCCAGCGTTCGACCAGCTGCGCTCGGATGGATTCGGGGAGTAGTGTCCCGACGACTCTCTATTCAAACCGCTCAGCGAGTTTGGAATAGACACAGTGCCACGGAGGGCGTTGGTGTTCGAACGACGCTGAAAATCAGAATATTTGACTGAAATTCAAGGTTTAACTTACTCTAGCAGAAGGCATGGGAATCGGTGTCATACAATCATCACTAGCCACCATGGCAGAGGAGAGCATCAACGAAGGATCCTTCGACAACTTTGGCGGTCTTCCACGCGGAGCTGGAGAAGGAATGGCAGAAGACATCGCAGAGTGAGCAGAGTCGTCAGAAAGGTCCATACGAAGACGTCCTCCTTCCATGAGAATGCGTTGAATTTTATCATTCGTTTTATCGGAAAGGAGAGGTCCCGAAGCGACGGTGGAGGAGCGGGAAGAAGCCACTCGATGACGACGTTTGCGGTCTTTCCTCGCAGCAATCGTCGCCTCCACATGGGAAGTGTACCGCTTCTCGATCATTTCAGTGACCCCGATGTTGTCTGCTTCCATCTCGCATTGGAAATTGGTCTTTTCTTTCTCCAGATGCGTTTGGTACTTTTTCAAAAGCTCTTGCATCTTTTCAGCAATCATAAACTTTCGCTCGCCTAGACGGCGTATAGTGACGAATTCCTGAAATAGAATTGTTGAAAATTGTTGTTAAGGAGATTTTTTTCACAAAACTCAAATCAGAACGTAAAAAATCAAAAAATCTTACATCTTGAAGAACTTTGAAACGGGCCTGCCGATCTTCATCCGTCATATTAACCCCAGAACGCTCGAAAAACTCGCTCACTGCTTCACGGTTACGCTTCAGACGAGCTGAAATCACATTAGTTGAGGTATAAAATGTCAAAAAAAAATTAATTTACTTTCTACTTCGCCGTCGATCCGACGAATTTCGTCTCCTCTTTCACGCAGTTCCGCTGGCAGCTCATCGAGCACTGAAATCAGATATTTAATACTAGTTATTACGATATCAAAAATATATAAGGATTTTAAAATCCGTTTTTAGAAAAAATTTTTAAAAAAACTCACTTTCTAGGAAGTCATCTAGAAACAACATTGTAAGGCGTCCAGCGCCCTTGGAGGTTTCAAGTTCTGCAAAAAAAGAAATTTATTCAGATTTATGAATAACCAAATGAGAGAAAGAAATGTGAGCGGGGAACAAATCTGAATGAATGCAAAAAAAAAAACAGAACGACATTCGAACAACCTCAAAAAGTCGATAAACAAAGACACAGTCAACATGACCGCTACCGTATACCCTTTCGTGGTAAGAGACCGACCTGCGTATCTGTTTTCCTCGCGCTCTCTGTTTTGTTCAAATTATAATATTATTCTCGAATTAAATACTGGAAATGGTGGAAAAAAAAGAAAGTGGCTTTGAAGATTTTGAATTCATGATGAAAGTATGGGGGCTTGATCATCAGAAAAATATTTATTGACTTTTCGAAATTATAGTTCAGGAGTAGCTCATTACCGTTTCGGAAAACTTTCTGCGAAAACAGTTCAGAGATCTCAAAATTATTGACGGGAATTCGGAGTGATTTATAATTTCCGTTCTTGAGTGAAGAAGTTTTCAAGCTCTGACATATAAAATGATTTCATAACCAAAATATTTACAAGTCTCGAAAAGTTATGAAATTTTTTCGATTTCAACGATTATTGAACATTCTTTCTGGAGAACGTAAACAATTGGGTTGGGTGCTCGTTCCACGCGAAATAATCGATCTGAAAACCTGAACTATAAAAATAAACAACGCGATCACGTGAATTGGTTGGCGACTTCCACATTCTGCCTATGTCTCGCTCTCTCACATTAAAATTTCAAAATCATCCGGGTCATTTGAAAACAGAAAAAGAAAATCTAAATTTTATGGAATAGATCAATTGTTCATTTTTTCGCGAGTGCCATGATTCATCATTCACTTTCTCGTTGCTGAATCAGTCGTATTGCAATCTCTCTTCAACCTTTCTCTTTGAACATTCGATTCTTCGCTCCTTTTAAATTGCGCATTGCATTGCAGGGAATATTTCATCACTTTGTGTGAATGAGACCATTCTTCTTTACAACAACTAAACGCTATTCGAGATGTTCAAACGATTAAATGTAAGTCTTTTATGAACACCAAACACCGTTCACAAAAATAAATACCAAATTTACTGATTTGGCCAAATCAGTACAAAAAGTACGTATAAACACAAAAATTATCACGAGAGTGGGAGGATGACTGATAAGGCAATCGGAGCCCTTCTCCCTTTGTTCCCCTTTGCAGACATCACATTTTCACCGAAAAAGTTTTCAGAAAAGTTGCAATTTGTTGATCTTTTGCAGAAGAACTCGTCGTCGATGGCGGCGTCCTCTCCACCGTCCGCGATGTCGACGGCAGCTCAGAAGCAGAAGCAAGAACGAATCAGAGCAGATCTGCAAAGGGAACTCGACAATGTCGTCAAGGCCGCCATCGCCTCGCCACATTCGAGGAATGAAAATGTGCCCAGGTAAAATATTAATCCTTTATTAATTTAAAAAAATGTAATTTTTTCAGTGAAATCACTCAAAACCTTTGCAACTCCATCGAGGCAATTTTTATTCACGGTCTTCGAGATCCATTTTTCCTGAAAGGCACACGATATGCTAAATATCCTGAGCCAGTGAGTTTTTCTTCCGAATTATTCACAAAAACCCATGTTCATTCAGAATTTCTGGCCGTTTGTGTCAAAGTTCTCCCATCGAGCGATCACAAATCAAATCAACCTTCTGGGCCAAATTCGCAGTGAAATTGGCAAGAGTCGAGCGTGGATTCGGATAGTTTTGAACGAGAACGCACTCAGCGAGTACATGGACACCCTGGCAGCCGAAGCAAACGCCATAAAGTATGTTTCTGTAATAAAAAAATGTGTAAAATTTGAGTTTTGCAGGCAATTCTACTCGGAAGACGCGTTTCTGCGACTTCTCTCCGATGCGGATCAATCCGAACGCATTCGAGGGCTTCTCAAGCCGCTTTCTTCTCTCCCGATTCTCGCTGCCACCAATTCGTCGTTCCTGAATTCGTGGACTCCAACTCCTCTGATTCTGGCCGGTTTGATGGACGGAGAGCCTCTGAAAGTTGGAACTCTAAAGGCACGACCTAATCCGAAGCCTGCGCACATGACGGAAGAGATCGCGATACCGGCGATAGATGCGTTGGTTCCAGAAGAAGACCACGACATCGGCTCACCTTCGTATAACGAGAAAAAGAGAAGAAGAGCGCTGAGTCGACCTATTAGGAGTGAGTGTCTTCGATTGAGATCGTTTTCATTGCCCAATAGTTGCAGGACCATCACAAAATGAGGACGACAATTCGGACTGTTCGTCCGTCTACTCACACCCGTCCATGTTGGACGCGGGCGAGATGTCGTATCAGCACGCGGTTCTCGGGGGCATCAAAAAGAACCCGGCGTCGTTCGGATCGATGAGACGCGTGGCTTCCAATCACACCTTCCCACAATCGCCGCTCCTCTCCTCCACGCCCATCGACACCACGATTCTCGACGAGGTCAAGGGAGTCAGACGATCGGCGGATTTCGTGAAAGTGGTCTCGGAAGTTCATTCGGACGATCCAAACCATCAGCCGCTGGTCATCTCGAGACGAATCCGAAGACCGTCGAAGAATCACTCGAACTCGAGAAGTTCGAGCGAATCCGCGTCGAGAGACAGTCGGCAGGTGACTGACGCCATTTCTACAAGGGATTCCAGAGCCAACAGTGATTTGGTAATCTAATTGCAGAACAAAAATTATATTTACTTTTTTTATTTCAGCCATCCACAATTTTCGGAACTGTTCCCAACGATGTGGCCTTCTCGATGGAAGAGGAAATCATCCGATCCAAACCGATATCCGCCACCATCGACAGCGGCATTTCTGAATTGACTGGAGCTCGTACAGCCTCTGAAGTGGAGCCGGAAGCAGAAGAGACCTCAATCGAAGAAACTCCAGAAGCACCAGGATCTTCCGTCTCTTTCCTGGAGGCACTCAACGAACTCGCGACTACTGTTCAAGAGGAAGACACAATTCCCGCTCCACGGAGTCTCACGATGACCGACGAGTTCTTACTCAAGAAATCCGAGGAAATCGCATCTGATGAAGTTTTCGACGTCTCCATGTCTCCAGAAGAAGGTACAACTGCAGTGATCCGAAGCAATCCCATGGCGATACCCGGAGGAAGCAGACGTAGACTCGTTCAGAGGACTCTTGAAAAGGTGGGCTGTCATTTTCGTAGCGTTATCAATCAGCTCATATCAAGGAAAAATGCACACGTCGTGTGACCTAATTGAAAATGATAAGCCGAGGTTCTAGAGGAGCAAAAAGCACATTCACAAAAAACCAAAAATACAGGATTGTTTATGTCTGCACGGATCTGATTCCTTATGGGTTGTACTCAATTGGGAGGTTCTTGCGACGGACCATTCCATCTCCCTGGAACCACTCGCGACGGAACTGCTTGGCGGCTCCATCGGGCGTGTTGGTCCACTCGACGGTGATGCGGTCGTTGTTGGTGTCCTCCTGTCCGTAGGCGAACGCGTCGCACGAAACGGCGAGAAGGACCGCCTCCTTGGGGTCGAGCACTCCGCATGGGGGATCCACTCCGAGACGCTTCATGTTGGTGGTCTTGATTCCGTAGCCGATGCGACGGGCCGACGAGTTGATCACCTTGATGTGGTAGGTGTGCTTGTCGTCGTACGGCGCGTTGAAGACGATCTTCGCGTTCGGCTGGGTGGCGATGTCTCCTGGAGGGACGGATTGGGCCATTGCTGTCGGAAGAGTTGAGAGAGTTGGGAACTCTGTACTGACCAACTGGCCGACGGCTTCCCCTTTTATAGCACTTCCAACGTGGCACTGCTCCAATTCTGAGCGGTCACTAAATCAGGGCAGTAAGAAGTTCACGTGGAAAATCCTCTCTTTCAACGTTTTTGTTTGTGCCTCCAAAGCCACTCCAAACTAGACTTTTGAACTTCTCTGCTTTGTTCCCACCCCATTTTTACTCCATTCACATGACAATGGAAGCGTTCGATAAGAGGTGCAACCCCTTTTTGGCACAGTGATAAGCTGGTTGTGTGCCATTCACAGTCTACCGCACTCCTCTCCCAGTTCCTGCAAAGGTCATGTGCTCCGTGACGCCGTCGTCGTCGTATTCTTCCTCCTACTACTACTCCGACCCCAACAACAACAACAACAAGTCGGTGGTTCGGTCGTGCAGCATCTCCACGATGACCAGTGACGAAGAAGAGGAAATGGAGAGAATTCGTTCGTTCTCGCGCCGCTTTTCTCGCCGCCGCAGCAGTCTGGCGGATGTGGTGGAGGATGTCAATCGGGTCAGCGACTCGTTGTTCCGCAAGTTTGTCAACTCGACATTAAACCTAGTGGCGACGATGCGGAAGGAGGAGAAGCGCACTGTGAAGCAGTTGTTTTGCGAAGTGGTGGGTACTGTAGTTCTTTGGATGTTCTCCGGGTGGAAAAGTATTTGTTTGTGCGACTCTGAGGTTAAACTCTGAGGTTATCAGTTGAACGGATTGGTCTGAACGGTGCATAGTTATGTCCATAGTACGCCTACATTTGAACAGATGACGCGATAATTGCTATAGACGGTCCTATGCTAATAAACGGGGCCACCTACACCATATTTCATCATCTTTGCTGACCCTCTCCCGTGCAACCGGCTGTTTTCTCTGACGTCTCCTACACACCATAAACTCTCTCTCCGCCTCTTTGATAACACCCAGAGCACTCAGTTACGTTAATTTTGACCATTAGTACTATTCGAATCTCTAAATGCATTACTATGCTGTATACATCTCACCCCCTCACCGGGTAAGTTTTTGTCTTAGGATTATGATATTTCTCAGCTTAAATATTTATCATTTTCTTCATTTTGCAGACGGACTCAATTCTCGGCACTTCACTCCGCGATGAGTTGCTCGAAGTGCTGCCTTCTCCCGAGAACGACACTTTCGAACAAGGCATTCCAATCTACGTGCAGAGCCCTGGTCTAATGGGAAACTCTCTCGCAGCAATTGGAGCTCGCCATCACAAATGGGACGAGTCGGGATCAGACCGTCTCTCCACATCTTCTGAATCCACCGGCCCCGTTGTCAGTTTCGGTCAAGCTCTTCGAACTGCGATGGAGACTGGGGCTCACGAAGAGGTGACTGATATGTCACTGGGAACTTCCACTCAAGATCTGTCCGATGAAGTGGAGGTGGAATCCACAGCTGATTCGTCTCGCAAGTCGTCCGTTTCTCAGGAAATTTCCGAGAAGTTGTGTCGGATAGCGAGAGAACAAGGGCTCGATGCTCAAGATTTCCGATGCGCAATGTGCAGGAAATCAGTAGGAGGATCCACTTTCTCGAAGTTTGAGTGAGTTTTTTTTCTTTTTTACAGTGACAAAGAACTTTTTTTCAGAACGTGTGCCATCGACGGGAAGTACTACTGCACAGAATGCATGAAACAGGGAGGAAAAGTGTCGATTCCAGCTCGAGTTGTAATGGATTGGGACTGGAGGGAACGCGCAGTTTCCGACAGGGGGAGGTCTTGGTACGAGGCGAATCAGGAGAAGGCACTTATCAACATCCAGGAGAGAAACTCGCGGCTCTACAGCCATGTGCCGGCTCTCGAGGAGACGAGGAAAATGCGCGAGAAGCTGCAGCTGGTCTCCATGTATCTGTTTACTTGCCGCGAATCCGTCGCAGAAGACTTCAGAAGACGTCTGTGGCCGAAGGAGTACCTTCGATCGGACGTCCATCTGTACTCGTTCACCGATCTGCAGGATGTGAAGAGTGGAGCCATGCAGAGAAGACTGAGCCACTTGCTGAAGCACTCGATCAGCCACGTCATGTCGTGCACATTGTGCAAGCAGAAGGGCTTCTGTTGCGAGATGTGCTCTGTCAACGAGGTCATCTATCCCTTCAACGTGGAATCCACGCATCGGGTAAGCCGATCCTCGATATTCATAAGTCATCATTTTAATTTCAGTGCGCAGTTTGCTTCTCCGTGTTCCACGTCGAGTGCTGGCGTACTTCTGGAGAGTGTCCCAAGTGCCAACGTCGCAAGAATTTCGAGTCTCGTCGCGCCGAAATCGACGATCCACGAGGCGAGCTTCTCGTACTGCAACCATAAATTCATGTAATCTTTTTTTTTCAATTTTTTATATGTTTACTATTTTCATGTTCTATTCAGTTTGTACATATCAATTCACTTCATCCCTGGTTTTGTCATTATCATTTGTTGTTGAAATAAACGCATTCTTGTTTGGGTCATTGAGAGAACATTGAGAAGGAGCATATAATGTGTGATTCCGTGGTCAAGTAGTTCAGAACCCAGAAGAGGTCATTAACGACTTCTCTTCCTTTCTTCTGTTTGTTCGGTGCAATTACTGGACCTTGGAGGAGGCACTGCGAGTAAGCGGTTTACCGGCAGCCTTGAGAAGAAGAAGAAGAAGAAGGGGTTCTTGAATTTTCGAAAATAATCTCCAGGTCGTCGTTTCCCATTCACTCTGTCCACTTCCCATTTCGCACATCATTTTTATTTATTTTCCGGTTGTTTCTTCGTTTTTCTGAAATTCCAAAATGTCATGTGGCCTTCTCCAAATTACTGTTAAAAGGGAAATCGCATTCTGAAACTGTTAGAATCGAGTTCACTATTTTGAAGAATGAAGATTCTTCCTTTTCAATTTTTTACTACCTTCACCTATAAAAATGCTCCAGATGCTCCCCCTCTTCGTTCTCCTGCTCATTCCCACTCCAATCAAATCCCAAAACTCTCTCGACGACTTCGACTTCAACCTTCCGCCGAGCTCCTCGACGACAATGAAGCCGCCGCCAGATCCTTTCCAAGACCTGGAGGACCGTCAGAGCCTCGACGAGAAGTTGGACGAACTGGATGCAGAGTCACAGGAGTTGGTCATCGACTACGTGCGCAACGGGAGAAAGTTGTACGGCGATGTGAGGAAACCTCTGACCACTCGACTCGTTTTCTAATCCGTTTTTTCCGGTTCAGCTGCGACGTCGTCTAATCCTGTACGTGATGAAGTTCTCGCCAGTTCAAACGGCCGTCGAGGTGTCGGGAGACGAGTCGCAGATTCAGAAGGTGGGGAGATACTGTCAGAGGTAATAGTTGAGACGTTGCAGATTGAGAAGATCAAGTATCGCTTCAGGACGGGATTGAAAATCAAGTATTCTTCACTGAAATCGGTACCTCACAACAAGAACAAAAAACAAAAAAAAAATTGAAATGCTCTTTCAGCGAATTGATCGCCTGGTGGCTCACTTGCTCGCACCGATCTTTGCTCCGTTCATGCTGCTCCAGCCTGACGAGATCCGTCCATTGTTCTCCGCCCAACAGCCCCTTCAGAAGGAGCCGGTGACGGTTGCTCCGCAAGAGATCAGCCAGCCACAGAGCAGTTTTACGGCTCTCGAGCTGTTCCCTTCGTCGCTCCCGCAGGATAAATGGCCGCAGTTCGATCAGCGATGGTTGAGCCCCCAAGAAACTCAATTTTCTGTGCCGTCTTTCTCACCTTTCTACCAACCTTTCCAGTACTATCGGGGATATTAGTTTTTTCGAGGTTTTCAGATACAATAAAACATGTTAAAGTGGATAGTTTATTGTACACACAGAAAATAAAATTCAAAAACCGAGTGACTCTCTCTAAAAAGCCTACGTAGAAAAAACAACACTCGCAACTCCTTTTCGACCCTTTTCCGGTGGTGTTTCGCATCTATTCCAGATCAAACGAATAGTTGACGATCGGGTACTTGCGTGGATCGTCGAAGGGGAAGGAGCGGTAGAAGTCGTACGGGTACTGCTTCGGCATCACCGGATTCCTCCAGCGAAGGGCATTCGGGTGGTCGTTGCAGAAGTACCACGCGAGCAGCGCCATGGGGACGAGCACACGGAGGCACATCACGATTGAGCCCCATCTGCAGATTTCTTTTGTTGAAATTTTTGCTTTTTTTAAATTTTTAACAATAAATTTGCTCTTCGTAAAAGAAATTCGAAGATTAATTACATTTACAGTTTCCAGCAACTTTCTATCCGCTAGTTCTTTGATTTTTATAAGATAGAAACAACTCACGTCGTGTAATCTTCGGCTTCGAGTCCGGTGAAAGTGAGACGATCTCCACGGTAGCGCATCATGTCAATTGGCACGAGCTCTCCCCAATTTCTGCGGTTCTGTCTGTCGGTCCACGCCTCGTACGGATCCTTGTGGTCGTATGTGACCACTCCGAGATCTGGGTAGTCGCCGGCGAACTTGATGACGTCGTCCTTGTCCATCGACTGATAGTCTTCTGGGCGAAGACCGTACTTCACGGCGGCGGCCCGACGCTCGGCTTCGTTGGTTGGCGGAGCACTTGGCTTGTGATCGCGAGGGTACCAGCCGTCGAACGTCAGAGGTCCGCGCACTGAAATATTTATTCAGTGACCTTTTTATTCAACGGATTTAATATAAAAACTCACTGGACATGACTCTGGCTAGGTGGAGCGATCTGCTGGCATTAATCGCCTTCTGCAAGCGTGGGGCTAACATGCCTGAAAATTAAAAGCATTTAAAATTAGAATTTGAAAACTTTTTTTTAAAATTCAAAAAACTAAACTTTAAAAAATTAAATTCAGAAAAGTCGATAAACAGCCGCTCCACTGCAGAAAATCACACAGTCGACATAAGAGTCACCGTAGGGGCGCTCGCTGCGAGACCTTACGCTGCGTCTCTCCGTTTCCTTCGCTCTCTCGTTCAACTTTCAAATAAATTCAAACTTTTCAGCTGTAGCTGAAAATTCAAGCTGCTCAAGCAACTGCTCCATAAAAAATTTAAGAAAAATCAGAATTAAAGATATTTCTCATTTTATTACAAATAACTGAAACAGATTTGATAAAATCAGTGATAATGATAATTTATTTAAAAATACAGGTGATAAACCAGTGAATTTGGAGCACACCCTTTTTGAATTCCTGGAATTATTTTTTGTCAGTTCAGTCCTTTTTCTGAAAAACAGCCTGCTTTTGGAGAACTGGGCGGGAAGTGCCGAAAATTGTGAATTCATGTTTTCTGTCACAGATTACGGTTACAGTAACTTTGACTGAAAATGATCGTGGCTCATTTTTATCGAATTCTAGACCAGAAGTCCCTGAGTTTCATGTATGAATATTACCAAAATCATCATGCACAAAACGTTGTCACACCTTTCGAGTCGAATATCCCATTCAAACTCGCATTCAGCCCCATTCAGGACGGACGGCCACAAAAGAGAAATTCAAATTCGTTCCCGGTTCATTCAAAGTTCACATGAGCGGCGCCGCCTTTGAAGTGGACAAAAAGTGAAAATGTTGATGTTCGGCGTTGTTTCAAAGTAAGATCAAAGCATACAGACACGCCCGTCAGTTGTCACCTCGAGACGCGCGCGCCATTTGAATTTTTGTCCCTCTGTCTGCATTGAAGTTTGTCTTTGTATATTCTTCTTTATCTTCCTTTTAACATACTCAATAAAAATGTCAGTCTGTTGCGCCCGAGGCTAATTTATTATATAATGTAACTGATTCTTTGAAAAGCGTATCAGTCCGGGGAACATTTGAGAGAACCCGAACTATAAAAGCGTTGCTATCAAGTCTCACTCGATCGTGTTTCAATCGCTCACAAGCCGAGGGACAGAAGGGCGGTACGGTCAAAAGGGAGAGGGGAAGACGGTCGTCTCTGTTTGAAGGTCTCCCTTCCGTCTTCCGTCCCTCCAAAGGGGACCGCCTGGTGGTGGGGGGAGGAGGGTGCCCGCCAAACGTCTCTTTTCAAATCCCCTCTCTTAATACACCCCAAGCAATCTGTCCGACGCCAACTTATTTATGTTCCGATTCTCAAGATCATAAAGAGATGCGATCTGCTGTTAACCTATATAATTTTATGATTATTTTTATCACTTCTGTTTTTTTTTTGCTATTTAGAATCGATTTCCCATCTGATCAATAGTTGAATTTCGGCTGATAAGACAAAATGTTGCATGTTCGTTGGCAGTTTTATTATACTTGGACACTATTCGGGTGCTGATAAAATTCGGTGAATTCTTTTATAGCTCTGTTGACTTGAGATTTCTCTCTCTCTGTTACGCAACCTCCCAAAGTGCGAACGCCTTCAAAACGTCGCGCCGCCAAATGCACCCGTTGCGCCATATCAGCGGAGTATTGCACCTGTTGCCGCAACGATCAAAGCAAATTGCTGCCAGGATAATTGGACCAGCCATAATCCCCCCTTTCTTTTTTTCCGCCCCCTTTTTGTGTAGGTAGCAAAAGAAACGAAATCTGAGAATTCGTCCATCTATTCCTCTTCTCCTCGCATTTGACAATGATTAATTTGTGGTGGAAGGAGCATTCCCTGCCCGATTTATTGCTCGTCGAGCCCCCACCCCCCTCCCAAACTTTACCACCATTCATTCTCTTCCCGTTCGTTTATCAAAAAAATGCATTCGACTTCGCCCCTTTTGTTTCCGGCGAGTGCAAAGCGGATTAGAGCAGCTTATGGTGATAAGATAACAGATGTTTGAACAGGAAATGGGCAGCTCTAGTGGTCCCTTGCTCTTTCAATGTTGTTAGTTTTGTATTGTTGGCGCAAAAAAATGAGTGCACGGTGTCTGCGCAGTAACTGGCGACAACTTGCACAAAATGGGAAAATCGATGCTTTTATCTTGGGTTTTTGGTATTTTTTGCCTCGAATATAAAATCTGTAGCCATTAATTAACTATTTTTAACCAATTTCCGTCATTTATTTTATAGCACAAGCTGGAAAACTCGAAAAAAGCGTCAAAGTCCAATGGAGCGCATTTGCAGACCCCCTCCCACAATAGGTTTCTCAAGTGAGCTCTTAAAAACAAAGCTAATGAAACCAACAACTCATTTCCGTCTTTATATATGCAAATAAGAAAAGTACGCTCCATTGAGTATCTAGGCGAAGTAACAAGTAGCCGGTCGCACCTGCCGAGTCAATACTTTTGTCCGATTTCCGTGTTTGTCGGAGATTTTCGCACCACCATCAAAGTGTCTTCGGCTCATTTGATGTCGTCTCTCCTCTCGAACAAACAGTCGCTTGTCTCTCCTTTTTTGTCGGGGCCTGTAGGTATCAATGGACGAGCGGGTCTAATTAGAGAGAGAAAAGAGAAATGAGGGGTAGTCAGGGGCGGTGTCTTTGAGGTTTTCGGAGAGTGCATGGGAATGCAAAGGACGATGTGTTTCAATTTCCAATTTCTTCTCTTTCATTATCTTTTTATTATTCTCTGAACCCTCAAGTTTAGATAAGATTGTCGTTTTCAGTTTTGGGGTCATAAATTACAATTACTAGTCGCTCTCGAAATTCGATAATTATGGCAGGTTGACCCACATTTTCCTCAATTCGTCCACATTCTCTGTGTCATTCTCGAGCACCCTCCCCAAATGGCTGGTATCAATACTCCGTTCGAGTGGCCATCTTGTTCACCCCATGTACAAACACACCCACACCCTCTTAAACAGACTAATAACTTGTGTTCGCCAATACGAGGAGACCTGTTTGCCACATTCGCTCTCTTCTTCTAGGTTCTTCGTTCTAATTCTAATTCCATATTTCCAGGTTCCAAGATGGCCAGCCTCTTCCGAAATCTTTTCGGCCATAAGAAATCGCAGAGCCGTGGTGAAGATGACAATGGAAATGAGGCGCCTTTGGTATGTTTTTAATGTCAGACTATAACATCTGTAAATTTTTCAGGAGCGCGATCAGTCCCGCCGATCGTACCGCCCGTCTTCCCGATCCCGCGGAGCAGCCCGTTTCCAGGACGACAGCATGCTTCCGCCGACGGCCGCCTACCACTCGCAGAACGTGAAGAAACTGCCGAGAGGTCCGAAGAGCTGTCCTGGAGAGTGAGTTTTTATGCGAAACATGTGTGGGTGTGTGGTGCGACAGGACCCTATAAACTTGAATTTATTGCGCGTTGGCTGTCAAAATTACACAGTTCATAATGGGAAAGCAATGTCGTGGGACTAGCGGAATAATTTGTATTCTCTTTGCAGATATGTGGAAGACACTAGCCGTCACTTTGCCATCGACCACAATCGGCACGAGCCGAGAGAGCATCGTAGAAGATCTGGCCAAATCGCCTCCTCGTCTTCCATGATGACGTCCACCTCTTCTTCCCACTACCGTCCGAATCAGCGTTGGGAGACTTCTGAATATGGAAGTGAGAACACTTCTCCGATCGGACATCAGAGACATCAACAACAACGACGCCATCACAGCCGTCCCGAAGAAAACGACGACGATGAGGAAGACGAGACTGAGGAGGAGATGACGTATGACAAAAAGTACACTTATCAGGAGGTGAAGAGGAAGCTCAGGGCTCATTATGAAGAGAGACTTTTCAATTATGAGAGGGCGCAGAGAAACGATCACAGACAGATAAAGGAGCTGGAGAAGGATAAGGACGATCTGTTGAAGATGTTGCTGCAGTCGAATGCAAAGCTGGAGAAGGAGAAGAAGAAGACCGAGTACTTCAGAAGGAAGTGGCAGGAGAGTGAGCAGAAGATGTTCCCGCCCGCTTTCGGCTTCCAGCAGACCCCACAGTTCCAGCCCATGTTTCCATTCGGAAGCAACTCTGGAACATCGCAGAGATACTCTTTTATGGGAGCTCCAATGCACCCGATTTCCTCTTCCAACACCCCGACCACCTCGGCCATGGACACCACTCATGGCGGAGCTGGTGAATCTCTCATTCCAGCATCAGATGTTAGTTTTCTGACCCCGTTGAACGTCTCCAACATGCCGACGCCGTCAGTGCCGACGTCTTCGGCCAACCATCCCTCGTCGAGCTTCTACCATGACGACGACGAGGATCAGGATGAGACGAAGAACTTCCGCGACATTGACGACGTGGAGTTGCCACGTGGAAGTTCGAACACTCTGATGAATGACGAAGAGTTTCTGAACACGACGACGATGACTACGTTGCAAGAGGTGGGTTTCTGAACTTTGAACTTCAAACTAACTTTTTATTATTTCAGGAAGGCAAAGACTCTGGCTTCAGCACAACCCCTGACGACGTCAAGAAAGCAATGGAGCAATTGGAAGTCAAGTAATCATTATCACCTTTTAAACCTTTTAAAGTAAAATTTCCCTTTGACGTGTATCCGCTTTTCATACTCTTTTCATGTGTTTTTTCCGAGTTTTTTTTTCTGTTTTTTGTCCCTAATCACTGATTTTATAATTACTTAATTTATCAGAAATGATCTAAATAAAACGGTTTTCAATTATCACATCTCGGTCGCCGGTCTCTTCTGAATCCACTCTCTCAGCACTGGCTGATCGTAAATGTTCTCCTGGTACTTTATCAACTTCTGGTGCTCCTCGTTGTCATTCTCGAATGCCTTCCAGTTTCTCAATGTGAATAAGCTGTCAGCGATCATCAGATCAGCCCATGTCAAGCTGTTTCCAACGAGAAAGTTCGAGTTTTTGAGAAGTTTTCCGAGAATTTTGAAAAAGTGGTCTCTCGCTGGATTGAAGACCTCTTCTCTGATCTTTTGAATCTCCTCCTCTGATTTCCCGAGACGAGCGGCGAACACAACTGGCCGGAAGTTCTCGACGAATTCTTTGTACTGATCCACAACAGAATCCACCCAAGCTTCTTCTTCTGGAGTCTTCCCAGCGAATCCAAACTTCCTTGCAAGGTACCGACCGATCGCAGCAGATTGGGCAAGTTCGAAGTCGTCTACTTTGAGAACCGGGAGACGTCCAAATGGAGCATCTGCATAAAATGTATGTTTGAAAGAAACTTTTCCCACTAACTTTTCTTGAGATTCAACCATTCTTCTGATTCTTTTCCAGGAATCAAGTTTTCCAACGGGATACGAATGTCATCGAATGAAACACCGCCAAGATGGAGTAGCTGGCGAGAAACTTCTCCGAATCCGCGGCTATCAAAGTATGTCAAGGAGTAGTTAGGCATAACTTGAATACGATATTCTATCTCGAACTGATTCTCTTTATATACCAGCCCATGTGGTTTCTGTCCAAAATGTCGCTTTTATTACGTTATTTTGTGATCAAAGATAATTGTGAGAGACTGTTGGGCACATTAACTACAGGTGCTACATTCACAATCTAAGCATTTATTGAAACTTTTCAATCACAGGGGAGTTTGTGGGCGGTCCCGGATCCATCCCTCCAGCTTGGGATGTCCGTAGATTCTCTTCTGGAAGTCCTTCAGCTTCTCATGCTTCTTGTTTCCTTCCTCGAACACCTGCCAGTCTCTCATGGTGAACAAGTTGTCAGCGACCACCAGGTCGGCCCAAGTGAGACCGTCTCCGACAAGAAAGCCAGACTTCGATTTCTCCAACACCTGATTCAAAATTCTGAAGTAGTTATCTTTGACCGGGTTGAAAACTTCGTTGCGGATCTTCAACACCTCCTCAGCTGGAAGTTGACGCTTGGTAGCGAATAGAAGCGGTCGGAAAGCCTCAACATAGTCCTTGAACTGGTCGACGATGGCATCCACCCAGGCTTCTTCCTCCGGAGTCTTTCCAGCGAATCCAAACTTCTTGGCGAGGTAACGGAGGATCGCTGCGGATTGGGGAATATCGAGACCATCCACGTTGAGAACTGGGAGACGCCCAAATGGAGAATCTGGAAATTTGAGTTTGTTATCAGGATAATACTGATATCAGTCCACTTTTCTTAATCTCGAGCCACTCTGCAGTTTGCTTTCCAGGCATCTGATCCTCGAATGGAATCCGGACGTCTTTGTATGAAACGTTGGCCACGTGGAAGAGTTGACGAATTGGCTCACCGAAGCCACGAATGTCAAAGTAGGTCAAAGTATAGTTAGGCATTTCAGGAGCGTTGTGTTCTTCTGTAGACCGCCTGTAGTTATATACCCTGCAGAGGGTGACTAATTCAAAGAAACAAACTACAACATTCATTTTCCTACAACATTCAATGCAATTATTCCTCGTTCGAAGTGAGAACTTTTGGTCTTTATAGATTTAAAGTTCCTTTATTATAATATAATTTTCACAGTACAGATTATAAGATTATCAAAGACATAAGAGATCATTAGAACGGAGTGTCTGGACGGCTGGCGATGTACGCCTTCAGTTTGGCCGCTCCATGCACCTTCTTCTTCAACGCCGCCAACTTGGGTTGCTCCTTTGCCACGAGCAGTCCGAACTTCTCGAGGTTCACGAGGCTCTCCACCACCACCAGGTCCGCCCAGGTGATCTTATCCCCCACCAGGTATCCCGAAGTGCTCTTCTCGAGAATGCCATTCAGTATTTTGAAGTAGGTGTCTCTCGCCGGAAGCACACTCTCCTTCTTGATCTTCTCCAGCTCGTCCACCGACTTTCCAGAGTGTTGCGCGTAGATATATGGGCGGAGTCCTGCAGCGTAATCCTTGAACTGATCGACGATGGCATCCACCCAGGCTTCTTCTTCCGGAGTCTTTCCAGCGAAGCCGAACTTTTTGGCGAGGTAACGCCCGATGGCAGCCGATTGCGGGATCGCGAATCCGTCGACCTTGAGGATTGGCAGTTGGCCGAATGGAGTTTCTGCATTTGAAATGTTTAAAGTGATAGGGATGTCCAGAACTTACTGTCTTTCATTTTGTCCCACTCTCCAGTGCTTTTGTCGAGTCGCACGTCTTCGAACTTGACGCCAGCCAGATGGAACAGTTGGCGGGATGGTTCGGCGAGGCCACGGATGTCAAAGTAGTAGAGTTTATAGACTGGCATAGCTGGCTTTGAGCTTATTCGGTTCTCGGAGCTCCTTTTATACACGCTGTCGCAGCTCTCCCGTCTCTTCGCGTTGCTAGGGACTCTTGTTTCGTGCCTGCTCTTTTTAGTCATCATTTGGAGATATATTTTGTGCTCAAGATGACAATTCGACACAAACGGGCACAGATTTCAGATGTTTTTGAACTCTGGACCATTCTTACAAAAACCACGTGAACCATCCGTAGAGCATGCTCGATCATTTCGAAAAAGTTATTTTAATATCGCTCTGAAGTAATGTTATACGAATTCTCTTTCCTAATTCAAGTCTTTATGATCCTGTTTCTCTGTAATTTCCATCATTTACAGAGCTGTCTTCTGTTCTTCTTATGCTTCTCGAGTCCACTGCTGATCTTTTGTTTGGGTTGGGCGTTTCGAAGGAAGAAGACTGGAAAGGATCAGGAGAATGGAAGCAGTCCAAATGATCAGGTATTCCATCAATAAGAAACGTAACACAAGATCGTTCAGAAAACCAACACTGGCCGCAAACGTCTTAGTCTGTTCGGTGCCAATAAGAACAAGAATAACGCCTCCAATATCTCAAAAGTGGAAACTTCTCCTGCTAATAAGAACGGTGGAAAGAATAATAAAAAGCCAATAAGCTCTCGTTTGACTGCGGACGGATACTACGTGAACAAGGCGGATGAGAGGGGAAGTTTAGAAGGCCTCCACAGAGTGGAAGGGACCGGGAAATGGAAAGATTTGAAGATGAAGGAAGAACTGACGAAGCCGAGAAGGGATCCGTTGCGAGGAGGAATGAAGAGAAAGGCGAAGAAGAGCAAGAACGGTCCGAAAAAGAAAGGAGAGAAAATAAAGAAAAAGAAGAAAGGAGTGAAAACTGACAAGAAGACGATTCCAGAGAAGACAGTCCCTAAAGTGTAGTGTACTCGTTACTCCCCTTTCTAATAAAATCGTTTTCGTCCCCCCTCCCCCTACCAATAAACGCCCGTCCCATTCATAATTTTAGAAGCTTGAAGCATCTCTATAAGTGCCACTTCCAAGAACTCCATCTCCTCAGTTTTTCCAGTATCCTCCCACGGGACCCTCTCCGTCGTAAATCATCAGAAATTGTGTGAGTTTGTGAAATTTCCGACGAGCCGGAAACTAGTAGTGCGGCGATTTTCGACACATTTCTGGATTCCCTCGGGAGCCCGTCGTACTATAGACGTCCAGCTCTACTCTCATCAAATCGAGAACTTTCGTGCTTTTTGGGTTCTTCTTCTTCGAGTTCCACTGTAAACATTCATTTTTGTCCGTGATATACTGACATTATTGTCGGCGCAAAAAATGAGTGCAGCGGGAGGGGGTCTGCAAATGCGCTCCATTGGACTTTGACGCTTTTTCGACTTTTTCCAGCTTGTGTTATAAAATAAATTACGGAAATTGGTTAAAAATAGTCAATGGATGCCTAAAGATTTTGAATTCGAGGCAAAAAATGCGAAAAACCCATGAAAAAAACATCGATTTTCCCATTTTGTGCAAGTTGGCGCCAGTTCCTGTGCAGACACCGTGCACTCATTTTTTTGCGCCGACAATACAGTCAGAGCAAGTGTTGAATTTTGAGTAACTTCCAAAAAAGTTAGAAGTCCTTGAGAATTACAAGACCAATGACTTTGAGCTCTTTCTGGTTTTTGAAAAGAAAAACTTAAGTTTAGATTTTTGAACTGCGCAGTTCAAAAATATCAAGATACCTATCATTTTCTGTAATTGTCGCTGTGAAGTTGTTTTTCGAAAACAAGTCGGTTGACGTTAGTCTAGCCTTCCAGCAGGTGATAAAAACGTCTGGTTTCTGAAACTGAAACTGCGTTCGCAAAACATCATCAATTCCGATTGATAAAATATGAATGCTCCAAATTCGTTATCATCGACGTCAACTGAAAGCACACACAGGGACACGAGGTGTGACAAATTGGAGCGCAGTAGTCTGAAAACAATCTCTGCACGTCTACACGCTCCCCACTCCGCACACTGACTCGAAGAAAGAGGAAGATGGCGCACACGCGTCATTCTCTCCGACTACTTCTTCTTTTTTCGTTTGCCTGCTCGAAATACTACTTTCACCGTCTGAATCTCTGTGGTCGAGAGAGGGAAGTTCCGTTCCATCTGTATATCGCCTCGTGTTTTCATTTCCACCGGGCCAATTTTCTCGTCTTTCTCTCGTTTTTTTTACAGAGCAATTGGCTGGAATTTGAGCCACATGGAAAGTTCGTTTTCAGTGAACTTTGGGGCAGGTCTTTGTTGACTCATCTGTGAGCATCCCACACGATTTTGAGCTCTAAATCTATCGATGGATTCGCGAATTTCCATCAATTTGTCAGTCATGCATTCACGTCTCCCCACTTCACTTCAGCCCCCCAGTCACATTGAATTTTTAATAACTTTTCCCTTTTCTTCTTCACAATTCCCCTTTTTTTCCCACTCGTTCCATTGTTCCTATTCTCCACTTTTTTCCGAAATATTCTCAAATATCTGAACTTTAAAAGTTCCGTTTCAGTGAGCCCAAGTGCACTGACTCACTTGGGAGGGAACCCTGAATATTTCATTCCCATCCAACAAAAGTTCCAAAAACCATGTGAAATCCGACACCTCCCGACGCCTTCTGAATGTTCACCAGCCATTTTTGACGCAGTCTGCCTGTCCAAATCTCCGGATCCGTTTTTTTACACACTTTTCCCCCAATTGTTTTTCCTATTTTTTGCGTGTTTTGTTTGCCCGCGGGCCTCAGAAAATCTAATTAGCATTTGGAGAAGGAGGCGAAGAAGAAAATATTTTCTCCGAAATTAGGAAGGATCTGATAATGTGTCCTTTTTGTCCAGTGTGAGCAGTAGTCGGGGGGAATATTCAGCGGGGCAGTGTAATTTTTGATTCGTCGGTTTTATTGCATTTGAAAATTTTTACACTTTTAAAAGTGATGGGGTCTTCCCATGAGACTTCTCACTCTTCACTTCTTCTCCCTTTTTGAAATCTTTTTCTTGTAGTTTGACAGGGTATAAGTTATCTCTCTCTGATAATCTGTACTTACACTGATTGAACTATTTCTGCACTTCTTTTGTTTCTCATTAGTTTCTCTTTTTCCTCTCTAGTCTCTGCCTCTTCCTCCTAACGAGCTCGTTAAGAAAATTAGTGAATGATATAAGAATCGAGAAGACGGCAGTTCACATGTGTTCCCCACCCTCCGAATCATCTGTTCCCTTGCCGTCGCTTCACCTCAAAAGTGGGCGTGGCGTGTTTTGTCTCATCAGGTGAGAGAGAGAGATAGTGCTCTCCGCGGCCAACTGATGAGCTCTGCGAGCACACACGTGATGATAACAAAAAGTAAAGGGAAATTGTTTGTTTTCCGGCCACTGACTCCATCATTCCTTTAGTTAGCGCCACACTTTCAGCACGTATCGCAGCTGGAGAAAGTGGAGGAGGAGGAGGAGGATGAGGAGGAGAGGGGAAGAAGAGGAGCAGTAGTTCCCTCCAGCCACTAATCTAATCCCTTTTTTCGCGGATATGTGCATCTGTCTTTTTCTGTTCTGTCACCCACTGATTTCCTCCTGTTTCTTTTTTCGCCGAGGGTGGCGGTTTTTCTTGCCTCGTCAAGTTTCAGTGCAATCGGAAACCTTCACTTGGAAGTCTTGAAATAATGGGATCCATAATGAACTGTGTGGAAGCCTTTACAGTTTCCAAACCAATTATTGTCGGCGCAAAAAAATGAGTGCACGGTGTCTGCGCAGTAACTGGCGCCAACTTGCACAAAATGGGAAAATCGATGCTTTTATCTTGGGTTTTTCGCATTTTTTGCCTCCAATATAGAATCTGTAGGCATTAATTGACTATTTTCAACCAATTTCCGTCATTTATTTTATAACACAAGCTGGAAAAACTCGAAAAAAGTGTTGAAGTCCAATGGAGCGCATTTGCAGACCCCCTAGTGCTGCACTCATTTTTTGCGCCGACAATAATTCACTAGGGCCTTCAATGAAGGGTGCTTCTGCACAGAATGGTAGTCCCACAGTTCCGAGATGCTCCATTTGTGCTCGAGTAAATCAATAGTACCTGAGTCAACAATACAACTATTTTCTCTATCTCTCTCTCGCTTTCCCGACTTTCTCTTTCTCACCTTCCGTAAATATACACAACCCTTCTCCTCTTCACCTCCAAAACTTTATGCACTGACGCACCCAGAGAGACACGTGACCATATCAACATGTTCCTCAAAAGTTTTTCCAGTGGAACTCGTGTCACTTTTTAATTTTTGTGTCCCCACTTGTTTACACAGCCTCCTCTTCCTTTTTCGTCGTTTTTTTGAGAAGAGCAACCTCGCATTTATTTATATTTGCAGTAGTTTTGCAGACATATTTAGCGATTATTTTTGGATTTTTGAATCCGGAGTGTGCACTTTTATTTGTCCCGGAAGCCGTGGAGAAGTGAAAGTGCACAAGTTTTGGTTTTCTCTCTTTTTTTTCTTGTGCGTTTTGGGAATTGAATTCAATTGTCAGTTCTCAGTTTTCCGTTTTTCGAAAAGGAAAGATGATCGATGTGTTTTCTGCATTTCCGGATATTCGCATTAGAGCGCGATTGGCTTTCCAGTGATAGCAAAAGTTTTCTTGATAATCAAACATCATTTGAACTGATTGTCGATCAAAGGTTATAACTTTTTATAACTGCACTGGAAGTTCACCCCCAAAAAAAGAAACTTCCGTGTTTAATCTCACCAAAAACAGTCTGAAAACAAGTCGTTCCAAGAGAACATTCATGAACCGCCAATGTGTCATTTAGTAGAGGGGAAGTTCCGTATAAGTACTGTCCCTCTTTCCCCTCATTTTAATCTCCCCAAGCCTTGCCTCGTACGCTTTCGGTTCACTCTTCGTTCGCCTCTTTATTCTCCCAAGACTTTTTTTTCAGAGAATGTGGTTCCTACGTAGTCGAGTTTTTGGAGGATCCGGCGATCAGAGAGACAGGGGTTCGTTTTGTTATAAAGTACAAAAAGTTGAACCTTTGCTCCAGTAGGTTTAAAAAGTGATTCGAGAAGCATGATTCCTTAACAAAAAAAACCATCAGCAAAACGTGCCAAACAACAAAGACAAACTGATTCCAGAAGAGCACGAACCAAGTCGGGTGGTGATGGACACATCGAACTATTCGAGAGGGGTGAGTGATAACAGGCCTTCTCCCAATTTGTTTCCCCCTTTTTTTCAACGAAAAATTCTTGACTTGTCTTGGAAAACGAAAAAACTCGGAAACCCCTCCGTCTCTCTCGGGCGTTGAGAACACTGTAATTATTGGGGCGTACTTGGCAGACAGTCGATTCTTTTATTTGCCAGTCCTAATTGATTGTTATTATTGTTATTTATTAGTGGTCACGAACGGTGGATTGCCCAAATGCTTCTTGTTTTTGGTGGATCGATATTTCAACGGGTTTCCCATTATTATTGTCGGCGCAAAAAAATGAGTGCAGCTGGAGGGGTCTGCAAATGCGCTCCATTGGACTTTGACGCCTTTTTCGAGTTTTTTGACGGAAATTGGTTAAAAATAGTCAATTAATGCCTACAGATTTTATATTCGAGGCAATAAATGCGAAAACCCCAAGATAAAAGCATAGATTTTCCCATTTTGTGCAAGTTGGCGTCAGTTACTGCGCAGACACCGTGCACTCATTTTTTTGCGCCGACAATACAGTTTTTGGATGTTGTTGCATAGATTTGACAAACATATGCAGATTCTGAAAATAGGCAATGCTCCTTTCTTCATCGTTTTTGTATACCAGCCCCTTTTTGCTTCTCTAACATTATGCTCTTTTTTGTAAAAATGCTCGCCCTCTGGTCATCTGTTGCCCCCAAGTCGACTACCGACTACAAGGAGTACTTTCTAATACGATAACGTGCAACCGAGAAGTTGGCAAAAAAAAACCAAGTCATGTGTAACAGTCACTTTTCGCCGATGATGAATTTATTTTTAGTCGACGTCTCCCTCTCGAGAAAGGAGACGTTTGACCCTTCGCTGTGTTGACGACTTCACAGTGTAACAGATGACAATGGACCTCCACACAAAGGGCGGCTTCTCCTCAAAGTCGACCGGTTCTCGGTGACCCTTTGCCAAGTCAGAATGGCAGAAATTGGGGGCTTCCACTGAAGACGACGGTCATTGGCGACGAGAAGTTAGGGTTTTGATGGGCATAAAACTGTCAAGATAAGGGGGAGGGGACAATAAATAACGATCAGAGGTTAGATACGTTTCGCTTCTTTTTCCCCCGTCTCTTCTTTTTCTTCAGTGTGAATCTTGCTCCAAACATTCCAATGTCAATAAGTTGTTTTCTGTTTTAGTTTTCGATGCCAAATAAAAAATCGCTCAAGGTTGTTCGGCAGTATGAACACATCATCATTAAGCTTTCTTCCCGCCTAAAAAGTCGACAGGTGAATGAGGAAAGGTCGTCCTTTCCTTCAATTATACGACGGTTTCCCTCTCCAGTCTGTTAGTTTTGAATATGTTCTCCTCGGTGAGTTGCGTCGAGTTGCCCGACCTTCACCATGACCTCCAGAAGACCGCCCATTTTTTGTTACAACAGGCGCAGAATGGTAGACAGGCAGCTTCGAGGTCGCCTCCCTTCCTGCGCGACGTTCAAATGTCAACACTGTTTGCGTTTCTTTTCACTTTTTCATCCTTCCGCGCGGAAAGAGCGCCGTATGGCACTTTCACGTGTGTGCTCGCTGAGCTCTGACTCATTTTTTCGCGTTCCTGCTGCGAACTTTCAAAACCCCCGGATCATTTATTCCTTCCGAGATTCCCAACGGTTACTGTGCTTCCTCATCTCCTCTCCGACCCACTTTGTTGTTGTTGTTATTGTCGTCTCTGCTCGTTCCACCCACAGAACAACGATCGAATCCGATTGCAAACCGACATCCACTTTGTCCTTGGCGTCACGTGCCATCACCATCATCATCGCGATCAGCAGTTGAAAAAAGATATCAGTCAACTGAGAAAACGAACAGAGCGAGGCGTCTGGGCCTGAGACCTCACCCAAACTGTTCTCCCTTTTTCTCGTTACTATACCTGCATGCCTCATTTCCTTGTTGATGGTTTTCTGCCGGTTTTTCTTCTCGGTTTCCTTTTATATCTTCACTGAACTGAATAGTCTCCTATTTTTAGTATTGTTTTGTGACTTTAAAAGAGTAACAACTCAAATCCAATTGGCCAGTGATCCTCCCCTAGGTAACAAAAAGTCTCCGTCCACATTGAAAATGTCTCGTGTCTGCCCACGGTGTATCACATTTTTCTAGGGCCTGCTGCTGAGGTGAAAGGAAAGAGTTCGGGCACCGGGGGGAAAGAGGTAGTAGTATATTTGCCAACCGAACACCATGTATTTATTTACCTTTTTTACCTTACCTTTCGGTTTTTCGTCGACTTTCGCCCAAGTAAGCCTGTAGTCACATTGATTTTTTGCAATCTGTTGGAGCTTAAAAAGTCATTCTTTCAAATCTCTTTGATAACACTTCTTTTCTTCAATAGTCCAGTCTCGTCATCATCACCAAAGTACTACTGCCCTTACTTTTTCCTTTTCAACAGACTCCGCCCCTTTTTGATAGCATTGATAGCAAATTAAGAGTAACCGAATTAACCACAGTTCTCTCGATTAACTTTCCCCTTCAAATGAGCACTTTTTCAGCGAACAGCGACTTCTATGATGGGAGCTCGACAATCGACGACAGCGTCACATCACGACACTTTCCAAGGTTAGTCTCTTTTCCTTTTCAAACATTTTATCCGGAAAATATTTTCAAAAATGTGAAAAAGTATTGTTTTCAAATAATTTACCAATGAGCCCTCAAGACAGTCAACTCGGCTCCACGGAGTATGATAAAAACTGATAAAAAATTGATAACAGGTGGTTCCAAATGCTGTTTGAAATTCGCTTGACCTTTTAATTCACACTGTACAGTTTAAAAAATTTGACGGCTTCAATCAAACAGGGCGGAGCCTAGATTAGAATCTGAATTCTCACTTTCGCTAGTCACATTGGTTTCGTTCTCTTAGTACTCGCTGCACTTTTCAAAAGCTTCAGGAACCAGATGTCGTTCTGTTTATTTTTTTTCAATCTGATTTCTAAATTCTAACTTCAAAAACAGTTCATTGGCGGCTCGGAGAGCTTTGGGAAGTCTGTCTAGGTACGGTAGTCCGAAAAATTGGGTTAAAGTCCGCAAACACCGAGTGTAATTTTATGCCGCCAATTTTGATTTTCTCGATTTTCTGCGAAAAATTCAAACTGTTTTCTGTTCGTTTCTTTTCGAATATTTCCCAAGCCATCGGAATTGTTTTCGTATCCGCATGGTTTTGTGATGTGTGAACAGTACGGCCTTCCGCTCACCGTTGATTCATTCTTCCGATAAACATCAATTTCCTGTGCTTTTTTAACGATCATGTGATCTCGTGCCAAAAAGTCGAGTTGGAATTGGATTCGATATGTCCAAAGTCGCATCCTTCTGTTGCTGTCTCTGCGTGTCATCGTCCTCTCGACCGCCCATACTTTATTATGTCATGCGCTGCCCATGTCGGCTCGATGGCTTTTCCTCTTTTTTGGAGCTTTTTAGTGCAGTCTCACAGAGGACGCAGACGTTGTCTTGAATTTCAGAAAGTAAAGAAACTTTCACCCTCGGAGAGATTGGTATCTTTTTTCTGCCGACTTCACCCCTCAACCCTTTGGAAACACTAAAATAACCTGTTCTTAGTTTCGCCACCATCCTATGATCGTATTATTTACAAAAAAAGTAAAGGGTTGTGACCTTGAGAACAGCCTCATCCCGTCGTTCCTCGTTTTCTTGACCAGAACTGTGTTTCTAGAAGCGAGAAGGGAAAGAGAGAAAAAAAAGTGTTTTTGTTTGCCGTGTCGCGAGTCAATTATACCAGGAAGATATGCTTATCATCCGCCCACTTGTCGCGCAATTCGAGGATAACCGGTTGTCGCACGCACGCGCAACTTTATTGCGTGGCGCTAATCAATGTTTTGTGTGGTTTGTCACCTTTTTTCTCGATAATGTGAAAATCCCGTGAATATCCCGTTGAAAATTGATTCTGTTGAAGTTTATTACAACAATAATATTCAGCGAAGAGACTACAGTAGACGGCCCAATCCACAGAAGTTGACCTGCTGTTTTCCTCCTTTCAAATAATTCTGCTGCATTTTTGCATCGATTTTGCCACAATTCGCGCGATTTTCACATTTCTCACTCGGGTTCATTGCCTCTTTGTCCAGTGAGGGATGTTTGTGGGTAACCAACACACGCAATGCATTACATAATGCCCCCTCCGGACTCTTTTCTCCCTCTCTTTTCGGGGCGCGACCAGAAACAAAGAAAAGTGCCAAATTCTTTCCATTCAGAAACTGAAAGTGTTGTGAGAAATTTGCAAGTTTTCCATTTTCCAACAAAAAAATCGAGTTTGCAATCGGTGATCATTTAATGTCTGTCTGAAGATCTGATTTCTATTGCTAATCATTTTTTTGTGGTCGTAAAAAGACAATGATAAAGGAGATATCAGACTAGTTGGTTCCATTCTCTCGACAGCTGTTTTTTTCTGCCAGCATTTGATTTCCAGCCTCCTCACTTCTAGTTCTCGCTTTTCTCTGTCCGAAGTGTAATTCTAGCTATGACCCAAAGTTGCTCGTAATTTTCAGAACATGTTTCATAAAAACGAGAAACACGTATTTGAAATGTCCTGTTGATTGAGAGTTCCTCCGCAATATCTGTTGGTAACATTTCTGCAGAACCGAACTTCCGAAAGTTTGCTCAACGAGTAGCTCGGAAATAGGAGCACACGTAGTATTTCGGGTTCATCTCTGACTTGAAAAAGCTGTTGAAAAAAACAGTGCAATGATTTGAGAGGTGAAACAAAAAATGCGCGCGACGCGGGTCGAGAGAGGCGTACAGTTTAAACAGGCGAGATATAGATAGAAAAGAGTCTACACACAACGGAAAGTTCGATCGGAGGGCGCAGTTAGAACTAGTTCTCCCCCACTTTCATCGGGCCTCTCTTTCTCTCTGCCATTCGACCCGATAGTTTTGGTAGCACCTTGTAGTAGTAGTCATGCCGACGTCTTCGCCTTCTTCCACGTCTTCTGCCCAGAAGAGTCACATGATGATCGTCGTCTCGCAACTGTTCGGCACCGTCACAGTGTCAAGAAGCAGCGGTCAGTTACACACGAAGATGTGATAGTCGCTGAGATGCGTGCCGTTTTTTGTTCATTTAAACTAAATCAGTCTTGATAGGTTCAATCACGTGTTTCTTTTCCCAAAACGCAATCAATCAGATGAGTGGTTGAAGGAGGCGTTGAAGATGTGAAAAGTGGCTAATTATTTTCTCCCCGATATTTCGTCGTTATCAGTCGAGGCTGTGTTTAGTTGTGATGGCCAAAATCGATTCGATGTTTTTTGTCCATTTTGTTTTTTCCCGTTCCCATGTCTGTGAAGCCAGCAAAATTTCCCGATCAATGTTTTATTTTCGCATTAAACTATCAAGTTTCCCGTCAGTTTTTGCTTTCATAAGTCAACACAAACATTAAAATTTGAAATTTTTATTATTCGATTGAGAGTTGGCAGCATTCCAAGAACCCATCAGATATATATCCGCCTGTTTGCTCACCTGAACCTCATGGTGTATCACGTAACGTGAACTGTCTAACCCTCCCACGCCCCCGTAGAGCTTTTCGCTCTTTGTGCCACCCACTTGATCTACCGTTTCGCAGCAATACATGGTTTTGCGAAACGAAGCACTGAGAAACGCTTTCGACTTTTCGCACGCATTGTTCGATTTTTGTACAATGCAGATTGATACAAAACGAATGAAAACGGCTGCTTCGTGGCATTTCTCTCGCATTCGGTCTGGCAGTAGGTCTACCGATTTGATCATTTCGCTTTGTTTGAACAGAACGAAAATGAGTCAGTTATGTCTATAACAGTACCAATATTGAGACAAGATGATTGATATTCTCTTTTGTGAATATTTTTTCGTTTTACCGTCACATCAGTGCGATATGCATCCAGAAGACTCAAGATTCTGAAAAAGACAATCTGTACCTCTGATGTTGGAACATCCTAACAGCTTCGTTTTTTCCCTGTTATTCACTTTTGATAGTCGTTGTATCTTACTATATCTGCCCAGATTCGAAAAACAACTCTCCCCACAACATTTCCGCCCACATTTTTGTCCTATTCCATTTGAGCCCAATGGAGTAATAGAAAAACGCGTTAGTGCACGTGCACCTTTCCCTTTTTAGTACTCGCTCATCGCCCGCTCTCTCCTTCTGCGTGTCTTGAACTCTGGCGCCCATTGCTTCTCCCTTGGTAGCTATGTGCTTTTGGATGAAGGACTCTTCCATCTTTATTTCTTCTCCGGCTCTCTTCCTATTGTTTCTAGAAGAAGGCGGCGATTTTAATTGAGATCAAAGAGCTCCGCTTCCAGGACTTTTGTGATAAGAATCCCAAGTATGTGTCAATGTAACTTTTCATTTCGCAACCGTTTCTTCATTCTTCCCTTCGTCTTCTCTTCGTATTCTGAACATTTCTCACTGTAATCGTGTGCAGAAGCGATGCTGGATCCATCTGGACAATACCTTTACGATTCCATCCCCTATATTCCGCCGTCAATATCCTCCACAGTATCGAATGCTCACAGCGACAGTGAGCACAGCTTTTCGACAGACAGCGAAGCGGAGCTGCGAGGAGGGAGCAGCGGATCAGGTAAAATGTTTATGATTTTTAAAACCGCTCGAAACTGATTGTTGTTGATTTATCATCTCGTTCCCACAACTTATCAGTAAAACAGTCGTTCCAACCAACTGCTCGTGTCAGCACGACACTAGTTGGTACCATGTACGATTGTTTTTTGAAACATGATAAACAGTTTGTGATCCGTCGACTGGACAGTCCCTCTGTCGGTTCCGCACTCACCTTCCCCCCAAAGCGAGATTTCTTGCCTTGCAGCAGAAGCTGCTTGTCTTGCGCGTTACACACACACATACCGTACTGAGGCGCCAGAGAAAGAGAGAAGCGGTCCTGTATAGCATCCACGGCTAGTCGCTCTCCACCTCCACCTCCTCCTCGATTGCCTATTCATCTCGGTTCTCTCGCCGCTTTCCGCTCCGCACCGCGCGCCACCACCACCGAGAAAGCGAAACGCTTGTGCGCGCGCGCCGAAAGTGCGCGGAGACATTGAGAGAGAGAAGGCTTTCTTCTTCTTTTCCTCGCTTTATTCTGGCTGCTAGTCGGTCTGCGAGTGGCGCTTACGCCCGACGATCAAGCTGTGAAGCGGTTGGCAATACGCATTTCTGAATCGATTCAATCCGAATTCTTGGATTCCAAATCATCTGCTGCTGCTGCTGCTTCGATTTTGATCTACTACTATTAAGGCCCTCGTTCCGAAAACTTTCTGGGTCACTAGGAGACTTTCACCTTCGACCGTCTCCTTTTCGCCTCGCTTCTATTCGAATTCACTCTTATTTCCCCTATTCCCTATTTATTCCTCCTCGGAAATTCGAGTCTCGTCATGAATCAAGACGGCTCTCTCAAAACCTCTTCGGAAGAAGTGGCTCGTCGTCTTCGGAGTTTACGGCCTGCGAGAAATGACACACTCGTGGAAATTCTCCAGTCCCGTCCAACATCGTCCACGACGACTCCATTCGTGACGTCAAATTTGAAGAACCCATTGAAGAGGTGTCAGCATGACAACTTATCCACCACTGGCGATCAGAAAAGAAGACGTTCGGTGGATTCGAACTGCTCTTCATCGTCCTCGTCGTCCATCTCGACACCTCCCCCAACACCGATTGCTCCGGCCGAGTCACCTGGAACAAGATCCACTCCCCGCTACCCCCTTATCACATCCGAATTAGTATCCCGTCTGAATTCGGAACTGATGAGCCACGTCATCCAGGTAGCAGCGGCGAATTCTAGAAGTGAAGATCAGTTCGCGATCAACGTGAGCACACTGCTCTTTCAGTGCCTGGACGGCGGTATGTTTATGAGTATCTCACTGATTCTGTGATACCATGACCATTATTGTATGGTTCTGGTTTCTCGCCATTGTCTTCTAAATCTCTGTATACTTTACTACGAATGTGTATCGAAACAGTAGTGTTACGAAATCCAGTGTGCCCTGGGGGTGAGCGCCCCAGTTGAGAAGGAAATGATCTTTTTTTCGTGTATGGGAAATATCGATGGCACACACCATCATCTCCGCTCTCTTGTTTTGTGCGCAAACATTCCGGGGCGCCGCCGCGTCACAGCTTGCGGAAAACAAACATTTGTTTATTTTTCCGGATGGTCTCTGTGGCATTCTTAGGGCTCGCCGTTCTGATCGTTACCATAGATTGAAAAAGGGAAAAAATTGAAAAAAAAAGAAATATTGAGAAAAAAATGAAGAAATATTGAGAAAAAATGTATGATCCATCGAGCGAATTGTAAACTGATCAAATTTTCAGTGTCGCCATCATCGGAAGCATGCTCCTCCAGCTCATCATCATTCCGAGTACCCCAGCCTCCGAACATGGGCGGCTCTTCGTCTTCTGGATTGCACCATTCGTCCGCTTCGCAGAGGACAGTCGCGTCGACTCGCGAACGTAAAAGTTACGCGGTCGCGTCTGGAAGGTCGGCCACGATGCGCAGTCTGTCTCCAGCTCACCCGAGTGCAGTGGTGAGTGTTTCATCTTCAAAACAAATCAACAGTGCTGATTGTGCACCCAAGATTGTTATTGAGCGTCTTTGTTATTCGTATGACATAATAATAGGTAACGAGTACTCGGCCCCTGTCACCACATATCGTTATTGTTAGACAAGGGGTAGTGTGTGTGTATGGTGATAAGCGAAGAGGTGATAACGGCGAGAAGGGGAACTTGTTTTTGGAGAGAGCGACGACATCATCTCGCCATCCCAGCCCCACTGGCCACTCGTTGTGTTCCATTCGTTTTTCCCTATCGATTGATCTGCCAATCGGATTTCGGCACAAACTTTTCCGAAAAAAACCTATTTTATCCGTATTCCAGGTGAGCGGAATGGACGACCTTCTGCGGCCGGAGCGATTCGACCGTATCATGCACATGCCGCCGCCGGATCAGTTCGTCCAGGAGCAGCACTCGTGGAACCCCGACGACCGGTCTCTGAACATATTCGTGAAGGACGAAGACAAGTTCACATTCCACCGGCATCCGGTGGCGCAGAGCACGGATTGCATTCGTGGCAAGATCGGCTACAGCCGCGGTTTCCACGTGTGGCAGATCGAGTGGCCGGAGAGACAGCGTGGCACGCACGCCGTCGTGGGCGTGGCCACGAAAACGGCTCCACTCCACGCCACCGGATACACGGCGTTGATAGGCACGACGAATGAGAGCTACGGATGGGATATCAGTGAGTTTTTCGATTTATTGATGCATTGAACAACAAGATCATGTGATTTGATCATTTTTTGATTATCGTTCACAAATCATACCACTTTTCAAAGTTCTTTATGATCATTTCATTCTGAAATTCTGAAACTCTGAAAATTCAACTGAACATCGGAAGTTTCAATTTGGATCTCGAATTCTGTAAAATTAAACATCTTTATTGGAAAAAAAACATTAAACAAGGAATATTCCAGCACGACGAGAATGCCATCATGACTCGAAGCACACGATGACATGGAGGTATCCATTCAACAACACCCGCGATTCGTACCACGTTCCTGACAAGGTATCACTTCGAATTTGAACTCATTCTAACAGCTGCTCTTCCAGTTCTACTGTATTCTCGACATGGACGAAGGCTACATGGCGTTCGCCACTGACGACGAGTTCCTCGGAGTGGCCTTCCGCAACCTCAAGGGCAAGACGCTCTACCCGATAGTGGCGGCCGTTTGGGGACACTGCGAGATAAGCATGCGATACCTGGGATCCCTCGAACGTGAGCTCATTTCCTTCCAGTCTCCGCCCACCACTCCCCACCGTCAGCCCGCCCGTCCCCTTCCACCACGCCGTCGTTCCCCGCCGCGTCCACTTTTTTACTCGCCGATCTATAAGCCACCTCCGCGCACCGCCCATTCATCTTCTCCGGCCGCGATGCGAGCCGCAGCTCAATCTCCCGTGCTCCCGTTCTCTCCATTCTCCGACCTCGCTAAGATTTTCTCATTCTATGACCTTCAAGCGGGCGGTGCGTCTAGCTCGTCGAGCTCCTACTCGTTGTTCGAGCCGCCAGCGGAGTGGCATAGATTCGACGGAGAAGAGGGCTCGTCCAGGGCGTCCTCGGTGGAGCACGTGCTGGACGAGACACCTTGCGCTCCGGCTCCGTCTATGTACCTCCCGGCTCCGCCGTCGGCTCGCGCACCGGCAGAGCTCTTCGGACCGCCACTGACACCGGGCGATGCCAAAACGCCGTTCAATGTCCTACTTTGAGTCTGAAACAATTTGTGAAATAAGTCCAAGCTGCTTTTGTCGCTCTCCGCCATTTTTGAAAAGTACCGATATCGTGAAACACTCTTGGTTGCCCCCTTTGTACTGTGCAGGTCCCATTTCTCTTGTGGTGTTTGGCGCCTTTTGAAAGGAGTACTGTCATTTTGAATCCCATGCTCGAGTTCAGTTTCTTACGGTTTTCAAATTTCTGATACCAGATGAAGTCAAAAGCACCATTTTTAGAATAATTGTTACCGTTAAAATAAAATAAAAACACAATCAAATCAAATGTCTTTCACTTTCCGCCTCAAAATCTGAGCATAAATCTCGCCCCGCCCCCTGACTGATCAATATCCGTGGCTGTTCTCTTCATTTCTCCATTTTTCAGCCGAGCCGTTATCGTTGTCCGAGCTGTGTCGACGTCGAGTGCGCATCGAGTTGGGACCCGCGCCCGAGGAGCACATTGAGCAGCTTGCCCTTCCGCCGATCCTCAAGCAATATTTGATGTATCAGTTCTGATTGACTTTTCGATATGGCTCCGCCGCTGCCTCATTTTCCGCTTTTCGGACTTGTAACATCTTGTGTATAGTGACTCCCGATTTCCACGTTTGTTTTTTGGCCCCGCCCCTTTTCCGCTACGGGTTCCTCCCCTTCCATCCACTCGGTTCGCTCTCTTAGATTTCCCCGTCCCCTCCGTTCTGTTCCATTTGTCAATTTTCAACACTTTCCCATTCATATTGATAGACGTTCTATTTCGAGTATATTGTATCTTTCCCTCCCCGGATAATTGCACAGTGGCTGAGACCATCGAAGTCACCCGCTCACCTTTCTCTCTTTTTGTACACTAACACACACACCCTTCAACTCACTTCACTTTCATTGGTTCTTATTGTAAATCAAAGTTTTATAAGGAAAATTGAAAATTCGCACAAATTCAGGGGTTCGCACTCTCATTTCTTCCTCCCAAACCCTTTCCCTTTGTTTCTTTTCGGTGATTTACGGATATTTCTTCCATTCTTTTGTATTTTTTCTGGATTCGTGGAATGAAAATTGAAAATCAGTATGTCTACCGTACTCATTGTACATAAAAAGAAGAAGAAGAAACAAAGAAAAGAGACCATTTACAAACACTTTATGGAAAACGTTGCTCATCTCTCACTTGGAATGAGCATTAAAAATAAGCCGACTTGTCATTTTTGCCATCTTCTTTTTGCTCGTCGAGTCCTACTACTCGGCCGCTTCGTCGGTGGTGCCCCACCACGGGTGCATGTAGCTCACGAGGTTGCCATTGGTGCGCACACTGAAGAAGATCACCAGGACGATGTACGTCGCCAGCGTGATGATTCCGACGACTGAAATCAGTGCCACGTGGATTTGTGTGATGGGTCTTGAAGCGAAAACTACAGTAACTTCAAAAATTGTGAAATCGTGTTGAGATCTTTCTCTGAATATGCGTTTTGTTTTCAGCGTAATTTCGGAATTTTTCAAAAATTACTGTAAACGCAAAAGAGCTGGTGCACGGTGTCTGCGCATGAACTGACGACAACTTGCACAAAATTTGAACACTTTTATCTCGATTTTTTGTACGATTTCTCGAAAAAACGTCAAAGTCCAACGGAGCGCATTGCACCAGTTTTTCGCGCCGACAATACTGTAATGTTGGCGCAAAAAAAAATGAGTGCAGCGGGAGGGAGGGTCTGCAAATGCGCTCTATTGGACTTCGGCCCTTTTTTCGAGTTTTCCAGCTTGTGTTATACAATAAATGACAGAAATTGGTTGAAAATAGTAAATTAATACCTACAGATTTTATATTCGAGCAAAAAATAAGAAAAACCCAATAAAAAAGCATCGATTTTCTGGTTTTGTGCAAGTTGGCGCCAGTTTTTTTTTGTGACGACAATAATTTCGGAATTTTTCAAAAATTACTGTCAACGCAAAAGAGCTGGTGAACGGTGTCTGCGCAGGAACTGACGACAACTTGCACAAAATCAGAGAATCAATGCTTTTATTGCGGATTTTTCACTTGATTTTCGATAAATGCATAATCTATGGAGTATTTAATGTTTTTGAAACAAATTCAGTCATTTATTTCATGAGACACGCTTGAAAAACTCGAAAAAACGTTTAAGTTCAACGGAGCGCATTTGCACCAATTTTTTACAGACAATAGATCTCCAAACCGTCAACTCACTAATAGCGGCACAAAAGATGGTACCCTCGATGCGGAACAAAAAGTTCTGCGACTCGAACTTGTCGGCCTTGCGCACCAACTTGGTCTTGGTCTTCTTCTTCGACTTCTTCTCCTTCTTGCCCTTCTTCTTGCCCTTCTTCTTCTCCTCCTTGTTCATCGAGCCGAGCAGGTCGAGCATGGCCGACGAGTTGCCGCCCTGCTTCTGGCCGCTGCCCTCGCCGGTGCCGTTGTCGGTGAACGAGACGTTGTCGTCCGGCTGTTCCGCCATTTCTCTGAACTCGCGATGAGCATGATATGGCGGAAGGGGAAAACTCACCAGGTTTTGGTGTTTGCAACAAAACTGAAAATAAATTGAGACCGCCTGTGTTTTCTAGTTTCCCTTATCTTCTTCAATCGCTGCTCCAGATGACGTGGATCCATTGGATCATGTCACGCGGGGGTCGCAGTTCAATTATAAACGAAACAATAAATCTGTGAATGCAACATTCCAGTCGACATATATCATGATATATGATGCCTTTTTCTTTAAATTCCCATAAAAATATTCCCATCCCTCCGTTCAGTTTCTCCGTTTTTCACACTCTCCTCCTCCTCCGAAATGTTCGACGACGACGAGAATCGACGGCAGAAACTGAGTATTCTGAAGATGACGAAGGTGATGTTGGCCAAATTCAGAAGGCAGCTAGAAGACGTTAGAGTGGTGTTCGGAGAGCAGAGCGTGCTCTTCGGGAAGTGTCTGGAGACCATTGGCGAGTTGGAGCAGTCGATCGAGGTGCTCAAGGAGGAGATGCTACGTATGCCAGGTCCATCGGGGCTCGATCAGGAATTGGGTTAATTTTTTGTGATTCAGACTGTGAATATCTTTGTTTTCTTTTTATTAAAAAAAAGTTATTGAAAGTAATCGTTAATAAATCTTTGCAACAATTGAAAAGTGTATTAACTTTTATTGTCGGCGCAAAAAATGAGTGCAGCGGGAGGGGTCTGCAAATGCGCTCCATTGAACTTCGGCCATTTATTCGAGTTTTCAGCTTGTGTTATAAAATAAATGACGAATTTTGGTTAAAAATTGTCAATTAATGCCTACAGATTTTTTATTCGAGGCAAAAAATGCGAAAACCCCAATAAAAAGCATCGATTTTCCCATTTTGTGCAAGTTGGCGCCAGTTACTGCGCAAACACCGTGCATTCATTTTTTTACTCCGACAATAGCAGAAGTTAAACAGGATCACATAAAAACTCAGCTAGTTTGAGCATGATTCATCAATTTCTTTCATTTCAAAAGTGGATGGAAACGATCAGTCCCCTCCGTCTCCTTCTCGCGCACTCTCTCGTCGGGGGCAGCTGATGATGCATTCACTTTCCTTTTACTCTATTTCTCTGCACTCTCCATCTTTTCCATCTCATACTTTTCAATTTCCATTTCGTTTTGAGCACACACATTTTATTATCAACCATATAAACTGTTCAGTTTTCATTTTGATTGTATTTGGGAGCAATTCAATTGAAGTTTAAGCTCTGATTAAGTCAGATACTAAATAGTTATGTCATTATTTCTCATATTTATTCTATCTGGAAATTCAATTTGGGAACAGCTTTTCTAACTTCAAAACTGATGACGATTCACGTCTTCTGACGTCACCAGTTTCGTTCTCTTAACACCTGATTTCTCATTTTTCTCATTTTTCATAATTTTCCAGATGCCAAACATAGTGGCGGCTGTGAAAAGACTGCTTCCCAAAAAGAAGGAGGAAGAAGAGAAGAAAGAAGACGTTCCCGCGAGCACTCCAGATGGCTCCCAACCGAGCACGAGTGACTCCTACCCTTACTGCGAATCGTTCGACCATCTCACTTCTTGTGAGAACTACGGCTATCTCCGGCAGTGGGGAGATGAGGATCTGCAACGGCTTCTCGAGGATTTCGAGGTGGGATTTTTCGAATTTCAAGTCTCTAAAGTTTCTCACTTCAGAAAACTGGAGCTCGCATCACAAAAATGCTCAAAGAGTTGGAGAATAAGGATCTGGAGGCGAAGCGGAAGACGTGGCTGGAGGACGATTTGAATTCGGCGTTGAGGAAGAATGAGAGCACTTTGTCGAGGATTAAGTTGGCAGAGTCGATGAGGAAGAAGGAAGAGAAGAAAGTGGAATGAGATTTGATATGATTATATTTAAATAAAAGATTTTGAAATTTTTTATCGAATAATGTATTGTTGGCTCGAATGAGATTGAAGAGCGCGTCGACTTCAAACATCTAACATTCCGGCTTCGTGGTCAACAATTAGTCTTCAGATTACATTTTTTAATTCAGAATTTGAAATGGAAGTGCTACCTAGATAGGGTTTTGGATCAAGTTTACTTTATATTTTTGTAGGAATGCATTTTTTGATAGTTTGAGACCTTGAGAATAGTTTAAAAATAAGGTTTGAAGTGAAATAATAATAAGAAGAATAAGAATAACCTTATTATATTTCCGACGGAGTGATAGTGCGCACAGAAATTGCAAGGAGGCGTGGCCAAGGGTCTCGCCGCGAAAGATACCGTAATTTTGTAAATCGGTCCAGCTTTTTGCGGTTTTCTGACGATTTTTGGGAAAATTTCAACTTCAAAAATTATTTTTTTTTCAATTTTAGATTTTTTCAAGTTGGAAAAACTGAAAAAATTAACGAAAAACGGCGAAAATTACAAAAGTTTTCGCGACGAGATCTTTGGCCACGCCCACTTGCAATTTCTGGGCGCACTATCACTCCGTCAGAAATGGATAATAATAGCCTCTGTTTCCAACATTCCCTCTAGTCACACTGCACTTTTCCCCATAGTTGCCATAGAGACGTCATCTCTCTCTCTCTCTTCGTATCCATGCGGCTCACTCCTTTTTGATAACAACTCATTCCAACGTTTTCCACTTTTCCTCTTGGCTCATCAATCCGATTTCAGACATGAACAACCAAGAAATCCTGCTCCATAACCGGGCGGCTCTTCGCGAGATTCGAGGCCAGCTCGCTCACGTGGAACACATTATGGAGGAGATGAGCGTCCGGTGGTACGTCCTTCACATGAAGCTCGCGGACGAGAACATTAACGACGAGGAGCGGAGAGAGCTCGGAGCAATGGAACGCATGGCGAGGGATGAACTGCAGGGCATTCGACAGCAGAGGGACGAGTTGCTCGCGGAGCAACGGAGAACGGAGCTCGCCATCGGGGAGGCTGAGAGAAACGTCCTACGGCCATGATTATCATTTTGTTTTATTACATAAACATAATATCAAAGCGTTTTTTTTCTGATACCAGGACTTCGAGGACTGTTTTTTGAATAAAAATTGATGTTGGCTCCATAACTGTAAAAACTGCTATTGATTACTATTGTTTCAAATTATTCATTTTTCTTTCATCAATTTTCCAGACAAAATGTCCAAACGACATGTGAAAAAGCGGTGAAGAAGGCGTTCGTCTCTGTGTCCGGCCTGGATTTTTATGATGACGTGGCACACAAAAAACCAGACAGAGACTTCTTGTTTCGTCCGCAGAAAAAAGGGAACTGGGATACTGCAGTTTTTGTGAAGGGGGAGGAAGATTTGGGGGGTACAAGTGTCTATCGAGAGTAAAACAAAATTATAAAACGAAAAAAAGAGGAACAGAACATATTTACATAATTAAGAATATCCGGAGGGGACGGACAAGGGCTTCGAATACGCGAATAGAATAAAAGATTCGATCGATAAGTTTAGAGTAGACGGACCCGTTCATCACTTAATAAAGGTTGCAAAATTGTCAAGACCGGTTGAAAGAGAGAGAGCGACAAAATGAGGGCACTTGAATGAAACAGGGAAGGCATCGGACAGCACGGGGATTCTTCACGAGGATGTTGGGCACGGCGTGCTCACAACGGCATGCTCTCGACGGGCTCGAACTCGTCTTGGAGAGAAGCCAGGATCTGCGCTTGTTTCACAGTCTGTATCTGCGTTTCGACGCGTTGGAGGTCCGCCAGAATCTGTGCGTCTCGTTCTCGCATCTCTTTCTGTAAAGTTTTATATTGACTGTGAATTTTCAGGAAACACTCACCATTTCTCTCTTCAGCTGCTCGAACAGATTGGAAAAGTTCACAGACTCGTCGCCGCTCTTCGATGTCGACGTCATCGAGACACTCGACTGCTCCGGTGTCGACGCGCGGTCCATTTCGAAGCCGCTGTCTGGGTAGCTGATGTCCATCGTCGCGTTCTCGGAGCGCATCGTCTGAAACTATTCTGAATTTGACCCTATTCTCACTGACTCTTACCTCATCATCGTAGTCGTCATCAAGATGAGTCGTGTAGTCGTTCTCGTCGCTAGTCAATGGCGCCTTCTTGGTCATCAGAATGCGCTGCGAGTTCTGATTGCCGCCATCGGTGACGTCATCGAAGAAGACGGACGACTTCTGGAAGTTGTCCACCGAAGTGCTGTTCTGTTTCTTGGGAAGTGTCGCCGACGTGTATATCTTCTTGAAGAAGCGCTTCGTCGCGCGAAGGAATGTGGTGTTGTTGTCGCCAGAGCCGGCTGCTCCGCCACGTGGCATGACTCCGGATCGGTGCATTTCGGTAGTGGAGCCTGCTGAAGTTGAGTAGGTAGTGTGCGGACCGGCGCTGTGGGATCTGCAAGAAAATAACAATTTATCGAATGATCTCGTTTTTCAGCAGTTGTTTTCATGAAAGCTGAATGCGTCATTGAATTTCAGAGTGAAAACATAACAATTAGTCACTGAGTCTTGGATTTCCCGAAATTTATCGAAAAATTGGGTCAAATTTGTTGAGAAATGAGCAAATTTCAGCTTCGAAACTTGGGATTTCGGCGAACCGAAACAAAAATTTGAAAAAAAAAACAAACATTTTTTGTGCGATGGAGCACACTTGCAACTTTTCTACGCGGTTCGTTCAAAATTTTGTTTTTCGATAGAGGAATTCAAAAAAAAATCGAAAAATACTGAAAACGACTGGTCGAAATGCGTGTTTTTACTGAAAAGTGCACCGCGATGGCGCCGGCGACAGACGGCTGTTGCTCGAGGAGGAAAGTGAAAATGAAACCCAATCCTTGGCCGAAACACAAGAAAAGCGACAAAAGTTTCGCATTTTTTTTCGATACGGAATTTGGAGCAAAAAAAAATTAGTGCGGAACATTCGGACACAAATTCTCACCTGTGATGTGCGGATCCGCGATCCGAATCGTCCGTCGAACTGCTGCTGTTCGTCTGCTGCTCGTACTTTCGACGCGAGCTCTGCGAGTATTTCAAGTTTCGCGCGCTTTTCGATTGGAGGTGGTGGTGATTGGAGGAGGTGGAGGTGCCGACGTCGTCTAGTGGCAGCACGCCGCCATCTTTCCGGGACTTTCGGAGGAACGACGCTTGGCTCGGTTCCGACGATTTTGCCGTCGAGTTGCCGTTGAACGAGTCTGAAGCGAGCATGTTTAAAAATTGGGAAAACTATCTTTTTGCTTCTAGATAAAACCAACTGCACGGAAAACAGGAATGTAGAGTTGCAGTCCTTTACAAAAAAAACTCAAAGATAACCCGAGAGGCGCTCTCATGTCAAGTAGTCTCCTGACGTTTTTTTCGTGTTTGCACTCGTTCACCCATAAAACTGTGATAAAACGGGGGGCAGAAATGGGGACTGGAAAAATGTTATTCTAGCGCTTTTTAAACAAAAAACAAAAAATAAGGGGGCGTGGCCCCACTTCCACGGATTACCATTAAGCGAGACAAACACTTAGAAGGGGTGCTGCTCCGGAAGAGAGAGAGCGGCGACAAGTGCGAGCGCTCCCTTTCCCGTCTAGTGACGTCACGCTAATCATTTAAAGTTTCGGGTAATTCGTAATAAAGGACCACCAAAAAGAGAGAGTAAGTGGAACAGAAAATGGAACTAAGACAGCGGAAATGCAATCCAATGCGGTCAGTAAGCGAGACAATTTCCTTTGCTAGTACTATTGGGCAAAAGAGGCGAGTCTTCTCTCTCACTCATAAATATTTTGAGTTTATGGGTCTCGTTGAGAAGAAGCACAAAAAGAAGAAAAGAAAAGTCGAGAGAACCGCGAAAAGAGCTGGGTGCCACAAATTAGAAATTGCAAGGGGGCGTGGCCATGGGTCTCGCCGCGAATGATACCGTAATTTTGTAAATTGGTCCAGTTTTTTTTAGCGTTTTCTGACGATTTTTGGGAAAATTTCAACTTCAAAAACTATTTTTCTCAATTTTAAATTTTTACCAATTTGAAAAACTGAAAAAAATTACGAAAAACGGCGAAAAATCGAAAATTACAAAAATTTCGTGGCGAGATCTTTGACCACGCCCCTTTGCAATTTCTGGGCGCACTATCATTCCGTCGGAAATGGATAACTCGTACGATTTGAAAGCCCCCGCCTTGGATTCCTCCCCTTGACCCGGACTTGCATTCATTGCCTCTTTATGTACAAGTGTATGTACTGGACAAGAAACACTTTGGGGTTCACGAGAGACCATCAAATAGAGCGTGAATCTTCGAAAAGAACACCAACCTTGTTGATCGTTGCGCGCCACCACGTACGACAGTTCGTACACCATCGGGAGCCAAGTGACCTCGTACTAGAGAGGGGTCACTCCGGAAGAAAAGTGTTTCACTGATAAGCGAGAGAGACAACTGTTCCATCGGTTTGTGAAGGCCGCCCATGGCACTTTCAATTAGAACGCGAAAAAGTGTGTGGCAAAAAATGAGAGGGCGAGAGAGGATCGGAAGGACAGGTGTCGTCGCAACATTTCGACAAACATTTGGGAGATCACCATTTAGATTGGAAGCCTCGATATCAGAAAGCGGAGAAAAGAAGAGGAAGAAGAAGAAGAAGCATGTTCGCTGCGGTTAGCTCTGTGTAAAAAAGTGGGCCGAGATGAGATGCAAATCGAATTTCATTCGCTTTTTACGTCTCCATTAACATAACGTTTCTGATTTGCCAACACATCTAGTGTTTGCGTTTCGACTCGCGAATATTCGCAAACTTTTCGAGCATGAAACAAGGGAGGGAATAAGTGGGTTATTCATCTGTCACATGTAAAAAACATGTGTAATTAGTTTATGCTGCGTCTAGAGAAGGGCAAAAAAGCACGTTGCATAATTATGTCGAGCTCATAATTTAAAGTGTCAAACATCATGTCGACTTTAAAAGTTTACAGTAACCAAATCTAGCAAAGTTACAGTATTGTCGGCGCAAAAAAATAAGTGCAGCGGGAGGGGGTCTGCAAATGCGCTCCATTGGACTTCGACCCTTTTTTCGAGGTTTTCCAGCTTGTGTTATAAAATAAATTATGGAAATTGGTTGAAAATAGTCAATTAATGCCTACAGATTCTATATTCAAGGCAAAAAATGCGAAAAACCCAAGATAAAAGCATCGATTTTCCCATTTTGTGAAAGTTGTCGTCAATTCCTGCGCAGACACCCACAATAACCAAATCTAACGGATTTCTAAATGTTTTGGACACGAGCAAATCTTATGAGAGACAAAAGCCTATTGTACACGTTTTCAAATCCTAACGAGGGTTTTCAACAAGCTTAAACTTTTTAGATTCCGATAAAGAGTTATCGATTGTTAAGCCTTTTCCTCAATCTCAAACTTCAACACTTCAATGTGGACAGAGCGAGGCCCAAGATCACTTTAAATGGAGCAAGTTAACTTATCAAATTATGATGAGTTAGAAGAGCCAAAATCGAAGAAACGAACCTTGTGCAACCGCCTTCCTCCTTCCTCCACCCATGACGGTGAGGGAAAAGTCTTTAAACGTGAGGAGCCATGTCCAGAGGTCGATGAGCGACAGGACGAACAGCATCCGTCGTCGCCACCTCCACCGCCAGAGCAGCCACGCCAGTAGGAGCGCGTCTCGGCAGGGATAAAGCGAGCAGGGGCACAAATCAAAAGCGATTATTTTCGGATGATGAGAGGCTGCGTAGGGGTTAGCCCGGCCTCTCGACGTGGTATGGAGCGTACTGTGAGAGATAGGCGCGAGCTGGTAAACACAGGGAGAGGAGAAGCCGGTTGTGCTCCGTGTGCAACTCTAAGCTTGTCTCGTCCGTGTCATTTTGGAAGAGGAAGAGTTTCAATTTGTACATGTGTTACTTTTTGCCGGGGGGAAAACATGTGTACAGTAGGGATGATGAATTGGAACGAAACGAACGAGTTCGTTGTCTCGAAATAGTGGCGTCGGAAAAAGACAAAGGAACTGAAGTTTAGGTTGTGTCAATTGACCTTTGGAATAAGTCGTCAAGTGCTTCTCATGCTTCTCGATGAGGACCTAATGCTCTTTGATGATCTACTTTTTATTTATCACAACCACGTGCTGCCATCGAGCACAGTACTTCAAAGCAAAAAGTGAAAAGGGTGTGAGAGAAAGAAAGATCACAAATGACCGCCGAGGAATTCCGGAGCCTGTTTGCGCCCACAAAACAATAAAGGAGCACAAATTAGCAGAGGGGCGAATGTGTGTTTGTATTATTCTATTTTCTCAAGTGAGAGAGCGTTCAGTGAGGAAAGACCGCAAAACGCGTTCAAGTGGCAAATCGAAACAACAAGAAAAAACTCGACAGTTTTCTTTTCGGTATGTGTTCAGCTGAGAGAAAGGTGAAAGTGGGGGGAAAGGAAGGGCAGTGAGAAGGAAGGATTAGTCTACCCTCGAATTAGCCACATGGAAGCTGCCGTTTCTTAAGCTACAGTACGACTGGAAAGTGGTGCCCTAAATTGTCGGCGCAGGAACTGACGACAACTTGCACAAAATGGGAAAATCGATGCTTTTATCTTGGGTTTTTCGCATTTTTTGCCTCGGATATAAAATCTATAGACATTAATTGACTATTTTATCAATTTCCGTCATTTATTTTATAACACAAGCTGGAAAAACTCGAAAAAGCGTCAAAGTCTAATGGAGCGCATTTGCAGACCCCCTCCCGCTGCACGCCGACAGTAGTGGCTCAAAATTTGTAACTGATAATAAAAATTGTATGTAGGAAATTGAAATTTAGCTGAAAACTGTAAGCAATCCGTAAATTCAATTTGGAATTTTACCCATTCAGAAACTCACTTTTTTTCAATTTTCAAAGTCCCTTTTTGACTTCCAAAATACTCAAAAATGGTATGAATCAATATCTAGACATTATCAGGAGCCGTAAAACATACCATTTTTCTTTCTGACAAATTTGAAAAAACAGCACAACATTACAGAAGCGTTTTGCAAAGTGAGGCTAGGAAAGAAACGTGTCAACTCAGACTGTCTCCGATTAACAAGACCATAATCCCTTTTCTGCAGAAAGTTCAACACACAAAAATACGCTTCAAAAACCTCCTATAAAGGTTTCTGATTTCCGAATGATGCTGAATGCGTCAAAAATATATATTGTTTTTGGCAGATGGTTAGTCATCAGTGTACAGTCATCCTAATCATAATGAAACGAAAATCTTGAATGAATCGGGGGAAAAATGCCGAGAAATGTGCGAAAAAAAACGTCTTCTGGGGGAGCGAATGGGTGGGGGAAAAAAAGAGGATGGACATTAGATATGCAAGAAGAGCGAACAAAGGGAACGGACCGGATGGGATGGGGATTGGAATGTGAAAAGAGTGGCGGATTACCTATTCAAATGTATGCGAGAGCGGGGATTCTGGATTTCAAACAGATTGTAACAGAAAAAACTCACCGATATCATCGCGACTGCACACGTACTGACAGTACTCGGTGCTCGAGAAGAAGTCGTGCGTCTGGCTCATTTTGTTAGGGAGTCCTTGAAATGTTTTAACGATTAGGATCGAGAAGGGATGGAAGGGAAGGGAATGGGGCACTTGAATGGGTATATGGACTAGGGTCATTCGGATGCGGGGCCAGATAACGTTGTAACATCGTTAAGGAAGCTGTTTTTCGCTAATTGGCATTCCTCCCAACTCCCCTTCGAGATTGAAATCAGTACTAATGGAGGTCAAGAACTACCAACTGTGGAGAGTTAGTTAGGCCACCTCCTGACGGCCACCATTTTTATTTCTCTCGATTTTTTTCGTTTTTCATCATTTTTCATCATTTTTCTTGATTTTTTCAGTAAAAACTGATGAAAAATAGCACAAAAATGAATAAAAGTTTGTTTTTGTGAAAAAAAAATCAAGAAAAATCATGAAAATTGATGAAAAACGAAAAAAATCGAGAGAAATAAAAATGGTGGCCGTCAGGAGGTGGCCTAACTACCGCTCCACAGTTGGTCGTTCTTTTTCGCGACCCTCCGCGCACGAAACGGCGGATGCACAATACTTGGAAGGCTTACCCAGTGACAACTGCGTGTGAGTGTGATGAATGCGCGACAGGTTGGGACTGCTCTCGCCGAGCCGACTGTTGCGCTTGTCGACCGTGAGCAGGTTGGTGGCGCCGAGTTGAGAGGACGTCGCTGGCTGCGTCGCTGTCGACAGTTGACGGAGTTCCGGCGACGAGCTGCAAGAATTCGAGAATTGGAACGGGCGGGTCAAAAGTCAGAGTAATTGTTGGGGATTACATGGTCAGTAGGAGAAAGTTAAACAAAAACAGCAGTTTCCAGTTTGTGAAAAGTAATTTTCAGAGAGTCTCATGCTCTTTGACTTTCGTTACGAACTAGAAACAGCTGATCTGATAAAAGCAACAGCTGTGAGAGATGTTGTCTGACAAGAGAGCTCCGGGATCAAATTGAGCCAAAATGAGAGCAGAAACAGTCAGGAGGGGGATGATCTTGTAGAGATAAACGTCGAACGGATTGACGTATTTTGAGCAACAACCGGAAAGGCAGCGAGTGTCGGACAATGTTTGTGCCGCCTCTCCGCCCCATATTCGGTCAAAAAGTTGTGGATTGGCTCGGAAACAACATATGGGCACACCAATTGAGACGAATTCAGATAAGGACGGGTGGGCAGCTGGTGGGGAGCACACGCCAAGGAGTCAAATTATTTATGATGGCATAGGAGGAGGGGGAGGAGGGGAGAGCAAATTGAAGCATATCGTTTTACATCTTATTTTGAGCATTTTCTCAGCTGAAATTGCATGTTTTCGTAAGGCCATTTTATGCAAAGTAACCAAAGTTGACAGAAATGAATTCGGCCAAAAATTCATAATGATGATCTATTGCTGAGGTCTTCCACGCGGCTGGGCGCAAGTGAAAGTGAAGACGAAAAAGGTCATCAGTTGGCGGTCTGTTTGCACAGCTTTTTGACTGTTTTCGGGATCCATTTCAAAACTGTCAAAATGTGGGCAAAAACACAACTAGCTGCTGCAGGTGCCTGTGGAGACGGAGGAAGCCGAGCACAAACACGAACAGAAGGAGATGCTTATTCGCACATAGACCCTTATAAGTCGATATGTATACAATTGCAAACATATGGTTGAAGAGAGAGTAGGAGGAGGAGGACTCTTAATCTGTGGCAGAGTGTGAGCAACATTTCGAGAGTCATGGATAAATGGGAGAGAGAAGGTTGGAAAAAAGAGCCGTCGTGATTGACAGGAAGGCTCTCAGGTCCAGGTAGATCAAAAATCGGTTACTTTGTGGCTTCTGTTTTCTTATGAATGAGAATGTGAACTTTTATTTTCGTCTCTTGTATCGCGGTGTCTGCGCAGGAACTGACGACAACTTGCACAAAATGGGAAAATTGATGCTTTTATCTTGGGTTTTTCGCATTATTTACCTCAAGTATTGAATCGGTAGGCAGTAATTGACTATTTTTAACCAATTTCCGTCATTTTTATATAACACAAGCTGGAAAAACACGAAACAAGGGCCGAAGTCCAGTGGAGCGCATTTGCAGACCCCCTGAGCTTCAAAAGAATGAATGTTTCACTTGAACCCAGATTCAATCTATCTCATCATAGTATTTTTCACTAAAAACCCAAAAACACTGGTCATCTATAAAAAAAATCTTTGAAAAATAGAGGCTACAAATGACTACTAGCGGCTTCCGGAAGGCGCGTCCTTAGATCTTTACGAAACCGGAAGTGGGCTTTTGACGAGATACTTGAAGGTGTCAAGTTGAGTTACGAGGCAAAAGTTATGAGGAGAGTGGATTGAAACCAGTAGCAGCGGGCACTTGAAAAAAGAGTCAACACGGGAGATAAGGATGATTGTTTCTTGTCGGTGGGGTGGGCTCGAGGAGAACGCCTTTCGAAATTCGGCAAAAACGTTTCAATTTCTGTTTGATTTTCTCTCCACATTATTCACACATTCATGAGCGCACCACCGCACTTATTCACTTTTTATGACTTTCAAACAAAATGGAAACTGAGAGAGGTGAACTGTCGAATTCAAATCGAAATTCGAAAGCGCTTCGATTTGGAAATGATCTGATCTCAAGGCTATCGAATCTGCGCTTAATTGCCGAGGGAGAGCCGATGAAGGACGTGTGAAACATCGTCTCGTGTACTTCTCGTGGACAAGTTTTGGCAACTTTCGTCCCAATTAGGTTCATTGGTTCCACCTCATTAAAGGAGACAATAAATGTGAATAGATTGAAGAATGGAATACAAATCAAAACGACAGGTACTCGGGTGTTGTTTAATTCAAACTGCCGCCGACGGGGAGGGATGGCTTTCAGGTTGGGCTGGCCAGGACAATTAGCGAAGAGACCGGACAGGCGGCGAACGGAGATTACCTTGCAAAGTGGGCGGAGGCCTCTCGGATAATCCTATTTTATGGGCAAGGTTATTTTTGACTCATTACCAGGACAAGAGGTTTAGAATCAGTGGGTGGATCCGAAATTCTGATCAGAAACAGAAGTTCTGGTTTGGACTGATCAAGTCTTCTAAATTGTCTAGGTTTTCCGATTTTGTCGTTTCAAAAGAAGGTGTCTGCGCAGTAACTGGCGCCAAATTGCACAAAATTGGAAAATCGATGCTTTTTTCTTGGGTTTTTTGTATTATTTGCCTCAAATATAAAATCTAGAGGTATTAATTGATTACTTTTAATCAATTTCCATCATTTAATCCACATCAAAAGCTGGAAAAACTCGAAAAAATCGCCGATGTCTAGTGGAGCGCATTTGCAGACCCCCTCCGCACTTTTTTTGCACCGACAATAAAAAGAGCGTTTCAAAACTGAAATTCTTAATAAAGTTTTTGAAACCGCTTTCTATCAAGAAGTTCAAAATCCCAAAATGCTTTAAATGCATTCAAAACCAATACCGTATCCCTCTACAGTAACCCCTCCCCCAAAAACATACCATTTGAGTCTCGCCATCGGCTCTTCGGATCGTCTCTCCGTCATGTTCCTGGCTCCGCCCACCTTCCACGTGCCAAATGCCACCGACCTGGAATCATCTTCTCTCACCAAGCTCCACTAATTTCTCTAACCCTTTGGCCTTGATGAAACATATCGGTTTGCGGAGCAGAGTGCTCAGCATCGAGTATTTTTTGAAACTAAGAAACTAAACTTCCAAAGACAGACAAGACTTCGTGGCAAATGCCAACGCGATGGAAAAGTTCAAGGATTCGGGACTGTGGGGGAGTGGGGGAATGAAACGATGGAATTGAATTGGCTAGAACTAATCGAGAAACCGGCCTCACCTGTACTGCCTTCTCGCGTTCAGTGTCATCGAGGAGTTTTCGACCATGATATAGCCAAGAAGAGTAGTGAACTGCTGGAAAAGCGTGTCTGTTTGTGTGTGTATTGTATGAAGCATTGTCATGATTTGAGAGAGAGAGAAAAAACACGCATTGGGAAGAGGTGTGGAGGGGGGGGGGGGGGGGGAACGTCATCGTGGAACGAGAAGAAGGCGTTCACACAATGGGGGCAGAGGTGAAGAGGGGGTGCATACTTTATCAGAAGTTCCAATGCGTTTCAGAATTCAAGAAGAATACGATCAGAGCCTTCAAAAAACTGTGTTCTATAGAGCATCAAAGTTGAGTACTGAAAAGTTTACAAGTCCAAACTTAGGAGCTCTTTAATCAGGTAGTTTTCTAATGAGACCTATATCATTCGAAAGCTCTTGATTCAACAAATTCAGAACTGTTCTTCATTTTTTCTACGGAGCTCTGTTAGCCGAGATATAGAGCTCCAAAGTTGGACTTGCAATATTTCTAGTACTTAACTTTAGAGCTTCATATCTCGACTCACAGAGCTCGGTAGAAAAAATGGAACACAGTTTTGAAATCCTCACAAAATGACCTTTTGAATGATACTACTTTCATTCTAAAAGGCCAACATATCTACGAAAAATTCCCTTGTTAGCAAAACAGAGCTTCTTACAGCCTTACAAGGGGGAGGTAACGCAAATAAACAAAACCTCCAAAAAATTGAAATCGTAAAACTTTTTCTAGTGCTGGTCATCTGTGAGCAGCAAGTCTGGAGCCCATCTTGGAAGAGATGAAATGTGAGAAGCGCGCGAAATCCGAATCTCTACTGGTACTATTCGGCACATCCTCTATTTCTGGGTCTCATAAAAATTAAAACCCCCACTTTCCTTTGATTCGTTTTACTGATATATTTACATTTCTAACCAGAAGTTAACCGGGGGGAGTCAATAGAGGAATCGTTCGGGGGCACATCAAGAGACGCTGTATGTAAATATCAGTGTTTGGAACGCGTTTCAGACATGTTAACAGCTGTGAGCAGCGGGGGCTCTTTGGGGGAGGGGGGAGAGCAACTCGTAGATCAAATTTCCAAATAGATCAAAAGACGCGCGAAGAAGGGATGTACTCTCAATGGGTTAGGTCAAATCGGATTTTGCGGAGGGGGAAACGATGGCAGATGTGTTGACTTGTTTACCCTCAAATATCAGCTAATTTCGGATGGCTCTTTCTCTATAGTTTTAGAGAACGCTATTAAATTGAAAAGAGCATCAGGCGGAAATAATGCAAGTGAGGATGAGCAGGAAAAAAGAGATGAAAGGGGGCAAAAGTGTGTAATCGAGGGGCGCTTTTTGATGTTAAGGGTCCACTGATGATAATGGACAGGTGGCGATATAAATTGCACCAAGTGCATGAATCTTTTGATACTTGTGCAACGAAAAGTCCCACCCTCTTTCTCATGTGGTACTAAACTCAAATTACTTACACTATATCTTTCATCTTTTAGTCGTTTTTTCAGTGCATGAGCCATTCGGAAATGACGTAAAACACTAGGAGAACGAAAATAAAAGTGTAGAATGACAAGATGTGGTTAGCTCTCACTCTCGCTTTAAAATGATCGCTATCAGTAAAGCCAAATATTGGATCAGTTACGAAAGTAGCGGATTTCGCAAAAGTCCGAATGTGAAACCACGTCAAAAATCGTTTGGGATTGACATCAAAGAAACTGCCGAGGGATGGGAAAAGAGACGAGATCGCCCAATTACTGTAGAGAAACCACTCGAGAGTTTCGAGAGGAGGATAAGGAGAAAAAAGCGCATTTCTGTTTGCACATTATCGAGGGACATACAGCTCGTTCTGTAAATTGATTTGATTGAAAGTTTCTCCAAAGAATGCCAAGAATTGCTCTCAAATCCAGAGCCCTTAAGCTAAAGGCTCACAGAAAACACACATAAAAACGTTCGAAACATGTGGTTTGAATTAGCCTGTGACCCTCCTATACAGACTGAATAATGGAAGGGAAACACGGAGGAAACAACGAGGAAAAATAGGTAGAGCGTGTTGAAAGAGAAGCATGATTTTATGGCGCCGAGGCCATCGAAAAAGAGAGCCATTTTCTCGTCTCCCACAAAAAATTTAGGGGTTGGTTTCAAACACACACAGTAGTGGAATCCAAGAAGACGTCAGAATTCAGAATTATTTGTCCATCCGATTCCTTTTTGATTTTCATTTTCAAGACACAAATACATAGGCCGCCGCACAGAACCGGAAAAAGCAGGTGGCGGGAGAAAAGAAAATATATATGTAACTTCTTGCCATACAAATGCATTTGGGTGAAGGTTGGAGAGGGAGGGAGAAAGTTTCAAGACCAATAAATATTGACGGGAACACAAAACAATGCGGTTTGGTTCGGTTTTTTGAAAAATAGGTGAAACTCGGGGAGCTTCTCTGTTTTTATAAAAGCATGCTGACAAGTGAATGAGTTTTTAGGATTCTTCTGATGAGACTATTATCATTCGAAAGCTCTTGTTTTAACAAATTCAGAACTGTATTTATTTTTTCCTACGGAGCTCTGTGAGCCGAGATATGGAGCTCCAAAGATTGAACTGCTACTTTTCAGTACTTAACTTTAGAGCTCCATATCTCGGCTCTCAGAACTCGGGAGGAAAAATGGAATACAGTTTTGAAATCCTCACAAAATGAACCTTTGAATGATATTACTTTCATTCTGAAAGGACAAATTACCTATAAAACATTCAATTGTTAGCGAAAAATAACTTCTTACAGGTAAAAACAAAAAAACGCAATAAAAATCAGTTCAAAATTTGTAGCTCCATATCTCGGCTCTCGGAGCTTGGGAGGAAAAGTAAAATACATCTCTGAACTTGTTATAGCAAAAGCTTTTCTAGATCTAATTCAGAAACTCCTACTCATCATCCGGTGACAAATAAACAGAACAAACTTATCAAAAAAGTGAAGTACAGTAATCAAAACTCTCCCAACTTGTTTCCAAAACACCGCCCCTCAGTGACTCAACCCGTTTTGCATAATCGAACAGTCAAAACGAGCACAAAGTGTGAAAGTGCACTGGCTTCTCGATTTCGATGTCGGAGGCCTCTCGCGCAATAAAAAATCAGAGGGGTATGTTGTAAAACACAAACCGATTTGTTTGGTTTGACCGTTGTGTACAACAAACAAAAGTTTTCGGATCCTGGGTCAGGGGAGTGAACCTGCTGGAGAGAAGGGCGAGTTACACTGCTTGTTAAACATAATCAGATTAGAGTATTCGCGCATTTATTAGTATTTGACAGAGCGATGACACCCAGAGGCAAAGCGAGAGAGGGAGTGTAATGGAACAGTGTTTGAGCGTTTTATAATAATTGGGGAGAGTTGATACAAGTGGCAAATTGTAGTTATTATTTGCTTGTTTTTCAAATGACAGTATTTAAAGGAGGTGCCAACTTTTTTTTTCATCCACGATTTTGAAAGTGAAATTCTCCAAAAATTCCTCGTTTTCGAGATATTTCAAAAAAGTTAAGGAGCAAAAATCCGCGGGGACTAACATTCGCATGGCCGAGGTTTTTCGTCACTGTGGTTTCTGATTTTTATCGATTTTGCGGATTTTTCAGGGCATGTTTTCGATTTTTATGTTTTTTTAAATGTATTTTGTTTGTAAAAATTACAGAGAATTGCAGTGAAAAAAAAAAACGCTGAAAAATTCCGAAAAATCGATAAAAATGACGACGACGAAAAACCTCGGCCATGCTAATGTTAGTCCCCGCGGATTTTTGCTCCTTTGCTTTTTTGAAATATCTCGAAAACGAGGAAATTTGGAGAAATTCACTTTCAAATTCCGTTGAGTGAAAAAAATAGTTGGCACCTCCTTTAAAAAATCGGAGTTTTGTTTCTGGCAGTAGAAGACACTGAATGACCCAAAGAGTAATAAAGTTCCCCGTTTTGGAGATTCGTACAGCTGTTTATGAGTGTTCATCTGGAGTGTCAAGACAAGGAAAAAACTTGGTGAACTCAGCAGCTGGCTCCGGTGCCAAGGGAATTTGACCAGAGAGGGTATTTAAAAGTGTGATGGATCAATTGTGAGAGGGGGATGATCTCATCTAAATCCCAATCCAATTTATAATTGCTGACTGACTTTTCGATGATTTTCTTCTCAAAAAAACGCAACAGGAGGCGTAGAAGAAGCGCCGCGACAGAGGACGGTTATTATGAAGCGAATAGTTAAATTCGCGTCGGGAAATTCGAAATGCGACTGGATACACTCTGAATATTGCCCGTTTCGGAAGTACTTGAATTCAGGACTGTTTGCTGGTCGAACGGGTGAATTGGAAAGTCGTGTTGTTTTATAAACATTCTGGTTTTACTAGAAAGAGCTTGAAGGAACGGGAGGAGGGAAGTCAGCCACTCGTGAACATTTTTATTATAAAGTTATGAAAAGTTTGAAGTTTGAAGAGGGGGGAGAGCAGCGGGCGCTTCTGAATTTTTGATGCATTGTTGTTGAAATGTCGACTTTGAAGTTGAGTTTTGAGCATTATCAATATATGTGAGAAAGCTCTCAAGTATTAGCCCTGAAAAAACGAGTACACGGTGTCTGCGCAGGACCTAACGCCAATTTACACAAAATTGGAAAATCGGTGCTTTCATCTTGAGTTGTTCGCATTACTTGCTTCAAATATTGAATCGGTAGGCAGTAATTGACTAATTTTAACCAATTTCCAAAATTTAATCCACATCAAAAGCTGGAAAAACTCGAAAAAGCGCCCAAGTCCAGCGGAGCGCACTTGCTGACCCTCTCCCGCTTCGCTCTTTTTTGCGCCGAAAAGATTCAGATTTTTTCCAGTTGTGGTGCTCTTGGCTTTCTAGAGAAAGAGTTCGATCCCTTGTCAGTTGTTTTCTTACACACATTTCTCTAGTTTTGACTCACAAGTCAATCGGATACCAAAGAAACATGCGAACATTCTGGTTTCCGTTTATTTGTGTTCTGCTCATTGCTCTTGTGAATTCCACAACCACCATTCCTAAAAAGGAGTTTTTCTCGAATGAAGAAATCTACATTGAATTCTTGAGACAAAATCGAACTTATTTAGCCGATGAAGTCATCGAGTTCAATGTGGTGTACAACCACAAAAAAGATGACCCGGTGAGTACCCCACTTACTTCTGAATCATTTTTACTTTCAGGAAATCTCCAAGATCACAGTGAGAACCAGACCCGAATATAACACTTTTCAAATAAACTGTGAAAACTCTGGAGAGTGCCTCCAAACTGGAAACACTTCCTATCAGCCCTCTATCAATATCTTCGAATGGAGTCCGAATTCTTCTTGGGCACTGGGAGAGAACAAACAGTATTTTAGCGACAGAAACTATCGAAACGGAGGCACTTATTCGCATGGAAAAAGCCGAACCATTCCAAGTTTTGAAGGTGCTTCTAATTGATAAATGTGAGAACAACTGTCATAATATTTCAGGGGTTCGTGGAAGTGTGAGATACTATTACTTCTTGACTGTCTACTTGAAAGGAGGTGCTCACCAGGTGTTCGAGAACGAGTACGTTTACTGTGAGTTGAAGACTGAAGAAAGTGTGTGTCTCTGTCCATCTGTCAACTTTTCTATTCAGTAATGAATGGAGAAGATTTGAGTTCCGATCCTTCGTACGAGAAGCCAGTGGCCTGTTATCAAAACGTTAAAATATCCGGGGAGCAATTGAATTTCAAGGTAGTCATTCATCTTAAAATTAATGTCTTCAACCATCATGATATTTTTTCAGGTTGAGATTTCGAAAACCGGCTGGGTGTTCCCTGAAACTATTCCTGTGAAAGTAACGATCGAGGAAACGAGAAAAAGCGGGTGGATAGTGAAACAGGTCTCCAGAAATGTCTCCAGAAGAGAACTTCACAAAATCAATATTTTCAGATTGAGGCCAACGTCACAATGATTCAGAATTTTACGACAATCTCGTTCCCCAGAAAACACTCATTCTCCACTTTCAACTACACAATAGCCAGCGCAAACTTCGAGAATACTGAGAAAGAGGATCTTAAATTGATAACAGTGCTCATTCGGCACAATGAGACGTCGTTTCCACTCACGATGAAAGCAATTGGGCTCATTGAAGTCTCTCATTTTATTCGGGTAATATCTTTAAGCCTTAATATTATCCATAAGAGATGGCAGTTGAGTTCAAATCGCTGCGGAGGTGAAGATCCTTGAATCTCTGTTTCTCTCGACTCTCTCGCACCGCCGTGCTGTCTCACTCGCCGCAACGATTTGAATTCAACTGGCATTATCTCACAAATTGTCAATTGTCAGAAATTGATAACATTTATAATATTCACCCTTCAGATCGCGATAGAACTATATGACCCGAATGAAAGTCTCGCTGTACCCATCTCCTTGGAGTGCGAGTTCCCGATCACATTTGGCGCAGTGCCAACTAAAAGCACCGGAGTGAAGAGCCCATCGAGTTTTATCCAATGCGATCCGTCTTATCAGAATAATAATGAGACTGTGCTCTACTATCCCTCTTTTGAGACTTTGAGAAAGTAAAATATTTCCTCTCGAGTTGCAAGAAGTTGGTAGTGGCACTGATATCAGTGCCAACTCATCGAAAGTAGAACTCCTTTCTAATTACTGCGGAAGTTTTTATCAACGTTTTTCATGATATCGAATTCCTCCATGTATTGCTTTTGGAGCACTTCAAAGAAGCATTAATAAAGTTTATTACTCATTCGTTGTGAAGCAATATAAAAAATTGGGCAATTCGGGATTCATTCTTTTGGCGGAGCAGTTGGGTTGTAGACTGGCAAGTCGTTGAACACCGGGTACTTGGGCGCGAACGGCTTCTCGTTGTCATCAGTCTGAAGTTCGGTTCCCTCCGTTCCATACATCGAGTCTTCGTATTGAAGTGGAGGAGCTGGAATGTATCATAATTTGGTTATAAGGATGAAGTATAATTACCACTAGGAACCACAACTTCTGATGGATCTCCTGGAGCTTCTGGAGCACCTGGAGCTCCTTTAGCTTCTGGAGCTCCAGGAGCCCCTGGAGCCACTGGATACGGAGTGTTCGGATCAACAGGATACGCTGGTGGAGCTCCTGGAGCCACTGGGTACGGTGTGTTCGGATTGACTGGATAGGGTGCCACGCCTCCAGGATCCTGAGGCAAGAACCCATAGTTGGGTGGAGGAGTCACTCCGAACTGTGGTGGCAGCGGAGTGGGCACATTCGGAAGCGCTGGATTCTGCGGATAGTACGATGGAGGGAGAAACTGACGAATTGGCACGGTGCCAATCAAAATCGGCACCTCGCACTCCACTTCCGAGTTGAACGTCGACGTGGTGTCGATGGAGATCTCGGCGACGTACTCGACGGTGATGATCGGACAGAACTGGTTGATGGTGGGGGTCACCGAGGGCAGCCGCAGCTCCGCCACCATTTTGAACTCTTTTCCCGGCTCCACGTTCAACGGCTGACTCATCTTGATGACGGTCTTGCTCTCTCTCCGCTCTTCCTTCGATGCTCCGTGATGGAATGTGATGTCTCTATCGAACATGAAGGTGCTTCCGTTTCTGTACGCAACGAAGGTGGTGTTCTGGATGATCTTCGCCTTCATCTCATTCACAGGGACGCTTCCATGATTCAGAATGTGGAGGTTGAGTGCGACGACTTCTCCCGGCACGAATCCAGACTTTGGAACGTCGACACGCAGCTCCAAGAACCCTTTTTTGAAGCAGCAACATCCGATATTCTCGCTCGATTGATCGGAGAGAGGAGCCATCGCATGAGGAATCACATTCAGGTCGAGGAGTGGAGACACTGTAAAGATAACATTGGAATGTGCTCAAAGAGCCGCGAGCTACCAGTGATGCACCGCTTCTTGGACTTGTCAAAGCGCCACGGTCTATCCACTTCCGCCTTCACAGTGTATCTCACCGATCCATACTTTCCCTCGAAGCTCGGAGGAACCGTTGATGGAACCGGGTAGGAGAATGGCCAGCAATAGGCTCCCGGTTGGAGCTCGTTCTGAAAATGGGCCATTTCATAAAGGTCTTTTCCCAGGTGCACACCTTGCCATCCCTGCTCGCCCACAAGAGCATCTCGTGCTCCAGATACTTGATCGTCGCCGAGTAGTTGACGCGACGACGATAGTGCTCTGTTTTGCCATCGGCGCCCCTGAAATGGAAAATGTTCGATTTGAATTTATTTAGTGAAGTGTTCCTCACATTCTGGTGGCACTCTCCGACTCGTACCACTCGGTGAACGCTTTTCCCTGGAACTCGATCTTGACCGCCTGCGCCTTGTACACCTTCTCGACGTTCAGAAGCACCCGGCCGGAGATGGGGGCTCCCGGGAAGAACACCTCCTGCGGCTGGTCGAACTCCACCAACAGCTCGGTTTCGGGCATCTTTCCAGTCTACAAAAAAGGAAGTTCGAAATAGGTGAGTAAACATCGGGGGGAAACGTGCAAAAAAGCGCATGTGGAAAGAGAAAGAGTGAAAGAGAACATGCGAAAGAACGGAATGGGAAACCTTCTCTGTTTCGCATTTCTCTCCTCGCTCAGAAAGATCTCTGATGGAACGCGAGACGCAGACGAAATGAGTGCTTTTGGACGCGAAGGGCGCTGGCGACCACGATGACCGACGGCTGCGGCTCGAGGCAGAAGAGGCCAATTTATTTGCTTCTTCTGTTTTTTTTGGGTTTTGGAAACGCAGACATGGAAGCGAGAAAAACGTTTCAAAAAAATTAAAAATTAAAAAAATCCTCCACGAGAACTACACAAAATGTCTTACTGTCGGGAACAAGCGGGAATTCAAATGTATATTGAAAAGTGTACATATGAAGAAAAACATTTATCCTTTATTAAAAGCGCTGAGTCATCAATAGGAAGAACGAATGAATCACTTGGGTTCCACGGTGATCGCATTGTGATAATAGGTAAACTTCGGACGGAACTCGTCTCGGTTCTTGAATCGGCTCACCCAGCACTTGGCGAGATATCCGTTCTCGAATGTATGTGGGGGTACTGTAATCATTCGATCATCGAGTTTCTTCATTATATTGTTGGCGCAAAAAATGAGTGCACGGTGTCTGCGCAGGAACTGACGCCAACTTGCACAAAATGGGAAAATCGATGATTTTATCTTGGGTTTTTGCATTTTTTGCCACGAATATAAAATCTGTAGGTATTAATTGAATATTTTCAACAACTTTCCGTCTTTTATTTTATAACACAAGCTGGAAAAACTTGAAAAAAGGGTCGAAGTCCAATGGAGCGCATTTGCAGACCCCCTCCCGCTGCACTCATTTTTTGCGCCGACAATAACTTACATTTTGTCTGTCCAGGCTCCATCAACGGCACGTTTCCAATGATAATATTCAACTCGGCGGACGACGCAGAGCACAATTTCGAGCTGTACTTCACCTTGACACCCAAAAAGTACTCGACGCTCAGTAATTTGGAGTTTCTGATAGTGGCCACCGCGGGTGGGACAGTGAGAGTAAAGTTGATTGGCTTCGATGCTCCAACTGCCACGTCAACATTTTGCTCGGCTTTGCACAATCGGAACGTGTCCGATTTCCAATCAGCTAGGCCTGGAGGACACGCCTGATCGACTATCGTGAAGGGGCTGCTCTTTCTATAAGACACTTTCTGGAACAATGCGTACTGGATCGCCTTTATCCGTCTCGTGGTGCCATTTTGGATGTTTCCAGACACCGACATGGTCTGTCCCGACACGACGCCAAGTGTTGGGGTGGAAATCTGAGGCTTCTTTTAATAAGATAAACTACAAGTACCAACCGTCACAGTAGCAGATCCCCTCGAGAACGGTCCAACGTCTTTGAAAATCGGGATGCATCCGCACGCCTCCATTCTCTTCGCCACAGTGATCTCCGCTTTGTCGCGAGCTCCGGGGATCGAGTTCAAGTCGATCTGCGAGGACACGCTGACCGCCATCTCCACGTACGTGTCTATCCAGTTGGGCACATCGATCTGCGTCATCACCGAGTACCTGATGAACCCGTAATCGGCCTCGAAACTTGTTGGACAGTTCTTGGGCAGCTCGAACGAAAAGTTCCACTCGTACTCGCCGCTAGGGAATGTGTTCTGAAAAGGTGTTCCCTAATGAGACTTATATCATTCAAAAGCTCTTGTTTCAACGAGTTCAGAACTGTGCTCCATTTTTTCTACCGAGCTCTGTGAGCCGAGATATGAAGCTCCAAAGTTTGAACTTTAAGTGCTCAACTTTAGAGCCCCATATCTCGGCTCACAGAGCTCGGTAGAAAAAACCAAACATAGTTCTGAACTCGTCAAAACAAGAGCTTTCGAATGATATAGGTCTCAGTAGAAAACTCCCTAACCTTCCCATCCGAGGGTGTCCAAACTTCATGCTTCATCTGGACGAACACATCCCTGGCTTTCAAACCCGTTTCCACCTCCGTGGCCACTCGAGGCTCACTGAAAACCTCAATTCCATGCTTAACCTAATAAAGGCTTACTGTTTGTGATAAGTGACAGCGGTCACTGCTTTTCCCTCGAAAGTGATCTCCACTTTCCGGGCGGTCATGTCCTTTTCAGTCTTCACATTGACACGCCCGGTGACTTCCTCTCCGGGAAAGTAGACCTCCTTGTCGAAGTGGATTTCAGGTTGACAACCGGCCATCTTAAAGAACACTGGGGAACAAAAAAGAGTTCAGTTTAGTTTAACAGGGGGAAAATGAGAGAAGGGAAAGAGACGCGGAAGTAGAATTGTGGGAGAGAGAAAAAACCATCAAAAAGAATGGACGAGTACTTCTTTTTCGAGGTCAGTCGGCATGGTTTCTATCTTCAAAAAATCACGAAAAACATCGCAAAAAATAATGAAAAGTTATAGAATTGTTGGAAGAAACAGTTGTTGAAGTTATGGGAATTGAGATCATTCATCAATAAGCCACAGAATGCAAATTATAATTTCATTATTGAATACGTTATCATTCAGAAATTGGAGGTGAGCTCTTATTGTCGGCGCAAAAAATGAGTGCAGCGGGAGGGGGTCTGCAAATGCGCTCCATTGGACTTCGACGCTTTTTTCGCTTTTTTCCAGCTTGTGTTATGAAATAAATAACGGAAATTGGTAAAAATAGTCAATTAATGCCTACAGATTCTATTCGAGGCAAAAAATAACAAAAACCCAAGATGAAAGTATCGATATTCCCATTTGATGCAAGTTGGTGTCAGTTACTGCATGATTATCGAGAACAGTGTCCATCCATTAAGCTTCTTACAGACTCGGTCTGGATTCAGACGCTGACAGACTCTGGAAGTCACTATCATTGTTCCTATTCTTCCATCGAGCTCATTGAGCTCATTGAGCTCCCCTCCCCAAAAGACACAATAATGCTCGTTGATTAATGAGGAAACCCCTCTGTTCCCTTTGTCGTTTTCTAACGATGCGAAGAAAGTCTTCTTACTTTTTGCATTGTCTTGGAGAGCTTTGCAGTTTTGATGCTAAAAAAGCAAAAATGTTGGTCTGATTTGGTACTTTTGTAGTTATAAAATTTTCATTGTGTTGGAACTACAGTAACCCGATAGGTTAAGCTTGATAACAATTATTTATTCAGATGTTTTCATCTTGAAACAGTATCTCTTTCTGAATCGAATATCCACTTTCTCCAGCCGCTCTGAAACATCAGTATTCCACAATTCCCCTCAAAACGCTTCTCCCCAATACCCATTTTCCCACACCCGATTAACCCAGCGTTTTGTTTCCAAAAACACTCCAGAAGAACGTCAATCAGTCAACCGAGTATTTCGGGAAAAAACAGAAATACAAACACAAAATTGGATCAGTCGCTAACAAGGAGGCTTTCCGGCGGCTGGAAAAATATCCACAAACTTCTTCTTCTTCTCTTTTTTCTTGTTCTTTTTTTTTCCTCGAGAAAAATGCGACAAATTTGAGAAGTCTCTGGAGAGAAGCCCCCCGTTGCTCATATTTTCTCCACAACTCTTTCTTATTCCGTCGGAAATGCGCAAGTTGACCGTATTCCTTCTCGTTCTCTGCTTGTCGGTGTTGGGTGATATTTTTGAAGTGATTCGTTTTGTGAAAGATGAAATTTGCAGCCGATATTCGAATCCCTTTATTCGGTGGCTCCATTACCATTTTCAACAACTCTGATGGAAGCTACACTGTCGGCACTGAAAAGGTGATAGCCCATAATCAATAGCTCACACTTTCCAATGAGACTAACATCATTCGAAAGCCCTTGTTTCAACGAGTTCAGAACTGTGCTCCATTTTTCCATCCGAGCTCTGTGAGCCGAGATATAGAGCTCTGAAGTTGAGCCAGACTAGTTCAAACTTCATAGCTCCATATCTCAGCTCACAGAGCTCGTGAGAAAAAATCAAGAACAGTTCTGAACTTGTCAAGACAAGAGCTTTCGAATGATATAGGTCACGTCATCCAATTTCAGAAAACCCCTGAAAATGTGGAGAGACATACGAAATTCACAATTCGAAATGGCACAGTTGATGATTTCGGTGAGTTTTTCTCTCTCTTAATGGGATAAATATTCTAAACTTGAATATTACAATCAGAATTCTCAACAAACTCCACTGAAACCACTCCAGCTCCATCCAAAAAGCACCGTCCTTCTCATCAACGTCCAAAATCCGATGTGTTGAATGCGTTGCTCTCCATGTTTGGAAGATTTTGATTCTTTTTCGTTTAATAAAACAAATATTATCTTATCACTGTTTTCTCATCTGTATCTCGTAGTCATTCGCCCCTCATTTCGTCGCCGTTTTATACTAAAATTGGCGTCACTGATAAGAGAGACACGTGATATCAGTCTCCCCTCTGACCTCTTCTATCGATTTCTTCGCAATGTCGAGTGCTCACGATCGTGCCGTTCTCAATCAGATTCTGAATCCGCTTATGCCAACATCGGATTCCGGACTAGGAGAAGTGCATCTGGAGCAGGACACCGTCGACCATCCGGGGTACGAAGAGAGCCAGAGATTGGAAAAAGAAGGCGTGCTGCTCGCGGAAAGTGGAGCCGTCGACGAGGCACTGAAGAAGTTTTCACAGTTAGTTTTTTTCAACATACTCCTATTGTCGGCGCAAAAAAAATTAGTGCACGATGTCTGCGCAGGAACTGGCGCCAACTTGCACAAAATGGGAAACAATCGATGCTTTTCTAGGGTTTTTCGCATTTTTTGCCTCAAATATAAAATCTATAGGCTTTAATTGACTATTTTCAACCAATTTTCGTCGTTTATCTTATAACGCAAGCTGGAAAAACTCGAAAAAGGGCCGAAGTCCAATGGAGCGCATTTGCAGACCCCCTCCCGTTGCACTCATTTTTTTTTGCGCCGACAGTAATAGTAAGGATTCTCTGAAAAAAAAACTTTCAGAGCCATTTCCACGTGTCCACTGAACCCATCTGCCTACAACAACCGTGCTCAAGGCTATCGTCTACAACAGAAAACTGATGGTATTTTTTTTAACTTTCAAACTAATTTTGACTTTAACACTTTTCCAGAAGCCCTATCCGATCTGGACAAGGCAATTGAACTGGCCGGTCCTAAAACCAAAACCGCTTGTCAAGCCTATGTCCAGCGAGCCAGCATCTACAGGTTGAAGGGAGATGATGAGAAAGCTCGAGCTGATTTCGGGAAAGCCGCTGAGCTGGGATCCTCGTTCGCCAAAATGCAGCTGGTGGCGCTGAATCCTTATGCTGCGATGTGCAACAAGATGCTCGCCGAGGTTTTTGAAAAAGCCCGGAATGGAGAGGAATGATAACGATTAGAAATTCAGAATAAAAAGAATATCATTATATAATTATATCATCACAACACATTCGAATTCAGAAACAACAACAAAAACAAGAACACTATCAATCTACACTAAGAACAACATCTCTAATAACTTTTAGCAACATTCGGAGCTTTGATATGTCTCATGAGCACCACGATAGCTTCGGGAGTGATTCCAGCAATGCGAGTAGCTGCCGCCAGGTTCCTCGGCCGAGCTCTCTCCAACTTTTCGATGCACTCCAGACTCAATCCGCGCATTTTCGAAAAGTCCGCGTCGTCTGGGATTTCAGTGGCCGACTCCTTCTCGATTTCGAGTTTCTTGTTCTTCATCCTTTCGTGCTCCATTCGATATCTCCCCTCAATCTTCATCCTCTCGAACACTGTGACATCATCTAACACCTTCAGAATCTCGGTCACGTCTTCCAGCTCCAAATCAAATCGATGCACCAATTCGAACGCCGAGAGCACTTTCCCTTCATTCTTCGTCAAGCTCTTCAGCTTCGGTACTATCCTCTTCCACTTCGACACACTCATCTTCATCTCTTCTGCTTTCTCAGTCATCGTCTCCAAATCCTGTTTCGTTTTCGAGAACTTCGACCATCGGTCATCTGAAATTGCGCCGTGACGTCTTCCGAGTGACGTCAGTCGGATGTCAGCGTTGTCCGGGCGGAGATGAAGACGGAATTCTGCTCGGGAAGTCAGCATTCGGTACGGCTCATTTGTCCCGAGAGAGGTGAGATCGTCAATGAGCACTCCTGGAAAAAAAGGATTTAGAACTGAAGACGTTCGACGTCCCTACCAATATAGCCCTCAGTCCGCTTCACCTCCATCGGCTCTCCGTCTTGTGCTCTGGCGGCCGCATTGACTCCTGCAATGACTCCCTGAGCAGCCGCCTCCTCGTATCCGGTCGTTCCATTGATCTGTCCCGCCAGAAACATTCCTTCGACTTTTCTAGTTTCCAGTGTCTTTTTCAACTGCTGTGGGTTCACAAAATCGTACTGTACTCCGTATCCTGGTTGGAAAATTTCGACGTCTTCGAGGCCTGGAATGGCTCGGAGGAGGCGTTTTTGAACTTCTGGCTGAAAATAATTGAAATGTATTCAAGAATTATATTTAAGTGAATACTTTAAAAGAAAGAGAACAAACCTTAAAAGTCATGGACATTCCCTGCGGATAAATATGCGGAGAATCCAACCCTTCGTGCTCCAGAAACAGTCGATGGTGCAGTTTGGGAAACCTTATCAGTTTCGACTCTAAACTGGGACAGTATCGGGGAGAAGTGGTCTCCGAGGACACTTGGAGGTTCTCGTGGATATTCTCATGTCCAATTCGGCAGACTTCGTCGTTCGTGTGTCCCAGGTACGTTGGCAGTTGGTTTTCATACTGAAAATATATATTCTACTGAAAATTTCACTTGGAAAGCTCAAATGAGAAAAGAACCTTAATCCAAACATCTTCGTTCATAAAACTGAATGGAATTGGTTGTTTATCAGGAGCCACCAACTCGAACTTTGAGAAGTCAATTGAATCTTTCATCAGCCTCGGAGGAGTTCCAGTTCTCAACCTTCCCAACTCGAAGCCCAAGCTCAAAAAGCTTTTGGAAAGCTCGTCTGATGATTTTTCATTGATTCGTCCGGCGGGCCACGTGGAGGTCCCTTGGTAGATCTGTGCTCGGAGGAAGGTGCCTGTTGTGATCACCACGCATTTCGTGCTGTGAGCAGGGATTCAATGATTCGTTTCATTCTGAATGTGAGAGTACCTGATAACTTCCTGATTCGCGATTTTCACCCCGATGACTCGACCGTTCTTTACCAATAACTCGGCCACCTCTCCCTCTAACACTTCTAATCGTTTCGTCTTTTTAATCTCGTCTTGCATGTGCATTTTGTACAACTTTCGATCGATTTGAGCCCTCAATCCGAGCACAGCCGGTCCTTGAGCACGATTCAGTGCTTCAAACAAGATATGAAATCATCATATAATTAGGATGATAGAAACCTTGATAAGTGATTGCTGATTTATCGCATATTCGAGCACAAAGTCCATCAAGAGCATCCACTTCACGAATAAGGTGACCTTTTCCGATTCCTCCGAAACTTGGATTGCAACTCATTTCCCCAATCGTATTCTTGTTCTGAGTGATAAGAACTGTCTTTGAGCCACATCGAGCTGCAGCTGCTGCACTTTCGCATCCAGCATGGCCACCGCCTCAAAATACACCTTTTGCTCGAAGAGTTTTTCATTTGTTACCGATCACAATGACATCGACATCGGAAAAACACCTCCTGAATGTTCGACAGCTTTTACTTAACATTTTTCTGCAAAATCGCCCTTTTTTGTTTGTTTTATCTCCCGATTTCCAATACGCTTTGATATTTTAACAATTTCTTGGTAATTTAGGACATACTAGTGACAATCTTTTATAAAATCCAATAAATTAAGGCAAAACAACAGGGATCCCGTGACAAATACACAGAAAAAAACTTGATAAAGCAGAAATGATTAAATTAAAGCTTAAATACAACAAAAAATCAAGGGGAAAATAGTTTAGGGGTTGATAAAGGATACCATGATGTATCTGGTGCCTTTTGTTGTGGCGAGTCCTTCGTGCATGTGCGTCAGACGTCCGGGGAACATCATCGCGTAGCCTGAAGCCAAAATTTGAATAAAAGATCAAAAATGTTGCAAAAAAATTTTCGAAGAAAAAAATTGTTTGTCCAATTGTCCAAAAGGACTCCACAGCCGAGGGAAGAGTTTTTCACAGCGCTCAAAACTCGGCCACCACACTTATTCCGACCAATATCCTACTTTTTCGGGGTTTTCAACAAAAAATAACTTGTTCATCGGAAAGACAGAATTTTTCTCCACATTTTGATACCAAAACCAACACATACCGACTTCATCCGCCTCGACTGTGCAATTGTAGCGAATATATCGCACGCCGCCACCTTCGTAGTCTCTTCCCTTCTTGTTCAGAGCCACATCGATGCTGAAAGTGCTGGCATCGTGATGTGGGCGGAGGGATGGTTGTTCGTCGGGCTTGTAGCGCACCATGAACATCATATTGGCTTCGACTGGCTGAAAACAGAAAGGTTTTTCGTTCCTCGTCAGTAAAAATACCTGATGATAATACCCGATGAACGTCTTCTCCTGAACTGGACGAACATAAGTGTCCAAGAAATAGAGCCACTGTCTCTCATATCCCACTTGATTCATGTGGATATCGCGAGTCGGCACATTCTCGTACCCTCCCGCGAGCCGAGTATCCTCATTCTTCCCATTGCTCCACTGTCCGTACCCCTCGAACTCCTCGATGAGCTCCTCGCAGTACCTCTCGGACATCAGTGGGAAGTCGTAGACATCTGGACAGGCCTGATCGACGACGTGATCTGGTTCCAGCATCTTCTTGTATCCCGGGTGGAGGTATCGGGATTCCCAGAGCTGTAATTTTGAATAGAATTTGGAAAAATTGTTTTTAAAGTGGGTGAGTAAAATACCTCTCTATTCTCGAAAATCTGCCACATCTCCGGATGCCACTTTCCAAGGGTGACAGTCTCTGCGAACTCGTCACTGATTATCAGGTATCCAACTGATTTCTCGTTGTCAATGTACAAGAAGTGACCCTGAAAAACAAAAAGTAAAGTTTTTAACTACTATTGTCTGCGCAAAAAATGAGTGCACGGTGTCTGCGCAGTAACTGGCGCCAACTTGCACAAAATGGGAAAATCGATGCTTTTATCTTGAGTTTTTCGCATTTTTTGCCTTTAATATAATATCTGTAGGCATTAATTGACTATTTTTAAACAATTTCCGTGGAAAAACTCGAAAAAAGTGCCGAAGTTCAATGGAGCGCATTTGCAGACCCCCTCGCGCTGCACTCATTTTTTGCGCCTCCCAACTTACATTGTCACGAGCCCACTGGCACATGGACATGTCCGCGTCCAAGTTCTTGTTATAACTGTACACGTTCTCCATCTTCGAAAGTTTCTCCTTATTGACGAGGACTGCTGAAGTGATGAATGGCACCTGAAACATGGAAAATATGGGAAAAGTGAATGGAATAAGAAGAAACCAGCCGGACGAGCTGCTGCGCAGCTCTTCGGCTGGCTTCTTATGGGGTCGGGGATTTGCCTAAATGTCCTAATACACTTTTTCCAAAGAAAGCAAAAAAGTTTTTTTCTCAAAAAGAATCGAACCCCTGACCCTCTGCACACCATCCTCCAGCGTTACCGCCGGGACCACCCCCACACACTTGGCCGGGGCAGCGCAGGTGCGTACATGTGCACGCGGTTTTGGAACCCCCTCGCAGGGTCATTTTCAGAAATTTTCAGGTAAAGTACCCTTCAAATTAAAGCTATCAACTTCTAGTTTGGACGGGCATCACCGCGGCACCAAATAAGGGCCGTAACCGAAAATTGGGCTCATTCCTATGGCTGGGGACTGCGCTAGGGTTAGCGCCACACAGACACACGGACAAATACACAGAATTTGTCCGTTAGTAATAGTAAAGATAACTCACATTCCAGTACCCCACACGATTCCCCTTCACAATTGCCATGTAGTCTTCGCTTCTGGCGTAGTATCCATTCGGGGCGATTGCTCCCCAGAAGTTGGTGAATAGCTTTCCAGGTTGTCCCACCATTGGAGCGACGACTCCACTAAAATTTTTCTTTGAAACAGAATCGGTTGAGTTAACTTACATATCATAATTTTTCGAGTATCTGATCAAGTTTTTGAGCACTTGAGGGTCAGTGAAGTAGACGTCTCCGTCGACGAGGAAGGCGAATTCCACGTGGGTCAATTTGTTCCATTCACTGAATAAATATCAGAATTGAATTGTGTTACAGTATCAAACAAAAACTCACACAGCCTGATTCCTAGCCTCCCTTTCCCCGATCTCCGTGACTCCATTGATAATCTTCTTCGTGTAATAATTCTTTCCCTCCTTCTCCAAAAACTTTTGAATTGTCTTGATCGAGAACGGTTGATTGTTGTAGATAAACAATGCAATTTTATCTTTGGGATAGTCGAAATTAGCGATTTGACCAAGAACTTCCTCTACGAATGGAATAGGTTTTGAGATGAAAATGTTCAACGCCAAAAGAGGAGTTTCAGTGAGATCCGATTCCTTGGAGTCTTCAAGACAAGTTCTGCATCCAAGTTGGGAGTTCCAGCGGTTGCCCAGGTAGTTGGCAAGGTAGTTTAGGTGATACTTGCTCGGCCCGTTTCCATGCACAATCAATGGCTTCGTGTTGTACGCCGCATTGTACGCTTCTGGAGTTCCATCTTCTCTGAACTGGAGCTCCACGTCTTCTACAACTCCGTTAAGATTCTGGAAGATTCTCGACATCGAGTCAAGTGTCATCTTCAGTTCCTTTCGCAATTTCTCATCCAGATAGATCATCGTGTAGTACAGCTGATCGTCGTCCTTGTCTTCAACTGTTTTCAGCTTCAGAATCTTGTACACTTCTGGAGCGTACCCCATAAAAAGGCCTGAATTCAGGAATCGCTTTCCGAACTCCACGATGGGGTACTCTGGAGCAAGAGCCTGATCTGGCCAGCAGAAAGGCTCGGCTCCGAATAGAAGGCGGCTCTCGCTGAAGTTCTCAAAGTACTTTCGGAGGATCGTGGTGGCATCTGAATTGAAGACGACGTCGTACGCATCCACAAACATGATCATCGTGTCTTCCGAGTTCTTATATTTCTCGATCCAATCCGACAGAATTCGGATCTTCTGACCTCCTCCCTACAAGTTTTACAGCTCAGAACAAAGATTAAAAGAAGTTTGTTACCAACCTGCTCCACTCTCGTATCCCCTCCATTCCACGTCTGTCCGACCCCCAGAACTTCTATCTTGATGTCAAAGGCTTTTGCAGACTCCAGAAGACGTTTCAATCCATCTGTCTCCTCAGTGGCCACAGTAACCACCACCAGTTCAGGCAGGTCAGTGATAGAAGTACTCTCTACATAAATTATGAAGTAGCAGAGAAGGAGAAGAGGTAGGAACCTCATTTCTGAAAACAAAAACTACGAAACATGTAAAAGTTAAGGGAGAAAGAGAGGGAGGGAAAGAGGTGACATGTCAAAATAAATCGTCCTTTTCTTATTTCCCCTCGAATGTATACTTTTCGGAGACGTCTCGAGACGAAATGAATGCGAGAATTGGATTATATAGGGTGGCAATTATAGAGAAAAGCGACAAGTATTGTTTGCACTCTCGGAACGCCAAGGAACCTGGAGACTACGTGAAGAACTGAATAGCCACGCCCAGAGCTCATCAGCGATTCCCCATATAATGTAAAAAGGAACGTCGGATTGTGCATAGTACGTGCACCAGTCACCAAGAAGTTTACACTTGGCTGAAGCAGAAAGGGCCCTGTCGGAGGGTCAAGGCACGGCTGTCCGACAGATGCTCCGCAGGCTCTGCGTCTCTCGCTTCGCAGTGCTATTTTCGCAGAGTGTGGCAACTTTTTTGAGGCGATTGGGAGGCTAGAACGGAGAGGAGAAAAGAAAATATAGAGGCGGTGACGTGGAATTGTACTGTAGCTTGGAAAAAACTTCTGATGTTGATAATCGACAAAGTTCCGGGTTCAAGACATCTTGGGAGAGGAAAGAACAGAATGAAAACTTTTTATCAACATTATATCATATCTTTATCAAAGCTTTGATCAAAGTAATAACCAGATCCTGAAGATTTCCCATTGTTTTGTTCATCCACACCCATTTTCCTGTTTGTTTTTTTACTGACTCGACAGCCTGGCGCCTGGACGTATTTTTAATACAGTTTCTCTATTTTTTTCTCACAATCAATAAACAACATTTTTCCGGAATATCTGCAAAATTTCGCAAAATTTTATCCAAATTCAAACTTCCGCCTCTCATCATGGCCTAGAAAAACGCAAACTCGGACGAGTTCGGCCTCGCGATTTTTGCAATTTTTTTTTCGTTTTTTTCTCAAATTTTATCAAATTCTGATGCAAATTTCTAATTTTTCACGATTTTAGATTGAAAAATCATCACAATGGGCGGTTTTTTCTCCACACCCGTTAACACCACAGCCCAGATCGCCGGGATTTTGCAAGAGCTGGAGCGGACAAGAGTGGGAGCATTCACAAAATAATAAAGAAACATTAAAATTTTTCAGATTGAGCGGGAGATCGCATTGGCACAGCTTCAGGAAAGACGTCGTCTCGCTTTCAAACTCGCGGAGGAACGGGAAAAATTCAATTGGATTGCCTGTGGAGGTGGATTGGTTGTGGTGCTCTCCGCTCTCTCCTCTTTTCATCATAAGTGAGTTCAACAAGTTGAAGAATTAAAATGATTGCTGAAATTGTCAGGAACCTTCTCCACGTCATCCCAATCTTCCCGATGGCGTCGTTCGTGGGATACAAAGCTCACTTCTGTTACGGTGATCAAATGCAGAAAATCACAGGTTTGAATTATTTTAATTCGAAATTCTAAAGTTTAATATATGCAATGCTGTTCAGAAGCCACAAAGATCCTTCTGGAAGACAATGTGGATTCCCTGGTGCCACTTCCACCGACTCTTGCTGATGTGAAGAACAGGAGCAAGCAGTTGAAAGAGGAGGAGAGCATCTCAAATTATTAATTGTTGTCTATTGTTTAGTTTTCATAGTTTTTTAGTTTTATAGTTCTTTTTTATGTTTTTTGTTTGAATTCTTATTCTTTTTTGCTCATAAACGGGTAATTTTCATCTTCAATTAAATAAGAGAACCTCTGGTGCAATTCCATCAAGAATACTTTCAATAGTTCCTTCGTTGATCGATCAAAACTCTCAAAATTTCAGTTTCACCACAAAAATGGGTCAAAAACAAGTAAAAGTTCAACAGCTGGATGAAGAATCTTTGAAAAAGTTCTACGACGCAGAGGTTTTAAAATAATACTGAAAAACAGCTTCAATTAAATTGTTTTCAGTTCGAAAAACGATTGGTAGCAGATAATCTGAAATGGGCACAAGAGAGGGCTGTAAATGTAGAGTTTTCTCCAGTTTAGAACTAAATTTTCAATAAATTGTTCTAGCTCCTCGTGCTCCGCGACCATCTCCAGTGGGAAGTGCTCGCGGCCGCCACCACGACCGCAGTTCTTCTTGTAGCTGGCTCCATGTACAAACGAAAAGTTCGACAGCTTGTCAGTCCGCTATAAAATTCTATTTTCCAGGATCTAATCATTCCAATTGTTCCATTAATAATGGGATGTGGTTATCGATACGATGTGGCTCACGGAGACAATCGAAAATTGGTGCGAGAAGACGCTGAGAAAGTGCTCAAAACTCCAGAAGAGCTTCACATTTTGCCGCCGATCTCCTTGAGTCAAATCGACGAATTCAGAAGAACACACTTACTGTAGAAACTCTTTTTTAGGCTGTTTTCTTTTATTGTTCTTGTTTTTTAATCGAAAAAAAGGAAATTTAGAACTCCTCGTTGAATCCGAAATGTGGGTGGTCTCCATCTCGTGGAGCCGGATCCACAAGACGCCAGTTCTTGTTCAGATCGTTGATTTGTTGAATTTCAGACGAGGAGAGTTGGAAGTCGAACACGGAGAAGTTTTCGAGAATACGGTCTGCAATTTGGGAAGGATTGTATAGAGACATTTATATAAAACTTGTAAAACTGAAAATCACAGTAGGAGTGAGATAAATAAGGAAAAGTGAAGCAGAACAATTAAAATTAGAATTCCTCCAAGAACGGGCAGTGCGGATGGTCTCCGTCGCGTTGGCTCAAGTCCACGATTCTCCAGTTCTTGTCCAGTCCGTCGATCTTCTGAATCTCGGCCGACGACAATTGGAAGTCGAAGATGGCAAAGTTCTCGGCGATGCGATCTGGAAAAGCACAGAGGGTGGGAGCGATGTTAGCAGGACACTGACAGGATACTTTTAATCATTAATAAAGGGGGCGTGACTTACGAGGAGTGACAGATTTCGGGATGGCCGAGATGCCGCTGTCGACGAACCAGCGGAGCACGATCTGCGCGGGGGTCTTGCCGTGAGCCTTGGCGATCTCCGCCACAGTCTCATTGGTGAGCACATCCGGATCTCCGTCCTTGCGGAAGAAGGCGGAGCCCGGGTTGCCGAGAGGAGAGTAGGCGACCACAACGATTCCCTTCTCTTTGCAGAACTGGCGGAGTTTCACCTGGGTGAAGTACGGGTGCAGCTCGACCTGCAAATTTATTGTATTATCCATTTCTGACGGAGTGATAGTGCGCCCAGAAATTGCAAGTGGGCGTGGCCAAAGATCTCGCCACGAAAACTAGAAAAATTATTTTTGAATTTTTGATAAAATATTTTACTTAAAATGCGATTTAAAAAACGCGTTCGGCCAGCAATTCTTAAGAATATTTACCTGCAGACAAGACGGCTTGATCTCCGAGTTATCCCAAACTCGCTGAATCTGTTTGTGGTTGAAATTAGAGAGTCCAATCGAGCGAATCTTCCCCGCTTTCTGCGCAGTCTCCAACGCCTTCCACGTCTCCAGATAATCGACATTCGAGTACCTCATCTTCCCGTTCTCCCCAGCCGGAAAGAGCCCCTCCCCTTCCGCGTACCCCTGCGGCCAGTGGATGAGCATCATGTCGACGTACGAGAGCTGCAGGTCCGACAGAATCACATCGACGTTCTGATGCGCCAGAGCGGTCGAGTGGAACGTGTTCCACACCTTGGACGTGATGAACAGCTCCTCGCGCTTCACCTTGCCCTCGTCGAGGATCTCCTTCAGAGCCTCGCCGACCTCTTTTTGGTTCTGGTAGACGTGCGCACAGTCGATGTGACGGTAGCCGGCGGCGACGGCGGTCTTAATGGCGGCCGCCACTTCTCCGGGCTTCGATTGCCACGTGCCGAGGCCGATAGTGGGGATCGGGTGGCCAGAGTTGAGCTGGAGAGTTGGAGACGACATTCTGAAGGATAATTGTAATATTTGGAACTGAAAAATGATGACAAAACAGTAGAATTGCACAAACAGAAGGGTCTCTTGACGAGAACAGAACTCTGGTGTCAGTGTCGAAACGGGTAGAGAGCGAGAGAGAGAGACGCAGAGAAACAGACTGTTCCGATAATGTCAAGGACACAATTGACCACGAGATTTGCAGCGATAAGATAAGGAGCATACTTTTTTATTTACAATATTTCAGCTCACAAAAATAAATAAGGAAACAAATATTTTGTAAAATGGTCCCGCACAATCGAGTATCTTTCACAGTCAGTTTCAATATTCCAATCACTTCATTTTGGCATCTCGATGCGGCCATGGGAAAAGCGGATGGTCGTGATTGCCGAGGATCGGGTTCAGGATTCGAAAGTTCTCATTGAGCCCGTCGATCTTCGCCATCTCTTCGGGTGTCAGTTTGAATTTGAAGATGTTGAAGTTGGAACGGATTCTTTCTGAATTGGAGATGTTAAAAACTTGTTAAAAAGTTGAAAAGAGGTCGAAACTCACTCGTGTCTTGTGATTTTACAGCTGTCGAGAAGCCGTGATCCATTATCCAACGAAGAATCACTTGGACCACAGACTGAAACATTTTGTTTTTTTTTTGTTTTCCAGAAGACCTCTAAATAAATTGATACCTTCCCATGAACCCTCGCAATCGATTTCAGAGTCTCATCAAAAAGTAAATTCGGATCTCCATGCTTCCTGAACACAGCGCTTCCCGGATTGCCAATCGGCATGTGAGCCATGAGCACAATATCTCTCTGCTGACAGAACTCTCTGTACGGCAGTTGAGTGAAGTAAGGATTCATCTCCAGCTGTATTATCGACGGTTTGTGGGACGCCTCCGACCACACCTTCTGCAGCTGCTGCATGTTGAAGTTCGACAGTCCGATCGAGCGGATTTTCCCGTCCATCTGCGCCTCCTCCAGCGCGTGGTACGTCGTCATAAAGTCCACGTCCGAGTAGTGCATTTTGCCGCTGTTATGCCTCGGGAACATGTCCTCGTTGCTCTCGGCGTCCGGCTCGTGCCACCCGAACGGCCAGTGGATGTACACGCAGTCCATGTAGGAGGTGTTGAAGTCCTCGAGCATCTGATCGACCTGCTTGAGACATCTCGCTCGCGAGTGAGCCGTGTTCCAGATTTTGCTTGTTAGAAACAAGTCTTCTCGCTGGAAATGTTCCTATCATTATTTTCGGCTCAAAAAAATGAGTGCACGGTGTCTGCGCAGGAACTGGCGCCAACTTTCACAAAATGGGAAAATCGGGCAAATGATCTTTGCCCCGAAAAGTTCTTTTGCCCACATTGATCTTTGCCCACATGCTTTTTGCCCATATAAATCTCGAGCTTGATCATTGCCCCAAAAGATCTTTGCCCACATTTTTTCGGATATGATCTTTGCCAACCTGTTTCTGATCTTTGCCCATATTGATAGAGTTTTACCGAAAACACCAATTTGATCACTACTTTCAACGTTCTCATATGTTTTTGGAGATACATTGGATGTTCTAACATCATCAATTTGGCTTTTGTAAGTTAGTAGAACGATTATGACTCTGATTTTGGGAGTTCACAGCACACTAGCAAGGCTGCAATGAAGACTCAATTTAGAGGGTTTTTTCTCGGTTTTTAAATGTGTCAGCAGATTTCACAAAAGGAAAAACGCAAATAATGTGTACATTTATTAGATTATTAGATAAGTATGAGATTATTCACTGCTAACCTGTGTCTCGTTTGTGATCCCCATCTAACAAGGCTTAGTTCGGGTATAGAAGCATGTTGAAAGTCCCTGCACATCCCACTAGTATTACTATCTCTTTGAGAAACATATGCATGCTTCTGAAGACGAGCTAAGCCTAGATGGCTGGGAAACTAAATTGGTTCCTGGATGGGACGTGAGCCAGCTTGGTTCATATTTTGAGAGTCGTGGTGATCACATAACGTTCTCATATAATGTAGAACATCATACTGCATTCATAAAATACAAAAATTTGGAAAGTGCTGATCAAATTGATGTTTTCGGTAAAACTCTATCAACGTGGGCAAAGATCAGAAACAGGATGGCAAAGATCATATCCGAGAAAATGTGGGCAAAGATCTTTTGGGGCAATGATCAAGCTCGCGATTTATATGGGCAAAAATCATGTGGGCAAAGATCAATGTGGGCAAAAGAACTTTTCGGGGCAAAGATCATGTGGGCAAAGATCATTTGCCGAAAATCGATGCTTTTATCTTGGATCTTTTGAATTTTTTGCCTCGAATATGAAATCTGTAGGCATAAATTGACTATTTTCAACCAATTTCCGTCATTTATTTTATAACACAAGCTGGAAAAACTCGAAAAAAGCGTCAAAGTTCAATGGAGCGCATTTGCAGACCCCTCCCGCTGCACTCATTTTTTTTGTGCCGACAATAATCAGAGAAAAACTCACGGTTACTGACAAATGCGACTCCAGCCAATCCTTGACGCCCTGCGCCGCCTCCGTCATGTTCCGGAAGCCGACGGCACAGTCGATGTGTCTGTAGCCGTGATCCAGTGCGTCCACGACGCGAGCCGCCGTCACACCCTTCGGTATTTGCCACGTGCCGAGTCCGAGTTTCGGCATTTCGTAGCCAGTGCGCAGTTTGATGGTGTCGGAGAGCACTGGAGTCGACATTGGCTTCGAGTTGCTGGAAAAAAGATCGATATCGATAGTAAAACACTTTTAACAAGAAACTGAGCTCTATCGTCGGCACAGAAAAATGAGTGCAGCGGGAGGGGGTCTGCAAATGCGCTCCATTGGACTTCGACACTTTTTTCGAGTTTTTCCAGCTTGTGTTATAAAATAAATGACGGAAATTGGTTGAAAATAGTCATTATTGCCTACAGATTTTATATTCGAGGCAAAAAATGCGAAAAAGCCAAGATAAAAGCATCGATTTTCGAATTTTGTGCAAGTTGGCGCCAGTTACTGCGCAGACACCGTGCACTCATTTTTTTGCGCCGACAATAATAGTAAATGTCAATTTATACTGTTTCAAATTGACCAATCGAACGAGTGTGAGGTCAGATGTTTGCGGACCCCACAGTGTTTACACACATTCAATGGTTCGGGCTAGTACTAATAATAGTCACAACCTTTTCGATGAAAACTAGAAAAAAATCTTAAAAACTTAAAAAAAAACCTACTTCCTACTGCTCCGAGTGTTCCGTTTCTTGGCACGAGTTGTAGGAACGTATTCAATGTCCATAGCTCCTGAAAGAAAAAATCTTTAAAGAAGTCGTGAAAAAAATGAGAGGAACTTTGTGCTCATGCGAAAGATTATGAAAATATATACGTTGCCATTGGCGACGAGCTCGATGTGCTCAATGAGCTCGTGAGAGATTGATATTTAGAGGCATCTTTATTTTTGGATTTGCAAAAAATTTTCAGATTTTAAGATTTGCATCACAACATAAATAACCAAAAACAAAGAAGACAAAAAAATATCAAATCCAGGCGGCAGTCAACTGTTTGAAATACGTGTCCGCTTCCTTCTTGAGCAGCTCGTTTTTCTTGGCACTTCCTATCCAGACCGGAGAGATTATCGCCACATTCCCCCTCATCTTCATCCCTCTCCACCTCACGCACATTTTGCACGTTTCAAATATCCGAAACTTTCGCCAACTTTCAACCGAGTAAATCATGGTGGGACACACTGCGAGAGGTCCCAAGCTCATCGAAGCGTGGATCGCCACGTTGAGAACTGTATCCAGAGCGGGAAATAGGTCGAGGAAGATGAGGATGGCGATGGCGAAGGAGACGAAGAGAAAGAGCATCCCTGCCAGGATCACCATGCGAGCCATTTCGAAGCACTTGAGGTTCTCTTTTGCTTGGTAACGGGCTCCTAGGGTGTAGCTCGAGGGCTTTTCAAAGTTGTCGAACGCTTTGGAGATTTTCAAGTTGTAGTGGCGGGAGAAGAATATCAACTGTAAATTGGAAAATGTGCATTGGTTCAGTCTTTAAGAGATAGTGGTATTTGAGAAAGTTGTTATTTTCTTAACTAGGTGTTCCACAGATAAGTTGGCCTTTCGGAACGAAACTAGTATCGTTCGAAAGGCCTTTTTGTGAGGATTTCAAAACTGTTTTTCATTTTTGCTAAATCGCGCTTTGAGCCGAAATGTGGGCAAAAGTTTTTGGATTCATTTTTATGCGCACTTTCAATGCTTCATATCTCCGCTCAAAGTATCATTCTCGAAAAATTAAAACCAGTTTTGAAATCCTCACAAAAAGACCTTTCGAATGATACCAATCTCGTTTTGAAACCCCAACATATACCTCTGAAACATCCCCTAGTAAGTTACACACACAACTACAGTATCCCTTACCCCCAACCCAACCACATTCGGAACCGCCATAATCAAAATCATCCAGAAGAAGTGAAAAAACCGAAGATATAACATGTAGCTCATCACCAAATTGAACAGCTGACTAACTGTCACAATTAATCCGGATATCCATAGCCTCGACGTCTTCTCATAATCACTCAGGAACCAACAGGCAAAGGAACGCTCGACGCTGACAATCAAAAGGGCGGTGGCCATCGAGGTGAAGTAGTGGATTTTCAGGAATCCAGCTATAAAAAACCACGCATCGGGGGAGATTCTGGAGACGTGGATCATCTCGTCTGGGTTGTCTGTCCACCATTGCTTCACCACACTGTTTCGGAGAGCCGGGTCGATTCCTGAACATCAAAATAATTTTGGAAAAGTGTGCATACACAGCTCGGTGCTACCGTATACTTTGTGGGCGGATCCACTTGTTTGCAAAGTGCGGCACCAGTTTTCTGCAACCTCGCCGCACATCTTTTTTCCACTATTTTTCAGTGAAAACTTCGATTTTAGGGTGATTTCTAGTGATTTTTTGATTATTTCTTTCATTCTCATGTTTTCTGACAGAAATACGCTTGAAAATATGGAAAAAATTGATAAAATCACTGAAATTTTGATTTTTTGCAAAGTGTGGCACCAGTTTTCTGCAACCTCGCTGCACATTATTTTTATCATTATTTTTTTCAGTGAAAACTTTGATTTTTAGGTGATTTCTAGTGATTTTTCGATAATTTCCTTTCATTTTATTGTATTTTGACCAGAAAAACTGTGGAAAATCGAAAGAAACTATCGAAAAATCACTATAAATCACCCTAAAATAGAACTTTTCATTGAAAAATGATGTGCGGCGGGGTTGCAGAAAACTGGTGCCGTACTTTGCAAACTTTGGGCCCGCCCACACAGTATTCGATAATTCCCAACTAGAATCTATTCAGAAGACGTTAACCAACCTGCCAATGTCCAGTACCCCGTCTCATACGGCCAGCTGATGACGTTGGCGATGACGACCTCGAACCACTGGCTCGACAAGAGCACCACGAGCACCGTCACATTCTTATGGAACGTTCTTATGGAGATTGTGATCAGAATGCACTTTGCCACGTAGAAAATGGAAAGGAGGTGGAGAAGAGCTTCGAGGATGAAGAACAGAAACCAGGGGAATTGGAGGGATTTCTGGTTGTGGAATATGTAGATGGGGTAGCAGAGCGAGTAGTTGCTCGTCGAGTTTCCTATCAGAAAGAGCATGTGTTGTGTAGAAAGGCTCGAGAAAATTGCTCGAAATGGCAAAACGAGCCGGAAGCGAAAAACTTTTCCACCTGCCAAGTCGAAAACAAGAGAAAATTGGCTCATTAGAGGTGAAGTTCTCACTATCAGAAATTTGATTTTTGACTTTCTTTAATTCTTTAATAAATTGGGAAAAACAAAGAAAAACAAAACAATGATAAAGACAACAAGATAACAGAAAGAAATAACAAAACAAATAATCCTTATTCATCATCACTCCAGTTGGCCATATCAGCAAACTGATCCGGAACACTGGCGTCCGCCTTCTTCGCAGCTGCTCCGATCTTGATCCTCTTCCTTTTGGCCTTTGAGATCTCTGGCTTGACGTCTTCATCCTCTTCCACCTCTTCTGCCGGCTGCTTTCTCTTCTTCGTCTTCTCCTCTTCTTGCTTCTTTTTCTTGTCTTCCTTCTTCTGAAAAAGCGGACTTTCAGATTTTTTCAGAATGCTCTGGCTCACCGAGTGCTCAACAGCAGACTTCTCCTTCATCTTCCACACCTTCTCCCACTGCCGGTAGAACGCCTTGATCGGCGAGTCCGGATTGTTGAGCTCGAAGCGAACTGCTCTCTACAAATAAATACATGTGCTTCATCTTCAGAATTCCTTCTCCTTACCACTTGCATTTCATCGTTCAAATCCACATTTTTCCGAGCCAGCACATCTAGGACAAACTGAGAGTGCTCTTTCAGTTTCGTCTGGAATCCACGGAACAAGTGCGAGTGATCCGCGTTCTTCACAGTCTCCAGAATCGTCGAGATCTAGAAAAGAGCACATTACTTCTTCTTCTTCTTCTGAAGGTCTTCTGACTACCCACCCTGTGATCAATCGGGAGCACGACGTCAGGGAACGCAGCCTGGCTCGCCAGAAGATGTGCGGCTTGCATCATAGTGCGGAAGACGTGCTCACAGACCAGCTTTCTCCACTGCGGAGTCTCCGTGTACTGGGAAGAGCACTTGAGGGTGCACTCAATGTCCGGCAGCTTCACAGGTCCCTTCGACGGCTTCGGCTTCGATTTGAGCTCACGGACGAGCTCTTCAAGGCACTGAAACTTGAATATTTTAAGAAAAGCAAAATAATGAAGTCTTACATCACAAGAGAGCTGCAGAATTGGAATATAGTTGGTGCAACTCGCTTGGAGCTGGATCAAGAGCTGACAGCAATGGAGGCGAAGGGGGAGGAAGGTAGGGGCGTTGCAGAGTCTAAAGGATCACTTTTTTCTTGTTTTTTATAGAATCTAATAGTAAAATAGATAATTGCTCACCTAAAAATCCCGACAATGACCTGAATAAGTGGATAGACGAGCTCTCCAATAGTCTCCGCCCCATTAACCGAGTGAGCCTTCGCAATGACTCTGACCCACATATACATGCACTGCATCATTTGCCAGTTGTAGATCGAGAAGATCAGGTCCTGAAGATCACAATATGACTTTATCACAATCAGAATATTCTACCTTCCGTCCTTTAGCGATCATCGCATTTCTCAAATGAACAGCGGTTTGTCTGATGTAGACGAATGCGTACTTATAAGCTTGCTCCGGATTCAGAATCGTGAGCTCGGCGAACGTGCGGTGCATGAATTGGAGCAGCGGCCATGTCTCATTTGTCACTACTTTTGAATTGGACACGAATGCCACGTAGGCGGTCTGAAAAGCGTTTCAGTAGGATACCAGTAAAGGATTTCAGTCCAGTACCTTATAAAGTGGCACAAAGTGCTGTGGATAGTTTTTGACGAGCAGGTTCATGCACACAAAGGCGGGGAGTCGGCATTCCAGAGTCTTTCTGCTCCAGATTTTGACGACGGCTTTGATGAGAAGACGTGACATTCTGGAGAAGTGAGCATAAAGATCTACAAGTCGAGTGATCGCTTTCAGTGTCGCGATGATAACTTCTGTGGTTTGCACTTCATTGAGGAACTGAAACATAGTAAAGGATCAGTATTCTGAATTCTATAAAGCCAGCTTACCACAATCATCGCATGAAGGTATGTTTTGACGTACGTCTGATACTTCTTGAGCGACGTCTTCGAGAACAACACCTTCTCGCCGTCCTTCTTGGCGTTCAGAAGACGTTTGAGCACATCTGGCATCGCTTGGAAGCAGAGTCTCACGACCGCCTCGAAGATGGACTGCTCGTTGATCACGTACTTCGGAGCCTCGATGTCAGCTCCAACGCGAGCCACACAGGCGACGAAGACGTCGACCGCCATGCGAACGTCGGTCGGGTTGATTGGCGCGGTGGTCTGGAAGATGATTGTAGATAGAAGATTAGAAGACGTGAACTATTTACCTCGTCGTCCAGAATAAGCACTTGCTGAAGATAAGAATAGATTCCTGAATCCACAATAAGCCGTCCCGAGCTGTCACTCTTCGCCTTTGGCTTCCGAATCTTCCGGATCTTCGTTTTGTCGCCCTCCTCGTCATCTTCATCTGAATCCTCCTCCTCTTCCTCGTCGTCTTGCTCTTCATCGTCCACGTCTTCATCATCGTCCTCTCCATCGTCATCCATGTTCAATAGATCGGCGTCTTCTTGTTGGAGGAACTTGAAGAATTCGGGATCCGAGATTTTCAGTCTGAAATAAATAATATTCAAATGAAATAAAAGTTCGTCGGCTCGCCACTCACTTCTCCAAATCCAACTTGTGCTTCTTAATTCCTCCCTTCTCCACCGTGACAGTGCCGTCGTCCTCCTCCTCGGCTCCAGATCCATCTAGACTTCCTTCTGAAAGCGTTCAAGTCATTTTCGGTACGATTTTCTCGGAAAAAACCTCCATCCAACTTGGCCACCTCCATATCCTCATCTGAATCCGAAGGGACCTCTTCAACTTTCTTCTGAAGTTTGGTGACGGGTTTGCGCTTTTTCAGAGCCGCTGTTTTCTTTCTCATCAGCTTCATTCTGAAAATCAGTTTTTCTTTTCTTTTTTTCTCACTTCTGAATCAATGTGATCTTCACTGAAGACGTTACGCCCAGACAAAAGTTCAAGCACCCCATCTCTTATACTTTGATCTCGCCTTTCTCTCTCTGGTCTGATCCGATTTCAAAACAAAATCGTTCAGAGAGAAATGAAGACGTTGCTTTTTGTCGTTTTCTTCCGACCGGATCGGGGTCAGTAGCCGAGAGAGGAGGACAAAGAGAGGTTAGGATGGAACACAAAAGTGAAATGGATAAAGTGAGAAAGAGGGAGAGAGAAAGGAGAGATAGACTCGACGTCGTACAGTCACCCACAATCTCGGATTTGCATAGAACAGTCGGTAACCTGATTTTTTTCTTTTTTCAACTTAATTTATTTTAATTTTGTGAATTCTGCTTCTCAAGGGTTGAACTTTTTACCAAAATTATACCATAAGTAGGTGCGAGCTCTGCGAGCACAGCCATGGAATCAGAATTTGCGGAATGCTCCTGAGAGCCGAGATATGGGTCATGCAAGATCACTGTATTTTGACTTTGCATGACCCAAATCTCGGCTCTCAAGAACATTTTGCAAATTCTGATTCCGTGAATGTGCTCAGGGAGCTCTCAGCTACTTATGGTATACATTTAGTAAATTCCAGCCGTATCTAGTCTGACTGTAGCCCAGCTTTCATGTTTTTGTGTGTTTCTCCGCCCCCATCAACTAAATGACGCAAAGCGGCTTGATCAGATCGCCCAACCGGTCTGACAGCTTCTGCGGTGGTCGAAAAGTCGATGGTGACTAGCCGTCGAATAATTTGTTCTGCTTCTTTTTATCACTTCTTACAATGTTTCTAGAGTTAACTTTTCTCTAACGTTCCTTGTGTATTCTAGTTCTGAATAGAATTCAGTTCCCATAAAAATCTCCTTCTATTCCAATCGAGTTCTCCTCCCTCATTTCTACATTGGCTACACCGATTCTGCCAAAAACCAGTGGCCATATTCTTTGAAAAGGAACAGTAAGAAGCCGTGACGGGAGGGAAAGGAGAGAGGGGATAAAGGGGGAAAACGAGAAAATGGCGCACTTTCCGCGCGGGAAGCAATCTGGACGGCATTTTCACGAGAAACGCTAGCTATGAATCGCATTTTTCGCCAGCTATTTCACAATTCTTATCTCTTTGCTACTAGAAAATTGGTAGTTGAGAAAATTCCAAAGTTCCACTAAAATTCCACGTTGAGCCAGCTTTCCACATCTTCTGATTATTTTAATATTACGTGCTTTCAGATGGATATAACACTCTCCTACACAACGCACACCATAATCTCAATATCACTTCATGTAGTAGGAGTCGTTGTCGGGCTCTTTGTGTGGTATTTATTCCCGAAACATGTAAGTCTTTGCTTATTTTAAATTAGTTTATTTTCCCGATAAAATTATCATGTTTTGATTAAATCAATGCTCACAAATGAAAAAGTGCTCCACAGTTAGAAACGCTTAACTATATCTATAGAAAAATGCTCTAGATTTTCAGCCGACGCGCTCTATCGTCCAGCTGCCGTCCGAAAGAGTAGCCGTCTCGATCGACACGCCCATTTCCACAAAATCGGAAATTGTGACGGGGATCAGCGAGAATAACAATGAAAAACTGATCGACTTTGAGGATAGTCACTTGCCACAGTTCTCAGCCATTCGACAATTCGGATAATTTTAGCTAGATGTTTAGTCGATTTTTTTGAAGTTACGAGTATTATCAGAATTATCAGAATAAATTATTATGAATTTTGGTTATTCAAATATAAAGATGATAATCAGATAAAGTTTTCGTTATAAACGAGATAATACGAAATGATGATATCAGGAAAAATGATAGTAAAATAGTTCATTCAATAACTTAAAAATTATAGGTTAAGAAAAAGAAAAAGAAAAACCGAGAAACTTGAGTTCATTGTTCGAAAAAATAAATAGATAAATAATCAGATCATCTCAATTCGAGCCCTGAGCCAATCGAATGAGCTCATCTATTCCAGTAGGCCTCCAGATGAACTCCACAGGATCCATCACATAAACCATGCCGGCGTCCATATAAATCGACACTGCTCCGAACCAGAACACCTGCCGTCCGTCCTTCATCCGATCCCTTTGCGGGTGATAGGTGAATCCATTTCTGTTCGCGGTGATCTCGATGACATCCTTCAGTGACAACTGCTGGTTGGCCGATGGGTTCGGAGCCATCATTTGGACTGGTGGAGGGGGCGGAGCCATAGGGGCGGCCATCGGGAGGTTGGAAACTTTTTCTCCTTGAAGGGATCGTCCGATGGCGATCATGGCTCGACGGAGGTTTTCTGAAAAATTTAAGGGAAGTGTTTAACCTTAAGAACTTTTTACCAATATAGGTAGCTGAGAGCTCTCTGAGCACATTCAATTAGATTTTGCGGAATGCTCCGGAGAGCCGAGATATGGGTCAGGCAAGGTCAAAAATACAGTGACCTTGTGTGACCCATATCTCGGCTCTCAAAAGCATTCCGCGAAATCTAATTGAATGTGCTCAGAGAGCAGCTACCTATGTTACAAATTTGATAAAAAGTTCAACCCTCGAGGTCAAACAGAGAGAAAAAAATCAACCATTAACTGTCGGATACCCCGCAATCACTTGTGGAATCCGATTCTTCCACGCTCCGTACCACTGTTTCACTTCATTGTAATCCACTCCGGGGCTATCGAGCCAGGAGCACAACGCTGTGTAGAACTGCAATTTAAAATGTTATTGAATGTCAATAAAATAGAAAATATTACCCTCGGGAAGAAGTACTTTGTGACGATGTTGGCAATCGCGTCAGAATGCGTCAGCTCGAGCCACTCCATCGCCGACGTCCACTCCGGATAATCGGGATTCACAGTCGGGTCCAATCGGAACGTATCCAGTAGAGTTCCGAGTTTCGGGACGATGTTCTGCGAGACGAAGGCGGTGAACGTGCCAGTGGACCAGACGTTCTGCCACGGGCGGAGGGTGGCGATGGCGCTGCGATCCATCGGATCCCACAGCTTCAGGGCCTTGGAGAGCTTCTGACGGATCGGGGGCATCACTGCCTGGATGCGGTCGCCGAGCAGGAAGAGCCATGGGACGAGCCACTCGTGGATCGGGATCGTGTCTGTCATGGGATCCCATTGGTTGACTCGCTCGTTGATTTTCGGTACTATCAGTTGATCGAGAATGTTTTCCTGGAATGTTAATTTTAGTATACAAATATGAATCTTCTGGAGTTTTTGCTCATCTTACCTCAATCCACTTAGGCAAAATGGGAATCCACTGCTCGATGAGCTCGATCATCTCGTGCATCTCGGACCGTGGATCCCACTGGAGACAAGCTCTCCGGATCGACGGGAGCACGCCCTCCCAAATCAGCCGATCGTACGCGGCGATGTCGTTCGACTGCCGATTGTGCCCGAATATCGACTTGCCGCCCTTCTCCGGCTCCAGAATCTCGCGCCACTCGATGATCAGATCGCAGCCGTAGTCCTTCTGGGAAAGCGGTTGCCACGTGGAAAAGTGGCGGAGAATCAGGGGAAGGACGATGGGAATGGCGACGGATTCCAGAGAGTAGAGCTGGTATTCGTGGGGGTATTCTGAACGGAGACGTCGGAAGAGGTACTGGCATTCGGACATGGTGGGTGATTTGTTGTTTGAGAATCTGGAAATTTGAACGTTAAATTTAACCTATTATCTTTCAAACGAACCCCTCAATCAACTCGTAGACATCCTTCATGTGCTGCACCTCCTTCTCCTCACCATCCAACGCCTTCTGAATCTGTTCCAGATCGTGCTCCAGTGCCACTGTCTGATCTTTGAGCCCCTTCAACTGGTTGTTGTTCCTTCTGATGCCCTCCTCCGTCAAATCCACCAACATATTCAAATTGTGCACCAACTCGGGCACATCGAACACAGTCCGCTCCTCTTCTTCCACGTTTTCGTATTCTGATCGTGTCTTCATGGAGAAGGAGTCGTATCCCGAGTACACCTTTTGTTGCTTTCCAGTCATATCGATAACTTTGACGGACGAGTACTGTGAGCTCTGGGCAGATACTCTGGACGGGGTGACACCATCCTCGAGCACATCTTCAATGGTACGGTACTTGGTGACAACTTTCTGCGACTTTTTCCACGATCCTTTGATCTTGATGACTTTCTCCGCCCCTTGCGGGTCTTCGAATGCTGCTCCGGATTGTGCTCCAAGCCTTTTTTGTGCGTCTGCAGCAGACTCTCCAAACTTTGGCCCAGTCATCTCTTTTCCGTATGCTCCAACTGCTCCTCTTCCCTTCCGCAGAGCAGCTTGCACGGGCTCCACGATACCCTGTCCTTGTGCTCCGAGACCTTCTCCCGCTTTGTAGCCCATCGAATTCATCATTTTCATAATCACGGAGCCTTTTCCGTGATTCAACCATCCTCCGAACTTGTTTGGATCGACTGCTCCAGATGTTGAAGACGTGCGCATTCCTGGAATATAACGATTGCTCACTCTTTTCCTATGTTTAATATGTTTGATTTTTACCAGCAAAGACTTGTGCTCCTTCCTGTTTCTGCTGCTTCTTGGCTCGTTTGTTGAAATTCAGCTCGATTGGCTCCTCCTCCTCATTCCTCGAAGAATGCGTTCCCAGTTTCAGTGATTCTGGATCATCCTTATCAATCTTCGTATTCGTCTGCACTCCGCCACTCACGAAGCCAACTGGAGCAGTGTAACGGTTCTTTTTACTGAAACTATCGACTTTCTATTGATTAAATAGCTGAAATGCTCACTTCGGTGGTCCTCGACTCGTTCCCTGTTGATTCTCATCATCGCTATCCGGCTCGGCTGCCCAGACGCCTGAAAATTGAAGATTACAGAGAAATACACAGTTTCAATCTGAAAATTGAGAACTATCGCGCTGAAAATCACAAAAGTTTTCTCTAAAGGTTTCTCTCATGATCTCACCCCACCATAAGTGGCCTGTTCCCTAGTCTGAAAGTGCCTCCGACCGCCCGGATTCATTGCGTATTCCAGATCCATGTCGTTGATGTCGAACGATTCGCGCCCGTCATCGTCGTCCATCTGGAATTTCAGAATTTCACCCCAAGAGCATAATGGTTTGAGCTCTATTGATCGTTTGGCCTTTGTTTTTAGTTTAAGATGATAGAGAGCGATAAGATAAGAGGAGACGGAGAGAGCAGGACAATGAATCATTTTTTACACTCTTTTTCCTCAGTCTCCGGATCTTTGACGGAATTCCGGTCATCCGGGACGCGTGATCCAAAAGTATTCTTCATTCTTAGGAACTTTCTCCGAAAAATTTTATATATAAGAGTTTAAAAGATTTCCATTGACCTAATTTCAGTTTTAATTCGAAAATTCTTCATTAGTTGATTGAAAAATTCATCTATATTAATATTTACATTACAATGCTAAACTAGTTAGTTTCTAGTTAACCTAAATCTCTGTTTCTTGATAGAAAACTGAATTCTTCAATTTTGTTACCCAAAACATTGTGATTTGAAATCTAATGTAGCAAGATTAAAATTTGAAAACTCTAACAAAAAAAAAATTTTTTTTTCTTCAAAAAACTCACTTTTTCCAATCGAAATTCGTTGAAAAAGCACCAAACTGCGAAGAAAATTCGAAAAACGAAAAAAAATTTGCGAAAATTCTCCCAACGACGCTCCGATATCCCGCAAGTGCTCGTTGTTTAGCGGTAATCTTTTTTGGTGGGAATTCAAATGTGATTTCTGTTATACTTATTTTTCTTTTCAAGCGCTTCTTAAAACATAAACTCTGAAATTCCGACCGTTTTACAGATGAAACTATTGATTTTCTGCGTCGTTCTACTCTCCATGGCCACCACGATCAGTGGTTCTGCGCTGAAAAAAGACCCAAAGTTGAGAGCTCTTTGGAACTTGGAAGAGGTTACTGAATGCGAGCTGCATTATAATGCGTTGGTAGGTTGGAAAGGAAGCAATTAGGAGAGGAGAATCGATTTTCAGCATTATAATAACTACGGATGCTGGTGTGGAATCGGTGGATCTCATGAGCCAGTGGATGGCATCGACGAGTGCTGTATGCATCATGACAAGTGCTATGACGCCGCAGTTGATAACAAGGTTGGTGGTTCTTCTGAATAAGTTCTTCTGAATCTTCTGTCCTAATATAACTTTCAGGTGTGCCTGGACGTTGAGATCGAGTATGTGGACGACTACTCATGGACCTGTGTGAACTCCACTGCCATTTGCTCAGGTTAGTGAGCATTTCTTAACTTCTAGTTATAGTGCATCCGCGTTTCGTGCTCGGAGGGTCGCGAAAAAGAACAACCAACTGTGGAGCGGTAGTTAGGCCACCTCCTGACGGCCACCATTTTTATTTTTTCGATTTTTTTTCGTTTTTCATCAATTTTCATGATTTTTCTTGATTTTTTTTTCACAAAAACAAACTTTTATTCATTTTTTGTGCTATTTTTCATCAGTTTTTGCTGGAAAAAAAACATGAAAAATCATAAAAATTGACGAAAAACGAAAAAAATCGAGAAAATAAAAATGGTGGCCGTCAAGAGGTGGCCTAACTACCGCTCCACAGTTGGTCGTTCTTTTTCGCGACCCTCCGCGCACGAAACGGCGGATGCACAATAATCAATCTCATATTTCCAGCCAAAAACACCGGATGCAAGGCGGCGCTTTGTGACTGTGACAAGAAGGTCGTGGATTGCTGGAAGAAGTTCCCAATGCCGGTGAAGAAGGCTCGTTGCAATCGATCTTTGTGGGCTCCTGTCACCGAGCACTTTGAGCACTAGATTTTTCCAATTTTCAGCGCTTTATTATTAAAAGTTTATATCATTTGAATAAATAAATTATCCAGGATTTAGAAAGAATTAGTGAAGCTTGTCATAAAAGCTGACAATCGGACGGCGGCCGAGCGAGAGAGTGGGCATGTAGCCGTTGTAGTAGAGCTTCTGAAATCAAAATTGTTATCACTGATACAACTTATCAGTATATTGGAATAGGTTACCTCTTCGAAGCATCTTCGGGACTGTGACGTCACTGGTCCGACGTCTTCATCTTTCGCCAGATCCACCACGTTTTGCATCTCGTTCTCGTCGACGAAAATTGTGAGACGATTTTCCTGGAACTTTAACTTTCATTTTAACTGAGCTCCCATTATTACCTGCTCTGCTGGCTCCTCACTGATAGTTCTTCTCGCCACCACTGGAGTATCACTCACTTCCACATGGGTGCAGTTCTCCACGTTGCACGTCTTCGACGGCTTCTGAAAGCGCGGATAATCGAGCACCGCGTCCTCGGAGGGTCTTCTCGAGTACTGCGTCTCCTTGTCCAGAGACTTCTGGTGCTGATGAACCGGCACGAGAACCTTCGGCAGCTTCTCGTACTGCGTCTGACTGGGCAGAATGTAGATCGGATGACGAGACACTTCACATTCACGGTACAACGGCTCCAGCGATCTTGGAGAGGGCGACGATGTCGCAGAGTAGGTCGGGAACTCGGCCACTTTCACGTACGTCACATTGTCATCGGGGATCTCGTAGATCAATCGCTTCTCGGCGTGCAGCTCGGAGACGTGCTCTCTAGAATCATAATATCTCGGCTTGGAAACGTAGTGATAAACTGGGGTGGCACGGACTTCCGGCTGCAGTTGGGTACGGTACAGGGTGGCGGGAGTTCTAGATGGAGGTGGTGTGGGAGAGCTGTACCTTCTAGACTGGGGACTAGGGATACTGTAGGTACGGTACGGGACAAATGCGACATGATGGTCGAGTGGCGTTCCAGAGACCTCTCTCTCCTGGTTAGGGTAGGGAACTTGAGGTCTTGGTGCAACATAACGGCTCAAAGACACCTTCTCGACATCCGAGTGCCGTCTCTCCAGATACATTGTGGGCGGAGTTATGGGACGAGTGCCATAAGGAGCCGATCTCAACACGGGGAGATTACTGTAGTCGGAGACGGGAGAGGGAGAGTGTCGGACGTAGTTCTCAAGAGGGGTGCGACGGACTTCAGACTGTTTGGGGAGAACTTCAGCACTGGCTACGGGGACTACATAATGTTCTAGAGGAGTTCTACGCACTTCAGTTTGACGATCAAGAGCAACAGGGGGAGTTGATCGGCTCACAGGCACAGAACGGAGGGCAGGAGTTGGAGTAGGAGTACGATCAGCAAAATAGTGCTCCAATGGAGTTCGTCGAACTTCCGCCTGTTTATCAAGGACAGTTGGAGGAGTAGAGGTACGACTGGACACCGTGACAGATGCTGGAGTAGGAGTACAGTAGGTCACATAGTGCTCGAGTGGAGTTCGTCGAACTTCCGCCTGTTTATCAAGTACAGTAGCACTAGTAGAGGTGGAGACAGTAGAATGGCTGGACCAAGATGGAGTACGATTACGATGAGCAATATAGTGCTCCAAAGGAGTTCCACGTGCTTCTGTTTGACGAATGAGCTCGTTGGGGGTTAGTTGAGATGGAGTTGGAGTCTTCCGAGTCGTCGCCTCGATGATCGATGGCTTCCTACGAACAATGGGGGAGCGGGGAGCAGATGAACGAGGGACAGTGGAGTACAATGTCTCTCGGGTGACTTCAGAAGACCTACTGAGCACTTTTTCATCGCGAGGGCTCGCAGAAGACTTCTCGATCTGGACAGGGATCGTTCGGGTAACCGGAGCTACATTCTGTTTAGTTTGTGACCTCTGTGATAAAGGCACCTGTGGAACCTCTTCTGCCTTTTGCAAATTCTCCAACTTCTCCGCCCTGATCGGAATTACCAGAGTACGAGGCTTTTTGTCAGGGAGCACATAAATGGGAATATTCTCATAGCCACGAGTACTATACGTGGCATACGGAGCATCAGGAAGCTCTCGTTTCACCTTTCTAGAATACGTCGTGTTAGTGCTAGCGGGGAGGGTTACAGTGTACTCGGGAACCTCATCGTAGTGAGGAGCTGGAGAGCTTTTACTAGAGGGCACGTTGCTCACTGGGATGTTATAGGTTACTGTATTTCGAGGGGTTTCTTCTGGAACAGCTTCGTATTGAGGAGCGGTTGAGGCAGCACGTGGGAACTTTATGACACTCGGGGAAGAAGGAGGACTAGAACGAACTGGAACCTGGGTTTCGGTAGGAACTTGATCGTACTGAGGACTTTGGGGACTCTGACACTTTTGAGGAGCAACTTTTTCATCAGGGGCAACAGGAACTTCATCGTACTTTGGTATAGGCGCACGATTACCGTAATGTGTGTACGTGGTTACGGTAGTGGTCTTCGAGTAGGTGCCCACTGGCAAATCATACCTCGGCTCTGACATGGGCGGAACGTAGCGTGGCATCGGGTGAGGATCTACTTCCTCCTGACGAGATAGTGGGGAGAGTCGGCCAGAGAAGATCGGAGTGCTTTGAGGGTATTCCGGGTGTTTCTTTGGAGTTGGAGGGGTTGGATCCATTGGCACATCGACTCGTTTCAGGGGGAGCACTTGCCCGGAATTGACTTCAGTGCGCGGGCGAATGGCGTAGTAGGTATTGGGGTCGATTGGATGGGCGTGTTTCAGAGAGTCGTAGTAGTTGAACTCGGTGAAGCTTTGCGCGGGCGGGGTACGGTAGGCATCGATGATCGGCTGAAAGTAAAAGTTAACGGGAGACTTATTGTCGGCGCAAAAATATGAGTGCACGGTGTCTGCGCAGTAACTGGCGCCAACTTGCACAAAATGGGAAAATCGATGCTTTTATCTTGGGTTTTTTGCATTTTTTGCCTCAAATATAAAATCTGTAGTCCTTAATTAACTATTTTAACCGATTTCCGTCGTTTATTTTATAACACAAGCTGGAAAAACTCGAAAAAAGGGCCGCGGTCCAATGGAGCGCATTTGCAGACCCCCTCCCGCTGCACTCATTTTTTTGCGCCGGCAATATTCCAAACTCACATCTCTGCTCTCATGTTGCTTCACTCTCCATGTCTCCAGCTCACGCTCTCTCTTCTGAAGTTGCTCGTTTCTGATTCGATCCCGCAGCTCATCCTCTCGATAGTCCGAGTTTTCAGCGCCTTCTCCTGGCTGAAATTTATGTTGTTGAACTAAAATCAGCATCTAGAAAATCACTTACAAATTGATTATCAGTCTGATGCTCCCTGCTGACTCGTTTCACTCCTCTCACTGGAGACTTCTCCTCGGCCTCCTTGTTCTTCAGATCGTAGGATTGACTGTGTCCCATTCTGGAAAACTATTTCGAAATTAGGAAAGGGGGAGGTTTGGAGCTGAGTGAAGGAAGAGTCTTGAAAAGTGAAGAGTGAAGAATGAAACTGGAACTGAAAACCACATGACAAACCCTCGCAAACACCATCTTAGAACAAACAGAAAAATTCGAAAATTGAGTCACTTTTCACTATTTTTATTGTTACTGAAAACAAACAGTTTTTTACAATTTTTTGTTCAAAGGAAACTCTTTGGAAGAAACGCATAAAATGTTTTGAGGGCTTCATCACAAGGAACACCATGTAAAAAGTTATAAATTATCTTCTCCGGATCAATCCGATTTCTGTTTTTCTTTCCTGTCGACTAAAACAGCGTTCTCAAGCGAGAAGCGCAGAACGGCGGAAATTAGCAAAGCGGACGGATAATTATGCTATCTGGGAAGATGATCAGATTTGACGGCTTTTCTTGGAAAAATGAATACTTTTTGGGGAGAATAGTCTACAATTCTAACGACGAGCATGCTCTCGGAAAACTGGCAAAGCGTTCTGTCGACATTTCGGATTAGAGCATTATTATTAGTCATTTTCCCGGGCAAATAAATACAATCAATTCAAATTGAGCCAAGGTTACAATATCAGTTCAAAATAATAAGAAAGCTTCACTATTGTCGGCGCAAAAAAAAAGAGTGCACGGTGTCTGCGCAGTAACTGGCGCCAACTTGCACAAAATCGGAAAATCGATGCTTTTCTCTTGGGTTTTTCGCTTTCTTGCTTTGAATATAAAATCTGTATTGACTATTTTCACCAATTTCCGTCATTTTTTTAAACACAAGCTGGAAAAACTCGAAAAAAGCGTCAAAGTCCAATGGAGCGCATTTGCAGACCCCCTCCGACAATACAGCTCCTGGTTATACGGTGGAAAAAAGGTAGGAAACATGGGAAATGCGAGAATGAGTCAGAAGAGTGGTGAATGAAGGAGTGGCCGTGTGTTGACTCAGAAGGGCGGGTAGAATGTATGTTCGACACCAAGTAACACTTTTATCAGTTATTATCAGTTGAAATGCACAATAACATGTTGACAGTGAAAATCGGATCAAACTGTGGCAGAATTTTTGGCGGGTCCCGCAGCGGAGGTGGTGCTCCTTTAATCTCTGTTTCTCTAAACTCTCTCGCGTCGCTGTGCTCTCTCCGGGGAATAATAGACTTTCAAATTTCCAACGATGCTTCATATAAAAGGAATGCGATTCAGAATAAAAAGCGGAATAATTTTCAACAAATATGCTTGTGAGAACCGCCAGTCACTCTCAAAAGACGAGTGTAAATACAAAATACATTTGAAAGTGTACATAAAAGTGGGAATATTTACTTGCCACATCATCTGCTTCAAAAGGCGAGACCGACACAAGGAAACAAACACATTAACACATTATCAGATGTGGGAGTTGTCAAGCCCAAGAAGCCTTCAATTGTTCAAAGTACACATTTGTTTCTTGTTGAGTGGTGGAGGATTGTAAAGGTTTGGAGACTCTGGATCTTCTGAATGTACCGAATCGGAAGTTGCGCCAAGAGGAGACGGAATGAATTAGAGGGGGTATTGTGAAGACTGGGGATCTGAAGCAGAATGTTTTATGTGGGTCTCGCTGCGGAGGTGAAGCTCCTTTAATCTCTGTTTCTCTAAACTCTCTCGTGACTCACACATTAACAATAGACTCCACTAAAAAGTTCCATAGAGGCTTCATTTGAGGAACTGCGTTCGCAAAATTCATCAGATTCGCAACTGTGCCAATCACGAATAGAGAGAAAACCGCGACGATCACATTCCGGATCATCCCGAAGCATTTCACGTTCTCTTTCGCTTGGAATCTGGCTGCCAAGGTGTACGAGGACAGTGAGAACATTTCCTGACTCCGCAGCACTTTTTTATTGTAGCGTTGAGAGATGATGAATAACTGTAAATGATCATTTATTGTCGGCGCAAAAAATGAGTGCAGCGGGAGGGGTCTGCAAATGCGCTCCATTGGACTTCGGCCCTTTTTCGAGTTTTTCCAGCTAGTGTTATAAAAAAATGACGGAAATTGGTTGAAAATAGTCAATTAATGCCTACAGATTTTATGTTTGAGGCAAAAAATGCGAAAAACCCAAGATAAAAGCATCGATTTTCCCATTTTGTGCAAGTTGGCGCCAGTTACTGGGCAGACACCGACAGTATGAGTCCCCAGAATTTCCCAGTGAAACCTATATCATTCGAAAGCTCTTGTTACTACGAGTTCAGAACTCTTTTCTAATTTTTTGTCCGAGCTCTGTGAGCCGAGATATGGAGCTTTAAAGATGAGAACTGAAACGAGTGAAAGTCCAGAATTCGGAGCTCCATATCTCGGCTCACAGAGCTCAATAGGAAAAATCGAAAACAGTTCTGAACTCCTTAAAACAAGAACTTTCGAATGATATAAGTCAATGCCTACCATCATGGCTACAAAATTCGGTGTAATTGAAATTACACACATCTCAAAATAACCAAGTACATTCAAAAAATAAGCAGCTGCTGTTATTATATTGACACTATGATAAACTGTAAGAATAGAGCATAATATCCATCTTCTAGGCCGCCGTTCATAGTCATCGATAAACAAACAGGCAAAGCAGCGTTCTATCGAGAAAGCGAGCAATAGATTTATCATAGAAGAGATGTAGTGCCATTTCAGGAATCCAGCGAGAAGAAATATAATGATATCAGTGTTAAGAGAAGATTCTGACATCGTCAGGACGAAATACTCATCTGGATTTTCAGAATACCACTGTCGAACCATCGACTCTTTTTCTCCACTTGAAAATTGAAAAAAGCCAGTTTCATAAGGTCGTATCAAAATATTCCCGACGAAAGTTTCAAACCATTGAAAAGAGCATCCGTACAAAATGATAGTCAGGTTTTTATGAAGAACTTGAATGTTCCAGTTGATATAAATCAGTTTTATAACCAGAAAAAGTGAGCAAGTATTCAGGATAAGTTCGAATAGGAGAATTGAGCAAGATGGAAAGTGCAAAAGTTGCTGATTGTTGAGTGCCCAGATTGGAAGAAATAGGGTGAAATTTCCGAGTTTCCAGTTGATTTGGAAAATCATAATGTGAATGAGAAAATGTTTTGTCTAACGAAACAAAGAAATTCGATTAACTGCTGAATCACCTGCTATTATTTTCCTGATACGTTTATGACTGACTTGTAGTTTGTTTTCTTTTTCAGGAGCATAATGGTCTCTGACTCAACTCAATGGAGAATCAATATTTTATAAGTGAAAACAATAAATAATACATGGATTGAGCAATCATTCTTCTCCACGTCTCCGTTTGGCCATTTTGTTGCGCGGATCGGTGATGTGGTACCAGTCCTCACTCTCCTCCCTCATGTTCGCGTCCTTGGCCTTCGATGAGAGCACCACGTCTTCTGCTTTGAATCGATGAGACATCCTGGAACATGGCACTTTAATGAGTGATTCTGAATATCCTCAATTACCAAGAAGTGCCCTGAATGTCTTCTGCATCCAAGTCCATTCCAAACTTCTTCTCTCCTTCTTCCTCTTTCTTTTCTTCCGTTTCTTTTATATCCACTTTTCGATCGAACAGAATCGCTTCTTGATTAGAGGCTCCTAGTCGTTTCTGAAAACTTCCATGGTTAGCCTAATAATAATAAGGCAGTACCTTGAACTTCTCAAGCATATTCATCGTCTGTCCCTCTCTGGCCGCATCCTTCTGTTTCACCACGTCTTTCGTTTTCGACTTGAAGCGCATTTTCAGGTCCTGATAAGATTGCATCGCTTCCGAGAGTGTCTCATCTGGAGTTTATTATCATTTTTATTATTCACATTAATCTAGGTTACCTTTAGCCTTCTTCTTCTTCTCCTTAGCTGGTCGAAGCGCTTTCATGTACTCTTTTTGCATCTCTTTCAACTCCGAATTCATTTTCTCACTGTAATTATCTGTCTGGCCTACTCAATAAGTATGAAAGTTACATTTGCTCATTCTCCGCCTTCTTCTTTTCGTCTTCAATCATTTGCGCGTAGTCCTCATCATCGTCCCCTTTTTCTCCATCATTCATCTGTAAAAATTCAAGACAAACTCATCAAAACTGTAACTTCTCAAACCTTCCGCTTCTGACTCTTCTTCATCAGCTTCTCACGGATCGACGAGATAGAAGACGTGTCCTTCGCGCTCTCCTCGACGTCTTCTGGACAGTAGTTGCTCATCTCATCGCGCGTCACCGCCGCCTGCTTCGACAGTCCGATCGTGTCGTTGTCTTGTGCGTCGTGGGCGGACTTTGGCTTGTGAGCCGTCTTCTTGTTGAAGACAGTCAACGCCTCCTCGTCCTCATCAGCTTCATCTCCAAAGGACAACAGGTTCGTCTTCTTGGTCTCCACAACCTTTGGCTCTTTCTTCCGATCGCTTTTCTCTTTCTTCTTCTTCTCTCTGCAAAATTTTGCAAAATCGACAGTTGTTTATTTTTTGACACTTTTTTACCTCGGCTTGATATCACTGAAAGGATTATTATCAATCCGCGCTCCAGTAATCTTGTAAAATGTGACAGGCCTGTCACCCTCGGTGTCCACCTCTGTGATTTTGAGCATATTGAAAAGAGTTGGCCCGGCGACTTTCCCGAAGACAGTGTGCTTTTTGTCGAGCTCCGGGGCTCCTCGTTCGCCGATGGTGAAGAAGAACTGCGAGCCGTTGTCGTCTTTTCCAGCGTTCGCCATTCCAACGATTCCGCGTCGATTGAACTTGAGCCGCTGGTGGATTTCATCCTGATATCAGTATATCAGAAAAAACTTTCGAATTGATAAAAAAATATTCAGTTACCTTGAACGGCTTTCCATAAATACTTTCTCCGCCGGTTCCAGTTCCAGTCGGGTCTCCTCCTTGTAAGATAAAGTCTGAAATTGTGAGAATTCAGACCGTGATAAAAAGAAGAATATTACTTTTGACAAGTCGATGAAAAATTGTTCCTTTATAATAATTTTCCATGCACAGCTGAATGAAATTGCGACAAGCCAACGGAGCCTCCTTCGTCCAGAGCTCGATCTCAATGTCGCCCGCAGTGGTCTCCAGAGTCACTTTTCCACTTGTGATCGGCTCGTTGATGTATTGATTGCTCATCTGAAAAGTATCGACTATCCATTCATCAAACATTTCAAATAATTTCTCCAGGGTAACGAACCTTGCAACTCGAACTTTTATCGCTTCTAAAATGTGGTTTTCTACATGAATAAGCAAGAATTATTTTATTCACAGGCTTCTAAAATGTTAAATACGAATAGTGAAAAAGAGGATCAATGGTAAGTACAAGAAAAGGAAATTAAGTTCTGGCGTTGATGATCTTGACAAAGTCTGGCTTCAGCGAGGCTCCTCCGACGAGGAATCCGTCGATGTCGGCTTTCTTGCCGAGCTCCGCGGCGTTGTCAGCGGTGACGGATCCTCCGTAGATGATGCGGGTGGCGTCGGCGACCGCTGGCGACACCTTCTCCTTGAGGAACGCGCGAATCCACTCATGGACCTCTTGAGCCTGCTCCGGCGAGGCAGTCTTTCCGGTTCCGATGGCCCACACTGGCTCGTAGGCGATCACGATGTTCTCCCAGGCGACTCCCTTGTCGACGATGGCCTGGAGCTGACGGAAGTTCACGTCCTTGGTGTGTCCAGCCTCGCGCTCCTCGAGCTTCTCTCCGATGCAGTAGATCACTTTGATTCCCGACTCGAGGGCATGCACAGTCTTCTCAGCGATCAACTGTAATCGAAACTCATTTCATTTGTGATTATTCTAAACACGAACCGCATCAGATTCTCCGAAGACGTGGCGACGTTCCGAGTGTCCAAGAATGACCCACTCGAGTCCGAGATCCTTGATCATGGCTGGCGAGATCTCTCCGGTGAAGGCTCCCTTTGGCACCTTGTAGGCGTTCTGGGCGGCGACGAGGATTCCGGCCTTCAGATGAGCCTTGGCATGAGCCAAATATGGGGCTGGTGGCGCCACAACAATGTCCACCGAGGAGTTGTCTGGAAAAAAGTCATTTTAACATTGAGTGATTTAGTTTCGAGTTTACCTGCCGACTGGTTGAGGAATGCAATGATTCCGTCGACGGAGGCGAAGTCTCCGTTCATCTTCCAGTTTCCTCCGACGAAGAACTTGCGAGTCATTGTTGCGGTAGGGTGGCTGCAATAATTCAAATGTTGAATTCAAATCTGAATCTGACGATTCGACCAGAGAGAGCGAGAGGAAAAAAGAACAACGCCCGCCTCTCACGACTTTTAAAGGTTGGCATCGAAAACCGGACAAGGAATGATACCGAATCAATAATCAGTGATAAGAAATCATTGATTACATCTGTGAATACAAATAAAAATACACTTCGAAACTGAAGACGAGGCGGCGAAAATAAGCGCGGTTCGATTCATTTTTTGGCGCAGCCAGGGACAAGTCAGAGTGAGACGACGATAGAGTGGAGAGCATCCGGAGACGCAGAGAGACGAGAGTGCGAAGTGGCACGTATTTTGATGTTCTCGTCGAGACCCTGGGCGCCAGTGGATAAAAACATGATGCAGAGTGGGCAGAGTGGGCAGAGGAAAATATTTTCGAAAAAAAACGGATTATCTTGGGACGGAAATTGGGAAAATCTGTGTGGAAGAGAATATACTGCATGCATCAATGCGCTTCTTCGTAAGCGAGCGGAAATGTTCGAAAAGCGGACTTTTCAGTCAAATGCTCAAGGTGAAATGAGTGAGTGGAATGGGCGGTGCTTCGGCGGTCGTGGCAGTCGGCAGCCGCGGCCCCTTCTTTTGAAATTCCCGCGCATTTGACTGCACAAATTTGTAGGTCAAAGTCTCAGATGATCGAGGCTCTTGGGACGACGAGATCCCTTACAAATATGGACTTCTCCGACAATTGTTTTTTCTATTTATTTTGTTTTTCTTCCTTATTCCCCCTCCCTTTCTTTATAAGACTTCGTTGTTTTGCAAAACCATTCAACAAGACGTGTCTTTCCAAATATTCAAAAATAGCTTTTATAAACATGTCGGGTGAATATCAGCTGCCTTTCCTCATATCCAAATTAGTATAATACAAATCCCGTCACGAGGATTAATGATTATCCCCCCACTGACGAGAATAACCCTTTCCCAATTCGCTTTAAAAAACTCATACGAGACGGTTTTCTTATCACTGTGAGCACGAGTTGTGTGTGGGAGTTCCGATGTGCAAAAATAATTTCCGACGATAAACGACCAAAGAACTGCAACAATCGTGAGCAAAAAGCAGAGAAAATAGCCGGAAAGCGTGCGGAAAACCAAGAAAACCAAATGATTTCCGTGAAAAACGGCGATTTGGCATGCTGCCAAGTGTGCAGTGGGGCGCACTTGCTGACCACCGGCGCCAAAAACGGTTTGTTTTCCCATTTTTTCCCTCGATTTTCCTGGAAGTTTTGATGAAAAACGCTGTTTTCTTTTCCCTTTGATTTTCAATTTTCCATTTTCCATTTTCCCAATGCAGACAAAAGGTCGTCACTTTTAATTTCCCTTTTTTGTAGGGAAAATAAATATAAAACTGGGAAAAGAAATAAAAAGAGCACAACAAAAGCCGTTCCCTTCCTCATAAAAGTTCAAATTTTACCGTTTTCACTCATCACAAGACTTGGAAAATTGCCAATTTTCACCTCCCGTCACCTGATTTGTCTCTATTCTCACCGCCTGTGTCTCTCGTTTCTAACAATGGAAAACTAGAGATATAGTTAGAGATTCGTCAGAAAATAAACATGGTTGTTTCGTAATTCCTCTTGTTTCCGACCCCGGTGAATCAGCCTGATCGCTCTCGCTTTATAAATACATCGTTTACTTGGTTTTCAGATGAAATCTTGTCGAAAATGCAGATAAATCAGGCTGGCAATGTGAGTTTGTTTTCTTTCGATTGAAAATCTTGATAAATTAATAATCCAGATGCTCGTCAATCCTCGCGATTATCGATCATTCTGTTTCCGTGGGGAAGGACGAGCCAACTTTGTGATCAGTGCGAGAAATAGGTTATCCGGAATTCGGTAAATGATTCAAATTTACTATTAGTATTACGATTCATCGGTTAATTTTAGAATTGTATGGAGGTTCGCCAAGGCTCGAAAAAGTGGACTGATGACAGTGAAAGCTCGGAGTGAGCTCGTCAACAGTTACATGGAGAGGTTTCCAGGGTCCTTCGACTTGTTATAAAAGCGATGTTTTCAGAATCATCGACCCACTTTTCGACCGCGAATATCTCGTGGATATGACAATTGTGGAATTCGAAACTCTAGATGTTCATCAGTTGGCGAAGGTTTCACTGATAAAACCATCAGAAAAGACATAAAACATTAATTTCAGATCCCAAGTCTTCCTGCAAATCAGAAAATCGAAAAGTTTGAAGATCTGTACAATCTTCCGGAAGAATGCTCTTATCTCCCTTCCAATTTGTTTAAAAAAATACACGCAGGCTCTGTTTTCACATATCCAAAGACATTGACGTCTCTCCAAATGCTAGACGCCACACAATTGCCAATGAGCATTGGAAATCATCATTCAGCGACGATTACAGTATGTTTTTAGTTATCAATCTAAAAAAAAAAGGCATTTTTAGGTGGAAATCAAGCCGAAACAAGGTTTCCTGCAGCTCCATCCGAATGTCAATGTGCCACACTGCAATAATTGTATACTTCAGGTGACTTCGATATATTTTTCTTTCTTTTAAAGTTCAATTTCAGATTGAAAAGTCGTGCGGCCAGTCACACTTCTCTCAAATGTATGATTTCTGCCCGCTCGACTTGTTCTCTGGAGTCTACACTCGGATGCGTAAGGCCATCCATTCGCTTTTCCTGGTTCCCCACAGAAATCTGAGAATCTTCGTGGATGGTAACCTGGTGCATTCTGACGAGAAGCCGTTGGAGCAGAACAAGTTCACGAAGACGTTGTTCCCTGGCAAAGAAGCCACTTCGCAGGATCTGGAGGCGGCGGTAAAACTAACTTGGTTTCCAATAAAATATCAATAACATTTCAAATTTCCAGCTCTGTTTCGCCCTATCTGGAAACCAGTCGAAGAAGAACTTCCACCTCCAGAAGCACTCGGTTCTCGGGGAAATCCTGGAAGCACAGAGGATGGATCGACTGGGAATTGTGAAGGCTCACGCGCTTTACGAGCAACTCGACCCACATCTCAAGGCGACTCTTCTCGACAAGTCGGCGTTGGTGCAAATCGATGGAATGTCGAATGGCGCGGAGCACATTGAGCCCCACTTTTTGAGTCAGGAAGAGCAAATGGCAGAGTTGAGGAAGTACTTTGTGGCCGCTACGATGAAGGACTGCTCGGTGAGTAGAAGAATGGAAAAGTTCGAAAATTGTAAATTGAAATTTTTTTTTTCTAGTTCCTTATTCAAATTTAACTCATTCCGATTTCAGGTCATGATCTCGCTCCGCCCCCTTCCCAACAACTCTCTTCCACTCCACCGCCACGACGTCATCCGTCTTCCAAACAACCGCCAATTCGCCTTCTCCATAAAAATCGTCGACTTGGACCCGAAAACGCCGAAAAACCTGATAAACTCTCACGCCCGCTTCATGTCGGGCGTCAAAATCATCAAATTGGACCACGAGAATCAGGAAGGCCAGAAGAGCTTCAAACCTTGCAAAGAGTGACATTGTTCATTGTTTTTTTCCTTTTCCTTCACATTTTTATCTCGTCGCCAGGGTACTTTTTTTTAATTGTGACGATTTCTTGTGATTTTCCCCCCTTATATTGCTTACATATCCTCGCCTGACCCCATTGAAATTCCAAAACAATTCTTGCTGATCTTCCCCTCTTATCACTTCTTGCTTTTACTTTTACTGCATAATCGTGCTGTACTTTCCAGATTACATTTCCTCCCATTTCAAATTGAAATTTCAATTAATATAATGAATGCAATATGTTAGATTAATTGATCAGAAAGTTCTAATAGCGTAGTGAAAAATCGCAGCATTTTATTTATTTTTTTGAGCCATTTCAAAAGGTTATCAAGTGAGAGATGTTACAGGAACCAATCAGGATCTCTACGCTTTCAGTATCTCGGAATTTTATTTAGTAAGTTTTTTTTTTCTGAAGGGGTCTAAATATAACCGTCTTTTCGAAATATCATCTCTCTGAGAATGCGTATCAATTTCGTCATCTCTTGTATTATCTACGTGAGAGAATACGGTACCAGTGGAGCCTGATGCAATCTGTTTTCACCGGAGAGTCAACCAAAACAAATTGCTTTTTATTTGCAATATGATTCATCTTCGCACAAAGTTCAAACAATCAGATCCCTTTTTCTCTCGAATTCGAAATTCCCGCCTCCACGTGGTCGTCAACATCTTCTATCATCTTCTGCGGTTTATCAGTGAAATTGAAGACGTTTCTCTGCGGCACGACTCGAAAATACGATGTAGTGTTCTCTAGAAGGGGATGATGAAATGGGTGGACTGGATTGCAGGAGACGAGCTTCTCGGATACATTGGAAACAGTGGAAATAGATAAACAAGTTGATTTTCAATTTAGATTGAATTCTACTGGATGATGTGCTACTTTCTATGAGATTTTTCCTATAATAGTGTTCGACACAACTATAAAAGGGACCAAGTTACTAAAAACTACAGAATTCCACCGTTATCAAAGTCTAATTCGGTCATTTCTTCGTTTGAAATCAGATGTTTCCTTCTTCCTCGTGGTCTCATATCAACTACACTTTCGATTTCCACCTATTTCACAGTAAAATGTACACGTTCGATGGGATATCTCACGTGGAATGTCGTCTGTCTTCTCTGCGTCTCCCATTCTGTTCGCGAACGTCATCAATCCTTGGACTCTTAGGTTGAATCTGCAAAGTAGAGATCACCGAGTAATCGTTGGTCATGGTTACTTGATTCGAATCCATTGTTCATCTGTAACTTATAGTCTAGAGTCTTGAGTTTAGGCTCCATGTTACTGGACACTGATAACAGATGATGGTCATTTATTGATAACAGACTGTTTGTTCCAATTCCATTCCACTTTAGTACTGTTGCAACTGTTCGCTGTTAATGAGAAGGAAAATCTCGTTTATCACTCGCTAATCCCAAAGTTGTTTGTTTTCTTCAGTTCTTCAGTTTCGAATAACCCGTTTGACTCCGCCCACTTTCTCTTTTTTGCATCTGATCTTTAGGTCGCTCGTGATAAGACCATCTGACCCTGATGAGGATGAATTCCCATCCCGCCCACTTGATTTCAATGTCGGTCAGTTGTGTGCGCGCACTTCCTTGAAGGAGGTCTTCTTTTGATAAGGCCTCTCTCTGATAGCCTGATTATGCAGCTGATGCAACACTTCCGACTTAGATTCTCTTTTCCATCTCACTATCTGCCTTCTTCACCTAATAAAATCGAACAGTACTGTGATGTCTTTACAACCCAGTGATCTCTGCGAACGGCTTACTGCCCTTATTGATTTCCTCCCCATCATTTCGAAATTCTCTCAATTTATTGCAAGTCTGTTTCGTGACAAATGATAAAACTGTCGATCCGAATCACTGATATCGACGAGAGATTAGGAAACTCTGAAGAGACGTCAGATGGCCGCAGAAACTGACGGCGTGCCTTTTTCCTGCATCACACCACATTCTCTCTGTTTTTTCCTCGTTTCTGGAATTCGTCGTCGTTCTCTCCGTTCCCAGTCTTCTGAAGTCGTTCCATTCCAGCCCTTTCCACGTTTCCAAGTGTGCCACGTGCTTGCCACGCCGGCGAATGCATCAAAAGAGTCAACGGTACAAAAATCTGCCACACTACTTTTCGCCTCCGACGAACAAGAAGAAGTCATTGGATTTGAAGAAGCGAAACAAGCAGAAGTCTAGCTGAATTTGAGAAAAACACAAGGAAACTTACTGATAAAACAATGAGGATTCGTATTAGATCGCAGCATATGGAGCAGGTAATCATATTGTCTTCTGAATCTATTTGGGACTATTTGTGACTTCTCCGAATGACCGTTATACACATTACACCACGAAACGTGACAATAACAAATCCCATATCTGATGTCATCATCAATCACCAACTCTTCTTATCACCATCAATTCAGCGATCTTTAAAGACGAATGAAGAGAAACACGTTTTGGTCTCGTGGCGGGTAGAAACAAAGATTGAAGTGGGGGACTGTACTCGGAAGTTGATTTACTGATTTCAGGCGCACCAGCACCTCCGCAACGCCATTCTGTGCAGCGCCCAGCCATCGGTTGCACCAAAGACGATTGCTGTGCCGGCGAAGCAGGCTGTCATTCGCGATCCGACAGAGTCTGGACGATATTGGGTCGATCCGACTAGTAAGTTGTGCTTTTTGTGGCGAAGTGACCTTGTGACGTGGATTTTTCCACGTTTGTTTTCAAGTAGCCAATCTCTAGTTTCTATAAAGATGCCCAGAAAGATACGAGCTTCTTTAAAATGCTTGAAAAACTGTTCGTCACCTTCAGATTCAGCTCACCCTTATCATATTTCAGACCACATGAGACTGCCGCGTTCGCTGGCCGCAGCTCTCTATCAGACGCAGAACACACAGTCGAAACGGTCGATTGGCAACATGGAGAAGCCCTCGTTCCAACCAAAAAAGGTGCTCATTTTGAGCAAGCTCACCAGATACGAGTTTGAGAAGAAGGTGAACAAAGGGTGCGATGATCAGCAGTTGGCGAATATTGTAAGTTTTAAGGATACTGATAGATTTTTTTTAAAACGAGTGTCTTATTCCAGCTCGCAAAACGAGGATCTGACTACAATCGGCTGCTCTCCAAGCACAATATCCATCACTCTTACCTGAGCACACTTCAGAAGGAGCTGAAGAACGCTGGAATCGAGTCACGTCTCGTCCGACGATTCGGATACACTCAAGAAGCCGTCGATTGGGCTGACGCCATCTTTTCCGCAGGTGGAGATGGAACTTTCCTAATGGCCTCTTCCAAAGTGCGCACCAAGCAGAAGCCAGTAATCGGGATCAATACTGATCCGCAAGGATCCGAGGGCTACATGTGTCTGATGAGGAAACTTCCCGAGGAGAATCTCTCGGGAGCGCTCAAAAAGCTCTTCAGTGGGAACTTTGAGTAAGCGGATTACTGTAGAAACATTCAACCATTTCCTTTTAGATGGCTCTACCGTCAACGCATCCGGATCACGGTGACCGGCGACAATGCAGTGTCGGATGCCATCGAGCTTCATGACCAGCAGCTGAACAGAGACCCGGCCACCACGAGGTGGACCGACAACCCGAGAAGTCCGGCGAGAGATATCGATGTCGAGGAGTGCATGTCACTTTCGCCTCCTGTGTAAGTTCCGGGTTACTCTAGCTCAAAAAGAAATTCTTATTTTAGCAAGAAGCGTACTCGATCAGAGACTGATCGAGCTGCAGCGGCGGCTGCTGCTGAGAAGGAAAGCGTCGAGCTGCCGGTTCTGGCTCTCAATGAGGTACTGTAATACTCTCCCTTTAAACACCAAAACAATAGATCATTCAGGTGTTCGTTGGAGAATCACTTTCCTCTCGTGTATCTTATTATGAAATCGGGCTCAACGACGAGCAAATGCTCAAGCAGAAAAGTTCGGGTATCACGATTTGCACGGGCACCGGATCCACGTCGTGGCACTTCAACATCAACAAGCTCACCGAGCAGTGTGTACAGGATCTGATGAAGATTGTGGCGGAGCACTGCAATCTCAAGGACAAAATTCCCTACGAGGATAAGAATGCTGTGTCGGAGATCTGTACAAAGTTCAACCAGCAACTCATTTTTGACCCGGATAGAAGACGTGAGTTTATTCAGATTTCGTGATTCAGATGGAAATTTAACGTTTTCAGAACTCGCATTCTCGGTCCGCGACCCAATTTTCAATGCCACATTCCCGCCAACCGATCCACGTGGATTCGCAGATCGAATCAGAATCAAATCGCGTGGATACGATGCTCACATGGTCATCGACGGCGGCATCTCGTACCGCTTCAACGACGGCGCCGAAGCGCTGATGGAAGTCCGTGACGAGGACACGCTCCGCACTGTCGTCTTTCGCTAACTGTCATATTTAACACGATGTATTGCAATTTTCTCTTGGAATTAAAAAATGAATAAATAGTTATCGATATTTTGAAGTCAAACTGTACTTATTTATAGTTGGTTTTTATCAAGAGCGTATTTCAGTCAACATTTGGCACAAAACACCTCGTGATAACAAAAAGCGTGCTCCAAAAAACAGCATCCAATCAACTGAACATGTGAAAAACACCTCTAGAGAGCCATAGAGATTTACACTGAATTCAGTATACTAAGACGACGACATTCTCACATTTTGAAAGGAATGGCAAGAAGGAATATTAAATTAGGTACTCGGCAGCTTTCTTCCAAAAATTTCGAGAGAAATCAGAGAAAGAGAGCGAATGTTTACGGAGAAAGAGCCGGCGGAGCACGCCACGACTGTTTCTCCTGCTGTTTTGTCCTTTTCTTTTCCGCTTTCTTTTCCGAAATGACCCTTTCCTTTCCGTCCGAAAAGTTCTGCGTCTCGACGTCTGCGTCTCGCGCTCCCGCACACTCTCTCGCCGTGTTCATCATCATCATCAGAGGCAGAGGCAGCAGCCTCGCATCCAACACAACAAAACCGGCCTGTGTCCCTTCGTTTTTTGGAAATTAGAAAAAAAGATATCGATAGTTTTTCGCTTTTTGTGACTCCTTTTTTTCTGATTTTTTTCTGATTTTTCTGTGTTTTTTTTTGCGTTGGAAACAGTCTGAAATTGTTGCAAATTCACAAAATTTTGTTAAATTTTGTGAAAATTTTGAAAAACGTTGAAATTTTTTTTCAATTTCCTGCACAGTTTTCAAGATACCGTAATCCTTGAAACTTGTTTTTTAACGTTTCCTTTCCCCGATTTTATTCAACGCCTTTCCCAGATCGATGACGGTGTCAAGCATGGCGATGCCCACGTTTCCACCGAAAATCGACTTTTCTGAAGCGATTCAGGTCAATAATTTCTACAAAAATTTATCCAAAACAGGTCATTTTCAGGACTCTCCACGGTTTCGAGCGTCCGTTTCCCAACATGCCGCATATTTCAATAGGCTAGAGAATCGGCTGAATGAAGTGAGAATCTATACCGAGTTTTGTTTTTTTGGACGTTGTAAACATTCAACAACTTTCAGATGCTCAAACATATTACAGCAATGATCGATTATAGCAAAAATTATGTGAACACTTTTTAGTAAGTTCTCTTTATTTATTGTCGGCGCAAAAAATGAGTGCACGGTGTCTGCGCAGTAACTGGCGCCAACTTGCACAAAATGGGAAAATCGATGCTTTTATCTTGGGGTTTTCGCATTTTTTGCCTCGAATATGAAATCTGTAGGCCTTAATTGATTATTTTCAACCAATTTCCGTCTTTTATTTTATAACACAAGCTGGAAAAACTCGAAAAAAGGGCCGAAGTCCAGTAGAGCGCATTTGCAGACCCCCTCCCGCTGCACTCATTTTTTTGCGCCGACAATAGCATTCCATTAATGGAATTCCAATCATATAGCGAACTTATAGCAAACTGACGGTATCAGTGAACCAACTATGCGACGAGAGCTTCTCTGGCAACCCAGTGGCCACCACCACCTTCCAAGCCCTCTCGGAGGCGTATGCTCACACGGTCAACCTCTTTCGCACCTATTACGATCACTCCAATGTAGTTTTGTATACGAAACTATCAAATTTCATTAAAAAGTGAGCAATGAGCAAGAAGTTTCAATCTGTTTTGGTTTAAGTGAGCTCGCGAAAGTGGCCGAGTCACGTGCTCACTTCGAGAACATGTCGCAGTCGATGGACGAGGCTCTCGGGAAGAATGCGAGCATATCGAGACAGAAACCGGCCGATGCGGCCGATGGGAGGAATGCGCTGACTGCGGTGAGATTTGTTGCGAAAAAGTGCACATGGTTAAATAGGGAATGTTGTAAGTAGGCTTTTCAGAATGGGATTAGTATCATTAGAAAGGTAGTTTTGTGAGGATTTCAAAACTATCTTCAATTTTTGCTAAATGTCACTTTGAGCCGAGATACGGAGGCAAAAGGTTGAACTAGTACAGAAAATGCACTAGTTCAATATTTTGTCCTTGTATCTTGGCTCAAAGTGTCATTTAGCAAAAATAGAAAACAGTTTTGAAATCCTCATAAAAAGACCTTTCGAATGATACCAATCTTGTTCTGAAAATCCAACTAATCGTTGAATATTCCCTAATAAGTCGAACTTCAGGGTAATTTTATATCAGTAGTGGAATTTCTAACTGACAAAAACAATGAGCCCACATCAGATTATCCAAGAAATTATCAAATTCATTTTAATGAACATTATCTTGAAGTTCTATACCCAATTGAAACTAATAGACCAAAAACGTTCAAAAAACGCGCCGAAAACTATTGAAAATTGCGGCCTTCTCCAAACAGTTGCAATGGATTTGGCAAATATTGCGAGAGTCACAAAGAGTTTTCCAGGTTGGCGCCTGTTTTGCTCACACCACTCTCGACTACGTGGCTCACATTAATATCGCGCATGCTCACAAGGACCATATGATTCTTGATGCGGTTGGTTTTTATATTATAAAGTTTCTATGATTCTAACTAATTTAAAGCTGTTAAATGAGCTTTGAATTGAATTTTAAAGAAAAAAAAAAAGAAAAATTGATATGATAAATGAACAAAAAAAATACAAAATATCCTCAAAAAAGTCATCGAAATAAGTAGTTTTCGTGAAAAAAATGAAGCTTGTGACCTTGAAAAACAGGTGGTAGGCTCTTGAGCAAATATGAAATTTCGTCCGTTTTCAGTGTTTGTTCAGTTTCTTTTTCGCTTTCAGTCTCTCGATTTTTATGAGTTTCTGAAAGTTTCAGTTTATTTCACTTATCATATTTATCACGATATTTCAAAACCTATTTACAATTAGTGATAACAGTTTTTTAACATTTTTCCAAAAAATGTTAATAAAACACGTGGACACCCCATCCCAAAAAAGTACCGTAACCCATATAATGACCCCGAAGTTGCACTTATTGCGTCGGACACGGTCCACCCGGCCTCCGCGGAGCACACGCAATCACGGCCAACAGCTGCGTGGACCACGCCCCTTTTTTGGAGCTCTGGGCCCCATTTGTGTTGCTCACAGATATTACTGTGCTCCTCATTATTAATATTTCTGTACACTTACTGTAAAGATGTTCAAGGCTGCTCGCAAGGTATCATAGGATTACTGTAGCATAAAAAAAACGATATAGCTCTTTTGACCCTTATAATAATAGTTTTCAACAAAAAATTGCAGCTGTGGACGCTGGTGCGCGAATCGTCAGCGTTCTTCTCGAAAGGGCACGCCACGTTCGACGAGTGGACCGCCGCGGACAACGGAGCCGTCGCCGACACCATACAGACGTTTGCCGCCAAGTCGAAACTGATCGAGAGGAAGATGCAGGACGTGCACTCGCTCGTGCCAAAGGTGGGTGGAGGTTTTTTTCGGAGGGTTCATAATGAGCTTCATATGAAGCCTAAAGTAAGAGGAAAGGGGAAAGGAGCAGCTTCTACGGGCTCTTTTGAAGTTAAAGTGTTAATTGGGTCGAGGTTTTTTAGGAGAGGGTTCATATGAATCATAATATAAAAAGGATGGGGAACGGAGCAGGTTCTTTGGGCTCTTTCGAAATTGAAGCATGAAGACGAGCCTAATGCCTTCAATGTTAAACAGGAACTACTTAAAGACTCTAGTTGAACTTTTAACCAAATTTACACCCCAAATAGAACATAACTCGCTGAGCAAGAATCTGCAATAAAATTTTAAATGCTCCGAGATATGGGTCACATAAAAGTACAGTGAAAATGGCTAAAAGGTCATCACGTGCACTTGTGTGACCTATACCTCGGATCACAGAAAAAAGTCCGCGGAATTTTATTGCAGATTCTGAATCAGCGAGCTCTGTTCTACTTGGGGTATAAATTTCATAAAAAGTTCAATTCGCGTCTTCAAATAGGGGAAAGGAGCCGGTTCTACGGACTCCTTTGGAGTTGAAGCACCAACAAGAATATTAGAAAACCAATGTGCTCATGGTGATGATTCACTGAAACTGGACATTTGACACGTGATTGTTGATATTCGTGGCGAGACCCAACGAAAAAGTCGACGAAAACAATTTACATTGTTTCGCAATCAAGCAAAGCCATCTAGCACTCAAAATCAACCAAGCTTTTCCCACATAATGATGCCAACTTCATTCATCTCTACACAATTCTGCAATCTTCTCCCTCCGGAAGCGTCTCTCTGCACCCCCTAGCAAACAGAATTCAAACACAAAAAAACCATTTTTCCAAACGACAATAAAACCGGGAAAACCCCGAAAGAAACCCAGCGTCACATGGCCTGAAAGTCGACGGTGTACAGGAAGGGAAACTCGGACGTACACTGTGAAAATCTGCCATTTTTCGTTCATCTCTGCACTCCTGCGTCTCGCCGTCTACCTTCCGGAGAATTGCTGATTCTCGGCTGCTGATTCATCACAACATCACCGCTTTTTTCTCTCCTTTTCGACGTCTTCTGATACATGACCGGGTTTTCGTTGATACTGATCGTCGTCGTTTTTCGTGAACTTGTACTCACTTCTGAAGAGTCTTCAATTAGAGAGATCCACTTTTTATCTAATCTAACAATTGTAAGCCTACGTGACTCGTTATTATCTTCTCCAGCCATAGTATTCTTCAAAACTAGAAAAGGAAATCAACCTTTGATAGCGAGAGTTCAGTCGAAATTTGAAATTTGCATAAGGTGTGTAAAATTGTATAATTTTGGCCATTTCATCACTCACCGCCATGAATCACGCACACTTTCTAGTATAATTTTATCACTGGAAAGTGTTGTTATCAGTGATAAGATCATCGATTAGTTTAGATGTGTTAATTCTGGCAATTTGCCAACCGTTTCGGAAACTATTTGTCGTGTTTGAACAGATGTTAAGTTCATCTACTTTCCGTTTTTGCTCCATTATCGCTACTTTCTTTCTTCTCTCCGTATTTGAAGTGTATCCAGAATGCTGCCAACATCTTCGGAAAGAACGACTACTGTAACGGAGCTCATCTATTTTTTCAACCAAGAGCCAACGTCATCTGATTCTAAGAATGATTTAAATCATTCCGAACCGTTCACTCGATCTGGTGTCAGAATCTCAAAAGTAGTTGCCAAAACGAAAGTGGTGAACGCAGAAACCAAACTGCAGTTCGAAAAAGAAGAACAGGCTCGCCGAGCAAGAAGGATTGAGCTGGAAAGAGACAAGGAGAGACAGAAGTTGTTGACGTCTTCTGAATCGTCCCCTGTAAAAAATCAAGCGACGCAAGTGACGCCTTCCAAAAGGAAATTTGTGAAAAATGCGGCGAAACGGACGAAGAATCGAATTTCGAGTTTATTGCGATCGGATTCAGAAGGCAAAGAGAAAGAGGCGAAGAAGTTGGGGATGAAGAAGAGGGGGAACTCGTTGGAATGGGATAAAATGCCGATTGGAAGTAACAGGTTCCCGGGCTCTTTCTCGGACTCCAGACTGCTGGTAGGAAATAGAATAACTTGAAATGAGCAATAGAATTCATTATCTACAAGAATCTATTAAGAATCATCCGTTTTTCTCTGCAGGAAATGTTCCAACACCCATCTGGAATGCCGATTGAAGCGGATGTGATGATGGAGGGATACCTCTACAAAAGATCTTCTAACGCCTTCAAAACCTGGAATCGTCGTTGGTTCCAGATCAAGGATAACAAATTGGTAAGCTTGCTCTGAAATAGGAGAGTCTATTCAAAAATTGCAGCTCTATTCGCACCGCTCGAACGACTCGGAGTCGCCGACAGTGATGGAGGAGGATCTGCGCATCTGCCTGGTGCGTCCCGCGCCATCTAACATTGACCGCGTCGGCTGCTTCGAACTGGTGACGCCTACACGCCATCACATCCTTCAGGCGGACTCGGAGTCGTTGTGCAATGACTGGATGCGTGCTCTTCAGCGGACTATTCTGGCCCTTCATGAAGGGGATACGGTACCAAAGTTCATTAGGAAACATGAGCAAATTCCCTTTCAGAATGACATCTCTGTGAGCCCACGGAATAAGCTGACGTCTTCCAGTGCCACTGCTTCCAATTCGGTGCCTTCTGAATTCGATATTGTGAAGGGACGATCGGTGTCTGATCCGTTGACAGGTGCGGCCACCCGAAAGAGGGGAGAAGGGGTCATAATGCGCAATCGTTGCGTGGGTCTACAACTGCGGGGTGTTGCGCAATATTACACCCCTATAAAAATCATGAACTCTTCTAATTAACTTCTGATTTCAGAATACTCCAACGTACCATCCACCGCAAATTCCCCTCCCGGAGCCTCCAACCTCTCCCCCTTCGAACAAATCCGTCGCATTCCCGGAAACGAAGTGTGCGCGGACTGCGGCTCCTACGATCCGAAATGGGTCAGCATCAATCTGGGAGTGATTCTGTGCATCGAGTGCTCCGGCGTGCATCGCTCGCTCGGTGTGCAAATGTCAAAAGTCAGGTCGATGACGATGGACTCGCTCGACAACGAGCTGCTCGTCATCCTCGCGCTGGGCAACAAGAAAGTGAACGCCATCTTGCTGGAGCACTTGCCCGCTTCCAATGTGATTCCCCCGCCGGCTCACGATAAATCGACGCGACCGGTGAGGGAGGCGTGGATCAAAGCAAAGTACGTGGAGCGGCGATTCGCGGTGGCCGAGGATGAGCGCGCGAGAAGTTCGGCCACCAACCGCGGAGAGCACCTGAAGCACAAGACGAGCGTGAGCGGGATGAACAAGAGCTCGAGCTACGCGGACGTGCAGGACGCGGAAGCCAGAGAGTACCCGCACAACGACGCGGATCCGTGGAGCTCTGAGCTCAATGTGCCGGTGTCGCCGGCAGCGAAACGACTCTCCGCGTGTGGCTCCGACACTGCTCTCGACACGCTTCTAAACTCGTCTGTCCCCGTGCCCAACGAGTGGGAGACTGTAAAGTCGGCGTGTGAGACTGGAGACATCCCGGCTCTCCTGAGAGCACATGCTCATGGATTCGACCTGAATGCGTTGCACTCTGGCACCACAGCTCTCCACATCGCCACGAAGCACGGGCAGACGGCGGCTGTAGAGTTTTTGCTGCAGAATTGTGCCAAGATCAATATGCTCGACGAGAAGTTGAACACGGCGATGCACTTGGCTGCTCAGGAAGGACATACTTTGTAAGTTTTGAGCTTCTGGAAGATTAATATTGAGTTGATCTATTACAGACAAGTGTGCCAACTTCTGAAGCGAGGAGCCGACAACAACCTGGCCAACATGGACAGCAAAACTCCACTGGACATCGCCATGGAGTGCACTCACGCCGATATTGTCACTTTGTGAGTCAATATTTCAAAATATGTACATTGTGCAAAACGAAAAAATTCCAGATTCCGCGTGACAATCATGCGCAACGAGTTCAACGCCGACTTCAACAACCCGATGGACGAGACGGTGGAAGTCGTCATCTCGGACATTGCTCGCCGAGCCGCCAACGAGAAGGAGCAGAAGAGCAGGTCGCTGCAAAAGGACGAAGAAACCAGTGATATCTGATTGCCATAATGATCCCCCCATTTCTATCGCTTTTTCTTGACTTTGTTTGTAAATATGACAAGTGCACTCACTAAATCCTTTCCTGGTATAGCTGTAAATCGTTCTGACACATAAATTTGGCCAAACATACTAGAAGTTTAAATATTGTGAAATCAAAGTAAATTACATACAGAGTGGGCGGTATGACGTTTCGATACAAATGTGATTTCAAGATTGATGCTCATCAATGCTACTTTTTAAATGATGTTATTGCGGGCCAGCGACTGGAATTCAAATCGCAGCTGTGGGTCTCGCAGCGGACCTCATGTTCCTTTAATCTCTTTTTCTCTCGACTCTCTCGCGTCGCCGTGCTCTCTCACTCTGCGCCTCTGCGCTTGCTCCAAGGCATGAATAATGTTTGCATAAATAATGCAACCTTTTCTTATAAGAGCTGAGGAAAAAAAAGAGGAGCAAGCCCCTCCCCCCTCCCTATAAAAGCGCCAAACTCATTCCATTATGATAGGAAAACTTCAAGGCCTGAAGTTAAAGTCGTCCAAAAATGTTCATCGTTTCCCCTGACCATCTCACTTTTTCCGACGCATCCCAGACGGCGACTCTCCACGTGGAGCCGTTCGTCGGCACCATCGCCTCCGTCGTCAAGGTCACCGTCACCACCAACCATCCGGAAGTGATCAGCTTCGACAAGAATTGTGAGATTCACGCATTCTAATACTTATAAATTATTCGTTTTCAGCGTTCCAGACCTCTCTTCGAGTCCGCGAATTCGATTTGATGTGCACTTGTGCCAATGCGAGTGCTCTCGGAGCAGAAGAGCCCCTTCTGATCACGCTGAGCGGCTTCTCAATGCAGTCCCATCAGCGATTTGATAAGTGAGTGGAATCTTACTGTATTGCGAAAGTGTGCATACACGGAGCTCACCACTACCGTATACTAGTTTGCAAAGTGCGGCACCAGTTTCTGCAACCTCGCCGCACACCTTTTTCATTATTTTCAGGTGTTTTTTCTGTCAGAATACATAAAAATGAGAGGAAATTATCAATAAATCACTAGAAACCACCTAGAAAGCATACTTTTCATTGAAAAATTATGATAAAAAGGTGCGGCGAGGTTGCAGAAAACAGGTGCCGCACTTTGCAAACAATTCCGCCCACAAAGTATACGGTAGCGGTGACAATAATTATTTTTGTTTTGCAGGGTGATTACTGTCAACTTCTCCAATGACAATCTGTGAGAGCAGTGGAGGAACATCCTATTTAATTTCGTATTTTTTACTCGCTTTTTCTACCTCTGTTTCTACCTCTGTTGAGCTCCAATCACCATTTATATGATTTCATGATCCTCAATAAACTTGTTTTGCATATTTATTGTCTGCGCAGTAACTGACGCCAACTTGCACAAAATGGTAAAATCGATGAATTCATTATGGGTTTTTCGCATTTTTTGCCTTGAATATAAAATCTGATGGTATTAATTGAATATTTTGAACAACTTAACGTCATTTATTTTATAACACAAGCTGGAAAAACTCGAAAAAAGCGTCAAAGTCCAATGGAGCGCATTTGCAGACCCTTCCCGCTGCACTCAATTTTTTGCGCCGACAAACATTTCACGAATGCCCCAGTGAGCAGCGACCTTTCTGTCATGAATCATAGTCATCGTAACGCGTTATCACATCTGGTCAAACTACAAATAATCGATGACACAATTTCATTCTTCCTCCCAACAATGACCGAGTCCTGGTGCACCGTCTCCCCTCCAGTCCTTCAATTTGAAATTTCGAAGCGATCCACTCAAATTTTGAAAGTGAACTTCACAAGATCGAGCGGGTTTTTGAAAGTGAAGACTAGCAATCCAGATGTTATCAAGTTTGTGAAAGATGGTGAGTTATTGTTGGCGCAAAAAAGTTAGGAACTGACGCAAAATTGCACAAAATTGGAAAATCAACGATTTTGCAAAAGTATATAACTTCTAGACGGTTCTTGATAATTTTGAACAAATTTCCATCATTTATTGTCCATTCGCGAAAAGTTGAGCCGTCGCCAATGCCGGCGGTCGCGTCGCGGTTCCGTACGATTTACGAGGGCGCGCTGGCAAAATAATTTTTTCTGCTCAATTTTCACACATTTTCTTCATTTTTCTTGGTTTTTCCTTGATTTTTTCTAAAATTCGATTGTTTTATAAGAAAAAATCTAGAAAACGGACGAAAATTGAGCAAAAAAAATTATGTGCCAGCGCGCCCTACAAAAATATTTCGGCTCTTCCGTTCGAGACCCACAAATCGCGACGCGACCGCCGGCATTGGCGAAGGCTCAGCTTTTCGCGAATGGACAATATTTTATAACACAAGCTGGAAAAACTCGAAAAAGCGTCAAAGTCCAACGGAGCGCACTTGCTGACCCGTTCAGTCGCACCAGTTTTTTGCGGCGACAATATTTCTCTTTGAGTAGACCATGAGAATATGTTTTAGTTTTTCCATTCACCGAATCGATCCGTCAAGTTCAAGTGCAAGTGATCTACCATCCAGAATTGCAGATTAACTTTCAAGACACTATCACTGTCTTTCTAGAGGAATTGTCGGTGAATGGACTAGAAATTCTGTAAGAAATCATATCTTCCCGAGTCATACTATCATTCAGAAAAGTCCCTGTGAAACTCGTTCATCCTGATGAATCCGTTCCCGAGCCAAAAACAAGTGTAGACTTCAACCTCAATCCGAGCTCTCCAACGTGTAAAATCTGCATCGAAGAGTACTCGGAATCCAATCCACCTCGAATTCTGACGTCGTGCGGGCACACTGTTTGCGAGAGTTGTGCGGAAGGCCTTTTGAGAGTCGGAGAGATTGTGTGCCCCTTTGACAGAACTTCCACTTTTGTCAGGAGTGCTCATCAGTTGCTCAAAAACTTTTCACTTCTCGAGATGCTCCAGGATGACACTAATGAGTCAATGAATGAGCAAGGGAGCAAGTTCCAGTATCATTGCGTTGAGAATTCAAATCATGAAGCTGTTTGGTACTGCGAGACTTGTCACGCCGACTTTTGTGAGAGGTGGGGTTTAGAGTTCCTTAATGGTACCTATATTATTGGAAAGCTCTTGTTTCAACGAGCTCAGAACTGTGTTTCATTTTTTCTACCGAGCTCTGTGAGCCGAGATATGGAGCTCTAAAGTTCAGTGCTGAAAAGTCAGATCTGGTCAAACTTTGGAGCTCCATATCTCGGCTCCCAGAGCTCGGTAGACAAAATGGAACACAGTTCTGAACTCGTCAAACCAAGAGCTTCTGAATGATATAGGTTCATTCCAACAAATCAGTTTGTTCCTTTGTTAAACAAGTGTATATTCCAGATGCTTCGCTACCGCCCATTCATTGAAAATCCTCGCCGGTCACAAAAAATTGCCAGCTTCGAAAAAGCCCCTCCAGTGCGGAACTCATCCGGATTCTCTAGTGGAGTTCTTCTGCACTCTGGAAAAGTCGGGAATCTGCAAACAGTGCATTGAAACATCCCACAAAGGACACTTTTATGAAAACTTTCAAGAAAAACTAGAAAAGGACAAAGTGTTGAAGTTGAAACTCGAGGAAAAAGCTTTCAATTTGCAAGTGGAAATCACACGGGTCACTGGTTGTGCGAACAGTTTCAACGAGTCCCATCCGGTTTTCCAGGACAATTTATCACTGATTTCGGACTTTTTCGAGTTGAAAAAGATAGCGGCAATTCAAAAATTCAAGCAGTTCGGGAAGGTGCAAAGGGAGAAATGCGAGAAAGAGAAAGTTAGATTGGAGGAGAAACTGAAAACGGTCAGGGAAGATTTGAAGAATTTCAATTTGAGGGATCAGATTGAAATGGGGGATGACGATTCTTCTGGAGGTGAGCTTTCATTCCAAATCTATTGTCGGCGCAAAAAAAAAAATGAGTGCACGGTGTCTGCGCAGTAACTGGCGCCAACTTGCACAAAATGGGAACATCGATGCTTTTATCTTTGGTTTTTTGCATTTTTTGCTTCGAATATAAAATCTGTAGGCATTAATTGACTATTTTTAACCAATTTCCGTCATTTATTTTATAACACAAGCTACAAAAACTCGAAAAAAGCGTCGAAGTCCAATGGAGCGCATTAGCAGACCCCCTCCCGCTGCACTCGTTTTGCGCTGACAATAACATCCATTGTTTATCTATCTATGCTTTCTATTTTCAGTATCAGATTCAATCGTATCTCTCCTGGATCAAACTATCACATTTCCAGAAGACGTCGGCATTTTAATTGTTTAACATTCATCTTAGAATTCTTTTTATCAACATAATCAGTCAAGTTTATCAATAAAAGTACAAAAACAGTGAAAGTTAGCAGAACTCGACTTCGACGCTTTCCGGAAGAACGACTTCGATATCCAGAAGGGAGAACGTGTTCTCTGAATCAGAATCAGAATCAGAATCAGAATGAATCAATTGAATTAGGGTTAGAACTACCAATACGTGTTCCTAGAATTGAAATAAATGCTCACCGACATTCATAGTTTGCATGAATGACACTGCGGATCCGAATGCAATCGCTTCAGTGGCTGCTTCGAAGTCAAAGTTGGACTTTTTGGCGAGCACACTTTCCAGATGTGCCTGAATCTCTCCCAGCATCGTCATCTCGGCTTGCAAACCTTCTTGAATCCCCAGAAACTCGCCCCTCTTTCTTCGATTGAACTCGGTGAACTTCTCCAGCGCAATCGTCTTCTGCTCCTCGAAGAACTCGCCAATTTTGAGTGCTCTTGCCTGGAACGCCTCCCCGTTTTCATGGAACGCACTGCTGCACTCCTCCATGATCGCCACCTCCGACTCCAGACAGGCTTTTTTGTTCTGCACCTGCTCGAGGATGTTTTGCAGCTCATCCGCTTTGTCGATAATTTTCGGCATCAGCTCTTCATAATGATGGCTGCGATGGACGGTGAGGAGGCAAGTGTGGCAGATGGCTTTTGGAGTCGCGTGACAGTTCTCTTCGCAGCAGAGAAACTCGGCCGTGTTTCTCGGGTGGCTCTTGCATTTCGGCAGCTGGAATGGTCGTTGCGACAGCGGAAGTTTTGTGTGTGTTGAGAGCACTCGCGAGGTGTGTGTCGAGGAGAGACAGCTGAAAGTGTTTGGGGGTAACAATCGATATTGTCGATATTGTCCATTCGCGAAAAGTTGAGCCTTCGCCAATGCCGGCGGTCGCGTCGCGGTTTCGTATGATGTACGAGGGCGCGCTGGCAATTTTTCTTGATTTTTCTAAAATTCTATTGTTTTATAAGAAAAAAAATTAAGAAAATTGGTGAAAATTGAGCAGATAAACTATGTGCCAGAGCGCCCTACAAAAATATTTCAGCTCTTCCGTTCGAGACCAACAAAGCGCGACGCGACCATCGGCGTTCGAGAAGGCTCAGCTTTTCGCGAATGATGAATATATTATATTATATATATCAAGAAACTAGCTTACCTCTCACAAAAGTCGGCGTTGCAGTTTTCGCAAAACCACACTGCATCGTGCTCCGCGTTCTCCGCACAAGGAGCATGCTTCGAGTTGGGATCTCTCTCGACCGCGGGCTTCTCTTGCTTGTTTTGCACTTTCTCTCGAAGCACCTCCAGAATCGAAAAGTTTTTGGGAAGCTGTTCGATATCTGTAACGGGTCACATTGATCCAGCCGATGCTATTGTCCATTCGCGAAAAGTTGAGCCGTCGCCAATGCCGGCGGTCGCGTCGCGGTTCCGTACGATTTACGAGGGCGCGCTGGCAAAATAATTTTTTCTGCTCAATTTTCACACATTTTCTTCATTTTTCTTGGTTTTTCCTTGATTTTTTCTAAAATTCGATTGTTTTATAAGAAAAAATCTAGAAAACGGACGAAAATTGAGCAAAAAAAATTATGTGCCAGCGCGCCCTACAAAAATATTTCGGCTCTTCCGTTCGAGACCCACAAATCGCGACGCGACCGCCGGCATTGGCGAAGGCTCAGCTTTTCGCGAATGGACAATATTGTCGGCGCAAAAAATGAGTGCAGCGGGAGGTGGTCTGCAAATGCGCTCCATTGGACTTCAATACTTTTTTCAAGTTTTTCCAGCTTGTGTTATAAAATAAATGACGGAAATTGGTAACAATAGTCAATTAATGCCTACAGATTTTATATTCGATGCAAAAAATGCGAAAAACCCATGATGAAATCATCGATTTTCCCATTTTGTGCAAGTTGGCGCCAGTTACTGCGCAGACACCGTGCACTCATTTTTTTGCGCCGACAATAAAGGTGCCTTACTCGTGGTTTTCGTTTCACCGCGGCACCACGGACAAACTATTTTCTGTTTGCGTTCCTTCTCGTGAAGCGATTTGACACAATTGTGGCACGTCGTGTGTCCACAATTCAGAATTCGAGGCGTCAGGTTGTTGTCATCTTCAGAATAGGCCAGCAGACAAATTTTGCATTCCAACGCGTCCATTGCAACTGGAAATTGATTTTGGTAAAAGGAAGGCGAATTGTGAAAGCGAATGACGAAGAAAATGATAAAAAAGACTCGTGATTTTTATTCCTCACCATAATTTTGACCCGTTTCAGTGTCTTATCAAACATGCTGACTCTTTCAGTTTACATTTATTTGTTTATCAGCACCAAAGAAAAATCGACAATTGGTACCCGAAGGTGTTCTTGATTTCATAAATTAGTCATCGTCGGCCTCCTCATCGAGACCCATTTTGAGATCCTTGTAACCGGTGGGCAGCGCGAACTCCACTATCTTCTTCCCCTCCGACGCTATCGAAATTTTGATGCGGTAGTTGCCCTGAAACAGAAATCGATCAGAGAATGGAAAGAAAGAGCTCACATTGAGCACATCGAGCAGAGAAATGCCCAGGAAGCTCGGCGACGGTGGAATTTCCAAAGTCTCGTTGAAATTATTTTTATCCTTTAGCTCTTGCAGAGTATGAACTCCTTTCTTCTCGAGGATTTTGCAAATTTCTACAGGCACGAACGTGCTCATTTGGAAACTGCTGAAAATTTCAGATTGCTACTTAAATAATCAATTGAAGAATGAGTTCTACCATAAAGAATCGGGAACGATGAACATGTCCGATCTCCCGTTGAGACAGATGTGGTCTCCGTCCAACGAGACGCTCACCGAGACGGCGCCATCTTTGACGACGTCAAAGTCCCTCGACGTGTCCACTTCGCCACCTTTGATGATGAAGTAGCCGGGCATGACGACGTTCACTTGTCTTCTGTAGCACGACGGCTTCATGTCATGGTCGTACACGTGGATTCGGATGTCGCGGATTTCAATCGGCAGCGTTTCTGTAGCGTCATTCGAAAAGTTAAAGTGATAAATGTTTTGATGACCTATATCATTCGAAAGCTCTTGATTTGGCGAGTTCAGAACTGTGTTCCATTTTTTCTACCGAGCTCTGTGAGCCGAGATATGGAGCTCTTAATTTTAAACTGATACCTCATAACTTTAGAGCGTCATATCTCGGCTCACAGAGCTCGCTAGAAAAAATTGAACACAGTTCTGAACTCGATAAAACAAGAGCTTTCCAATGATATAGGTACCATTAGGGAACTTCAAGGACTCATCATTGGTAAGAACACCATAATCTCACCATTTCCATACGAATCAATCGTGATCACATTGTGCACACCATCCCTACATTTCGAAGCGAATAATGTTGTGAAGAGCAAAAATAGGAAATCAAAAGTGACGGCTATCCGCATCTGCAATAGATTTCAAAAAAAAAATTCGAAAACGCGTCGATCCGGAAAAATAGAGAAATCCGGTTTTCAGGAAGATTTCCAAATGTGTGTTCGAATGGAGATCAATTCGGGTCAAAAATACTGTCAAAAAATGAATCAATTCGAAAAAACAAGTTCTAAAATGATGGAAAGATGTTATCAGTCTATTTTTCAAAATGTTTCTCAAAAAAAGTCATAACAATCCAGTGATGAGAAAGTGAAGAAGTGAGAAATGAGATGCCAAAAACCAATGACCTCACTTCGACGGCATCTCGCACCTATCTGATATCATTATCAAGAACAACAATAGAAAGGAAACCAGTTTTTCGAACTGAGAAAGTTGATGGGATTTCGGAATTGTAGCCTACAGGACCAGTCTTGAAAAGAGTATAGTAAGTGTCTGACAATGGAAGAGAGTGATGGGGGTGACAAGTGATAGTCAGCTGCTCGAACAACACGTGGATGGGACCTCTCTTGTGGTACTGCTCACAGGGTGGCTCGAGTACTATGCTCACTGAAGGAAGGTATAGTCTATAGATGAGTCGGGAACTATCAAGTGATTGCGTTCAAATATTCATGTTTTACAAGAAGCTTCAACAGTGGATTAAGTCTGAAAGTCTCACAAATGTTCTGATGAGTCTTTGGAGTTCCTTAACCAGATTGGTATCATTCGAAAGCTCTTGTTTTGACGAGTTCAGAACTGTACTCCGTTTTTTCTACCGAACTCTTTGAGACGAGATATGAAGCTCCAAAGTTAGGTACTTAAAAGTTAACAAGTCCAAACTTAGGAGCTTTTTAATCAGGCAGTTTTCTAACGAGACCTATATCAATCGAAAGCTCTTGTTTTAATGAGTTCAGAACTGTGTTCAATTTTTCCTACCGAGCTCTGTGAGCCGATATATGGAGCTCTGAAGTTTGAACTGCACTACTCAACTTTAGAGCTTCATATCTCGGCTCACGGTAGAAAAAATGCAACACAGTTGCGAACTGGTTAAAACAAGAGCTTAGACCATTTCAGTCCCTGTCGTCGTTTCCATTTCTATGTTTGCCTGAAACTGCTTTCGATTTCTTCCGATTTCAGTCTGATAACGAAGAAAATAAGAAAATTGTGCAAGATTTGAATCGGCAAATGAAAAAGTGACATCAATTTTGTTGGTTTTCCGATTCACTTTCTCACTGTTAAACGGCCATCATCTTTCTTGGACTCATCGAACTGATAACACCCTTCCCTTCCTCTCCTTCATTCGTCTTCACCCAGCTCCGCATGCGGTTCCTTCTCCCCCTTCTTCTCGCCTCGGTTGCACACGCTGGCGATGTGTGCAGGAACGGATTCACCCGGGTCAACAACAAGTGTCTGAAGCTCTTCAACACCCCGGTCTCTCACAAGAGTGCAGAGGCGACGTGCGGAGCACTTGGAGCAACTCTTGTCACCGCTAAAAATGCAATTGTGAGCATGACCCTATTGCGAGTTTCGAGAGACTCTTTCAGGACAACCGCGGCATCAGCATTGTGGCCTCTGGCGTCGATCACGTGTGGATGGGTCTGTATTGCACTGGAGACGATGCGAGCACTTGCCAGTGGGACGACTTCAGTGGCTCCCCGACCAGCTACAACAACTTTGCGCGGAGTTTCCCCTACTCGGAGATCGGAAAATGCGTCTACTTCTCGGTCGCTGGATCGCTGTCCAGTCAATGGGTCAGTGCGGAGTGCGAGAAGCAGTTGAGTGCCTTTGTCTGCGAGCTGCCGACCACGTTCACAGGTAGCTGAAGAGTTCCACTTACGAATGAGAAACAAGTCAGTTTCAGACAGTTGTCAGTACAACTACAACGGCTTCTGCTACATTCCATCGGCCACTCTCAACGGCGACAATTTATTCATCACAGCTCAGCAAACCTGCCACCAGAACGGAGCTATCCTAGCATCGGTCCACTCGCAGAACGAGGTCCGCTACATTTATAGCGTGTATCAGTCATTCAACGCCACCACAATCTACCTCGGAGGCTCCCGAAACGCGTGGATCGATGGCACTCCCTTCGATTTCAATAATGCGGACCCGAGCTCGTCGGCTTCGGGAGACTGCCTCAGCATGGATCTTCTCGGTAACAGCCACCCGAGAGGCTCGTGGTACAACTCTGATTGCGGCGCTTATCAAGCGTACCTGTGCAAGCGTCCGGCGGGAGTGCAGCCGACGGTCTCTCCAACGCCGGTTATCGTGACTCCGGCTCCGGGAAACGCGACGCCGTGCAACAATTCGATTCTTCTTGCACCGGGAACCCTCACCTCTCCCAATTTCCCATCGAACTACGGCAATAATATGGACTGTGGCTACACTCTTGTTACCGCAGGAGCCAGCAAAATTTCAATCACTTTTGTAGTTTTTTTTACCGAAGAGAGATACGATACTGTTACCATCTACGATGGAGATTCCGCACAGAGCCCTGCGATTGTTTCGCCTATCAGTGGAATCGTCGCGACGCCTTTTAGCTACAGCTCAACCGGAAACGCAATGTTTGTGAAGTTCCACTCTGATCAATCCAATACATACAAAGGATTCAGTGCCAATTTCGTGTCAGCAGTCTAATTGTCAATAAAACTTTAACTCCCAATTTCCCATCGAACTACTACAATAACCAGCCGGTCGAGCTGCTCCGCTGCTCTTCGGCTGGCTTCTTATGGGCTTTTTGTTGGAATTTTGAAAAAGTATTTATATATTCAGAATCAGCAAGAAAAGGGCTTTCAAATGATATATAGTACACTGTGCAGTCACGAAAATTTAATTTTGGTCCCAATCCCCAAAACGAATTGGAGGCTAATGTGAAAATATTGGAATTTTTTTGTTTTTCGAATTTTTTCAAACTTTTTTATATCAATCGATAGAGAATCGTCTGAAACTGAGATCTAACTAGTTTTTAGCTCGAAATATGCAAAACTCGAATTACAAACGATAAAACAAAATTCGACGATTTTTCTCTGCGTCTCTCGCATTGTGTGCGCTTTACTGCGATCTTTTTTCAAAAAACACCATTTTTCAAAGTCGATTTTGATCCACTTTTTGGAGGAATTTTGTAGAACCGTTTAGATATTCGGAATCAGCATTAAAAGGGCTTTCAAATGATATATAGTACACTGTGAAGTCACGAAAATATAATTTTGGTCCCGATTCCCAAAATGGATTGGAGACTAATGTGAAAATGTTGGAAAATTTTTGTTTTTCGAATTTTTTCAAACTTTTTTATATCAATCGATAGAGAATCGTCTGAAACTTAGATCTAACTAGTTTTCAGCTCGAAATCTGCAAAACTCGAATTACAAACGATAAAACAAAATTCGACGATTTTTCTCTTTTCAATACTGATTTTGATCCACTTTTTGGAGGAATTTCAAAGAACCGTTTATATACTAGAAATCAGCATGAAAAGGGCTTTCGAATGATGTATGATACAGTGTGAAGTCAAAAATTTAGATTTTGGTCCCAATTCCCAAAATGAATTGGAGGCTAATGTGAAAATATTGGAAATTTTTTGTTTTTTGAATTTTTCCAAACTTTTTTATATCAATCGATAGAGAATCGTCTGAAACTTAGATCTAACTAGTTTTCAGCTCGAAATATGCAAAACTCAAATTATAAACGATAAAACAAAATTCGACGGTTTTTCTCTTTTCAATACTGATTTTGATCCACTTTTTGGAGGAATTTTGTAGAACAGTTTAGATATTCGGAATCAGCATTAAAAAGGCTTTCAAATGATTTATAGTACACTGTGAAGTCACAAAAATTTAATTTTGGTCCCGATTCCCAAAATGGATTGGAGACTAATGTGAAAATATTGGAAATTTTTTGTTTTTTGAATTTTTTCAAACTTTTTTATATCAATCGATAGAGAATCGTCTGAAACTTAGATCTAACCAGTTTGTAGCTTGAAATATGCAAAACTCGAATTATAAACGATAAAACAAAATTCGACGATTTTTCTCTGCGTCTCTCCCGTTTTCAGTGCATTACTAGAAAAATAAGTAATTTTACACATTAGTCGATTGTGTATCTTCCTATTTCTTCAACAGTCCGTGCATCCAGAATGAGCACAAATGGTCGGTGCTCATCAGACATTGTCATTACAGCTCGAAATATGCAAAACTCGAATTACAAACGATAAAACAAAATTCGACGGTTTTTCTCTTTTCAATACTGATTTTGATCCACTTTTTGGAGGAATTTTGTAGAACCGTTTAGATATTCGGAATCAGCATTAAAAGAGCTTTCAAATGATATATAGTACACTGTGAACTCACAAAAATTTAATTTTGGTCCCGATTCCCAAAATGGATTGGAGACTAATGTGAAAATGTTGGAAAGTTTTTGTTTTTCGAATTTTTTCAAACTTTTTTATATCAATCGATAGAGAATCGTCTGAAACTTAGATCTAACCAGTTTGTAGCTTGAAATATGCAAAACTCGAATTACAAACGATAAAACAAAATTCGACGGTTTTTCTCTTTTCAATACTGATTTTGATCCACTTTTTGGAGGAATTTTGTAGAATTGTTTAGATATTCGGAATCAGCATTAAAAGAGCTTTCAAATGATATATAGTACACTGTGAAGTCACAAAAATTTAATTTTGGTCCCGATTCCCAAAATGGATTGGAGACTAATGTGAAAATGTTGGAAAATTTTTGTTTTTCGAATTTTTTCAAACTTTTTTATATCAATCGATAGAGAATCGTCTGAAACTTAGATCTAACTAGTTTTCAGCTCGAAATATGCAAAACTCGAATTACAAACGATAAAACAAAAATGGATGATTTTTCTCTGCGTCTCTCGCATTGTGTGCGCTTTACTGCGATCTTTTTTCAAAAAACACCATTTTTCAAAGTCGATTTTGATCCACTTTTTGGAGGAATTTTGTAGAACCGTTTAGATATTCGGAATCAGCATTAAAAGTGCTTTCAAATGATATATAGTACACTGTGAAGTCACAAAAATTTAATTTTGGTCCCGATTCCCAAAATGGATTGGAGACTAATGTGAAAACGTTGGAAAATTTTTGTTTTTCGAATTTTTTCAAACTTTTTCATATTAATCGATAGAGAATCGTCTGAAACTTAGATCTAACTAGTTTTCAGCTCGAAATATGCAAAACTCGAATTACAAACGATAAAACAAAAATTGACGATTTTTCTCTGCTTCTCTCCCGTTTTCAGTGCATTACTAGAAAAATACGTAATTTTACACATTAGTCGATTGTGTATCTTCCTATTTCTTCAACAGTCCGTGCATCCAGAATGAGCACAAATGGTCGGTGCTCATCAGACATTGTCATTACAGGAACGATGAGCACTCCTGCAAATTGTTATTTGAAAGTTTAAAACAGACAGTTCTATACCACCATCCTCTTCCATTCCATTCGGTTCTGGTACGAAGATTAGTTCTCCACAAATCTGGTCGCTGTTTTCGGTCTTCCAAACTTGGTGCCGTTCTTCTCCCAAGTTCGCTTTCACAATACCGGCCGAATTCTTTGAGTTAGAGATTCCGAACGCTGAGGATCCGTAAACGTACTTGTTTTCCTTCATGCTCATTGTTTCCGAGTTGAAACAAGGAAATTCTAATGCTGAAACGTGTCCTTCTCATATGACATCAGAAAAAGGTCTTACAGATTTCACACATTCTCTTGTATGTCAGCGAAATGGTTCCATCTTCTTGTAAAAACGCAGAACATCCATTCACCCACTCCTTTGACTTGAGCAAGTCATCCCCTTGTTTGGCACTGTCCGGGATTTCCAGAGGGATCACCAGACGAGTCAGGAATGGTAAGAATGTGGGGTCCTGAAGACATAACTACAATAAATAATCTTCTCAAATCCACTCACGTGTCTGAATTCGCCCGTCTTCATATTCTCAATCAGAAGAGCGTCAAAGTTTCCAGCCTGCTCGATCCTACAGTAATCCAACACGAGACAGCCGTCCTTTTCAAAAGTGTTGGCGTGATGGAAAGTGAAGAACGGGTCCATTTTGATCTTCAGAGGGAGTTTCTCTCCACTCTTCTTGTCCATTATAAACACCTTCACATCTTTTCCATCGTACCATGCCAGACAGTCTTTGTAAGTGGTGGAGTTTCGGAACTTCTTGATGTCGAGTCGAATGGGTGACTCAAACATGACCAGGTAGTTTTGAGACATTCCGAACGAGTGCATGTACGTCGGGAACATGGCTTCCGAGCACTTGATCTCTCCTATCTTCTCCGTGTGCTCCCATGAACTTTCCCGGTTCTTCGGGTTCCGGGTGACGGTGAAGACGTGGGCAGAGTCTGCTCCGAATCGCGAGCCAACGCTGTAGACGTCTCCATTGTCATCGCAGAGTTGATGTACGGTGCAAGTGTGGAGAGCAGTCAACGAGCTCTTTGTTCCGGAGGTATCTACTCTGTGCATAAAGTTGTCCTCAGTGCACACGTACAACCCATCTCCCACTGGAGAATCATTCCCATCGTCTTCATTCGTCAAGAAAGTGGAGAAAAACGGAGAAAAGATGATTGCGCTCATATCAGGGAAAGAGGCGGCACCGAAACTACCAGCAACGATTCTCTGTGATTCCATCTCCTGCGCCTTTCGTTCCGATTCAGAGTAGCACACTGAGTAGAACATCTTCAACGCATTTCAATCTATTGCACTCTTATTCAAATCACTCACTTTCCCATTTTCAAAACGATACTTTTGTGTGAAACCGAGACTATCAGCAGAGTCCTTGTTGCCAATATCATCCATTCGTCGGCCACATCTGACCATTGTGCCTTTGAGCCAACTGGGAATGCTGTGAGAAGCAGAGCAAAGTGTGGGCTCGATAGTGGAGCTATCCATTTCCAATTAAAAACTGTAAGCGATAAAAGTATGAAAATCGGTGAATGAAATTCAAAATGTAACTGTTTTCAACTTAAATCTAACATGTTGCATCCCTAGAATAAAACGTGATGGCAAAACCAATGACCTCGATTTGATATCGATCTCCGATCGGATGTGAGACACATGAAACACTTTACGATAAAGTTACTGAAAAAAACCAATGAAAAGGCACAATATTTATTGATAAAAGCATTAATTGAGTTCGGGGCGTCCCTGATAGAAAGCGTGGAATCCAAGTGGAATTCTGGCTTCTGGAATGGTAAATCTCGCAACTTCCTCGACTGTCTTGGCGTCGAGAATCAAGACGAAAGGACGGTGCCCATCGGACATTGTCATTACGGGAACAATCAGCACTCCTGAAACCCACATTTCTTTAAGATAGAGCTCTCCCAACATACCATCGTCCTCTTCGCTTCCATTCGGATCTGGAACGAAGATGGGCTCTCCACAGATCTGATGGTTGTTCTCTCGTTTCCACACTTTGTGCTCACCGCTCTCCACGTTCGCTTTAATGATTCCAGGGAGGAGTTGAGACTTGAGCTCTCCGAAAACTGATGATCCGTACACATACTTATACTCTTTCATGTTAACCTTTTCCCAGTGATAGCGGGGAAACTCGAGGGCTGAAATCGTCAACTGGGTAATGGAAAGATGATTTGAGACACTTACAAACATCACAAGTTCTGTGTTCAGTTAGCCTGATGGAGCCATCGCTCTGAAGTACAGCGGTGCATCCATTCACCCACTCCTTTGACTTGAGCAAGTCATCTCCTTGTTTGGCACTGTCCGGGATTTCCAGAGGGATCACCAGGCGAGTCAGGAATGGTAAGAATGTGGGGTCCTGAAGACATAGTATACAACAATTAATCTTCTCAAATCCACTCACGTGTCTGAACTCGCCTGTCTTCATATTCTCAATCAGAAGAGCGTCAAAGTTTCCAGCCTGCTCGATCCTACAGTAATCCAACACCAGACAGCCGTCCTTTTCAAAAGTGTTGGCGTGGTGGAAAGTGAAGAATGGGTCCATTTTGATCTTCAGAGGGAGTTTCTCTCCACTCTTCTTGTCCATTATGAACACCTTCACATCTTTTCCATCGTGCCATGCCAGACAGTCTCTGTAGGTGGCCGAGATGAAGTTTCTCACGAGGAACTTCTTGATGTCAAGTCGAATGGGCGACTCAAACATGACCAGGTAGTTTTGAGACATTCCGAACGAGTGCATGTACGTCGGGAACATGGCTTCAGTGCACTTGATCTCTCCGATTTTCTCCGTGTGCTCCCACGAACTCGAACTGTCTGATGGGCGGTTCTTCGGGTTCCGGGTGACGGTGAAGACGTGGGCAGAGTCAGCTCCGAATCGAGAGCCGATATTGTAGACGTCTCCATTTTCATCGTAAAGCTGATGGGCGGTACAGGCGTGGAGAGCCACAAACTTGGAGAAGTCTGCGGAGTTCTCAGTCTTTAGAGTGTCCAGATCGACTCTGTACATGTGAGGAGTCTCTGTGCAAGCATAAAGTCCATCTCCCACTGGTGTGAAGGCAACATTTGCATTGTCGTGCTTCTCCTCACTCGGCACAAAGTTGGAGAAGAAACGTGAGAAGATGGTTTTGCACGGGTCCGGGAAAGAGGCAGTTCCGAAACTTCCAGTCACTATTCTCTGCGCCTCCATGTTCTTTTTATAGCACTCTGATTCCAGGTAGCGAGCTGAGTAGTACATCTGAATATCATTGTATATGAATGCATGAGTTACAGGCTCCACAAACCTTCCCGTCCTCAAAGTGATATCGCTGCATGAATCCGAGGCCGTCAAACCAGTGCTGATACTTGGTGTCGCCGATCTCGAACATTCCCGGGCCATTTCTGACCATGGTTCCTTTGAGCCATGTGGGAACACTTCCTGATTTGGAGCACAGCTTGGGCTCGATCACGTTTTCAAAGTTGTGAAAGAGACGAGCGAATCCCTCCGTCTCCATGATGTTTACTACAAAAAATTGAAGCGTGTTGGAAGGAAAGAAGAGTAAACAATGATGATAAAAGAAGTAAACAATTGGAAATGATCTTGGAAACTGAAAAACTCTGGCTCCCAGACCTTTTATATAAATTCTAGGACTCCGCCCCATTGCGCCAGTTCCATCATCAACTATTAAAAGAACAAAAATCAGGAGAGATGGCAGAAAAACGAGTAATAGACATGAGAGGAATGGACAAACACTGGCAGTTATCGGACAGACGCCAGACAATCAGAGAAGCGGTCATAGACTCTAGGTCACAAAAGAAGGAGTTTGTGCCCACCCGGGTCGATCATCATGTTTACTTTTTGTGAAGTTTTTTTGGTTAGTTGAGGTGGCTACGAGATGTTTAGTTGCTCGAGCAAGCTTTAATAAATGTGCTCACTGATTTTGACTTTCAGATCGGAATTTATGTCACTTTTTCTGACATTGGAAGCATCAGCGCAGAGAAATGATAAAAATTAATCCTGATAACTTTTTCCTGAAAGCTTTTCCATTTCCAAACGATCAAGTGAAGAAAAAACGAAATGTTCCAACACCCATAAAATATAAAATGTTTGCGGTATAAAAACTTTTGAATCTCTCCTCGACTCGAAAGCGCTTTCTGAAAATGAGACACATTCTGATGTACATCTTGATACTTCTGGCTCTTTCGGTTTGTCTTGTTATTACAGGACAAGGTGAGTTTTGTATGAAAACCATATGATAGGTGGAAGTTTAGATGGAGTTGCTGGAAGACCTGGAAGACCTGGAAGACCTGGAAAAGGAGGCCGTGGTGGAGTAGGAGGAAGACCGGGAGCTCGTGGTCAAGATGGGCGGCCTGGGAGAGCTGGAAGACCTGGAAGACCTGGAAGACCTGGAGCTGCAAAGTCCTCATGAACCTTCAAAGATGCATTTCACCATTTCAACCTACAAAGTGATAAAAATGTTTAACTTTTGCGGAAGCACCGCTTTTCTTTCGTTTTACATCTCTCCCCCGCGAATATAAAACTACCGTCCATCCCTGCAAACCCCAGAAACACAAACATGAAGCTCCTTCTGATTCTCTTTATCCTCGCCATCTCCATCGACGCCCTCATCATTGGCTCCGACTCGGGCGACAGCTGCGATTGTGAGGACAGTGGAGGTATGGGGAGATATTATTGGAGAGTCGGATGGTTTCGATGTGTCCATTTCAGGTGATATTAGAGAGATCGTGCTGATCGGACAGCGTGGAGGAGGTGGAAGATATGGAGGACGTCGCCATCACAGAGGACATCGACACTATGGAGGTGGCAGAGGTGGAGGCAGGGGACTCGTTATTGGAGCCACCAGAGATTAAATGTTTGCAATATTCATAATAAAGATGTTTGAGCAGTTGAGATTGGGTTACTTTTCATCGTCACAGAATTTTGGCGATGGTGGAGAAGAACTGCTTGCAGATCACTGTCAGGTAGCGAGCCCAATTGTAAAATAGTCTGAATGGCGCTTTTAATGGTTTGATGACCTATATAATTCAAAAGCTCTTGTTTTGACGAGTTCAGAACTGTTTTCAATTTTTCCTACCGAGCTCTGTGAGCCGAGATATGGAGCTCCAAAGTTGGCGAGCACAAGTCCAAACTTTAGAGCTCTATATCTCGCCTCACAGAGCTCCGTATTAAAAACCAAACATAGTGCTGAACTCCGTGAAACAAGAGCTTTTGAATGATATAGGTCACATCAAGGAACTCCGGAAACTCATCTCACCATTAATCTGATTTTACGTGGTCGCCATTGACGTGGAACTCGAAAGTCTTATAAAAGTTCTAATGTTTCCTTCATTCCTTTTCTCTGAAAACTCAAAAAAGCATGCAGCCTGCCAGTGAGTCATCCACTCTCCAGAAATTCTCTCCATTTCACTTCAGATCAGTTGAAGAAAAACAAATCCAAGACGAACTTGATGCAAAAGTTCGTCGATAAGTTCAAGAAGAAGCCGCCACCGGCGAAGACTCGATCGAAGAGCCCGTCGAAAGAGCAGCCGAGCAAGAGGAAAGTGAAGTCGCCGTCGAAACTGAAGCACAATGTCGTGACAGCACAACCGAGCAAGGCGACGACGAGGGAGTTGAAGGAGGTGTCGGCGAAGGGAGTCAAGAAGGAGAAGGAAAAAGAGAAGGAGAAAGAGAAAGAGAAAGACTCGGCGAGAAAGAAGAAGACTGGCACCCAGAGGAAACGAAGTGATGCTCACGATGGACCAACTATTACCAAAGCTCCCTCACTGGCAACGATACGGAAGGCGGAAAGCGCTGAAGCCGTAGTTCACAAGGAGAAAGTGGAAAAGGCGGCGAAGACGTGGATGGAGACCCTTGGGAAGATGGATTTCAAGAAGGTGTTGGATCTCGAGTTCAGACCGATGATCGCGATGAAGGTGGAGGTTGAGAAGTGCTCCGTGTTCGATAAGAATCGCGACATGTGCCAATCGGATAACTTGGAGCTGCTCGACAATAACAGGGTGAAGGCGGATGGCGCCGATTTTTTCTACCACGGGAGTGTGGTTACTGTGCCCAGTGTGAGTTTTTGGAGTTTTCATTTATTGTCGGCGCAAAAAAAATGAGTGCACGGTGTCTAACTGACGCCAACTTGCACTAAATGGGAAAATCGATGCTTTTATCATGGATTTTTCGCATTTTTTGCCTTGAATATAAAATCTGTAGGCATTAATTGACTATTTTCAACCAATTTCCGTCATTTTTTGTAACACAAGCTAGAAAAACTCGAAAAAAGGGCCGAAGTCCGATGGAGCGCATTTGCAGACCCCTCCCGCTGCACTCATTTTTTGCGAATATAACTTTGTGATCCCTAGTCACAAAACAATTTTTGTATCACAACGCGTCATAAAAAGAATCTTTGAAGATGACTTGATTGATCTAATGATAACATCGCTAGCAAAACGCTGATGTTCTGATCTTTTTGACCCCTCAAAGAACAAACCACTTTTGAAGATCACCCCGAAAACCGTCATCGTCGCCCAACTTCCTCTCCGCGACGACCCGGATTCAATGGAGTCCTTCTGGCTCATGGTGGCAGCTCACAAGATCCAGCGAGTGTTTGTGATCCTCGGCCCAGACGAGCTCGACAAAAAAGCGCTGAACGAGTACTTTCCGGACGATTTCGCCGAGCACAAGACATGTCGAGTGAACAATCGGAAAACGCAGCCGAAGAGTGACGAGCAGACGAACGATCAGCTCTACTACGAAGTGGTGCCGAAGGATTGTGCCGAGGCGCCGTTCGCCATGATGGAGATTTGCGACTTTTGGCCCGATGCCAAGATACCCACGATAGTGGGAAGAGCTGTCAGCACATCGGCCACTGTCTTCGAGTCGGATATTGTAAGGATGTTTTTCCTAAAGTATTAAGGCTAAAGACAATGAACGTTCATCATTGATGGGAGACCCAATTAACCTCAATATGAACGTGGTCTCTTATTCGCGAAATTCCTTTGTCTTTTATATCTATTGTCGGCGCAAAAAAATGAGTGCACGGTGTCTGCGCAGTAACTGACGCCAACTTGCACAAAATTGGGAAAACCGATACTTTTTTTGCCTCAAATATAAAAACTGCAGGCAGTAATTGACTATTTCCGTCATTTTTTGTAACACAAGCTGGAAAAACTCGAAAAAAGCGTCAAAGTCCAATGGAGCGCATTTGCAGACCCCCTCCCGCAGCATCTCATTTTTAATACGCTTTCTCTTGATTCAAACAGTCATTCTTCAGGACCAAGACGCCTCGATCGGAGTGGTCAGTCACTTTGGAGCAGGAAGATCTGGAAGCTTTCTGGTCGGAGCTCTAGCCATTGAAAAGCTCCGTTCCGGAGACCCGCCGAGCATCAAAGACATCACGATGGCAGTCCGCCAACAACGTCCCGGAGCAATCGAGACTCTTCCGCAGTACGTCTTCTCCTACATTCTGGCTCTCTCCTACAGCCTGAAACACGTGACGAGCACGGCACTGAAGAGCAAGATCGAGAAGTTGATCAGTCAGCTGGAGCAGTTTGCCTTCGAGAAGATGGCCGAGGAGGAGGACGACGAGGAAGATGCGGAGAGAGAAAAGAACTGAACTTTTGTGCTGAAAAGAAATTGAAAAACAATTAGATGGTTGAACGAGTTTATTTTGACCCGTTCGTAATTCAGTTCAAATAGCGGGATAGTAAACTCCCAGGGTCAGATTGAAAAACAAATACAAATAAGTTAGATTGATGAAGACTGATGAAGAGTATGATTATCCTCTTCCGGGACATCCACGTCCGTTGCAGAACAGGTAGATGCCGTTCTCCTTGGTGCCGATGTACGAGTTGCCGGCGGAATCGTAGTTCACACCTGGCCAGTAGGGACGAGCCGGAGCCGGAGCAGGCGTCGCGTAGTAGTTCTGCTGGTAGTAGTTCTGGTAGCCATTCCCGTAGTTTTGTCCCTGGTACGGACTACGGTATCCTTGGTAGTAGTTGTTGCGGTAGTACTGACGGTTGTAGGAAGTTGGGTACTGGTACTGGTAGTTGCCATAGTTGCCTCGATTATAATACCCTCCACGGGCTCCATAGGGGCCTGCGGATGCCAGGGAGAAGAGAAGGAAGCAAAAGATCAAAGAGATATCCAGCTTGAACATGGTTGGTATCACTGGGGAGACTGATAAGGTGATAAGAAGAGAAGCTTTATTTATATAGTGCGACGTGACGTACTTGGCTTCTTGGTTTCCAAACCAGGGGTGGTCCTCAGGGTTCTAAAAGGGGCGGGCCCTGGGTCAGGGAATTAAGTGATAAGGATAGTCAACTGACAAGGTCGGTGAACGGTTTTTATTAAACTGGAATTGTGTTGTAAAAAGTTTGAGTTCAGAGTGTATTAGTGTAGAGGGATTACTGTTGTTTTTCTTTTCAGAGCTTTCATTCAGATTGTCTGCTTCGACTGATGTTTCTCAAAGCGATCATGCTTTATATATGCGCATGGAGTTAATTTGATAAGAACATCCGATCAAACTGCGAAAATGTTCCAGTTTTGAGAGATTGAGAAATGAAACTTGGAATGATGCGATCCTATTGAATTGAAAAACTTTTTGATTAGGTGTGATTTAAAGAATATCAATTGATTTCAAATCTGCCGAAACAAACTCTTTAGTCCACGCTAGGTGCAAACGCGCTCCATCGTACAGTGTAGCAGCAGTGAGAGAGTACACGAAATGGCGAGACGCAGACTGACCGTCTGATTGTCTGCGTCTCTTCGAATAGTGCTCTCTCTAACTCGAGGTTCGATAGAGCGCGCTTTCACTAATGATGGACGGTTAATAGAAACATAAGAACAGTCTTCAAATGAATACTTTTCTTGTGCTTTCGAAAACTGAACGAAATTACTGTATTGAAACATCATTTATTATCAAGTCATAACAAAACGAGAGCCAATTCTGAAATTCTTTCTGAAAATCGCTCTGAAATCCACTAAAGAAGTTGGAGATCCTTGTCAGTATACTTATCAGTAAAGCCGCCAATCAGCATTTCCATTTCGAACAGAGATATTTGATTCAAATCCATGACTCGAATTTGATGTGAGTCGGTTCCGACGCCTCCTTTTTGTACCCATCCTACACTGGCCCAATCATGACACTCGTCACTAACCAGCTTGAAGATCCGATCCGCAGCCAAGTGATAATGAAAGCGAACGAAGATTGAAATGTTGGAGAAAGTCGCTAGTCGCCAGCCCGCCTATCATGAGATCATTGACGCAAAAGTTCGGAGATAAACACAATTTCTCCCGCCTTGAAGCCTAGCTGATAGCTGAGAGAGATGGTGAGTGATTTGGGGGATTTGTATTCCACGAAAAAAAAACCAGAAGTGACGTGCGGAACCGGCCCAGAATCGTGGAATGTGAACAGAGGTCAAACACTGCACACGAAGCAGTTTATTTTGCAGAAAAAGAAAGTATAAAAGGCCTCCGGATCCTGGGAATCGAAATGCGAAAATCCTCATCGAGAAGAGCGAAACACCATGCTTCCAGGTAGAAGCCAACATTAGAAAAAGACAAAACTAATACTTTAAGCAAACATACCCAATACTCGGCTCCTCCCACCGGGATCTACTCTGAAACCACTACCGAGTCGATCTCAATGACCTTCAAGAGCTCCTTGTCGGCGAGTGAAGACGGATACAATTCTACCGCAGAGTCTGGATGATTGGCCATCTGACTGAATGAAATGTAGCTTTTCAGGTACGAAGTGGACTTCCCTCCAGTCGAGCTGAAACTGCCATCAGTGATCCGAGAGATCCCATACAATCAGAGTGCCGCGTTCGTAACTCCCTCCTGATAAAGATAAAGTGAAAAATGTTTCAGTCCCTCGATCCGCTCCTCACGCTCTTCCGCCCACTCGCACAGCAGCTACCAGTCGTCGTACAACTCACAGCAACGCTTTCAGTCTCTCGGCAGCATGTTCACCTCGATTATATCCTTCTTTCAGGATAATCCGGTATTCTGAAATTCCCCGAGCTTTAGAATGTTTTGGTTGTTTCAGAACATGACAAAAGTGTTGTTCGGAGTGATTCTGTGCTATGTGGTGGTTTGCAATTTGGAGATTTTGATTCCGAAACTGTTCTCCATGATAATCAGGTATTTGAGACCTATATCATTTGAAAGCTCTTGTTTTAACGAGTTCAAAACTGTATTTTGTTCATCCTATAGAGCACTGTGAGCCGAGATATGGAGCTCTGAAGTTTGACTTGTTAGCTTTTCAGTACTCAACGTTAGAGCTCTAGATCTCGGCTCACAAAGGTCGGTAGAAAAAATAAAATACAGTTCTAAACTCGTTGAATTAAGAGCTTTTGAATGATATAGATTGTATTTTGAGTCATCAGATGTCAGTCGAGATATGGAGCTCCAAACTTTGACCAGATCTGACTTTTCAGTACTCATCTTCAGAGCTCCATATCTCGGCTCACAGAGCTTGGTAGAAAAAATGGAAGACAGTTCTGAATTTGTTAAAACAAGAGCTTTCGAATGATATAGGTCATCAAACCATTAAAAACGACATTCAGACTGTTTTACCCTTGGGCTCGTTACCTGGCAGTGATCTGCGAGCAGTTCTTCTCCACCATCGCCAACATGTTCACTCGATTAGACGCTGTTATTTATGTCTGTTCTCCCATAACAAAAACGTATCAAAACCATTGATTATACAGGCTTCCTACTGCGAGTTCGCCGCCAAGTACTGTCGCTCACGTCGTCTGATGTGCGACGTCTCCTGCTCGTTCGTCGACCACGTGCTCTCGCAGTCCCGCCCCCAGCTGGCGCCCATCCCACAGAACTGAACTCTCTTTTTCTTTCTTTTCGTTTTAATTGTAAAGTGAAACATTTTCCGGGAATTCGGAGCGAGAATGGAGCCATTTGCTTTCTCTTATCATCGACTCACTCTCGTTTTTCGTCTCTTTCTCTTCTCTTCCTCGATGCCAATAAATGGTGTGATGGCCAAGAGTGTACCCAAAAAAATGAGAGTGTCCTTTCGACGTACTATGATTTTTACAACTTGAAATTTCGTGGAAATTTTCAATTTTCTTATCTATGCACATTCAGTTACTGTTTTCAATGAAATGAGCCCTTTCTTTGAATGATTTAATCAATTTGAATCTTGTAGTTTTCTCCTTTTTCAATGAGTTCTCGTTCTTTCTTCTTTCTTTTTGAGCGTCCAATATTAGAAAGATTCCAGAATGGTTCTTCCTCAAACCGGTCGTCAAATAAACTATCCCGAGTACGAGAACTTTCTCACTTTTCTCAACCGAAAAGGCGGACCTTTCAAGTTCGTAACTGCCAAGAAGCACTTTCCAGTCAGCGGAAAAGTTGGAGCGGCTCCAAGAGAAAGAACCTTGCCGGAAATCCGAAAGTCCGTGTTGGAGAGTCCGAGGGTTAAGGTAAAAATTCTTATCGAGCACTGATAATAGATAATAAATCACGGAATTACACGACCGTTCGTCGTTTTACACCCGGTTGTAGTCTTGGAAGCGTGCAATCTGAAGACTTAGATAAGGAAAAATGAATTCAGAGTGTCATCAGTGAAGAAACGCTCCGTCGGAAATGTGCCGTAGAAGACGTGAGAAAGGAGGCGGAGGAGATTCTAGACGAGATGTCGCACACCTTCAATTTGTATAATGTCCGGGGATTTGGATACGCGGTTTGCAAAGCTATGGAGGTCAGAGTGGCACATATCTACTGTTAGATATACTCGAACGAATTCAGAAGCTCTACGACGGCATCTATGTGAACGAGAAGCAACTGCTGGAGATCCGCGAGAGGAGCAAGAAGGACTGCGTGGTCTTTATGCCGTCTCACAAAACGTACTTTGATTTCTTGCTCCTGTCACTCATCTGCTTTCAATATGTAAGAAAACACAGAAAAAACCGAAAAATGGCCTGACTTTAGGACATTCAATTGCCAGCAATCGCCGCGGGGCAAGATTTTATGAGTATGAAGTTCATGGCGGGCGTGTTAAGAAGATCGGGCGCGTTCTTCATGAGAAGGTCGTTCGGAACGGTGAGAAACGGGGAACATGGAAAGATGTTGTCGGCGCAAAAAAATGAGTGCACGGTGTCTGCGCAGTAACTGGCGCCAACTTGCACAAAATTGGAAAATCGATGCTTTTATATTGGGTTTTTTGCATTTTTTGCCTCGAATATAAAATCTGTAGGCATTAATTGACTATTTTTAACCAATTTCCGTCATTTATTTTATAACACAAGCTGGAAAAACTCGAAAAAAGGGCCGAAGTCCAATGGAGCGCATTTGCAGACCCCTCCCGCTGCACTCATTTTTTTGCGCCGACAATAAAAGGGTGACTTTTATCTACAGGACCAACTGTACTGGGCAGTATTCTCCGAGTATGTGCAGAACCACGTGGTGAATAATGACAGGACCATCGAGTTTTTCGTAGAAGCCACCAGATCCCGAGTCGGGAAGTCGCTCCATCCAAAGTACGGCATGCTGCAGATGGTTCTCGAGCCCTATCTTCGAGGCTCCGTATTTGACATTGTCATTGTGCCAGTGTCAATGAACTATGACAAAATACTGGAAGAAAAGTTGTACGCCTACGAGCTGCTCGGGTTTCCAAAACCGAAAGAGTCCACTGGAGCTCTACTGAAAGCCAGGGAGATTTTGAACAACAACCATGGAAGTTGCTTTTTGACTTTCGGGGAGCCGATCTCTGTGCGTGACCATTTTGGAATGAGCCTTCACAGAGGAACTTTCGTCTGTCAGCCTGACTCACAGTTCGTTCTGGATGCTCAGGCAAAGACCGAGATCAAAAAGTTTGCTCATCATGTGGTAGAAATCCATAATAAGAATGCAGTTATCACAGTGTGGGCGGTAGCGTGCATGGTTATTTTGCAGGTGCGGACTTATATTGAAAATATAATAGCATCCAGAAATCAATCTAATTCCTTCAGACATTCGACAACGACGACCAGGCAACTCTGACCTATTCTCAATTGCACTCTGGCGTCGAGGACCTGATAGCTCTTCTGAATCGACTTGGAACTGTTGTTAATATTGACACAAATCTCGATAAGAACCTCCGATACTACCTCAAAATGCACGACGACCTATTTCAACCTTTCGACGTGACGTCTTCCGACTTTCAGCTTCAGTTCATTGACTTCCCCGTGGCACATCAGAAGCCAGAAGTGCCGAAACAAATTATGGAGAGAGCTGTGAGCAGACTCATTTTGACAACTTACTCGAACGGGGTAAGTGAATTCGCATCAGCAGTAGAATAAGTGATTTTCAGATGATCCACTCCGTTGACAGTGAAGGAATTCTTTGTCAACTCGCCCGAAACTCAGAGTGCCACGTGGCAAAGGCGAAGGAAGAGTTTTGTTGGCTGCACCATCTGATGAAAAGGGAATTCGTGAGCATTCCTGGAGAGCTCCCGGCGCTTTTCGAGAAGACGTTGGCGATTCTGAAGGCTGCTGAGATTTTAGAAGTTTCGAATGGGATCTTGAAGATTATAGATAAGGAGCAAGCTGCTGTTTTGTGTAAACTGGTTTTGGTAATCAAAACGATCTGATTACTCAGAAACATTGAAACTTTAATTCCAGCCTTACTTCTACAACTTCGAGTTGGCCTTCAACACTTTCAACGAAAACCGGCCAATTATTTCCGACCTTTCAGAAGTCGTTGGAACTGTTCAGAAAGTAATAATTTCATGAATAAGAAGAAAAATACAAATTTGCTTTCAGAATATCAGTGACGCCTACCAGAACCACGTCGCCAACACGCGGCTCTCATTCCTTTCCACAGAGCCTATCAAAAATGCATTTGCCTCTTTGACAGAGCTCGGAGTTTTTGAGAAAACGGTAAAAGCCGAATTCTGAAATCATTGAGCTGTTATTTTTTTCAGACAACTGGAATTCGACCCAATTTCGTGAAGCTTCAACAAATCCGATCAAGACTGGCAAAGTTCACGAACACTTCGACGAATTCTAAACTGTGATTTGGAAATTATGAATAAATTCTTTCAAGCTGACTTGATTACTGTAACAACCCATGTGAAGAAGCAATATTGACAAAATTCAATTAGTTCATGTCCCTTTAGTTTTGAGTACTGTAATTAATCAAGCTTTTCTGCAGATACACCACTTTTCCGAACTTTCAATATATATTCGGAATCAGGGAAAAATTATCTTTCGAACCATGTAAAAATTAGCGCGAAGCTCAATTTTCCTAATCTTCATCGCTTCTGAATCTATGTCGAGAATTGAAAAAGGTTTTTCAAATAGTCGCCTGATTTTTGCTGTGCGCCTTTAATACCGTAATCGCGCGGCAGAAAAATTGCATTCAAAACCGCAATTTTCAAAATTTCGTGGGCACTTCGACGACGTTATTTACTGTTCGTCCATGAACGAGATACAAATTCGCTCCACTGACGAGTCGGCGCGCGCGTTGGCGGGAAGGCAAAATTTTTGAATTTTTCATTAATTTTTTTTCGTCGTTTTTTTGATTTGCATTGTTTTTTCATGATTTTTTATGATTTTTCTTACTTTTTCTTGCAATAATATGTTTTTCGACACGATAACAACTATTTTCTATACGAATTTCAATGATTTCAGTCGAAATTACATCTTTTCCGCTGAAAATTGCCATTTTTCGCCAAAAAATTCAGAAACACTTGAAATCTCTCCGTTTTTCCTCCCGTTTTCTGTTTTTTCGTTTTATATCCTTTCAATTACGGATAAGTTGACTTCTCGTGATAGAATCCTGCAAAATAATTCGAAAATTTACAGATTCCGACGCAAATCGGCCAATTCAACGATGTTTTCCAGGAAACTCGGGATTCTGGAGACTTCGGAAGGAATTTTTCGTACAAATATTGAAGAATATTTATTTTATTATAAAATAAAAAAATTATTGAACATAAATTATCGTTTTCGTCTTATTACGAGTTCCGGCGCCATCCTGCAGGCCTTCAAGGGCCGATTTGCGTCGGAATCTGTAAATTTTCGAATTATTTTGCAGGATTCCATCACGAGAAGTCAACTTATCCGTAAATGAAAGGATATAAACGAAAAAACAGAAAACGGAAGGAAAAACGGAGAGATTTCAAGTGTTTCTGAATTTTTTGGCGAAAAATGGCAATTTTCAGCGGAAAAGATGTAATTTCGACTGAAATCATTGAAATTCGTATAGAAAATAGTTGTTATCGTGTCGAAAAACATATTATTGCAAGAAAAAGTAAGAAAAATCATAAAAAATCATGAAAAAACAATGCAAATCAAAAAAACGACGAAAAAAAATTAATGAAAAATTCAAAAATTTTGCCTTCCCGCCAACGCGCGCGCCGACTCGTCAGTGGAGCGAATTTGTATCTCGTTCATGGACAAACAGTACTCCGATTTAATCTGAATTTTTGTTTTTTTTCAGTCAAATTAATAATGAATGCGAGAAACGAACGAGGATCATCAGAAACACCGCCGAGGCTGTCTCCGATACGTAATATTTACTCATTTAGCGAATTGAAGGGAGAAAAATGTTTCAGCAAGAAAAATCTTCACGTCTGGAAGACCCCAAAGGACGTCGTCAGGAGAGCCACCGTATCTGATGCGTGAAGACATTAACGAGGTAAAAAGTTCTGATTCAAGTGACGAATCGTCATCATTCAGGAAGATTTATTAGAAAGAGAGAGATCACAAAGTCAAGAAGACACTCCACCGCCGAAAGCCTGGACGCCCGCCAGAGTTTGTCAAAGTTTTCCAATTAATGCATGCTTTTTGTTCTCAAGATCTTCTGCAACTGGAATGGATGTCAGCACAAAATGTTCCGGAACAGAGAATTAATGTTACAGCACATAAAGGCGACTCATCTATGGCGCCAGGACATGAGAACTTCCAAGCAAATCGCAGAGGATGAGGTTATTTTAATCATGATAATACGATGACTTATTTGTTTGATTTCCAGGCACGACAGGCCGCCAAATCTTCCAGTAAGGCGCAATCTTCCAACCAATCCACATCAGAAGACGTCGCCGCTGAGCCAGCCGCACCAGTTCCAATTATCGACACGCCGTCGTCAGGAGAGCCATCGAATCCGATTCGTGAAGGCACTGGCGAGGTAAAAACTTTTCCTGATTCCAGATACGAGGCGTCATCTTTCAGGATGACTCTTCAGAAAGACAGAGGTCGCCAAGTCAAGCCGACACTCCACCGCCGAAAGCCTGGACGCCCGCCAGAGTTTGTCAAAGTTTTCCAATTAATTAATGCATGCTTTTTGTTCTCAAGATCTTCTGCAACTGGAATGGATGTCAGCACAAAATGTTCCGGAACAGAGAATTAATGTTACAGCACATAAAGGCGACTCATCTATGGCGCCAGGACATGAGAACTTCCAAGCAAATCGCAGAGGATGAGGTGCTCTTTTAAAGAGCAGTATCATGAAAAGAAACGATGAACGAGTTATGAGCTCTCAAAGTAGGGAAAAGTTGCTCATTTTTTACCTGGCAAAAAGAGCAACGTTTCCCTACTTTGAGAGCTCATAACTCGGTCATCGTTGCTTTTCATGATTTTTGTCAGTAGAAAACTTTGCTTCTCACCATTTTGTGAATCGATCCATGTAAAAAAAGTGACCAATTCAAAATTAGCTGACTCCTAATCATGATGAAGTATTTGTTTGATTTCCAGGCACGACAGGCCGCCAAATCTTCCAGTAAGGCTCAATCTTCCAGCCAAGCCCAATCTTCCAACCAATCCACATCAGAAGACGTCGCCGCCGAGCCCGCCGCACCAGTTCCAATTATCGGTACTCCGCGACGTCGCTCCACGAGAACGGTGAATATGAACTCGCTGTCTGCGTCTCTCACCACGCATTCAAATGTCCCCTCGCACTCTCGCCCTCCAGATTCGCGCGCTTCACACCCTCTTCGTATATCATTTTCGAAACTCTTTCCTTGCAGCGACGAAGCGTTAACTTTATGGATTCGCCGCGTACTGATAGAGAGCCTGTCGGGGAGTCGTCTGAAGCCGTCCGTGATCCGGATCAGGAGCTCGACGAAGAGTACGGTCCGCAGGTCATCGATTTGCCGGACGTCATGCTGAATGGAACGAAATCGGAACGCGAGGCGTACATTATGAATAATGTGAGTGATAAACTAATTTTTCAGAGTAAAAACTTTTGTTTTTGATAAGAAAAAATTTGAATTTTCGAAATCCTATATCCATCGATTTTTAAGTGCCTTTGGCTCGCTGCCAATTTTATTTCAAACTACTCTGAATATCTCACTGCTACCGTATTCTTTGTAGGCGGAATTGTTTGCAAAGTGCGGCACCAGCTTGCTGCAACCTCACCGCATATCATTTTTGTCATCATTTTTATCAAAACTTCATTGATTTTATCGATTTTCTATATTTCCAGGGTTTTTTTTTGTCAGAATACAAGAAAATGAAAAGAAATTATGAAAAAATCACTAGAAACCATCTTTAAATCGAACTTTTCACTGAAAAAGATGAAAAAATTTTTGATTTTAAGGTGATTTCTACTGATATTTTGATAATTTACTTTCATTTTCATGTATTCTGACAGAAAAACACTTGAAAATTGGAAAAATTTGATAAAACCAATAAAATTTTGATGAAAATTGTGATAAAAATGATGTGCGGCGTGTTGCAGAAAACAAGTGCCGCACTTTGCAAACAATTCCGCCCACAAATCATACGGTTGCGGTGAGGTGTATGCACACTTTTTCATGAAACCGTTTTGATTTTCTGAAAACCATTATCTGAAATTCCAGCCGCCTCCGTTCATTTTCTCGGTGAAGGAGTGCGCCGAGAAGCTCATTCCGCTGCTCCAAGCGAGAAACGGGCTCTCGAAGAGAAAGCTCAAGGACGAGTACTGTCTGCCGTGCCTCGACTTCAAGCTCACCGGCGGCAGATGCTCGCGTGAGCACGACGAGCACGAGAACGACGACCGCCTGCAACAGTTCTGGCTCAAAGAGTTCCCGCACGACCCGAAAGAGCTCACGAAGCACATGGTGCTCGCGGATCTCGAGAAAATCGTCGCCGAGTGGAGATAAACGTTTTATCCGACTAATAACCTTCCATGACTCCGTTTCAACTTTAAATCGCTATATTTTGTCACAATAATTCGTTTTATCCTTACTTTCTAATTCACTATGTGATATTCTCTATTAATGTCGGGATCAATTTTGATTTTATAAAAGTCGTCAAATTGAAAGAGTTCAGCACCCTGCACTTTGCACATCGCATTGTATATAATTATGAAATCGAGGCGGACATGAAAATTATTTGGTTTCTATATATCGAAAATATATAGCCCTGGAGAAGGAAAGAGCAGTAATTGGTGTGTTTCCAATTTCCGCCTCTCCCTGCTCTCGTGTACATTTCGTCCGTTTCAATGTTCAATTTATTGTGGGTTTCCTAACTTTCTTCGATCTTTTGGCTCCTATCAGTTTGTATCTTTCGTCATTTTGGAGCCAAAGAGCCAAATCAGTTGTCCTTTTGCTCCGCATGATGTTTTTGTTTTGTTAGGTTCTGGCCACGCCCATTTTTCTGCCAAAATTGCTGAAAAATTCCGAAATTTTCGCGTTATTTTTGAATTATTAGAAAATGGACACACCTGCAAAATTCGATTAGAATACGGAGCACTTTCCAGCTGCTCCGAGTGTTCTTTCGGCGAATAACGGGACAGACAGAAACACAAACGTGCCAAATATATTAATCTCGAAGGCTCCGCCCACCTGGAAATAATTGAATTCGTCGAAATGGAGAAAATCTGGGCAGGAATTCGAATTCACCCCCACTCCTCGTCCATATAATCCATTTTGCTCCCGTATTCCGAGCGCCTACTTTATTATTTCTCCATTCTTCCTCGTCTCTTAACTGATAAACAATAATCTGAAAAAAAAAGTGGACGAGATGGAGAGGCGGAGAGAAGCGAGAGCGAATATCCGCGAGGGGATTTGCTCGTGTGAAAATGGCGAATTTTCCATGTCCCGAAAGAACTTTTTCCTCACTTTTTTGGGACGCTTCTGTCCTTTTCGAGGGTGTTTTGCAAAGTTCAGTTTCCAAAATCTTAATATTAGTGAAAAATTAGAATGCAAACGCGCTCCGAAGAACAAAATTTAAAAATCGTTGCTTTTATCCTGGTTTTTGCATGATTTTTGATTTTTTTAAATCATTCTGAGCTCGAAAAACTCGAAAAAAGCGTCAAAGTCCAATGGAGCGCACTTGCTGACCCCTCCCTTCTGTCTGCGTCTCTTGCATTCGTACAATCTCTCGAAATTATAGCTTCTACAGGAAATTAGAAGTTGTAATTATAAGAAGCTGTTCAGCTGTTCACTTCAGACATCATCGTAGTTTTTGTCTGAAAAAAAAAAGTTTTTCGTTCCAAAATGTGCACTTTTCAACTTTTTAGTCATGTTGTTGCGGAAAAAGGATATCCGCATTTCTCTGATCGCATCATTTTGATTCGAATCAACCCATTTCATTTTGTTTTTCACCAAACACTCTCACACGAAATCCACGAGAACTACACGAAAGTTTTCAGCGGGAGGGGGTCTGCAAATGCGCTCCATTGGACTTTGACGCTTTTTCGAGTTTTTCAGCTAAATTTGTAAAATAAATGACGAAATTTGGTTAAAAATAGTCAATTAATGCCTACAGATTTTATATTCGAGGCAAAAAATGCAAAAAACCCAAGATAAAAGCATCGATTTTCCCATTTTGTGCAAGTTGGCGCCAGTTACTGCGCAGACACCGTGCACTCATTTTTTTGCGGCGACAATAAAAAGGCAAAGGACCGCCCGGCTCGAGAACTAATGATCCGTTTATAGGGAGAATTGGATTCAACGCCCTTTTTTCCCGAAGGTTGCTCTCCGTGGCTCATTTCAGATCCACGTCATCATCTCGTTTTTCCTCGATATCTCTGACCCGCTCTGCGTCTCCACCCGTTTCTTCCTTTCGACGTCTTCTGAATTCTAGCTCTCTCTATAACTTTGGCGTGGAAAAGAGAGAGAGAGAGAGTATACTCTTTGGAAAAAGAGAGAAGAACGAGTGTTCTTTATACTCTTTTTCTCCGGTTTTCCCGTACTTTTTTATTTGTTTACTTTTTTGGACTTTGTGGGAGCGTTCCGGAAGGTCCAAGTAATGATTATTAGTAAAAGTCATATTTTAGGCGTTGAATAATCATATAATCATATAATCACCTGCTTAGCTGAGCGTGTAAACATGTGAAAATCATAGAAAACTATTAGAGGGAATACTTTTTTTTCTTTTACATGGCAAAAAAAAAGAATTGGATTTTGATTCTTGTTTTTTGCAAGATTTGATTATACTTTTGATCTACTGGACAATTAGACAGTCTGCGTCTCTTCACTGATAATTCCTAGGTAGATCAAAAAAGTTATTTTTGATCCATCTAGGCGCTACTTTTTAAAACGTTTTTCTTTTCCCCCACAATTTCAGCCAATTTCCACCGTCTCTCTCTGAAATTTTGTCCACCACACCCTTTTTCTCACTTTCTCGATCACATTTTACTACTTCTTCCTCGATTTTCAGGCAAACTGGAGCCTCCGGACAGACCCAAGAATGATCAGTCGGAAGTTCAGAAGACGAAGAAAATGTATTCAATTCGAGCCAGTGATCATGCCAACATTTCGGTTTTCAGTGTGTTCCCAGTGGAGCTGTTGCGGAGGGGACGGAAGCGGGAACGCGGCTACGTCTAGTTAGTTGACACTATGCAAACGCGCTCCATCGAACACCCCCCACCCCCGCATTTTTTGAACCCCCCTCGCACTGTTCGATTGATCGTTGTGCCACCCACACGTTCTTAAGAGTGAGCATCTCATTTTTTCAGCACCGGAGTCGCCGCGATGCTCTCACCGCTGAACGTTTCGCACGAACTGCCAGATGAGGACGAGAGGTGAGTCTTCTTTTCAATGCCCAATTTCCGAACGGAGAGTAAAGTAGGCGTCGTTGGGTGATTTATTAGGTCTCATCTTTTGGTTTTTCTCAGTACTGGAGAGGGGAGGAATTGCGAATGGAAGCAATTGAATCAAGGGGCGTTCTATTTTTCTAGAGTGGAGGAAGTTTTTTTTTAACTTTAGATCAATGTTTTCTGGTCTAAAACTAAAACTACATTGTCAGAGCCTCACTGAATAAGAGGATTAACCTTTTGACGTCTGAATATACTGGATACATTCATAATCCATAGTGTCAAAATAATCGAATTGCGAAAAAGAGTGCATCACCGAAATTTCGGCCGAAATCAAAATTTCAAATGTGGGCGGGGCCAACTGAATGCAAAGTGCGGCACCAGTTTGCTGCAACATCGCCGCACATCATTTTTATCATCATTTTCATCGAATTTTCATTGTTTTTATCGATATTTCCAAATTTTCAGGTGTTTTTCTGTTAGAATACATGAAAATAAAAAAAATTTATCAAAAAATCAGTAAAAATCACTTTAACATCGAACTTTTGAGGTGATTTCTAGTGATTTTTTAATAGTTTTTTTGAATTTTCTAGTGTTCTGACAAAAAACCTCTGAAAATAAGGAAAAATTGATAAAAAAAAATGAAATTTTGATGAAAATGATGACAAAATGATATGCGGCGAGGTTGCAGCAAACTGGTGCCGCATTTTGCAAGCAATTGGCCCCGCCCACAAAGTATACGGTAGCGGTGAGGTGTATGCACACTTTTCCGAAATTCGACTATTCCGATTACTGTATTGTCGGCTCAAAAAATGAGTGCACGGTGTCTGCGCAGGAACTGGCGCCAACTTGCACAAAATGGGAAAATCGATGATTTTATCTTGGATTTTTCGCATTTTGTGCCTGGAATATAAAATCTGTAGGTATTAATTGCATATTTTTAACCAATTTCCGTCATTTATTTTATGACACAAGCTGGAAAAACTCGAAAAGAGCGTCAAAGTCCAATGGAGCGCATTTGCAGACCCCCTCCCGCTGCACTCAGTTTTTTGCGCCGACAATACAACCGTTTTGAACGATACTTGCAAGTGTCTAGAAACTTCTCAAAAACATTTTTTGTTATCCTAGAATCTAGCCCCATTACATCACTCGCATTCTGTTCCTCCTCATCCATTTTTTTGCCTCCCCATTTTTATCGCGATTCTCTCTGTTCTCTTTGTGTCTCTGCGTCTCGCCACTCGTCGCACTATCTCCGCTTCCCCCCACTTTTTTGATCTCTGACAGCGATTTGAGTGACTCTTTTGCCTCCTTCTTTCCTACTGCGCAACCGAATAAACACAACCGGTTTCGTGTGGGGCGCGCTGCCACCCACTGTCCGAACTTTTTTCCACGGAATTATTTTTTTTTTTCGAAAATTATGATGATTTACTTTGTTGTGGACGGTTTCGGTTTTCTAAACGCGATTAGTCACGATCTTTTGTGGTTGTCCAATATTGAAAACCGACAAAAAGTTTCTCGATCTTTCCCTGAAATGTTATTATCGGCGCAAAAAAAACGAGTGTCTGCGCAGAAACTGACGCCAACTTGCACAAAATTGGAAAATCGATGCTTTTATCTTGGGTTTTTCGCATTTTTTGCCTCGAATATAAAATCTGTAGACATTAATTCACTATTTTCAACCAATTCCCGACATCTATCCATGCCAAAAGCTGGAAAAACTCGAAAAAAAGCGTCAAAGTCCAATGGAGCGAATTTGCAGACCCTCTCCTGCTGCACTCATTTTTAGCTGTGCATAATCAGCATACAACATTATGATAGGGACAATGTCTCTCGATGTGTTGTTGGCAGGAAATAAGGGCATTCTGATAACGTTGATTTTTGACCACTCGGCCTTATTTATTACTTCGTTGTAGTAAGTCTGGGATGCAAATTCGCTCTATTGCAAATTGAGAGACCTCTGAAATCATATGCTCAAATTGCCATCATCAAAAATGTTCAGAGTTGTTATGAAAATCAGGGTAATTGAGACTGAAAGAATTGGGAAGAGAGTGTAAAGGGATCGAGTTTCAAAAGGGAACGTACTCTCGCTTCCATTGCACCGTGACGAGCTCTCAGAATTCTAAACTCCAAGAATTTCACGGTGCTCAAAAGAAGACGTCCCTCGTTCCGATAATTGATTTGAAGAGACGATGGTAGTCGTCTCTCCAATTCCTCCTCCTGTCCATTCGTCAGTCAATGCGGTTCAAGGTCTTCCTCCATGGGAAGAGGAGGAATTTTCGAAACTTTTTTCCCCCTTCTCTACCTTTTGCTGTGTTTTCCGCGCCGCCGAAGACGTCCTAGATGAATTCGTCTTTCCCCGAAACTTGTGGTAAACGTTTCGTTCCTCTTGAACGGTTCTCGCTCTCGAACGGCGCCCCCGGATGACGTTTGTCTTTACTTCTGATCATCACATGTTTCTAGTTCTTCTTCTTCTATTTCGCCTTTTCGTATTTTCGATACGGTTCGATAAGAATGGAAAGATAAGAGTTGTTGGTTGGAAAGTTGGAAGTTTCTCTCGACGCGAACAGTTTCCAACCCCGTCTCTTCCTTTTTACGTTTCATTTAACAATGTTTTCATGACAAACTATAAAATTTTATAGGGGGGTATCTAGAAAAAAGTACAAAGATTTCACAACTTTCTAAGGATTGTTTGACTTTTGGATTACGTCAAGAGAGGGTAACGTCATGGAGTTTCAATACTTTGCTTGTCATAATCTTGAACTAAATAAAGAATCAACGAGTTTCTTTTTGAGCACATCCTCTCTAACATTCTAGATTTGATGAAAAGCCGGCGCAAAAAATGAGTGCAGTGGGAGGGGGTCTGCAAATGCGCTCCATTGGACTTTGACGCTTTTTTCGAGTTTTTCCAGCTTGTGTTACAAAATAAATGATAGAAATTGGTTAAAAAGTAGTCAATTAATACCTAAATATTTTATATTCGACGCAAAAAATGCAAAAAACCCAAGATCAAAACATCAATTTTCCCATTTTGTGCAAGTTGGCGCCAGTTACTGTGCAGACACCGTGCACTCATTTTTTGCGCCGACAATATCCTCTAGAATCCAGATAATGAAATCGATCTCACTTTTGGTAAAAGTTGCGAAACGTCGATGATTTTTATAATAAAAAAAAGTGTGTGTGATGTGACAGGGGGCAGCTGAGCAAATATGTACAAACTCGAATTCAGCCGTCGTTTCTATGAATCGTACTCTTCGAGAGTCCAGGTCCCCCCTTCGCGAACTTTTTTCTGACATGTGTGGGCACCCAGCAATCTAATTAAACCATTCGCCTTCTTGGACACTCTGCATCTCTCTCGCTCTCATTTATTTCGTTTTCAAATTGAAATGGATGGAAATAGAAAATGGACGACGAAGCAGAAGGAGAAGGAGAAGTGAAGCGAGGACTGAAATGAATGAAAATGGAAGAGGAAAAACGAAGGAGAGAGAAAGAGCTTTCCGCTCTCTCCGGATAAACACATCCACCCTCCATTCAATTCATTCCCCCTCCACTTTTCGGGTCCACTGTTTATATTGTCTAGAATTCTAGTCATTTTGAAGCTATGAGTGCACGGTGTCTGCGCAGGAACTGGCGCTAACTTGCACAAAACGGGAAAATCGATGCTTTTATCTTGGGTTTTTTGCATTTTTTGCCTCGAATATAAAATCTGTAGGCATTAATTGACTATTTTTACCAATTCCCGACATCTATTCATGCCAAAAGCTGGAAAAACTCGAAAAAGCGTCAAAGTCCAATGGAGCGCATTTGCAGACCCCTCCCGCTGTACTCTTTTTTTCGCGTCATAAGTTTTCATTTAATTCTGCCAATTGTGGACCTCTGATCCGTATGAATACATTTATAATGATATAGAAATTCTGATGATATCACTGATTGAGCATCTGAAACATCAAAGTTAGTTGAAGCTCTTTGAGTTCAACAGTCCTTAGTTATCCTGAAAGCTTTTTCTACAGTAAGCTATTACATGCAAAATGACATCGCGCTCCATAGCACCATCCGGCGAGACTCAGATTGTCAGACAGTCTGCGTCTACTCGAATCATGCACTCTCTAACCCGCGATACGATGGAGCGCGCTATCACTCTCCATGTACGGATAATAGCTCTAAATCTGCCTTCCAAAGTACAAAAGTACCTGTTCCTTCTTCCGTTTTCCATTTACAACCTCCTACTTATTTATTCGACACAAAAAAGTGCCAATAGCCATTATTTTGTCTTCTCCTCTTTTCTTCAAATCGCGAAGGTCATTTCGAACAGACGATTTCACGACGAAGACGACACACACACAAAAAACGTGTGAGAAAGGGCAATAAAAACACACATGGGGAGGTCTTTTTTGCCAGATCGAATTCAGAAGGCAGAAGAAGCGAATGAGAAGCCTGGGGGAACACAACAACACATGTTGTGCTCTTTTACTTTTTATGCTCTCCATTGGGAACCGCCCATCATTTTTCTTCTTCTTTTTCTCCTTCTTCTTCTTCTTCTTTTCTACTTTTTTTCCCTTCCCATCAATCCATACACAAACGACCAAAACAAATAAGAGGCGAAAAGGAGAGTAAACTTGAGAAAGATGGATGGAAAATCTCAAATTTCTTCAAACCGCCCGTACCAATTTTTCTTACTTTTTTGATATAGGATTAGGTTGCACTAGAGTCCCTGCCATTTGTGTCCCTTTCCATTATTTTTATCACTTATCATGAATCACAATCGATAGTATCGTTGGCATTTTATTGCCCTTTTGATGACCAGTTCCCCCTTTTTTCTTCGAGTTTTCTACTTCCCTTTTCTTTTTTCTTTTTTTTTTCGAAACGACTAGAGCATTCTATCTGGAAGAAAAAGGTTTCACATCACACGCAACGATTGATAAGAGAACGTTAATGGCCTGTATCTATACAGTGCATATTAGAGAGTGATAATAATCTGATTAGAATCTATATTGGTTTCTCTCTTTTCCCCATTATTTAATTTCTGGTCGATTCGAGTTGTTTTCATGCAACGGTTTTTAGACGAAAAAAAAAGTTCTCGAGAAGAGTTGATTGATTGGAATAGATGGTTGATAATAAATAGGTGAACCAGTTATCATATCTCTTTCGGGGTTTATTAATCAATCACGTGATTTTGATTCTCGATTTCTTCCCTTTTTGTGTTCTTTTTCCTATCAGTTTGCAGAATTGGGTATGTGAACGTTGAATGTTAAACCCCGGAGCATTCTGAGCTCGTGACATTTCTACTCCAAAGTCAATAATACTCACTCGCTCTTTTTTGACAAGTAGGAAACTTTTTTTATTCTCCGGAAAGAATCACGAAAAACGTGTATAATCCGCTTTGGATTTTCGAGATTTGCCAAGTGGATTTGAATGAAACTGACTGATAAGAATGTCTCTAATCTTATTGTTAATCCGGAGACTTGTTGTACAAATTTAGTCAAACAATCTCATTCTCAATCTTATTCTCAATCTCCTTCACACTTTAACGCTCCATTTGAAGCGGACAAAGTGGACAAAGTGCATTCTTCTTCTGCCTGATTATCCAAGATGACCTAGAGAAGTGGACACAGCGGGATGCACACACTTTTTATGACACCTATCAGAAGGCTTTCGGAAGGTATCGATCCGGAGTATGGGATGAGGATGTGACATATTCCTAAACCTTTCCAATTTCCGGAGCCATTTATGAATCGTTATTTTTCCTTTCCCTGGCAATTTCCGGAGTCGTTTTCTCCCCGTCCACTCTCTTTCTCTCACCATTCATTCCCACAAAACCCAGAATAAATGAGGGGGACATCTGGAGATGTGCGTAATCCTCTTTTCCCTTTTTTCTCCCTCTCCCTTTTGAACTCGCCGCGGATTTGCACTTTATATTGCCGGTTTCCTCATCCTCCGCTAATTGAGCATCGATCGTTATTTTAAAGGATTTGGGAAGATCTGAAAGCGCATTTGCAGACTGTGTGTTCCTGTTGTTCGCTGACTATTTGCTCTCTATCTCTCCTTGCCAATTATCTCGTATTTCCGCCTCCTTACCCCCCTCGTCTTTCTCTCATCCGGATTGTAACAAAACGCCTGTCGACAACACACTCACAACTACATCTCACTTTTCATTTCTCTTCTCTCGTTTTTTTTTGTTCTTCTCCCCGCTTCTACTCGATTTCGTCGTTGATCCCGAACGCACACGAGCAAAACTCTATGAGTGGACAGACGGCGTACTGTCCATATGGCGTCCACGTCACTCAATCTGTCGTCTGTTTGCTCATCGATGGGTAATTGGAGAGAACGATGGCGACGTGGGGGGCGATTCTAGCCAGATGTGTGATGTAGTACACTGAAAGTGCAATTGACCCCGGGTCAACCATTTCATGGTACTATTCGCAGATGAGCAATAAAAGTTGCAGCTGTGTGGACGCGTTCATTTCGTTCTTCTTCTTCCTCTTGCTCACAATTGTCTGAGTCCGCGGAGGTCTCTAACGAGACCTATATGATTCAAAAGCTCTTGTTTAAACGAGTTCAGAACTGTATTTCACTTTTCCCAGCAAGCTCTGTAAGCCGAGATATGAAGCTCCAAAGTTTGCAATTATTTTCGTTTCAGTTCTCAACTTTGAAGCTCCATATCTCGGCTCAAAGGGGGAGGGGGGTTTATTTCCTTAATGAAACCTATATGGTTCGAAAGCTCTTGTTTAAACAATTTCAGAACTGTTTTCAATTTTTCCTAACGAGCTCTGTGAGCCGAGATATGGAGCTCCAACTTCTGGACTTGTACTCGTTTCAGTTGGAGCTCTATATCTCGGCTCACAGAGCTCGGTAGAAAAAATGAAATATAGTTCTGAATTCGTCAAATCAAGAGCTTTCAAATGATATAGGTTTCATTTTATCAAACCAATCCCTTGCTCAGTTCACATTCAACTTCATTCTCTTCTGAATACCAAGTTCTGAAATTCTGAAACAAAAGAAACAAGTGTGAATCAGTAGACCAGATCTAATCTGTCATCTCATGAGTTATGCAACCCTTTTGAGAGCCTAATCTTATCTTATCTTGTCTTCTCGTCGGCGGTGTTTGTTTGAGAACTCCCTGACTCGACTTTCCGATCGCCAAACTATAATTTTTTGAAGCTCACCCAAAAAGTTGCGGCTCAAACTTTTTATCGCTCGTATCGTTCCTCGGGGACCTCTTTTTGATGAGATACACTTTTTGTTTTTCCATATCACTCTGGGGGTTTTCAACCCTAGAGAAGTAGCAAGCCTGACTTAGCCGTCGAACACAAGTGGTATGTTTGTTCGTTGTGTGACGTTTGTGTTCGCATTTCGTTTTTTGAAAGCAAAAAAAAAAGTGCGAGAGGATGGAAAAAAAGAATGTTTGTCGGAAATAGTGTGTCGGGTCGAGAGGGCGCCAGACATTATGAATGGCATCGAATTCCACATGTGATCTCTGCGTCTCTCCTCCCTCACCGCGTTCGCCGGTGCACTCTCGTTCTCTTTATTTCGTTTTGTGGTGCTATGTTGCGTAAATATACAAATAATATAAACATATTTACACACCATACACACACTGAGAGAGAAAAAAACCCAACCATTGGGTCCTAGACTTCCTGTACATTACTAATGATAGGTTCCATGTCCTGGAAAAAAGGAAAAAGTGGAAAATTTCAATGTTTGTAGATTAATGAGCGAGATATCGCACAAAACATGTGATTTTTTCGTGTTTCTCCCTCCGTCTCTCGATTGTAACGACTGCGTTTTATTGTTATCGGAAAGAGTTTTGAGACGGTTTTTATGGGCATGAGAAGAGAGCGAGAGAGGCAGTTTTTGTAATGATTTCTGAACTTTTTGTGTAATGGGTTTCTAATTTTAAATGTCTAATTTCAATTTCTAATTTCAATTTCCCGAAATGCAACCGCGCTCCACCGAACTTTCGTCAGAACTTTTTCCCATTTTCCCACATAATTTAGCATCCCGTTTGTCACACGTTTATGCTCGTTTCTCCTGTGTTTTCCACTTCCACCTGTCCCAAACATAATAGAGGGGTCCCCCCGGGGGTGAAACGGCCGGCCGGGAGGGGATAATCTATCCATTATTAATGACCCCTTCTGGCCATTTCTCACTAGAAAATGGACACGAAACACCTGCCCTTTCTCCCCCTCCCCTTCGCTGCGCTTTTGCTTTTCCGGTTTTTTGTGGTCCGGAGCACCGGCTCTCAGAGCTCTAAAGGGAACTGTCCATACGAAAAGTAGAAAAGTATTGATGCAATTGTGATGAGCAACTAGAAAGAGCTGCTCGGTTTGGCCCCACTTGGTCTTTTTTGTTTGTGTATGTGTGTCCCATTCGCTTGTTTTTATGACACCCCATTTCGTTTTTTTAGTTCACTACTATTGTGCATCCGCCACTTGGTGAGCGATGGCCGTGGAAGAGAATGAAAAACAGCGATGCGGCGGTTAGGCCACCTTCTGGCGGCCACCATTTTATTTAATTTTTATTTTTTTCGCTTTTTGACTGTTTTTCCTTAAAAATTGCCGTTTTTGAGCGGTTTTTTCTCACTTTTTTGCTTTAAAAATGAATTTATCATCAAAAATAACATATAATTTCATGTTTGAGTGATTCTCATAACTTTTTTTGTCGAAAATCCCACTTTTTTCACTTTTAATTGGAAAAAAAATAAATTTCCCAAAGCGTTTCAATTTTCCAAGTTCCTTTTTCTTTTTTCTATGCTTCTTGATAGTTTTCCCATCTTTTATTTCGAAAATTTAACATTTTTGAGTTTCAGACTCCCTTTGCGCCACTCGACGGACAAAAATCCCTTGACGGAAGAGAAATAATGGAAGAAAAGTAAGAAATCTTGAAGTTTTTAAAGAAAATCCCGAAGATTTCTCAATTTTCATGGATTCAAGTGCTGAAAAAAGAAAAATATTGCAATTTCCAGGTCTCGTGAACAAGAAGCGCAAGTCGTGGAGCACGCTGAGCCTGCTTGGAGCTGAAAACAGAAGAGATGTGCTCGGAGCCGCGGAAGAACAAGAAGACGCGAAACAAGAAGACTCGCCGTAACGGATCAGTCGATGGGAATGCATTCCGATTTGTGTTACAAAATCAGAAGTTCAAATTAATAAATGTTTATTTTCAATCAATGTGACAGCTTCACAGTTATCCACAAATACACACAAATTTACGCAAATTCACAATAATACAGCCTAATCGTGCGGTTACTCCATTGATAGATTCCGTTTCCGCGAGCCTTCTTTCTCTTCCGCGGCTCCGAGCACATCTCTTCTGTTTTCAGCTCCAAGCAGGCTCAACGTGCTCCACGACTTGCGCTTCTTGTTCACGAGACCTGGAAATTGCAATATTTTCCTTTTTTCAGCACTTGAATCCATGAAAATTGAGAAATCTTCGGGATTTTCTTTAAAAACTTCAAGATTTCTTACTTTTCTTCCATTATTTCTCTTCCGTCAAGGGATTTTTGTCCGTCGAGTGGCGCAAAGGGAGTCTGAAACTCAAAAATGTTAAATTTTCGAAATAAAAGATGGGAAAACTATCAAGAAGCATAGAAAAAAGAAAAAGGAACTTGGAAAATTGAAACGCTTTGGGAAATTTATTTTTTTTCCAATTAAAAGTGAAAAAAGTGGGATTTTCGACAAAAAGGGTGATGAGAATCACTCAAACATGAAATTATATGTTATTTTTTATGATAAATTCATTTTTAAAGCAAAAAAGTGAGAAAAAACCGCTCAAAAACGGCAATTTTTAAGGAAAACAGACAAAAAGCGAAAAAATAAAAATTAAATAAAATGGTGGCCGCCAGAAGGTGGCCTAACCGCCGCATCGCTGTTTTTCATTCTCTTCCACGGCCATCGCTCACCAAGTGGCGGATGCACAATATAAAAACACACATTTCTGGAAAAAGACAGAATACACTATTGTCGGCGCAAGAACTGGCGCCAACTTGCACAAAATTGGAAAATTGATACTTTTATCTTGGGTTTTTCGCATTTTTTGCTTCGAATATAAAATCTGTAGGCATTAATTGACTATTTTTAACCGATTTCCGACATTTATTTTATAACGCAAGCTGGAAAAACTCGAAAAAAGGGCCGAAGTTCAATGGAGCGCATTTACTGACCCCCTCTTTTTTTTGCGCCGACAGGACTGTCAAATGCTCAAAGAGCAACAGAACGAGCACGACGCAATAAAAGATCAAATGAGCATTCCCAATGTCCACACTTTTCTGAAAGTTGTTTTTGAATGTCCAGCTGATCACCATGACTATTCCCCTTTGTTCGAAGTGACCTTCAGTTCGTAAAAGTGCGTTTGTTACGAAACTTTTTGTTTTCCCCCCTCAAGTAACACGTTTTTCAAAAACTCGGAACATGCGAGTTTTCAGAGTTCTTTGTCCTCTCTCGATGCTCATTGTGCACATTTCTGTTCTCGCCAGTCTGCGTCTCTCCACTTTGGCGTGCTATTTCGCACGCGTGTTTCCCCTAAAAGACGACTCTTTTTCCCCCACAAATAGGCCTCAATTTTCCGCTTCTTCTCGTTTTTCTCTCCCTTCTTCTTCTTCTTCTTGCAGTTTTTTCCCTCTATTCACTACACTACTTTTGCCCCCCACACTCACACACAACTTTTTGCTCTTTTCTCAGTACTAGTTTTTGCTCCCTCTCTGAAACCCACCAATTATTTGAGATGAACGCTCGTAAATAAGCGGAAAAAAAGTAGTGATTTTCTTGCAGTGCTTCCCTGCCAACGACGTCTTCGAAAAACGCCGCGTTTCGACCGCAGAAGGCGTCCAGTTTCAGCAGCACGACGAGTCGTCACGTAAATGCGCCAGTAGGGTCGATGGAGGGACACTCCTCCCTCGCCACTTACTCGCAGCACCACCACCATCACAATCACCCACACAATCAGCAGGGCGGCGGCAGTGGTGGTGGCAGTGGTGGCGGACAGCAGCAGCACGATTTTCAGTAGGCTCTGAACTTTTTTTTTTTTGGAATTATCATTTGTTTTCAGAAACCCCGGCCAATCGGGAAATCCACAGTACTATCAGCAACAGCTTCATTATGGACAGTCGAACGCTGTGAGCCATAATCAGATGAATTATGGTGGAGAGTATGGTAAGTGTCTTACTGTAGTTGCAACTTTTTTGTGTGCGCCTTTAAAGTATACGGTGTTTTTGAATTTTTTTTGGCGAAAATTTTCATTGAAATTTTTCAAAAATTAATCGAAATTGTTGATTTTTTCCCAACTAATTCATATTTTTCCAGACCAGCACAACCAGGCGTCAACCTCATCGGGTCCGAAGTCATCCTCACACCAACCCCAACACCATCAGTACCAACACCAGCACTCTTTCGATCCGCAACAGCATCAGCACCACAATCAGAATGTGCGGTTCGAGCAGCCCCACTCGGCGCCACCGCAGCAACGGAACTTCGTGCCGCAGTATCCGGTAAAGGTGGTGGATCCGAACACGCAGCAAACTTATGGACAAGTCAACCGAACAGTAAAGTAGGTTTTTTTCCAACAAAAATTTGTTTGCATTTATGGCACCGTTCCCTTTTTATTGCCGCCGTTTTAGCACCCTCTATATCACTTTACTGCCATCTACTGTCCACCTGTCCCCCCTCTCCTCCCTCCCCTACTCCCCCACTCCACGTCTCCAGAAGACGTCAGTGCAGGCACCCTGACGACACGTTGCGGACCCCGCTAATTCCACTCATTTCAGCGCGCCACCACCCATCGTCACAAAACCGCTGCCTCCGCCCGCACCGCCACCCTCGGGCTCTGGATCGCAAGAAATGACGACTAGGAAAACGCCGTTGCCTTTTAAACGGCAGCCTGATATGCAAGAGGAGAAGCGGATGGAGTACGAGGTGGCGAGGAACGTGTCGCAGATCATGTCGAAGAATGGGATGAAAGTCAGTCAGCAGATGCTGTCTCCTCAGAAGTGAGTCGCCCGTCAAAGTTCCAACTGCTATATTACCCTGTTTCAGACCACTGCCACCTCTTGCCCAACTCCCACCAGCCAAATCTGCAGGTCCCACCACCTATCAGTGCCCTGTATGTGGAAGAAATCTTGCCAACGCCCGGAATCTCCAACGGCACCGTCAGAGCTGCGGTGTGCCCCCACCCCCATCCACCGGCCCCAGTCAGAGCCAACAAGCTGCTCCTCAGCTCGCCGCGATGCTCCAGAGAACTTCGCCAGTACCATCCACCTCCGCCCCTCCAACTGCCCACATGCCCACCACACCCTCATCGGTTCCATCGTCGACGTCATCGTTCAAACATCAGAACTCGACTGGCAATCTAACGGGTTACTCGCAACCGCAAAATTCCTCATCGCTCTACTCTCCCCATGGATTGATGGGCGATCCGAACATCATGCTGTCGGATGGACTTGACTTTAAGGATGATCCCATGTTGTTCCAAGGCACTTCGAGTTGTGCAGAAGTCTGGCCCAGAGATGACAGCTTTGGAGCAACTGAGGAGCAGCAACATCATGACAACCTCGATTTGACCGATCCGCTTGGTTTCCACCTTGATGGACTCGATATGGAGCCCAGAGAAACAATTCGAGAGTTCAGAGAGCCCGAAGAGCTGGACACGCTGGATCCGAATCCCCAGATGATCCACACACCGTTCTTTGGCATCGATCCGGAGCTGGAGCCACTCTCCTTGGAGATGGATGTGGATGAAGCCGTTATCAGGTCAGAGTCGGCGTCTCTTTCATCCAGTTCGCATGGAAGAAACACCCCGGCAGCTACTGGCTACATGTAAGTTTCTCTTGGAAATATTCTAGTTTCTCTCTTGGCAATACCTCTAATGTTTGCAGGTGCGAAGCGTGTAAAAAGGTGGTATCGTCGGAAAGATCTCTACGCCGTCACTTCAACACTTGCAAGATGCATCTCGCAGAAATGGCACTGTTGCCTCCAGAAGAGTGAGTTTTTCAATCCCCCAGTAATTTTGGAATGAATGCACCACACACTCAACCATTTTTTGCTCACTTTCCTATCATTCGGTTTCCCACCTTCATATCGTGATTGTGTCATCATTTTAGACGTCCTCAAGCGAAGAAGCGAGCTCAGAACGAGGCGAAGAGGGTGAAGAAGGCGAAGACGCCGCCGGTGGAGAGGAACTCGGCGATTCTGGCGGCGCTGGCTGCTCCGCCAGTGCCGTTCCACCTCCCACAACCCAGCTTCTCTACCATGATGCTGGCGCCGACGTCTTCTCACGCTCCACCACCACCTCCGCCTCCGCCGGCGCAATTCCAAGCGCCGTATCCCTCATCATCATCGGGAACGCTTCCCTCGATCAGCGCCTCGTGGCTGTCGAGCAACACATCGAGCAGCTCGCGGAGCTCCGACATGTTCACGCCGCCGATGGCCTCGTCGACGCCGATCTATCAGAAGTCGAGTCCTCTCGAGGACCTGCTGATGGATGATGAGCAGCCGAATGAGACGGATGATGGAGACAGTAGGAGTAGTTGCGGGTCAGTTATTCTTTGTGATTTGTGACTCTTTCCTCCAATCATTTAGTTTTTTTCGGCATGATTGTGGTAAATTGTGATTCTGAAGGCTTTAAAAATACAATTTACTTAAAGTTTAGTACCCTAACATTATCAATTTTCAAAAAATTTCAAAAAGTAAACAACTTTCAGAACGATAACGACCACCAAGTCGACTGGCAACCCACTGTACACGTGCGAGTTCTGCGCCCGACAACTTTGCTCCATGAGCAACCTGAAACGCCATCGCTCCACGTGCAAAGCGGCCCCCATCGAAGCCTCTCCGGCACAGTCGGAACACGTCAGCCCTCCATCGATTCCGCAGAGCACTGCGGCTCCACCAACTTCTCTGGCTCCTGCAGCGAGTCAACCTCTTCAAGTGGAGACCACCGCCACTGTCACTTACACGAAGAGCGATGGGCCGAACGTGTGGACGGATAAGATGATGTCACCGAAGCAACTGCCGCCACAGAAGAGTGTGATTCGCGCGGAGAGCACGGACATGTCGGACGGCGGATGGAAGAAGACGATGACAGTGGGCGAGGCGCTGAAGGCGCAACAGATTCAGAACAGATACCAGCAGAATCCGATGCAAGCGCCGCCGCAGAATCAGAATCAGAATCAGATGCAGATGAGCCATAATCATAATCAGGGGCAGCATCCAAACCAGATAATGAGGATCCCGCCGAGGCCACCGAACCCGATTCTGAATCAGGTGCAAAATCCGCCACAGCAAGTGCAGCAGATCATCAATCAGCAAAGTCAGCAGCCGCAAATGCAACAGCAACAGCAGCAGCATCAGCAGAACCACCAGCAGCAACACCAGAGCCAGCAGAACCAGCAGCAACATCAGAGCCAGCAGCATCAGAGCCAGCAGAGCCAGCAGCAACATCAGAGCCAGCAAAACCAGCAGCACCATCAGCAACAGCACCATCAGAACCAGCAGCACCATCAGAACCAGCAGCAACATCAGAGCCAGCAGCAACATCAGAACCAACAGCACCAGTCACGACAAGCTCCACAAACTCAAGCGCAAATTGTGCACCAGCCACTCCCACCACTCTCCAGTGCTCAACTCCACGCCCAGCTTCAACTGCAAAGTCCGAAGAAGGGCGTCATCGAGCTGAAGAACACGGATACGGTGCTAATCACCTCGGAGCCGCTCCCAATGCAGCAAAAGTCTCACGAGCAGAGAAGATCGTCTGACGGACAGGTGTCGTCGCAGCCACTTCCACCTCTTCAACTCCCGCAGAGGAAGCCGCAACAGCAAGCCTACCAAGTGCAGTTCAACGGTCGACCGCTTCCTCCGATGCAGCTCCAGCCGGTGCAACACCAACAGCAGGCGCCTCCACCACAGATGGACATGAATCAGAAGCAGCAGGCGTTCCAGCAGAATCAGATGCAGCAGCAGCAGCAGCAACAGCCACGGCAGATGCAGCAGAATCAAAAGTTCTCGCAGAACCCGCAGCAGTTCCAACGTCAAGGACAAATGCAGATGCAAATGCCCCAGAGGAATCAGCAACAAGGACACATGCAGCAACAGCAGCAGCAGAACCCGATCCAGAATCAAAATGTGCAATTCCAACAGCGCCCGATGAATCAGGGTCCGAATCAGATGCAGCAACGTCCTCAGATGCAGGCTCAACAGATGCAGAGCTCTGGCCAGGTGCAGATGCAGATGCAGAACCAACATCCTCAGCAGATGATGCAGCAGAATGCCCCGCAGATGTCGCAGAACCCGCAGAATCTCCAGAATCCGCAGAACCCACAACAGCAACGCCAACAACAACTCCCGGTCCAACAGAACCAACAAAAGCTGCTGCCACCACTGCAGATGCCTCAACGAAAAGTGTCCCACCCGATGGAGCCACCTGCGAAGCGGATGCGATCGCAAAGTGCTGCTATCAAGCCGCATTCCATGGAAGAGTCTGCAATCCGCAAACCTGGCTCTCCACTCGACTCGATCATCACCTCTGTTCCACTGTCTGTCGAAGTGAACCATCATCAGAAAGACGCGGAGCAAGTCCCGCTGAGCAGCGCCGAGACCCATGCTGTCGCGAGCCCAAGGAAGTCGCACAATCAGGCGTACATCTGTCCGGAGTGCGATAAGATCTACTCGTGTCGCAAGAATGTGAAGCGCCACCGGATGGCCGTGCACAAGATGACGTTGGACGAGGTGCTCGCGAAACCCGAGCAGCCGGCGCCCGATGATTACGTGGGTCCTGTGGGAGGAGCCGCGCGTCGCCACACCGTCGCAGGGCTGGATTTTGAGAAGACGCCGTCGTCGAACAACAATAACAACAGAAGCGCGAAGCGGAAGGGGTCCGCCGCGGCGACGGCGTCGATCAAGAAGACGAAAGAGATCGCGCCACAATCCAGTGAAGAGCCATCCAAGACTGGTGAACTCTTGAGTGACACGGCTTCACAGATGACGTCGAGTCCGAATCCAACACCGAGTGCAACTCCGGCTGAAACACCGGCTGCAACTCCGGCGACAATGATGATCGCAACTCCCAATGCTACTCCGATTGCGACGCCGGCTATCACACCATCTGCCACACCTGCTCCTGCTCCGTTTCAAGCTCAGAGCCAGATGCAGTTTTTTCAAGCTCAGCCGCAAATGATGGCTCCAATCGTGCACCAGACATCAGATGCACATCATCAGGAGCCTCCTGCTCCTGTGCAATCGAAACCCACTGGAGGCTCTCTGGGACACTCGCTACCACCGCTCCAACTTCCACCACTCAATGAGCAACCTTTACCCTGGGAGTCAATATCGAACTCGGCTCCTCCTACCGCGCACACCACTGCCAACTCTTCCGCCATTTCAACATCTCGTAACAGTGGCTTCTCGGACGATGAAGACGCACGAGCGATGGCCAAGATCGCTGCTGAACTGAAGCGATCTGCCGAGAAGTGGCCAGGATGCGGAGGATCTGTTTTGGACGGAGTGATCGATGTGGATGATTTGATTATTCAAGGCATCCGAAGCGCCGACGCTCTAGAAGATGTCGGAGATATTGCTCATCTTCTGGATGGAACTGAAGCCGACTCCACGTTCACTGATGAAATGCTGGATAAAGCTCTCGGAGGAGGCGGAGTGAAGACGTCGACGTCGTCAAGTGTCTGTCCATCGCTCTCCTCCCCTGAAGAGCAATTCTACCAGTACCAGCAGTATCAACAACAACAACAAGTGATGTGGACCGAAGACTTCTCGCAACAGAGCTATCTCTCGTTCGAGCAGTCTGTCGAAGTGCGCCCAATCCAACGACATCCCTCGCTGGCCGGACAACCCCACCAATTCCAAGAGCCGAACATGCAAAGACCTGCGTCTCAGCCAGCTGCTGCTCCAATCGTCATCGAGCCAACAATCCCGCGAATGAAAGTGGGTCGGAAGGCGTCGGACATCCCGAAACCGCCTCCCGATCTGACGTGCCCCGGATGCAAGAAGGTGCTCGGCTCCGAGTACTCGCTGCGTCGTCACAAAGCGGGCTGTGCGGAGGTGCAGAACGTGCTGAATCCCGAGTATCCACGTCCACCACAACGACGTGCCGCTCGGAAGGCCGCAATTCTCACGGAAGCCGAGATAGTAGCATCTATGCCGAAGCCGTTGTCACCTCAAAAGCTCGCTGAAAGACGCGCTGCTGCCGCTGAAGCTGTGGTGGAGAGAATGGAGCAGTTGCCGCCGCCAGATGTCGTCAAGGAGATCATCAAGGAGATTGGTCTGGAGAAGATGAAGTGAGTCGAATGAGCACTCGCAATAAATATAATGCTTTTCCAGGAAACAAAGCCAGTCAACATCGCCTCCGCCAAACACCCAATCGACCGAAGTTTCTGCGGAAGTTCAAGTACCATCCTCTTCACCATCGTCGTCTTCATCGTCGACAGCGTCGTCGATTTCTGGAGGTGCGCCGCAGCCACAGATTCAGGCGAGACATACGTGTCAGGTGTGCATATCGCTTCTGTCCCAGTGAGGCCCCCGCTTTTGTGTCCACCTTGACGTTGTTTCTGTCTTTGTGCATTAAATAAGCGATTCAGTTGTTAAAAGGTATTGTTTCAGGCGTGCAACAAGCACTACTCCAGCGAGTGGAACCTGGACCGTCACAAGCGTGAAGTGTGTCCCCATGTGCCAAGAAACCATTCATAGTGAGTCCACGAAAAAGTTTAGCGAAAAAACATTAGCTCAATGTGCATTTCCAGTGAACCATCCGGTCCCGAAGACGAAATCGCAATGACATTCCTCGACAACTCGAAGCGTTCAGTGTCGCGCTCGCTGCTATGTTCCGTCTCTTCACTTATTTCCTACTGGCTCGGTGAATCCTCCGACAGACTCTCCCTGGACACGAAGTGGGAGCATTTTGAGCTCCTACTCGATGTTCACACTATGAAAGTTGCCATTACAGGTGAGCTCTTTGAAGTTTTTCAATCTTCTGAATACTGTGATTTTTAGCTGACAACGTGAATTTGGTTGCCGAGCAATCGAAGAAATACCAACTAGAGCACGTGGTGAGAATGACCGAGCAGTTTATTACGGTGAGCTCTTTTCCCTCTCTCTCAACATCCTATCATATTTTTACTTTCAGACGTCCAACCAGTAAGCCCTGTTCCAATTAACCAGCTCGTCTCTTCTAATCATTTTCCCCCCTATTACTTGTGAATTCCTAAACCCCGCCCACTATGAGCCTTTCTCCCCTTGATATGTTTTATGTGTCTTTTCATCTTGTGAAAAAATTGTGTGCTAATTTGTCGAAAATGTTGAAGTTCTTTGCCCCCTCCTTCTTCTCTCTCTCAATTCATTACCGTTCGATTGTGATCTCATTCTCCCCCTTCCCCCCCCCCCCCCACCCACTCGCTAGTTTCTCACTATAGGCACTTTCCGCCCCCTCATTTTTTTTAAATTGCCCGGCCCTCCATCTTTAGAATCCATATGTGTCGATGAATTGATCTCGTGAATGCCCCGCCCATCTTCTTTTTCTTAATTGCTGGCCTATGTTTGAATTTGTATTTATTAATTCTTTTTATCGAATATATATAAAAAGTTTAAGTATAAGCATGATTTTCTCTCCCGAATTCACAGTTTCACAGACGCTTGCTACTTCTAAGATATTAGACCTAGTATTTCGATGAAACAATCAGAATGGAGTTCACAAAAAAAGACGACGGATTTCTGTGCATCGTCCTGGTGTCGGGTACTCTTTTCCTAATCGCCTTTGCCTATTTCTCCACACTTTTCGTCATCCGATGGGCCACGAGGAGGTAAGTGCGCTCCAATGAGAAAATCACGATAAGTTGGCTTAAGGTACTTGAAATACATAGAAGAGCAACGGAGACTCAACAAGGACAACTTGCGGTTGAAAAATGACTGATTTATTGTTATCACTCGTATTTTTATCAGTTACCAGTATGTGAAACGGGAAAATCAATAAATTATAACTGAAACGACGCCATTTGCTCTCGCATTTTGTCCTGGGTCATCAGGTGTTGCTTCTCGATTCTTTTCAGCGCTGACGAGAATTCTGATATCACACTTTGAAGTTTTTCCTTTTCGGAACGACGTTTTTTCTCCTGAAAAGTGATAGATTTCAAATTTTTTCAGTAGAGCGCACTCACAGACTCTCGTAACTCTTTTCTCAACTTTTCCACATTCTGAGGAGCTTCTGGAGTCGATTCGAGTTGTTTTCTGTTGAAAAAAATTGGATTAACAAGGGAATAATCTGATGAGACCTATATCATTCAAAAGCACTTGTTTTGACGAGTTTAGAACTGATTTTCATTTTTCCGACAGAGGTCTGTGAGCCGAGATAAGGAGCTCTGAAGTTAAAAAGTATCAGTTCAAACTTTCGAGCTCCGTATCTCGGCTCATAGAGCTCGGTAGAAAAAATGGGACACCGTTCTGAACTCGTCAAAACTAGAGCTTTCGAATGATATTAACCATTTTCTTGTAAATAATGCGAAAGAACTCACTTCAAAGTAACCAAGTTGATCTCCAATCGATCCCTCTCAACTTTCAAACTGCTCTCGGAAGCCTCCCGTTCCTCGCCACTCTTCTGTAACTTTCCGTACAAGCTCTTCACTTCCAGTTCAAGCCGCTCTCGATGCTCTTCTTCAATCTGTCGGCTCCTTTCAGATTTGTCCAGCTCTTCTTCAATCTTGCTCATTTTCTCCATTTGGAGCTGTAGTTCTGTAACAAAATGAATTGAAGATTTCAGTCAAATTGAGAACTCACCTTCAATTTGAGCATCTTTCTGCTCGCAAAGCTTCTCAAACTCTGATATTCTCACAGACAGTTTCTCCTCAAAGTCTCCAAAATTTCGAGCAGATTCTCGTTGCTCCTGCCTCATTCTCAATTCTAAATTCATTCTCTCGCGAAGAAGTATCTCATTTCGGGACTTCAAATCGTTGATTTCTCCTGAATTCGAATCCATCTCTCTTGATTTTAACAGCTTCATCTTCAGACTGCAATTTAATATTTTTTATAAATTCTTAAAAGTAGAACACTACCTCTGAACAGTTGACTCGAGTTCTTGAACTTCCATCTGTAGCTCATTCCTCAAACCCTTCAAACTCTCAATTTCCGAGTTTTTCTCTGAAATGTCCGTCGAAAACTGTTTGCTCTTCTCCAGAATCGCCTCCTCTTTCCGTTGAATTTCCTCGTGCAAACTTTCGATCGTCTTCTCGAAATTCTCGAGCCTCGGAGAAACTTTCTTCTCATTATCCATCACTATTTCTTTCAGCTTCTTATCAAATTTCATCCTCATTTCCACTTCTCTCGCTTTTTCTTTCCGCTTCAAATCGTCTATTGTGGCATTGAAATTTGCGATTTCTTCGAGAAGTTGATCGTTTTCTTTGACAAGCTCCATTCGATCCAGACGCAGTTTTTCGATTTGCGAGTTTTGGTCTTGCAGTTCCTGATGATTGTATGATTAGTTTGAATACATAAGGATTTTGTTTTTATTCTGAAGCTTACAAGTGAATCGTCTGATGAGTGCTCTGAGTTTTCTAGTGAAGAGTTATATCATTCAAAAGCTCTTGGTTCAACGAGTTCAGAACAGTGTTCAATTTTTTCTACGGAGCTCTGTGAGCCGAGATATGAAGCTGTAAAGTTCAGAACTGAAACGTGTGCAAGTCCAAACTTTAGAGCTCCATATCTCGGCTCACAGAACTCGATATAAAAAGTGAAAAACAGTTCTGAATTTGTTAAAACAAGAGCTTTCTAATGATGTTGGGCTCATTGGAAAACTCCATAGTCAACCGTTAAAAAACCCTTATCAAAGACTCACTTTGCGATACACATTCTGCAATTCCTCAATGGTGTCCACTTTGAACTTCTCATAACGGACCTCTCTCTCCTCGTTCGCCATTCTCATATTCTTTATCAACTCGTCACTTCTCGACTCCAACTCCATCAACTTCTCCCTACTCTCCGCGCCCTCTTTCACTTTTTCGTGCTCTTTCCGAAGCAACTCGTTCTCTCGGCTCACTTCCAAGTACTTTTCTTTCAGAATACGGTAGTTGTCTTGGGTTTTTAATACGAGCTCTCGCTCGACCTGAAGCTTATTGTAATAAATTGAGTCAGTACCTTACTCAATGTAAAAATCTTACCGTTAAAATGCGATTGAGCTCTTCAATTTCAGAATATTCGCCACGCCGAGCACTCATTGTTCCCAGTAGAAAGGGGGGAGGGGAAAGAAAAGTTTGAAAGTAGAAAAAGAGGTGAAAAGAGAAGGGTGAGCAAATGAATGAGCTTCTTTGGGGAGAAGCGGTGAGAGACTCAGACGCAACGAAAGAGAGGGGGATTTATGTTTCACGTAACCGCTTCTTCATGGGCCACATAATTGGCATGGTGACAGATGGAAGTGGAGAGCAGCTGCGGGTTTACGGAGTAAACAATTTTATGGAGCATGTTTGGAAGGAAGATGAGCAATGAGCAACGCGGAGCTAAGAGAGTGAATAAATATGAACAAATTTATCTACTTTTTAAAAATCACTGGATTCTTATCATGAAAAAGGATTAACGGTTTTGATAGAAGGCGTGGAATCCAAGTGGAATTCTCTCTTCTGGAATCTCGAATCTCGCCTGCTCCTTCATGGTTTTGGCACTCAGAATCACGACGAACGGCTTCTGGCTCGCAGTGATTGTCATCACGGGGACAATCAGAATTCCTATAACAAATTATCCTATTACAAATTCTATTCAAAACTCACCATCATCCTCCGCCTTTCCATTTGGATCCGGCACGAAAATCGGCTCGCCGCACAACTGATTCTCATCGGCTCGCTTCCAAACCAGATGACGTCCCGAGAGAAGATCCGCCTTCACGACGCCGACGGTCGAGTGATTCTGAACCCCTAGTACCGTGGAGCCGTACACGAATTGGTACTCTTTCATGTTGATCTGCTCCCAGTGGAAGCGCGGGAATTCGAGGGCTGCAAAGGGGAGATGAGCAATTGGGGTTGCTCTTCAACTTACAGATATCACAAGTTCTTCTCTCTGTAAGTCGAATGGCTCCGTTCTCTTGAAGAATTGCAGTGCAGCCACTGGCCCAGTGCTTCGATTTCAACAGGTCTTCTCCAGGGAGAGCAGCTTCTGGAACTTCCAGAGGGATCACCAGGCGAGTGAGGAATGGAAGGAAGTTGGGATCCTGAAGCATTTTTCTTCAGAATCTTGAGATTGAATAAATACTAATTTCTCACATGTTGAAAGTATCCAGTTCTCAATTTATCAATCATCAACGCGTCAAAGTTGCCAGCGTTCTCAATGCTACAGTAATCCACAACCAAACATCCGTCCTTCTCGAAAGAATTGGCGTGGTGGAAGGTGAAAAATGGTGCAACTCTGAGCTCCAAATCCAACTTTTGACCTGTTCTTTTGTTCATAATAAACACATTGACATCCTTTTCCCCATCCCAGTTCAAACACGCTTGGTAAGTTGAACGGATCACGTGTCTCAGGAGAAGCTGTTGCATATTGATTCTCACCGGTGACTCGAACATGACCAGGTAGTTTTCTGACATTCCGAACGAGTGCATGTAGGTCGGAAAGAGAGGGTCAGTGCACCGGATCTCTCCGATTTTCTCAGTGTGCTCCCACGACGCCGAGCTCTCAGAGGGAAGGTTCTTCGGGTTCCGGGTGACAGTGAACACGTAGCCTCCATCCGGTCCGAAGCGCGAGCCAATGTTGTAGACGTCACCGCGCTCGTCGTAGAGTTGATGGGCGGTGCAAGTGTGAAGAGCTACGTAGTTGGTGAGCACGGCGGGCTCCAGGGTGGCCAGTGTGTCCATGTCGATTTTGAACATATGTGGTGTCTCCGTGCAAGCGTAGACGGCGTCTCCGACGGGGGTGAATGCCACGTTGGCATTGTCGTGCTTCTCAGGAGTCGTTAAGAATGTGGAGAACATTCTGGAATGATCTATGTGAAATGAATCGAAGTGTGCTCACTTTGAGAAGATCGTCTTGCAAGGATCGGGGAAACTGACAGTTCCAAAACTTCCAGTCACTATTCTCTGCGCCTCCATGTTCTTCTTGAACGCCTCTGATTCGAGGTAGCGAGCCGAGTAGAACATCTGAATATCATTGTATATTATTAAGGTTCTCAAGGCTCCACAAACCTTCCCGTCCTCAAAGTGATATCTCTGCATGAACCCAAGACCATCAAACCAATGCTTGTACTTGTCCTCTCCAATCTCAAACATCTCTGGGCTATTTCTCACCATTGTCCCCTTGAGGTAACTTGGCACAGTGCCAATTGCCAGGCATTCCTTCGGCTCTAAGACGTTCTCAAAGTTGTGGAAAAGACGAGAGAAGCCTTGCGATTCCATGAGAATATGAACAGAAATATGTCTGGGTTCAAGTAATTGTAGTTCTTTTTATACTGTCCATCAGCTACATTGTAGGGCATATCTAGGTTCTCTACCCTTATCTGAAGAGAGTCTCAGGCAGTTAGATAGCAGAAACCCCAGGTCACAATGGAATTTGTGATGGAGAAGTGGCAGGGGAGAAAGGGAGAAATCATAAAGGTTACAGTAATCAAAATTGGATGAGACCTATATCATTCGAAAGCTCTTGTTTTAACGAGTTCGGAACTGTGTTCAATTATTTCTACCGAGCTCTGTGAGCCGAGATATGGAGCTCCGAAGTTTTGAAGCTCCATATCTCGGCTCACAGAGCTCGGTAGAAAAAGTTGAACACAGTTCTGAACTCCTTGAAACAAGAGCTTTTGAATGATACCATTCACTAATAAAAACTTCAACTCTTTTCAGAAGAATAGATGCTAAACAAGGTGACTCAAACAACATCTGGAAACCAAAGAGCAAGAAGCATAATAAAGTTTCGATGCGGAAGGACATTGGGAGCTCTCAACTTTTAACTGTTAACCCGAGCTTTTTGATAATCCTTTTAGTCCTTTTTGTATCTGATGTGAAGTGAAAAAAGAGAATGTTATGTTTTGTGTGAATCATCTTCTGCTGTCAAATGTTGCTACTTGTGAGAGTTTTGGTGGACGAATCAGTACTATAGTTTTTTTTCTCTCAGGTGAATTTGTATTCTTTCGCGTAATAAGCAGTCGAGCCCAGGAAATTGATCTTGTAGTTCTCTAATGTAACCTATATCATTGGAAAGCTCTTTTTTTGACGAGTTCAGAACTATTTTTAACTTTTTCTACCGAGCTCTGTGAGCCGAGATATGAAGCTCTAAAGTTGAGTACTAAAAGGATTACAAGTTCAGAAGTGGATGGCCTATTCAACTAATCTTCCGAAACATTTTATATAATTCTGTTATTTGAATGATCGCGATGATTTTCCCATGCGCCCTTTCTCTAGGGACACACACACAACTTTTTTTGGAATTATTAAATGCAGCTTTGAAGACGTTGTTATAGAAACGGTGTGTGTGTGTTTTGTTGCTCTCCTCTGGGTATTGAGCACAACGTGACACCTAGGCTCCACACATATCACGGCTTCTATTGCGACTGATTGGAAGGTCGATGAAACGTTTCGCGGTCAATAGCATCCTCCACTGGACACTCTTACTGCTCGCCACTCTCACGTCTCTCTTCACTCTGAAAACGATTCTGGAGACCACCACGTACTCGTATTTTTCAAATTGTGAGTTTGCATTCAGTAGACTTATTATATAGAGTTGCAGTTCACGAAGAGATACCGAACAACGAAGAGTTATCAGGAAAGTCAATCATCTTCATGGCCACTGGATTCTTCGGAGGACCTGTGACGAATGACGTACTGAATAAGTGTCCGGAGCATATTAAAGTTTGAAGCTTTCTCTTTCGTTTTTAGTTAGATCTATTTCAGAAAACGTGCTATGTCACCAACTCGGTTCCGCTTTTCGCAAACGCAGGTGCAGTGGTGTTTCACTCGAGAGACTTTGATGAGAAGGTGCGTTTCCCGTTTTAAAATCACTACAAAATACATTTTTCAGAAGTTAAAACAATTCCAAACACTTTATTACCGGTACCTCAAGACTCCCTATGTTATGATGGCAATGGAGAATCCATACTATGCAGATTTGCAAGAATATTCAAACTTTTTCAATTGGACCATGACCTATAGGACGGATTCGGACGTGTTTTATCCGTATGGAGCATTGGTGGCGAATAAGGAGCCAGGTTAGAATCAAAGGAATCATCTCATTGTCTTCAAGCTTTTTAGTACGGGTCAACTACACAGAGCTGTATGACTCGAAGCCCAAGAATGCGCTGTGGTTGGTTTCCAACAATCATTTGACCAATAACAACCGGAAGACGTTGGTGGAATTGATGGTGAGCAAAGGATTGGAAGTCGATTTATTTGGGAAATTGTACAAAGAGCCTCCGGGATGCTCGAGATTCGATGGAACATTTGATTGTTATGTCAGGTTGCACAGGTATAATGATTTTCTCACGAGGAGTTTCTTAATGAGACCTATATCATTCAAAAGCTCTTGTTTTAACGAGTTCAGAACTATATTTAATTTTTCCTATCGAGCTCTGTGAGCCGAGATATGGAGCTCCAAAGTTTGAACCGATACTTTTTAGCACTACTCAACTTTAGGGCCCCATATCTCGGCTCACAGAGCTCGGTAGAAAAAATTGAATACAGTTATGAACTCTTTGAAACAAGAGCTTTCGAATGATGTATATTTCATTAGGATTGTCATAAGCAATTCTATTTCAGTCCCTATAAATTCACAATCGCATTCGAGAACAACAACTGCGATGACTACGTGACAGAGAAATTCTGGAGGAAGGCGTTGAGATACAAAATGATACCGATTGTCATGACGAGAAAGATTTATCGGAATTTAAAGGTGAGCGTTTCAAATTGAAAAGGAAATTTTAAAAAAATTAATAAGAGTTCTTCTACAGATACCTGATGAAATGTACATTGCTGTCGAAGACTTTCCAAAACTCGAAGACTTCATAAAGCACGTGAAAAAAGTGGCTGAAAGCAGAGAGGAATTCGAAAAGTATCACAAATGGCGGGAAAACTTCAAGTTCGAATCTTTATTCATCTTTTTTTAAATCCCTAAATTTTCAGAATAGTAGACACGAACGAAGAAAGTTTTGGATTCTGCAATTTGTGTCAGAAAGTCAAGAAATATGAAGAGAGCTCAAAGAAGACGCTGAAAAGTTATCCAAATCTGAGAGAGTGGCACAATGAGCAAAGGCAGTGTGATAACTCTTTCGCTGATCGTTATCTGTGATATAAACCTTTTTTTTAGAGTTTGTCATAACAAACTGGAATGTTTGCTTTTCTATGATATAAAATACTCGAAAAGTGTTAGAGTGCGCTGGGTATGAAACATAAAAGACGGACGGAATAAAGTTTTCACCCGACCGAAACGGGCAAAATGTAACAAAACGTTTCAATCGCCCTTTTTGTTCGATATATCCCTTTGTGTGCCCATCTGCAGTTCTCTCGTTTTCCTATCAAGTGTCCATTTTGTTATTATTACTAATCGCTTTGGGGTTTCCGATTATCCCTTAATTGGAGTGTCTACTAGGTCTGATGAATTCGGATACTTTTTTGTGTTTGTTAGAAAAGTGACCCTTATCCAAAGTTCACTGCCACGTCCTCTGTTTCCACGTCGGCCTGACGTGGCAGTGATTTGAAATACACTATTGACTAGACAATATTTACTTTTAAAAGGCCAAACTTTTCATCTGAATCAGCTTCAGGAGTATGTTATATTGATCACTTTCCCACATTTGAATATCTATCGTTTTGCTTTTCCTGTTGTATTTTTACGGTTTTGCCAACGAGTTGACTTTTTGAATCTTTAAAAGGTCCTAATTTTAACTGATTTTGATAATGAATCAGTGAAAGTTTAGCTACTTTTTGACCTTTTAGTGTGCTCTCCAAAAACTACACTTGATATCATAGTTCATCTCAATTTCCGGACTACTTTCCAAAAATGCACTAGCCGGAAACCAGCGGAATTTTTCGGGGGCCAGGTTTCCATGACAATGCAAAAGTTTCCTCTTTCCTAAGTCTCTCTCTCTCACTCTTCGAATTCCTCCCCCACATGTCTATATCAAATGTATATTCCGCTACCAGCTCAGGAAATGGCATTCAAGCCCACCAAACTGGGCGGTGCCACGTGCTCCCTTCGATACACCGGCCGGTTTGTGGCGTTGGCGGTCTACGCGTCGGTTGGCTTGTTTCTGTGGTGCACATTTGTCAGTGAGAAGCCTTCGAGAGGTTCGTTTTGTTACTGTATTGTCGGAGTGCAGCGGGAGGGGGTCTGCAAATGCGCTCCATTGAACTTGGATGCTTTTTTCGAGTTTTTGACTGAAATTGGTTAAAATAGTCAATTAATGCGTACAGGTTTTATATTTTAGGCAAAAAATGCGAAAAACCTATGATAAAAGCATCGATTTTCCAATTTTGTGCAAGTTGGCGTCAGTTCCTGCGCAGACACCACTCATTTTTCTTGCGCCGACAATTCAAATGAGGAAATGTGTTTCAGATGTAGTATCAATTCCTTCCGATGAAACATCAGATCGTTCTGCGAAAGTGTCCACTCGAAATGTTGTCGTCTACGCGGCCACCAACTTCTTCGGACACCCGATTACCACCGAACGATTTCTGGCGTTTTGTCCGGATGTACAGGTAATTTCCATCGTCTTCTGTTTGGATTCTGTAAAGTGCTTCAGAATTACTGTCGAATAACACAAGACGAGTCGGAATTCGAGAACGCGGATGCGGTGCTTTTTCACAATGCCGATTATCGCGGAGGAGATGTGGGTTTTTAATTGGAAAACTGTTTGAAAACGAGAGAGAAATTGAAGGTTTTCTAAAGGAATTTTCAATTATCGAAGGGAAAATTAATTGTGGTACTTTTATAAAAACTCGTTTTTGATTTAAACCCCCAAAAATTTTTGTGAGTGCAGTCCAAACTTTGGAGCTCCATTTATCGGCTCACAGAGCTCTTCAGAAAAAGCCAAACACAGTTCTGAACTCGTTGAAACAAGATCTTTCGAATGATATAGGTCTCACAATTCAAACTATTTCAGAAGTTCAAGACACTGGTAAAACAACGAAAACCCGGAGTTCCATACGTTTTGTGGTCGTTGGAAAGTCCCAGTAATGATAATTTCCGACCAGAAAGTCGTGAGTTGAATCGAGACCACTTTCCTGAATGAAATCTTTGATTTCAGATGTGATAAACTGGACCATGACCTACCGGAGAGACGCTGACATCTTCTCTCCCTACGGCACCATTGTCAAGTTGAATTCTCCAGGTAAGAGTCATAATCTTTTCAGTACTCAACTTTAGAGCTCTATATCTCGGCTCTCAGAGCTCGGTAGGAAAAATGGAACACTGTTCGGAAATTGTTAAAACAAGAGCTTTATTTCAACTATCCTCTTTTCCAGTGCAAGTCGATCTAGACGCCATTTGGAGCTCGAAATCGAAAAGTGCCACGTGGCTGGCGTCGAACTGTTTTACACAAAACCACCGTTTCGATCTTATCAAAAAGATGATTGACAAAGGATTCGAAGTAGAAATTTGGGGGAATTGTGGCAAACAGGCCACCCAGTGTGCAGGCGTCGACAATCAGGAGTCGGCGTGTGTTTTGGACCTTATAAAGTGAGTAGATTTAAAGTTATTTGATAGTTGGTGAAGCAATTTTAATGTTACAGACCGTACAAGTTCTACATTTCGATCGAAAACTCAAACTGCAAAGATTACGTGACAGAGAAGTTCTGGAAGGCGTTGAACGACAGACAGACGATTCCGATTGTGTTGGCGAGGAAGTACTACAAGGATTTAGGGGTGGAGCTTTATCATCCTCTTCTTCTTCTTATTCTGGAAGAAAAAATTATTATTTCCAGGTTCCTGATTCAGCGTACATTGCAATTGACGACTTTGCGACATTTGATGAGTTTCTCACTCATGTGAAAAAAGTAAATTCTGATAAAAACGAGTTCTTGAAATATCATGAGTGGAGGAAAACTTGGAAGTGAGTTCTTTTATACAAAACTAATGAAACTGATTTATTTTCCCTTTAGAGTTATCATCGGAAGCGGGTTCTCTGGATGGTGCACTCTTTGCAACAAACTTCAAGACAAGGAGCACATCCTTGCTCACCCCAAGTCATATGGTGACGTGGCGTGGTGGCACTCTTTCGACATGTGCAACAATCAGATTGCCAAAAAGTACCTTTGAAGCGGGTTTATAATAGGAATGTTCTATTACTGTGATACCTTTATTTACATATACCATTTTCATTATAGAAACGGGGAAGAATAAATTAGTTTTCGATTAGAAAGCAATGACAATAGCACCGAGAATGTAGATGAACATCAAGAGGATCGAGGCAATGTTGTTGAGCGCCGAGTGGATCTGGAGCCAATCGGAGGTGGCGTCCTGAGACATCTTTAATTGAACACTGAAACAGTTCATTCAAATAAAAACCAACCTTGGAAGAAGTGCCATCAGTCTTGGGCTCTTCCTCGCTTCCACAGCACAAATTGGCATTCAGCAGGGAAGCCAGAAGGGTGTATCTGTGAGCAGGAGGCACGTTTCTCTTCACTCGGCTCATTGCGGAGATCATAACAGTGGCAATAAGGGAGAGGACTGTCATGCCTATGGTGAACGCGTAGAAGACGTCTTAAAACAACTCTTCCAGTCATGAAAACAGGATGAGAAAGAAAAGAAACTCACAAATCTTGGGAATCGAGTCACCGAATCCGAGCTGTGGAGTCTTCTCGGACAAAAATTGGAAAGACATGAACTGCAGCAGCAGGGCGAACATCTTCACGTGCACCTGCTGCTGGAACTTGCCGAAGAAGGGCGCGATGAGCAGAATGAGCGCGGAAATGAGCACGGGGAGCACGAGCTCCACGGCGAGAGTGGTCGACTTGCGAGTGACGCCCACGCAGATTTCGAGTCGCTCGGCTCTATTGTCATCTTCCTGGTTTAGTTTGGAGATCCAGGTGCCGGATGGATCCACTTGCCAGTTGGTTTTGATGGCTTTGGTGTTGAGCATGTCTGTAACATTAACATATAATACTTTTTATTGAATGAGCTACTAGGTAATACTTATATCATTCGAAAGATCTTGTTCTAACGAGTTCAGAACTATTTTTAGTTTTTTCTACGGAGCTCTGTGAGCCGAGATATGGAGCTCCGAAGTTTAAACTGAATTTTTCATTTTTTCAGTACCACTCAACTTCAGAGCTGCATATCTCGGCTCACAGAGCTCTGTAGGAAAAATGGAGTACAGTTCTGAAATCGTCGAAACAAGAGCTTTTGAATGATATAACTCACCAAATCCATCACCATGCTCCATGATGAACTTGACGTATCGCTTGTAAAGAGTCGATTGCAAGTTGAAACAACAGTGCTTTCTATCCTGAAAAATCATCATTTTAACATTTTCAGCTTTTGTTTTTTCGACAAGCCTACATTCGGATACTCGGTGTAATCAATCTGGCACTGCGCCTTCATTCGGAACTCGAGACGCGCTGTCACGTTTCCATTGTAATTCGTGGAGATGTCATGGTAGTTGACAAAGTCGGTGGATTGAGATCCGGTTTGTAGTCTGGAAAGGATGAGGTTGAAGTTGAAATTGAAGCTGAAATTGAGGCTGAAATTGAGGGACAAGATTACCTATCAGAGTTGATATCTGGCGACCAGAGTCTTCCGATCGACTTGAGGCGAAGCGACTCGGTCTTCCAGTCTTCCGGATTCCAACGGAGGCGACGATCCTTCCACGACTAAACTCTTTATTTAAGGGGTTCATTTATACGTCAAGTTACCAGTTTCAAGTATCCATTGATATTCATCTCCTTGAACACCTCGTTCATCCACATCTCCGTGATGGCTCCGTCGAGCACCTGCACCTCGAGAGTCTCACCGGCGGCAACGGTGGGCGGGAGCATCATCAGCGCGTTGCTCTTGTCTGGAGCACAACTTTCAGAACAAAATCTATAAAATAGATACCTTGCATGCGATCCGCATCACTGGTCAACTTGTAGAAGAGACATTCCTCGAGGACCTGATACTTGTGATGTGCGACATCCTCAATGTCTGAAATGAGTCAATAGTAACAGGTGTTCGTTGTTTATTCTGCTCGCGCTCTTGGCTCTTTGTTACATGAAAGGTGATCGGTGGAGCGCACTTGCCCACTTTTCAAAAACCCGTTAACCTTAACCTGCATAGAACAGATTATGGCCAATTATAGGAGCGACCCGAATTGGCGAAGCGAAGCGAAGAAGGTCAAGTTTTGACAACTTCTGACCGCAAAAACGAAAAGCCGAACGAAATCCACAAGATTCAATTTCAATTCATCAAAAACAATCGAACTCACCAGTAATATTGCTCTTCCACTTGCACTCGACATCGTAGGCATTGGTAACCTCGAGCACCAAAAGTGCCAGGAGCAGTCGTCCGACCATTTGAGCGGCGGCGGGTTGGTCAACTGGCCCTCCTGCGAGCCAAAAATATTTGCTTTTCCTTTCTGTTAGGTAGAAAGGGGGCTGGACATTTGGACCGACACCCCCCTAGCGGAAACGGACGGAGCGAGGGAGAGAGAGAATGGGGGAATTGGAGGCAGGGGATTGAGAGATCAATTGCACTAATAAACAGTATAATGTAACTGTCGAGTATTGTACACTTCTTGTTGGGAATCAGTGTTCTACTAGTTGTCGGTAAATTTCAAAATACATTTCCTAATAGGCTAATTGTAAAGAGTGGTGAGAACTGTAGAACTTCAACTTGAAATTACAAGGTAATAGTCTGATGAAACCCTATTGAGACCTATATCATTCGAAAGCTCTTGTTCTGACGAGTTTGGAACTGTGCTTGGTTTTTTCTACCGAGCTCTGTGAGCCGAGATATAGAGCTCCAAAGTTTGAACTGTAAGTGTTCAACTTCAGAGCTCCATATCTCGGCTCACAGAGCTCGGTAGGAAAGCCAAACATAGTTCTGAACTCGTCAGAACAAGAGCTTTCGAATGATATAGATCATAAAACCATTCCTTTGTTAACAAGAGATTAAGAATAGCAAAAGCAAGATTCATCTTTCCACTTCTGACTATAACATCGAAATAAATCTAGCGAAAAACCAGGTGGTAAGCAGAAAAAACATAAATCGCACTAAACACAAAATACCCTTGACCATCGGGGGGCAGTCCACCTATTTCCTCCGTCCTCTAAACGCGTTCAAGTACTACCAGTTCTCTTAATCTTCTCCTTCGTTTCTCGTCGCCAAGCTTTTTTTTCTCTTCGACAGAAGTTCACTATACAACAAGATACACTGAAAGCAACAAGAACTGTTAAAGTGGGCAAACACAGACTTCTTCCGGACAAGCACTCACTCAGTCTGCTCAAAACTATTAGAAAAGGGGCGTGGTGAAAAAGTGTCCGGAATCTCCGGTCACTTTTTCTGAAACGGTGGAGGTAAATGTTGAATGGGGGAACAATTTGGGAAAAAGAGGAGGCTAACTAGGACAATTATTATATGACCGGGGACACACACACACATACTTTGACTGGTATTATAATGGTTATATTCCGGGCAGTTCGGGTCAAGTGGATATTGGAAATGAAAACAATGGAGAGGATGATAATCTAGACCTTCCAGATGATGTTTTGCATCTATTTTATACTTTATACTGGAACAAAGAAGTAAAAGATCATGAAATTATAAAGAACTGTAATAGGATTAACCAGTTCAACCTTCAAAGCATTAACTTTCCTATCAATCACCCTCAGCTCCTTTCCTCACCGTGTTTCGACCTCTATTTGATTTTACCTCCTGAGAAGTTTCCTCTTTTCCTTTTTTCCTCTTTTCCTTCCAGATGCTCGCAAGAAAGAGCAATGACGAGTTAAGTACCTGCACGAAACGACCGTTTTTTCTCGATCGAGTGACTGACCAAAGGTGCGGTCAGTGTTGAGAAAAAGAGGGGAGAAAAGAAAAGAGAAAAGCCTTTTATTTGTCAATGATCACACAACTCGAGGATTACAAGCAGAGCTGGGAAATGGGTATTGGAAAAGGGTGAGGGGAGAAAAATACAGATTTTATAGAAGAATTGTGATGAGGTCTTGTAGAAGGAGCCGGAACTGAAAAGTACGAATTAGAAATCATGAAGTTTTTATTATGGAAAGTTGGCTTTTTAAAACGAAAGTAGTATCATTTGAAAGGTCTTTTTGTGAGGATTTCAGAACTGTTTTTAGTTTTTCCTACCGAGCTTTGTGAGCCGAGATATGAAAAAGTTGAGCACTAAAATCTGAAAAAAAATGAAGGTCCAGAAGTCTAATAGTGTTGGCTTATTTAACGAATCTTATGAAGAACTTTATATATTTCAGATTATAAAAGAAGCTTTGAAACAATTTGGAATAGCAATTTGCCAACTCGTTCTTGATTTGACCCCAATAACTTTTTTTCCAATTTTTGTGAGTGCAGTTCAAACTTTGGAGTTCCATATCTCGGCTCACAGAGCTCCGTTGAAAAAATCAAAAATATTCCTAAACTTGTTAATACAAGAGCTTTCGAATGATATAGAATACATCAAGGAACTTTAGAGACTCATCAGCTCATCAGACCATTTCCTTGTAAAGGACAACAACTCATTTCAACATGGCATCAACTGTATTTTCCTATTTTCCCGAACCAAACCTCCACTTCTAAACTTCCGCACCTCACTTGCAGCTCTGCAAAGCTCCCGGAACCCTTGAGCAGCCGTCAAGCAGTATTTCCGTTTCACCGAGAACCTCATTAGCCCTCGAATCACTCTTCAGGAAACCCGCTTCCGCATCTCCATGGCAACCCGTTACCTAATCCCAGGACCTTCGAGGTCAGCTGTCGGCTCTCCTTACTCCAGTCCTTCATAATAATTTTCGAGCAGAATACCGAAGTGACCATCTGCTCTCTCTCGGCCATGTATGGAAAAGAGATGGCGAGAGAGTGTGCGCAGTCGGAGAGACGCAGACAGTGAGAGACACGCGAGAAGCGGCTGGTGTGAATAGAAACTGCTTACTTTTCTACATTTTAATTTGGATTTTATTGAAATTTAATACCTTTTTTTGTCGAAAAATCCATTGTTAAAGTTGTGTATTTCTTCATGTTTTCACCATTAAACAAACACTCTTATCATTCAGGTTAAAGAACGCAAATATTTTTATATTTTCGGCGATTTAAGAAGAAAAAATTTCAGTCCTTATTCTTATCATTTCCCTTTCCATCTTTTTTACCTTTCTCATCAAAAAGTTGCCTTTTTAATATAAAAAAACTGAAAAAAAAGAAAAAAAGATGAAAAAAATGCAATGAGGTCACCATGACAACTGGAAAATTGGAGAAGTGGATATATTTTGCACAAATATGAGCCGCATCTTTTGACTAATGCAACGAATTTGTTTATTATTGAACGAGAAACTAAATTTCGGTGCACTGCGCAGTAACTGACGCCAATTTGCACAAAATTTGAAAATCGATGGTTTTCTCTTGGGTTTTCGCATTATTCCCCTCAAATTTATAATTTATAGACCGTATTTAAAGATTTTCAAGCAATTTCTGTCATTTAATTCGCATAAAAACCTGGAAAACCCCGAAAAAACGCACAAGTCCAATGGAGCGCGTTTGCTGACCCCCTCCCAGCAGGTCCCTCCCCAAACCAAACTTTTTCGTAAAAAATCCCAAAATTTTTAGTTCCACCGCAATTTGAGCATAATTGACCAACTACTTTTCGCCCTTTTTCTCGGAGCAATCAAGTGCTCACCTACCTTTCATTTCGTACTCCTCGAAAAGAAGTCCATTCACTTCCGATTGGACCTACTTTTTTCCAAGAAGCCTTGACTTTAATTCTCCGGAGTTTTCCTTTTTTTTTTCCGTTCATCTGAAGCTGAAGGTCATTCGTTTTATGGCAAACATGTGGGATTGTGTTGTTTATGTTTGAAATATACAGGCGGTTTCACTTTCATTATATGAGCATGCATCTGGCGAAAAGCTCTTTGAAATTTAGTTCAGAAAACGATTTGAAAAAGTTCCAGGTGAAAAAATTTAAAAATCTGCACTTTCAATTTCACCTGTTTCATTTGATTTTTCGAGAATTTCGAATGTCTTTAAATGTCACAAATTCCTTCAGTTTGCTAATTGCTAATTGCTAATTGTTCTTTCAACCTGTTTTTCACAGTTTTTTTTTAAAATTTTTTTTTTGAACCAAAACCCTTCCCCCTCTATTTCATGTCTCCTTCCCTCTCCTCTCTCCTCCCCTCCCCCTCCACTCTTTCACATCTACCCCCTCCCCGACCCGCCGCAGCTGTTGCCATCATGGCCGAGTGGTAACGCGCGCGGCTGGCAGTCTGCATCCGATGAGATCAACACTTTGCTGATTCCTGCCCACCCGAAGGCCCCCGAGGCGAAGTGGGGTTCGTCGAGGACGGGGCCGACAACGGAGGGAACCATGATACTGATTATGAGAGATGAGGGTGTTTTTTTGTTTGGTTTTTGCGGTACAGTGTTGTTTTTGTATGCTGCGATTTCGAAAACAAGAGAGAGACAACACCTCCATAAAATTGGTCACAGCGCCCGTACAAACATGCGGGGGGTTGCCCGACTGCTGCCTTCCTTACAATATACCATCATTCCGGTTCTTCTCCATTTTCTCTCTATTTCTCTTTCTTTTTCGGGTTAGATAGCGGAGAACTACTACTTTTTAGGAAGGGATGCGTTTTCATAAATCTTCCCCATCCCTTTTCCCCATATTTTCCATGTAATTTTCCCATCCTTTGTCACGCAACTCACCCTCTAACTCCGCCTATTCTTCCCGGATCTATTCCAAAAGTGGTTCTTTCAGTATGACGGCCTAAGCTCGACTATCTGAAAATGAAGTCGGCGGCCAGTTCAGAAGACGTCGTGCGCGTCACCGAAGACCTCTCGGAATGCCGGAATCGGTTGGACGCCGGCATCGAGGAGAATCGGCGGAATCGGCAAGTCATTCAGGATATCAACGATCAGGTACCAGTTTGTTTTGGATGCACTTACTATTAGGCTAGTGGAAAGTGAAAAGAGTGTACTGCTTCCGAAATGCATGAGTGAACGGTCAAGAACACTTGAGAAGTGTGTGAATTGGGAAAAAGAGAGAGAGATAGAGAGACTGATAAGGTCAACTGAATCATCAAGTTTTATTGGAACTGACACAAATAAATTGTCTAGGTAGATGCAACTTCACAGTATTCTCTGAATTGATAGTAACATTGAATTGAAAGAATTTAAAAAAAGTGCGCGGTGTCTGCGCACGAACTGACGCAAACTTGCACAAAATTGGAAAATCGATGCTTTTCTAGGGTTTTTACCATTATTTCCAACTAATATATAATCTATAGACAATATTTGACTCTTTTAAGCAATTTCCTTCATCTGTTTCATACTAAAAGCTGGAAAAACTCGAAAAAAGCGTCAAAGTCCAATGGAGCGCGTTTGCAGACCCAATAGCGTTTTCTGAATTTATAGCGAAGTTGAATTGAAAGAAAAACATGTCTACCCCCGTGCAAGCGCGCTCCATTGAGGATCAGGTGAGAGAGAGAGAGAGTGCACGATTCTACAAGACACAGGCCGACAGACAGTCTGCGTCTCATAGGATTGTGTACTCTCTCTCTCTCTCATTTGAGATGCAATGGAGCGCGATAGCACAGAGGAAATATGATAGTAACACTGTAGTTTCATTGAGCACAAGTTGCTCCTAGACTGAAACTCAAACATACTCCTGTTCATCCATCAAAACTCACCAAATCCACACTCTTCTCCAATTCCAGTTACAACGCTTCCGCCAACGCGCCAACGCCGAATCGCTCGAGTCCTTCAACCTGACTTCGAGCCCGGACATGTCTCTCCCCTCGCACCTGCCCCATCTCACGCATCTCCATAACCAGACGAACATCTCGATGCCCTCGCTGACAATTGATATCCCCCTCAACACGACCACCATGATTCATTCATCGCGCACACCCAACACCAACTACTCGCTTCTCAATGGAGCCGCAGCTGGACGGCATCCGAATCGACACAAGTCGCTCGGCGGCTCTCATCGGTATCGGTCGAATAGTCCGGATTACGGTAGACATCGGAGCAGTCCTCGTGTGCTGGCTCATTACAATTTGGAGGGAGTTGAAATGAATGGCGAGGAGAATTTGGATGAGCTGTTTTCCAAGTTGAAGGAAGAGCTGTTCAAGTGAGTGCAAGAGTTGGATTCATATATCATTCGAAAGATCTTGTTTTAACGAGTTCAGAACTGTATTTCGTTTTTTCTATCGAGCTCTGTGAGCCGAGATATGGAGCTCTGAAGTTTGAACTGTAAGTGTTCAACTTTAGAGCTCCATATCTCGGCTCACAGAGCTCGGTAGAAAAAACCAAACATAGTTCTGAACTCGTGAGAACAAGAGCTTTCGAATGATATAACTCATCAAAACCATTCCAGAAACAATACCCTGGAGGAGGTGAACGAGATGCTCCGCGAGGAAAACGACGCTGCTCTCGCTGCCAACGAGCACCTGAGAGTGGACGCCACCAATCTGACAAGAGAGCTGCAGCAGTTGCAGCAACAGCAGCACACCGAGTCGATGCGGTTCCGCGCTGAGAATACGGTGGGCATTCATTCATTTTCGACGTTTCAAAAGAAATTGCTCTCCCCCCCCTAGCGGAAGTATAGAATTTGGCCCGGAAACGCCCTTTAACGACGCGGAAGCCACGAAAATATTTTGCAGAGATATCGGAATCAAATGGAGTCGCAGCACAGGAAGCTGATCAGTCTGTGGAAGGAGTTCAGCGCCGTCAAGAGACAGGTAGTTTTTAAGGAGCCTCCCCATTCTTCAGAAAAGTTCTCATTTGTAGCTGCACGAGTTGCGCACGACGACGGCCAACGATTTGGACCGCCAATTAACCGAGTTCACGCGGTGTGCAACACTCATGCGCAAAGCCATTCGACACGCCGAGCAGAAGGTACAACGCTTTTTGTGCTCTTTTTCAAAGCCGGTGTTGAATTTTGAGACTTGGTCTAGACTTCCTCGTACTGAATTTGTCAGCGATTTTCGTTTCAGGATTTGAAATTTTTGATGCACCGCAATTTAGAACAACCTTTAATTTTCCAATCCATTTCGTGAATCCGGGATTTGCATTTTCAGTTTTCAGCAAATTTTTGGAGTTTTGTTGAACTAAAAGTAAAAGTAGTAGAAGCATAAGCTTCATTAATTTGATAACAATCTGTGAAAATTGATAATTTTAACAAGGGAATAGTCTGATAAGCCTCCGGAGTTTTCTAATAAAACCTATATCATTCAAAAGCTCTTGTTTTAACGAGTTCAGAACTATATTTGGTTCATCCTACCGAGCTCTGTGAGCCGAGATATGGAGCTCTGAAGTTGAGTACTGAAACAAGGACAAGTGCAGAAGTGTGTTCAAACTTTGGAGCTCCGTATCTCGGCTCAGAGAGCTCGGTAGGAAAAATTGAAAACAGTTCTGAACTCGTTAAAACAAGGGCTTTCAAATGATATAGAATTCATCTACAAACTCTAAAGATTCCTCATCATATCATTCCCTTTTAAGAAAAGCGATGTTTCCACAAATCAATTTCTCTATCCAGAATCTCGACCTGAAAGAGCAAATGAAGCGCGAAAAAGACGATGTGCTGGACGAGACCCTCCGCCAACTCAACACGGTCACAGAGAATTACATGAAGGTATCCCCCATAACCACCATTTTCCGCTCATTACTCAACCCGCGGTTGACAGGCCGAAGAGAAGGCGAACGAGCGACAGCGCGATTTGAAGAAAAGCCAGGATGAGTGCAGGAAGCTGCGCGAGCACAACGACGAGCTCTCGGATATACTGGAGCAGCTGGCGAGGATGTCGAACGAGATGGCTGCTGGAGCGGCGAGAGGCAGAAGTCAGAGCCCGTCCTCAGTAGTCGTTGACACCACCAATTATGCACTTTTCAGTTCGTAGTTGTTTTGCTTGAAAATTTGAAAATGCGGGCATGCTCATTTAGGAGAGATGTGACTGGAAACTAGTAGATTACTCTAGATTGTTTCATAGCATTACTTTTTCTGATTTGAAACACGTAGTGATAATAGAGTTATTATCTGTACTGCAAAATGATATAGCGCTCCATAGCACCATCCTGCGAGACTCAGATTGTCAGACAGTCTGCGTCTACTCGAATCATACACTCTCTAACCCGCGATGCGATGGAGCGCGCTATCACTCTGCATGTACGGATAATAGTTTGATTAGAAGTATCAAAAAAGTTAGATTTCTATAACTAATAACTAAAGGCAACTTTTCCAGAAGAGAGTCCGATGGAGGTGGCCCGAAAGATGAGGAAGCTTCTTACCACGAAGAACGGTGAAATCGATGAGTCACGAGAAGCCGCCCGTCAAGCAGAAAAAGAGAGAGATCGTGCGAAGAAGGATCTGGAAAAGGAGGAGAAGCGAAGACGTGACGACCGAGAAGCGGAGAGGAAACGATCCAGCGTCTATTCGCAGAGAGAGCACGATCTGAAAAAGCTAGAAGACGACTTACGGAAAGCCTCCGAGAAGATCAGAAACCTCGAGGAGCAGAAGGACAGTCAGGAGAAACTTACGACTTCTGTGCAGAACTCACTCAATGAAGCGCACCGACAACACAAAGAGTTCATCGAGGAGCTGATGGTGAGGCATCGGGAAGAGCTCAAGGAACGAGAGGACTCTCATGAGGAAGCATTGAGAGGACGGGATGCAGATGAGAAGACTCGGTTTGATAAAGAACGAGCCGAAAGAGAAAAGACACGAAGGGAAAGTGACGAGTTACGGGAGGTTCAGAGGACTTTGAAGGGGGACATTGCCGCCATGAAGACGGATTTGGAGGACAAGAACCTGAGGATGGACATGGTGGAGAGCGAGCGAGATGAGCTGAGGAAGAAACTCGAAGAGGAAAGACATCAGGCCGATCAGAGGGATCTAGAGATCACCGAGTGTCGTCAGAAGCTCGACGAGATGCAGGAGAAAGAGGCGGAGCTTCGGAGAGAGCTCGCCGAGTCGCAGGCCACTGTAACGGCGTTGGAAGGAGAGGGCAAGCTGAATGAGGAGCAGTTCCTGGAGAGCAAGAACGAGTTGAACACTCTGTCGGAGCAGCTGGAGAGCTTGAACATCGAGTTAGAGGCCAAGAACGAGGAGATTCAAAGTCTGAAGAATTCGATTCAAGAGAAGGAGGTCCACATTCAAAACGTTCGAACTTCGAGCCATCAGTTGACTGCCACGTATGAAGAGGCCAGCGGAGAGATTCAGATTCTGAAGCAAGAACTGTCACGGCTCCATGAGCAGCTCAACGAGAGAACTCGGAATGTGTCAGAAGCCAATGAGAAGTTTGATGATGCGGCGAGAAAGAACGATTATCTACTAGAAGACGTTGCAACATGGCAAGAAAAGTACGAGGCTTTGAAGACAGAGCTCGAGGAGCTCAGGAGACGTGGTGTGGAGAAAGAGCGAGAGGAAGCGGAGCTGAAGAGCCTGCTGGATGATCTTCGAGGTAACTTTGATCGCCTGACAAATGAGCTGAAGCAGAAGGGAGTCACTGTGGACAGTTTGAATGCGGAATTGGCGACGTTGAAAGAGCAACTGGCAAAGTCGGAGCAGCAGAGAAAAGAGGAGCTGCTTCAGATGGAAGAGACGGAGAAGAAGAATGAGACGGAACTTCGCGAGGAGTACGAAGCAAAACTGGGATCTCTTGAGAAGGATCGTCAAGCCGTAGAGAAGTTCGGAAGAGAAGTGGAGGGACGGCTCAACGAGCTGACGAAAATCCACGAGATGCTAATGGAAGAGCACGATCTGTTAAAAGTGGACCACTTGCATACAGAGGAAGAGGTAGAGAGGTTGAAGGAGAAGATGAAGAAGGAGTTGGAGAAGATGAATGAGCAGAACGAGGGAGATCGCGTGGAGTGGAGCAACGAGAGGAGCAGAGTGAGTGGTGTCTTGAATAGGTTTCATTGGAGAGGGAGAGAGGAAATTTTCATTTTTTCAGATCGAGTCTTCGAAAAACGAGGCAATCACAGAGCTTCAAGAAAGGGTGATGAAGTTGGAAGACGTGGTGAAAGAAAAAGAGGACAAGGAGATAGTTCTCAAGAGGGATATTGAGGATGGAGTGGAAAAGGCTCATGATCTGGAAGAGAAGATTCGGAAGTTGGAATTGCAAGACGAAGAGAAAGAGTGAGTTTGATCAAAAGTTAGTTATCGAACTTTATTATATTCAGAGAAGATCGAAAGAGAGATCAAAAGCTTGCCCACGAAGAGCGGCTGAAACTTCTCGAGCAGAAAGAAGAGGCGATGCTCATTGCCACCAAACACGCCACCACCATCGATCAGCAGAATCGGAGAATTTCTACCCTGGAAGCAGACGTCGACAAGCTCACAGTCGCACTGGCAGACCGGGAATCTTCGATAGCGGCCCTTGAGTCTAATTCAATGGAGCTCATCACAAAACTAGAACTCGCTGAGAACGAGCTCGAGAAGATGAAGGATGAGGCGGCGGTGATGTTGAAGCAGAACTCCGAGTTGAAGAATGGAAAGGAGGGGTTGAGCGAGAAGTGGAACGAGGAGAGGAGGAAGATTCAGGAGCTCGCGGATCAGCTCAGGGAGGCCAACAAAGTGGTTCACAATATTCGGATGAAGAATGTGAACTTGGAGGAGAAGAAGAACGAGCTGGAGCAGAATGCGGCGGTTTTGAGCAACAAGATGCGGCAGCTCGAGATTCAGCTGATGGACAAGGCTGCAAAAAATGAAGTTTCCGGGGACTTGTTGAGAAAAATGGAGCATGATGCTCAAAGTATGCTCAAACAAGCGCAGAATGAACAGTTTAGAGTGAGTTCTACATAATTAGAAATCCCTTATTTCAAATTTACAGCTCACCGACCTCGAAAAAGTTCGAAAAGCGCTTCAAGATGAGAACCAACGTCTTGCTAATGACCTGGCAACAGTGAAAGCCGCTTTCGAAGTGAAACGAGAAACGAGCAAGTCAGCGATCAGTGACATCCTTGACAAGTACAGAAGCGCGGAGGAGAAGTCGAGCAAAGGAGAGCTCGAGAATCAGAAGCTCCGAAGTGAACTTGCCACTGTTTCGTGAGTTATCAGCTCCAGTTTCAAGGTTTTTAAACTTCATTTCTTTTAGGCTAAAATTAGAGCGTCAAGAGCTGAAAGCAAAGGACGCTGATAGTAGATTGAAAGAAAGTCAACGAAGATACGAAGAGATCCAGTCAAAACTAACGAACCTGCAGAGATCGGCAGTGGAATCTCTTCAGAATCGTAAGTGAAACCACATCTAAATCATCTGATAATAATAATAATTGAAGCTGTCTCCTCAAACCGCCAGAATCGTTCCATCTACGTCGACATTCCACGAGCTGCGTCGAGCATCGGCCTCAATGAGAATTCAGATGACGTGCCTCTCAGAAGATCTCCCTCTGTCAGATTCGCCGACAGCTCGCAGAACATGCAACGAGCAGTTGACTCCATGGATGTGAGCTCTTCGGTCGGAGTCACCCTCCGATTTTTGAAAGAGAGAATCGAGCAGTTGGAGTTGGACAAGGCCGAACTGGCGGATGCGTTGGAAAAGGCGAAGGATGAGTTGAGGGAACGAGGAGAGAAGTTGGCCGACCGGCAGATGGTCATCGAGAGGGTCGAGAGACAGCTCATTCATATCACTGAAGGTAACAATATTCTGAAGTTTATATAATATAACAAATTGATATGATTCCAGAGAGAAATACAATCGAGAACCGAATGACATCACAGCGTCAAATGTATCTCACCAATGAGGAGTCCTCTCGATCGAAAGAACATGAACTTCGATCCATGAAGGCTAGAATTTCCACGTTGGAGTTGCATCTGAGAGAAAAAGAATCGAAGCTTGGACATCTCAAGAAAGAAATTGAAGTCCTCCACGGTCAACTTCATGATGCAATCGAGTCGAAAGAAAAGGCCACGGGACTCGTCGGAGTTCAAGATTCCAAGCACCGCGATCTCGAAGAGCAACTCGACAGAGCACTCCGAGAGCGTGAATCCGCGGTTGGAAAGCAACGAAGAACGCAAGCTGAAAACGAGAACGTTCTCCGAAAACTAGACCAACTCGAGAAAGAACGCGAGCAGCTGATGAGAGAGATCACCGACGAGCGACGGCTCAACGAGAAGAACCGGGTGATGCTGGAAGAGCTGCGAGTCTCGGAGAGGAGCTGGAAGTCGGCGATGTCCACCGCCAAGAAAACTGTCGAAGAGCAGGAGAGAGCCGTCCAGGAGCAGAGAAGATGGGAGGAGTCGCACCACGAGATGTCCACTCGCAACACGGCACTCACCAAAGAATGCGACAGGCTGAGGGTGGAGATGCGAGACCAACTGAACAGAATGAACGGGTTGAACCTAAGAAGCGTAGATTTCGAAAGGAAGAACGAGGAGCTCTCGAGCAAACTCATCGTCATGCAGAACACCGTAGCCGCCATGAAGAAGTTCGAGGAAGAGTGGAAGCGACTGGAAGCAGAGATGAGGGCAGAGCTCAAAATACTGAGAAAAGAGAAGCTGATGCAAACTGCGGAGATTGAGGACTTGAAGCGAAGAGGGCTCCGAAGTGACACTGAGAGGAAGGAAGTGGAGGGTATTCGAGTGAGGTTGGAGAGGGAGATCAGTGCACTCAAAAGACACGTGGATGCGGTAAGAGATTACAGCTATTGTCGGGCATCGATTTTCCCATTTTGTGCAAGATAGCGCCAGTTCCTGCGCAGACACTCATTTTTTTGCGCACGACAATAGAATTCTCTGAAAATGTGTAAGATTTCAGCTAGAGGAAGAAAAAGGGAAAACCGAAAAAGCAGTGCGCGAAACTATGAACGAACGACGTGCCATCGACAAATCGCTCGCTTCGATGGAACGGGAAAACCAGCAGCTCTACAGAAACTGTGCTCAACTTCAGGCTCAAATTCAGAATCTTGAAAGAGACGCTGGAAATCGATCTGTCACGAAACTAGCCAAAGAGCATTCACTGCTTGAAGCAAGGATTGCGGCGTTGATTGAGGAGAAGCGACAAGTAATAGAACAATTGAAAGTTAACCCTCGAAATCTGGTTTTTAGCTCCAAGCAATGCTCGACCAGAAGGATGCGAATTACTCGCATAAACGGAAACTTCTCGAATCACAAATCCAGCTGCTCCGCGAGCAACTCGAAGCGGAACGCCGCAAGCGAACATCAAAGTCGGTCGCTCCACAAGGACGACGAACCGTCCAGCACACTTCTGCCTTCAGGGTATGAATTATGAGTCGGGGGCGGAAAGTGGCCTTTGAGAACATATTGATATTTCCTCTGAAATATTAAAAGGTCATTCTGAAACTATTCCGCCCCCAATGGCATGGTATTAATGCAACTTTTCACTTACTTTGTTCCTAACTTCTAACCCCTCTGCCCCCCTGTCCTATGTCTCGATGTCCATTGTCTTTCCCCCATTTTGTTCTCACTGTCAACTCTAATTAATTTAACTAATATTAACTTTGTCATATCTAGTCATAGGCTCGTTAGCTACCCCGGTCTCACCCCCTGATCTCTTATGTGCTAGGCTCCCTAGGACACTAGACTGCATCTTATTATTGTATGGATATTTTTCTTGAAAAGAAATCGCTTTTTAGTTATATTCTTTGCTAAATGTCACATACAGCACGGATGATCGACTAACCTTTGTCTCTCCGCTTCACACGCTTCTTAACCTTTCAGGTTGTGCCTTTTCTCCCGAAGATTCTTCATTTCAGACGTCTCTATTTTCAGCAGACCATCCAACGCCATCGATCTTATTCTCAGTCGAGCGAGCGAACCGTGGAGCAGCGATTCCAGGAGTATATCTACTCTGGAGATCGCACCCCGGCTCTCTACTTCCACACACCGCCCATCTCACCATTGTCGAAATCTGATTCATTCAACTCGGGTACTCTTATTATGTAGCGAACTTTTTTCACATCTTTATTATGATAACTTTATCATTTTGTGTTAATTCCAGACGTTGAAAGAGAGTATCGAAATCAGCGAGACGCGGACATGGACCATCTTCAGTATTAATGAAGAAAAAAAATTTTGAACCGCGCTTTTAGTCCCCTAGATGTGCTCTCAATGTCCCGCTTCTCCTGCTTTCCTCTCAATTTTCAGAATACTTAGGAAATAGCGGGTGATTCAATCATTTCAACACTCGCCTTTTGTTACTTTTTCAGTTTTTTCAGCAATAAAACTTCTCTCACTTATTTACAATCATTATAATAGTTTTGCTATTCAAAAAGAACATACATACAGGAAACATGTGAGCAACACTACAAACGTTTTAGAATCAGAAGATGAATTACAATAGTCGACGTTGTTGCAGAAGCAATAGGTCCAACTGAAAAGCCAGATGATTTCTTATAAATGTTGTCATTACCGTTTAGGAGGCGTGGCCTGATCGAAAAAAGTGTAGCAGCCGTTTTGTACAATGGTAGAGTTACCAGGAGCCACTACTAGATTGTTTTGGTGCCTGGAATTGAAGAGATAATGCAACAGAGAGGGGGGGGGTCAGCAAACGCGCTCCATTGGACTTTGACGCTTTTTCGGCTTTTTTTCGAGTTTTTCCAGCTTTTGGAATGAAAAAGATGACAGAAATTGATTCAAAATCATTAAATACTGTCTAGAGATTATATATTTGAAGCAAATCATGCAAAAAACCCAAGTTATTTTGAGATTACCAGCATTCCGATCGATATGGCTCAAAAGTCGCTTCCCGAGTCATCGGTTCTGTTATCTTCACACAGAATACAGCTGTCTGAAATCATGATAAAACTAAAGCTCTTGCTCACTCTTACCTCGCAATTATTATTATACTTCCAACATGAATTCTCCAGCCCGCCGTCTTTATGACCACGCCAACCTTCACACTGATGACATAATAGTGAGGAAACTGAACACTTTTCATTGAACTTAAGGTTTTAAAATGAGCAAAGCATACCTGATCTGGTTAAAACTACGACCACCACGAGAATCCGGAAAATTAGCGGATGGAACATGTGTGTTTAGATACTGAATGGCTTTGAGCTGTGAGCTCTTCGAGCCCAGGATTCGAGAGAGAGAAAGATGGAGACATGTGTTTCCACTTTTGTGTGAAATGTGAAATAATGGGGGCGGGCAGGAAGAGGGTCACCGAATTCTTCATAATCGTTTCACACTTGCTCCGTTTTTGCTCAACTTTTACTAAAAAAGGAAGTTTGGAGCGGAGTTGGAAGAAAATGTCACATTTCGAATAAAGGAATCAGCAGCAAAACTACGAAAGTTCGAATATCTTCGGAATATGATACTGATTGGAAAAAGCCCAAAATGAAACTATATCATTCGAAAGCTCTTGTTTCAACGAGCTCAGAACTATGCTTAACTCTTTCAACGGAGCTCTGTGAGCCGAGATATGGAGCTCCAAAATTTGAACTGATACTTTTCAAAACTACTCAACTTCAGAGCTTCATATCTCGGCTCAAAGAGCTCTGTAGGAAAAACCAAACATAGTTCTGAACTTGTCAAAACAAGAGCTTTCGATTGATATACTCATCAGACTATTCACTTGCTAGTTAGGTTCAAAAGATACATTTTAGTGCGTGAAAATCTAGACAGTTTTGTGGAACACCCTGCGTGATATCCAATTTTAATTCTGCTTGTTTTATTTCAGAAACTTTCCATTATCTTCATTTTAATTCGAGAATTCACAGTCAATACTATCAGAGTGCTGAAATGACAAAATCCGCAGTCCCGAGTCAGGCAACCGGCTCGACGTCGACCAGCAAATCGATCAATACCAAAACGCCAGTGCCCCATAAAGAGGTCACCGTTCCAGAGATTCATCCACGTGTCAGATGGCACAGTAAACTTCGCGTAGAGTTGTTCAGGTAGGTGATTGGTTAGGGAGCATCACTGAAAGTTCACAGAAGACTTTTAGAAATGGAGCTGACATCTTGTGTGCTCTTCTGTTGATGATCTTCTTCTTCGTATTGGGACCCTCGATTGTGGCTATGATGTACCCCAATTTGATCGTCCCATTTGCATCCTCCTTGGGTTAGAAGTCAAGAATACTTATTACTTGTTTATAAATTTCTATTAAGAATGGAAATGCACCAAACTGCCAACCTATGCGGAGCTGAAACCATCTCATCTGGCACTGGAGACGAACCTTTTGGCACCGGCGTCTGCTCTCAATATTCAGTACCTACCTAACTTGAAAATAATAAGAGAAAGATTCCAATTTTAGGTTGTACTTGAAACATCCAAATGTGACTCTTGAAAACATGGAGCAAGTCTTGCTCGTGATAGATGATTGTGCGTTCGACTATCAGGCTGATAATATTCTACTCTGTCGTCCTTTTTGTGAGAATTCTCTTTTCTTCCTTTCTTAATTAGTCAAGTTTCTCAATTTCAGCGAACACTGGTTATCATACGAGCTTCGACGACTACATAACGATGGCAGGAACTTGCTATAAATACATCAGGCAGATTACGCGGAAAGCGAGAATTATTGGGTTTGGAAGGGGGATTGCTGCAAAGTTTGTTCAATATCATTCAAAAGCTCTTGTTTTGACGAGTTCAGAACTGTATTCAATTTTTCCTAGCGAGCTCTGTGAGCCGAGATATGGAGCTCTGAAGTTTAGAACTGAAACGAGTAAAAGTCCAAACTTTGAAGCTTCATATCTCGGCTCACAGAGCTCGGTAGAAAAAATGGAACACTGTTCTGAACTCGTCAGAAAAATAGCTTTTCAATGATATTAGTTACAAGAAACGAAACTTTCAGTGTTCTTCTAGCCGCCGCCGCGAATCTCCGCAAACAGTCTTGTTATCAATTCGAGAAACTTTATTTGAAAAAGCCACTTGCCGATATCCGTGCAGAATTCGATAAGAGTAGTTGGATTACCAGGGTAAAAATCAAGTGCTTTTCCTTTCTAAGGACTCTTCCAGACATTTTGCCTTCCTGCGCTTCGAGACTCGCTAATTCAAGATGCAATGGAAGAGCACGGATTGGATAAGGCTTCTCTTAAAAGGAATGTGGAGAGGTAGCAACAGAATGCTTTTGCAAAAATTGAGACTATTTGCAGAGTTGGAGACGTTCCAATCTTCATAGAAGCGGCAAATGAATACGACCAACAATATGGACATTTAGGAGCATCGGTTCAAAAGATCACTTCTGAAAATCTAATGTAAAACACCATAATTTTAAGGCCAAACTTTATAAGTTTTCAGAAAAGAGCTCAAAGAGTCGGTTCCGAATCATGTTTCCAAGTACACGTCGTTCAGTTTCCGTCACACTTCTGAGGAGGAATGTGTGAACACTCTTCACAAACCAACTGTTTCCGTGCTCACTTTATAAACGTTTATTATTATTCATAATCTGAAATAATCTGAATCTGGAATAGGGGAAAGTGAAAAGGAGCAAGGATTAACTGGGAGAGGAATGAATATTCAGGCGGTTCGTGCGTTTCTGCAACTTCTTTATGATGATGTGAACTTTTTTCGTTTTCAGTTCCCCCCTAAAAGATACTTTATCTCCTTTGCTCTCAATGCTCTCTAGTGTTTTTCTTCAAGAAAACATCCGTCTCAAGAATACTTGAAGACTGGTTACACGAAGCCCCGCCCACCTGTGCTCCGACTGCTCGGAGAGAAATAGTTTAAAGACTATCAATCAAGAGAGCGCATTGATTTGCATTTCATTTCGAGTTACTCGGAGAGATAGAGTTAGAGATAGAGATAGATTCCCTTTCATTATCGGGCTAATCTCTTTTTCGGATATTTCTTTCTTCATTGTGCTCTCTCCTAATCCTGTTCACTTTGTGAGATTTCCCCATCCTATCAGGACGTTTTTATTTGAAATTAGAGCTCTGAAACCTTTTCTGTTGCTCAAAACAAGACAATCGTCCCAAACAGAAACAGTCATTATCATCCTTATCACGTTCCATTGTTTGCTCTTTCCAAAAATACGACTCCTCCTTGACTGAAAATAAAACAAACAATTGTCAGGGTTTCCCCTTCCAATTGTCCGAAGACGTCACACCGTGTTTACCAGAAGTCGTTTTTCTCTCTTCCGGTGAGCAATGCTTATCAGTGAGAGGGAGGCGAATTTGGATCTTGAGTCGCTAATGCGAATATTTTCTGGTTTTTTTTTTTTTTTTTTTTTTTTTGGTTTTTTTTTTTGAAGAATGTGTCATATCCGGGGACTGATATGATGAGTTTTTGGAGTTTTCTGATGAGATTAATATCATTCGAAAGGTCTTGTTTAGACGAGTTCAGAACTGTGCTCCATTTCTTCTAATGAGCTCTGTGAGCCGAGATATAGAGCTCTAAAGTTTGACTGCACAACTTTTCAGTACTCAAATTTGGAGCTCTATATCTCGGCTCCAAGAGCTCGGTGGGAAAAATGAAATACAGTTCTGAATTTGTTAAAACAAGAGCTTTCAAATGATATAGATCTCATTGGAAAATCTGAAGCTCTGTGAGCCGAGTTATGGAGCTTTAAAGTTGAGTAGTGCACAACTTTTCAAAAGTCAACTTTAGAGCTCTATATCTCGGCTCAAAGAGCTCCGTGAATAATATTAATTACAGTTCTGGAATCCTCATAAAAAGACCTTTTGAATGATATAGATTTCATTTTTATCAGACCACTGAGCATCATGAACTCAACTCATTCCCCTTTTTCAAACTGATATTCCAAAAATCAATCAAGATAACGCCGGAAATTAATAAAACTGCAAATTGAAAAGTCCAAACGGAAGCACAAGGTCTATCTCATGATGCTCCAAACCTCAAAGTTGGAAAATAACGAGAGTTTACAAAAATTTACACCACACTTTCATCTGTTCCCACTTTTTTGCTCACTTTAACATTTTTGTAGGGCTTTTATTGTTTCACAGCTCCGGAACTCGTAGTAACCTTTTGATTTGGAGCAATGGAACGCGAGCTCCGTTCATCAAATATGAATTCTGAATTCTGAATTCCTCGAAATCCGATTCTCAGTCCGTTTCCGTTCCCCCGTTTTTCTCTCCCATTTTCTTTTTCGAAGACCTTCCTCTTTTTGACACAAAAGAAGACTTCCGGTTCCTTTCTGATGATGGAGGGGCTCGAGAAAATAAGGCAGATTTCTGTGAATTTTCTCGATTTTTGGTTTCCCCCCGTCTTCCTCGTAATCGGCGTCTAGAGTCATTATTTTTTATAACACAAGAGCTATTTTTGACGAGGTTTTATGACTGGTCTAGAAAGTGACGAGCAGCTTATACTATTACTTTCCAGTTAAACATGTATGTTTTATCAGTAACTTGTCAGTCTTGTTTATCATTATTATCAAATTTTTGTCGGCGAAAACTAGAATTGAATGCACAATTCAGTGAGTTGTACTTTTTCTGACGGCTGACTCACTTCTTTCAGTCGTATTTTCAAGGGCTTGCTGGAAATCTTGATCTCTTATTTTAAGCTTCAACTTTCAAGTGACAGTAATCCCGAACGTCACAAATGAGAAAAGTTCACTGACCAAAGACTTTGAACTGATAAGGTTTCCTTTACTATTTAATCGCGTTCTAATTGTAGTGATACGTCAGAATCCCCATTGCTCACTCAATTTTCAGTCTGTTCCTTAGGCCCATTCACTTTAAGTGGCTTCCAAAACGAAGAATATGAAGAATAACATTCTGATTGAATGCAAAGTGCGCTCTATTGAGAATGGGAAGTTCCGTGTCTGTGGAAACATTGTCGAGAGAGAGAGAGAGAGGGAGAGTGAGAGAGAGAGAGAGAGAGAGAGAGAGAGAGAGAGAGAGAGAGAGAGAGAGAGAGAGAGAGAGAGAGACAGAGAGACAGAGAGACAGAGAGACAGAGAGACAGAGAGACAGAGAGACAGAGAGACAGAGAGACAGAGAGACAGAGAGACAGAGAGACAGAGAGACAGAGAGACAGAGAGACAGAGAGACAGAGAGACAGAGAGACAGAGAGACAGAGAGACAGAGAGACAGAGAGACAGAGAGACAGAGAGACAGAGAGACAGAGAGACAGAGAGACAGAGAGACAGAGAGACAGAGAGACAGAGAGAGAGAGAGAGGGAGAGTGAGAGAGAGAGAGAGAGAGAGAGAGAGGGAGAGAGAGAGAGAGAGAGAGAGAGAGAGAGAGAGAGAGAGAGAGAGAGAGAGAGAGAGAGAGAGAGAGAGACAGAGAGACAGAGAGACAGAGAGACAGAGAGACAGAGAGACAGAGAGAGACAGAGAGACAGAGAGACAGAGAGACAGAGCTAGAGAATGCTCCTTCAATAATACAAAAATCGTCTGCTCTCTCCTTCTTCCACCCACATTCCAAACGCCTTTATATCCCTGGCTTTGATAAAAACTTTGAGCCATTCCATTTCTTATCACATTATAAAGTTCTTGACCACGCTCTTCTCTGACGAATATTCTTAAACCGATCATCTCCTCGATAATCCCCCACCATCTTTTCCAGCGCCACAACGGATCTGTTCAGGAAGATGCGACGGAAGTCGCCTCGCGCGACAATTCTGTTCGCCGTGAATCCGGACAAGGGCGCGTTCCCGCTTCTGATGACGTTGCCCTATGAGAACTACAACAATCAGACGACGTCCACTTCTGGAGCCACTGAAGCCACTGAAGCAACTGCCGTTCTAGAGCAGGAAGACGGGGAGGAGGAAGATGCGAACAAGTTGAGGTGGGTTTGATAACAAAATGTTTGTTTTTTTTTGTTGTTTCCATCGACTTTTTTCGTACTAATAGTTACAATCGCCTTCTTGAATACAAAGTGTCGCATCATCATGCAAGGTAAAAAGACAACGAAACGTCGTCGGGCTCCGCCCACTTGTCACCGTTGATCAAGGTACCCGGTTATGGTTGAGATGGAGAAAGTAGAGAAATAGAGGAAGAATATATTTTGAATTATTGATATTGTCGGGGGTTGTCTTCTTCAGTCACCCCCCACACACATACAGTTCGTCTTCTTTTTTTTTCGTTTCTCGTTTCGTTTCGATTCGTTTCGTTTCCTTTTCTTTTTCGCTTAAAAAGTATGTGTACCTCTAGAAATGACGGACGTCGTCGGTGTGACGGCGTCGCCACCAGAAGGTGTGGAACACGTGGAACAAAACTCATCAGATGACACGTCGGACCAGTCGAGCCTCCCGTCGGACATTGTGCAATTCAAGGCGAGGTCACATCTGATGGATGAGTATGAAGATGTGTGTAGAAGTGAAGCATGTTAATGTCGTTTTAGTGTCGAGTGCAGTCCGATCGAGCCGGTTGACAAGGCGTGGGATGAGTATCGTGTTAGGTTTGTCACCAAAGAACTGTGTCCAAAAAGCCAAAAATAGCGAAAAGTCCAAAGTGTCAACAGTCTCCTATCCTCGTGAAGTTCAAATTAGTCGCGCAATTCATCATTCATCACTTATCACACTCATTTTTTATCAGATTCCTTATGATAATGATGGTGATGATGATGATGACAATTTTGCCTTTCTTTTGTACATCATCGACAGAAATAGAACATCTGGGAATTGAATTGAATGAATTCTGGAAATAGTGTGAGAAAGCGAGAGAATAGTTCAAAGATAAACGAATGATAAAAATAGACGTCTTGTTTCTTTCCACTCGCCCTACTTCCGGCCATCAGAAGGAATTGAATGCGACGTTTTGATGGGGAGAGAGAAGGATTGGAAAATAAAGGAACTAAGTACATATTGGGACTGGAAATGTTTCCCTTTTTGAGAATGGGAGCTCGTGTTTGCTCTGTGGGTTTCGAAAATTGGAAGAATGGATAGGTTGACTCACTTGGGAATGTTCCCGAGGTTATTTGGTATCATTTGAAAGGTCTTTTCATGAGGATTTCAAAACTATTTTCCATTTTTGCTAAATCGCACTTTGAGCCGAGATATGAAGCTTTAAAGATGCGCGAGAGTAGCGCATTGAGTAGAGACGCAGAGTGCCAGACAGCTAGAGATGCGCGTCGAGTAGAGACGCAGAGTGTCAGACAGCTGGAATATTTCAGCTCGTATCTCGGCTCCCAGAGCCATTCAGAAAAAATGGAATACAGTTTTGAAATCCTCACAAAAAGACCTTTCGAATGATACCACTTCCAAAAGGAGAAACCAACTATAAAATGAAAAACACTGTCTGTTTGTTAAACACTGAATACTTCCCTTTTGCCAAATTCCTTTTTCCAAGTCCACTGTGATTTTATCCATTTACTATTCGCGTCGACCTCTTCGAATCTTGATTCATCTTTAAACTTCCAAAGAACATTCACTTCTCCTCTCTTCTCTTGCTACCGTGAATCGATTCGGACGTCTCCGCGTTTCGCGTGCTATTTCTCGCACTGTCGCCGTCATCGGATAACTAGTTCTTGGACTCTGAACTCTTTCTTTTTCTCGCGATTTTGTTAGGTTATGAAGCTGTTTTTGAATAGTTTTATATAAAAAAACTGTAAAAACAACAATCAGCTTCCTCTTCTGATCTGATGACGTTGGCGTAAATTAGTCTTTGAAAGACAATTCATCGTTTCATCCAGTTCCTCTGCTTCACTATCATCACGTCTTCTGAATTCAGAAGAGACTGCGCTGCATTCCCAGGTCATTGGACCATTATCCGCCCGTCCGTTTTCGTCTCGATATGACTCAGTTTATCAGACGATTCAGATGGTAAAGTTTCAAAAAATAGGAGAAAATATTGATTAGAACTAATTATAAGGCCTTTATTTCAGGGTGCAAGAGAATGCGGATCAGATGGAGCTGCTCGGCGACGATGAGTCGAGCGACAGTGAAGACCGGAACGAGCTGGACGAGGAGTACGATGCCTATTATACTGATATGAAGTCCACGAGACGGGAAACGACCAGCGAGTTTTTGACGCGTGAGTCCAGCTCTTTGAAGGCAATAAAAAATGACGAATTCAGGTCAATTCCAAAACATTGTGCATTTCTTCGTCGAGGACTGGTTCATCTCTGCAGCCCTGGGCTTTATCACTGCCATCTTTTCGATTTTCATCGATGTGGGCATCGAGTATTTGATTCATTGTAAGTAGTCATTCGAAAGCTCTTGATCTGGCGAGTTCAGGACTATGCTTGGTTTTTTCTAACGAGCTCTGTGAGCCGAGATATGGAGCTTTGAAAGTTTGTTACTAAAAAAGTTGTGCAGTTCAAAGTTTAGAGCTCCATATCTCGGCTCACAGAACTCGGTAGAAAAAATAGAAAATTGTTTTAAGCTCGTCATAAGAAGAGCTTTCAAATCACATAGATTTCAATAGAAATACCAAACTCTATGAGCCGAGATATGACGCTCCAACTTCTCGACTTGTAAACTTTTCAGTACTGAACTTTGGAGCTCCATATCTCGGCTCTCAGAGCTCGGTAGAAAAAATGGAAAACTTTTCTGAACTCGTCATAACAAGAGCTTTCGAATGATATCCGTTTCAACTTTAATTTCCCTTTCAGTCCGTAACTTTTTGCTGGAAACTCTGGAGCAGCACAACAACTACGCGGCGTTCTTGGGATGGGTCATGTACATCACCGGACTCGTTTATATCGCTGCTCTCGTTTGTTACGGATTTGGAAAACAGGCTGTTGGTATGTCTTGCTCACTTTAAACCATAGGTTAATCGTTGTTTTTTAGGATCTGGTATCCCTGAAGTGAAAGTTATCATTCATGGTTTCGTCCTAAAAAATTACTTATCCGGAAAGACCCTGATCGCGAAAATGATCGGACTGACACTCACCATCGGCTCGGGCCTGCCAGTGGGTAAAGAGGGACCCTTCGTGCACATCGGAGCCATCGTCGCCTCCTTGCTCAACAAACTCACCGCCGCCTGCCAGTACAACGCCTTCTTCTCCAACGAGGGACGTGCGATGGAGATGTTGAGCATCGGATGCGCTGTGGGAATCGCTTGTACTTTCTCGGCGCCCATGGGAGCTGTGTTGTATGGTATTGAGTCTACTTCCAAGTACTTTGCCGTCAAAAACTACTGGCGTTCATTCTTCGCGACTACTTGCTCCGCGATGCTCTTCCGCTTCGCTATTGCGTTCTTCGTGCCTCAACATATTGCGGGAACTATCACTGCTTATTATCAGACCTATTTCCCGAACGAGGTGTTCGTTGTGGAGGAGCTCCCATTCTTCATTTGTCTTGGGTTAGTTATCAGATAGTTTTGATAATAGTAAATCAATGGTTTAGAATCATGACTGGTCTTCTGGGCGCTCTCTTCGTTTACTATCATCGAAGAATTGCATTCTTCAAGCGACGCAACAGGATTTTCCAGGCACTTTTTGGAAAGAGGTATCCAATAAGAAAATCAATATGTCATCAAACCAAAACACATGACACTCATCTATGACCTTTTTTGTGAAGATGTAGATGAAACGGAAGTGTGTCTATCGGTTATCAATTAGAAGGAATTCCTTCTCTTTTGATAACGACGGGGGGCTTTCCCTTGGGTTTTGCAAGAGATGGTCTGATTGATGATCTTTAAGCACTTGAGATTGATGAGAGAGGATGGAAATAGAATTCTTGCGAGTGATCAAATAGTTCATAATGTGTTAAAAAGGAAAATATCGGGAAAAAAACTATTTAGAACAACAGGAAAATCAAACATCTGTGTAGCAGAGTAAGTTGCTAGCGGGTTTGGAATTGAAATTGAGAATATTAACTAGAAAATGTTTCATGGGTAAGTTGGAATTTAGTACCATTCGAAAGGGCTTTTTGTGAGGATTTCAAAACTATTTTCCATTTTCCCTAAATCGCACTTTGAGCCGAGATATGAAGCTTTAAAGATGCGCGAGAGTAGCGCGTTGAGTAGAGACGCAGAGTGTCAGACAGCTAGAGACGCGCGTTGAGTAGAGACGCAGAGTGCCAGACAGCTAGAGATGTGCGTTGAGTAGAGACGCAGAGTGTCAGACAGCTCTCGGCTCATATCTCGGCTCCCAGAGCCATTCAGGAAAAACGAAAAGCAGTTTTGAAATCCTCACAAAAAGATCTTTCGAATGATACTACGTTCAGCCAACTTACCTCAGAAACATTCTCTAGTAAGCTTTGAATTGTTGTGGTTTTCATTAATTCGGCATGTTTTTATGCTCTTGATCTTCAAGTTGATCTCACTGACTTTTTAAATGTTATTTGATGTAAAATGACGTCTTCCAGCCCAATCTTATTCACCGTGTGCTGTGCCGCCATCTTCGCAGTTCTGGTCTACCCGAATGGCCTGGGATCGTATGTCGCTGGAAAGTACACCTTCCGAGAGACCCTTGTGGACTTCCTATCCAATTGCACTCTCTGGAAGCCCAATAACGGATCCGAGGGATGTCCCCCACATGTTCTCGAGCACTGGACTGGTCCTGAAGGCGATATGATGCCCATCAACTCGCTGCTGATTTACTTTTTCTTCTACTTTATCATCGTGCCCGTCTGCATCACCCTCTACATCCCATCCGGAATCTTCGTGCCGTGCTTCGTCATCGGCGCGTGCGGAGGGCGAATTTTTGGAGAAATCATCTCGATGATATGGCCATATGGGCTCCGTGGGCTCGGCCAGCCGCAGATCTACCCGGGATTGTATGCGGTGGTAGGAGCCGCGTCGTTCACTGGAAGTGTCACACACTCCCTATCCATTGCTCTTATTGTGTGTGAGACCACCGGACAGCTATGTGCTCTTTTGCCCGTACTGATTGCCTTGATGATCTCCAACGCTATTTGTGCTTTCCTGCAACCTTCGATTTACGATTCAATCATTAAAATTAACGGATACCCGTACCTGGCTGACTTGCCGCCATCGCGTATGAGGTGAGCCTTCTTTCATTATTATTTTCGGCGAGAGGGGGTCTGCAAATGCGCTCCATTGGACTTTGACGCTTTTTTCGAGTTTTTCCAGCTGTTCGATGACAGAAATAGGTTAAAACATCAAATACTGTCTACAGATTTTATTTTCGAGGCAAAAAATGGGAAAAACCCAAGATTTTCCCATTTTGTGCAAGTTGGCGTCAGTTACTGCGCAGACACCGTGCACTCATTTTTTTGCGCCGACAATACTCATCTCAAATTTGATATTTCAGTGTGCATCAAATGAAAGTGGAACGGATCATGGTGAAAGACATGTACTACATCACCCGCGAGACCACCTACCGTGAGCTCCGCGAGATGCTCCTGGAGACGCCCACCCTTCGATCCTACCCATTTGTGACGGACTCTCGATCAATGACCTTGTTGGGATCGGTCGCGAGAAAGTACCTCTTGTACTTGATCCAGAGAAAATTGGGTCCTGAGCCAGAGCTGTTCGGACATAGAAGAAGGTAAGTGAAAAAGTGGGGAAAGAGGGGTTTACTTTGCCATCCTACAGCTATAGAGCCCCGGCGATTCAGCGAAAAATTGTGTGAGTTGGAAAGCATCAATGTTGTAGACCTTCTCGTAGTAGAACAGTTGAACACAGTAGAGTCTAATGCTTGTGTGCTCTACTGCTCACTCTCACTGTGCACACTCTTGAACTTCTCCTCCCCCTCCTTCTCCAATTTCTCCATGTTGCAGAAGCCGTACCGCGTCGGAAATCTTCAGCACGATCCATAATCTGAGGTGTGTTGTGTGGTCTGTCATTGCACCGATTTTTTTTAGTGCATGCACCATCCACTGCTTCTAGTTGCATGTTTTCCTAATTGGCGTTTCCATTCAGAAAGTATTCTAGACGCGGATCGCTGGCCAACAACGGTGGACTCCATTCGGCGTCCAATGCACTGATGACGGATAGAAATATCTCGGGGAACACTCTTCTGCCACAATCGCCGCTTCATGAGGATCAGGTACTTATATTCTATTGACTTAATGAAGTATGGTTTTCAGGGAGATCGCAGTCCACTGGCTCCACTTTTGTATGCACAGACCAATCAGCATGAGCCGATTGTTGTAAGTCGCTTCGAGTTAATTGGCGTGAGAGTGGAACAGCGAGAGAGTCCAGAGAAGCAGAGATTAAAGGAGCTTCCTCTTCGCCAAAAATGGATAATTTTTCCAGCACTCTCTTGCAAAACGCGCCGAGATTCTGTCGAAGAAATTGGATATGGAAGAAGTGGCCATCGATCCAGCACCATTCCAACTTGTCAGAGGAACATCCCTCTATAAAGTGAGCCACTTTACCTCTTCTCCTCTTACATAATGTTTTATCACTCCAGGTGCACACACTCTTCTCCCTGCTTGCTCTGAACCACGCGTATGTCACCGAAAAGGGAAGACTGGTGGGCGTGGTAGCCGTCAAGGAGCTCAGAGAGGCGTTGAGCAACATCTACAGTCGAGGAGCCGTCGTGCCGAGACCCAGAGTGAGGACCTCGACGTTCCGCTTGAATCCCGATCAGGACAGTGAGTTCTTCATGTTTTAAAAACGAGGGGGAGGAGGTCTGCAAGTGCGCTCCGCTGGACTCTGACATTTTTTCGAGTTTTTCCAGCAATTTTCCCAATTTTCTGCAAGTTGTCGTCAGTTCCTGCGCAGACACCACCAGAATGTTCAAGTTGCTCAATTTCTTTTTTTCAGTGGAGCAACAACTTCTGAATGGTCGCGCCGAGAACGGAGAGCCCGAAGTGGTCAGAACGCCACGTGTCACTATCGATGTGCCAGAGGATCGTGCCGAAAACGCGGACAACGAGAAACACATCTGAAGCCGCAAAAATCAACTCATAATCTAGTCCGTCCCCGTTCCTGAATTTTTTCTCCGGTTTTCTTTTTTTTTTTCATGCATCCTATTGATTTTTCCGATATTTTGTCTGAAAAACGAAACAAAAACATTGACACGATTTTCCAGTGTGTATATAAAAAAAACGTTCCGATTTTTTCCCAATAAAGTTTTAATTTAATGCCGACGTGGCTCAAGCGTTCATTTCAAATTTCTTCGAAAAATGTGCACTTATTCGCATATATCAATGGTTCCGTTCATATTCTGCCCATTCCTCCTCCCATTCCTCCTCATTGTCTGTGTCAACTCGAAGAAACGGACCAGCAGGTATTTGGAGCACATCCTGAGCTCTAATCTAAGCTCCAAATTCTGTAGCAAGGAGCAGCCGACCAGTCTCTCCACCCCGGTCACCACTTCCGTCTCCCAAACCAGCGAAGAAAAAGACAAGAGTGAAAAATCGACGAGAAGCGAGAGAAGGGCGTGAGTGAGCTCTTCAATTGCTCTCCAAAAAAGTATTTTAGAGCCGATTCGTTGAGAGTTCCACGGAAGGCACACGTGTCGAACTTGCTGAAATCAGGAAAATCGACGAAATCGAGCAAGTCGGGAAAATCGCAAAGAACTGAAGACGACTCGGCGCGCACTGAGATTATTGTTGTGCCGATCGGGAAAGCTGCTCAAAAGTTTGAATTGGAGTTGTTTATTGTCGGCGCAAAAACTGGTGTACGCAGGAACTGACGAAAACTTGCACAAAATTGGAAAATCGAGGTTTTTGTCTCGGTTTTCTCGCATTATTTTGATATTTAATTCAATAATAAAATATATAGACAGGATTTGATTATTTTGAATCAATTTTGGCCACACAAAACTGAAAAAAAAATCGAAAAAAGCGCCAAAGTCCAATGGAGCGCGTTTGCTGACCCCTACCAGTTTTTAGCGCCGACAATAGAGCATCCATAGATTAAAATTATCGTTCAGAGACAGCGAATCGCACGACATCATGACTCCGGCCGACGAGCAGAAAGGATCTGGTGATTCGACCAAATCGAGAAAAGTGTCGTTCGCGGAATCACTGAGAAAAGTTCGACATCGTGGAAAGTGGGTTTGCTTTGAGAATTCACTAATATATATTTTTTGTTGTTTCAGGAAGCCAGATACTGCTGATGACGAGCTCACTAATTATATTCCATGATGCTGAAGAAGTTTTATTTCTGTTCTCATCGAATAAAGCGTTACAGTAATCTTGTATTCTTTGTCATAGTTTTAATATTGAATAAATCACTATTTAACAATTTATTAAATTTATTAAATATCGAGTAAATAATTGATCGTTACTTCTTCTTCTTCTTTCCTCTTGCTGGCGAGGTCTGAAAATTCATAAAAATTTCATTAAAAATTAGAAAATAAAATTTCTTGATTTCGTTCCAAGACCAACTAACATTTTCTGTCCTGCGCCTTTGAAATACTGTAGCGCGCACTTTCAAAAAATTTTCAAAATTTTTGCAGTTTTCCCAGTCATTTTTTGCAGTTCGATTCCTCTGATTTTCGGCTCTTTTTCCTTTTTTTTCAAATTTTTTCTCACCGTGAACTTGGCATCAGTGTCTCCCCATTGAGACGGCGTCTCATCGACGGTCTCATTATCATTGCACGCGCGCACTTTCATCTTCGGGTCCGCTGAAAATCCATTTATTTTCCAGTGTTAAATACACTTTTAATTCACTTGTTTTCGGTGTCGTATCGTATTTTATCTTCTTTTCTGACTTCTCCTTGCTTTTCGCCGCCGATTTTGTCGGCTGAGTGGTGACGGGCTTCCGGCTGGTGCGACGTGTGGCGGGTGCCGGATCATCCTTGAGTTTTGCTCAAATGAATAGGAAAGAAGATGTGAATCCACTTACAAAGATGTCACAATTGACGAGAAGAAAGACGGCTACGTTGAGTAACAGACAGAAAAGCACAATCATTTCGAAAATCCTAATAAAAAGTATCCGATAGATCCTCATCCCCTGTTCTACTAGTCTGACCATATAAGAACGGTCATGTCAGTTGGCCAATGGTTTCGTAGGGTAAAGTCAAGTTAATCAATGATTAACTATCAGATCGCGATCGAACCATCCATCTCTCCGTTATTTACACTAGGCAATAAACTGAAAAATGGGCGAAATGCATCAAGTTGATTCGAATAGAATAGGCCATCGAAGTGGCGCCGTTTTCAAGAGAATCGGTCATTTCTTTGTCATTTTCCACTTTTTATCAGCACATCAGTCGTTGGTTTGACCACCGATCGCTTCGGCAAACTTTTTGTTTTGCGTTTTGCTTCCCGTTGCAAACGAGACATAAAAAATGTTTCGGGCGTTTGGGAAATCTGTCGGTTTCGCCTTGTTTGGATAAGGGTTTCTCTCATTTGTCGGTTTTTTAAAACTTTGTTTTCAAGAAAGAGTCACTGATACTTTCGACGTCGCTAATTCCGGATCTGAAGTCGGGATTTCTGTAATTGATCTCATTTTTAAGAAAAGATGTGTCAAAGCCATTTTCAGTACTATTTCGCTCCATGTTTTCACGTTTTTTCATCGCTAGTAACAAAAAATAGTACTGAAAACGGCTCTGACACATCTTTTCTCAAAAATGAGATCAATTACAGAAATTCTGACTTCAGATTCGGAATCGGCGACGTCGGCAGTATCAGTGACCAAATTTCTGGAAAGTTCTCAAAGCCTTTCTAAAAAAATTTACTTGAAAGTGAGCAGAGTTATCAAAAAGATTTCGTTTAGTTTTTTGGACTCTCAATCCTCTAGCTTTTGTCACGTTTCGTGCTAGTTTTTTCATATTTCCGCTCCCTCTGCTCGCCTGGGACCCTCCTCTCAAACATTCTCCCTCATTCGGGCGCTTTTCTTTCTCTTCTTTTTCTCTTCGAAAAGCACAACAAGATAAGCAGAAGAAGAAGCACTTATTTCTACTCCACTACTATCGAGAACTTTCCAGAAGTCCTTTCTTGCCACAGTTTACTACCCTTATCACAAGGTGTTTACGTTTAATAGACGCAGAGACATGTTTATCAGTGATAAGCACGTGCTTGAACTGTGAAGGAGGGATAAAAGTGTGTATTTCGATGGGACGTTCAATGATTTCAGCATGTTGATGATAGTTTTTTGAAGACCAAAGCTCTTTAAAATAAATGTTTTTGAAATTTTCGATCCAGCAAAATTGCGATCAACACCTGTCGTTTTCTTCTTTTTCTTTCGGGCTTCCCCTCTCCACATGACGTCAAATTGGACTAGTCCTTCTCTCTCTCGCTCTTCTGAAGTATCATTTTTTCGTTTTCAACACCATTTTATAGGGTTTTTTCCGAAACTTGACCATGCCGGACCATGGACGTATGCCGAGAAATTTGTCGTCGACTAAGGTGAAATCCGCACTAAAACAAGCAGTTGACACTATTTTTAGATAGCAAAAACCATCGCCGGGGAGGATCTTGATGAGGAAGAAGTCGTGGAGATGGATGCCGGACGGTCGGCTCGCGAGGAGGGAAGATTCGTGTTCGAGTGCGCCTGGGAAGTTGCCAATAAAGTAGGTTTTCAATAAATTCCACGTAATTTCCATGCTCTCAGGTCGGCGGAATCTACACTGTGCTCCGATCAAAAGCGCAAATCAGCACAGAAGAGCTGGGAGATCAGTACTGTATGTTCGGACCGATGAAGGACGGGAAATGGCGGCTCGAGGTGGACCCGATTGAGCCGGAGAACCGTACGATCCGCGCGGCGATGAAGCGATTCCAGGCGGACGGCTTCAGGTGTATGTACGGAAGATGGCTCATCGAAGGCTACCCGAAAGTCATCCTGTTCGATTTGGGATCAGGAGCTGTTAAGATGAACGAGTGGAAGCATGAGCTGTTCGAGAAGTGCAAGATTGGAATTCCACACGAGGATATTGAGTCGAACGACGCCGTTATTCTTGGATTCATGGTGGCGATCTTCTTGAAACACTTCCGTGAATCGGTGACCAGCTATCAGCCCTTGGTGGTTGCTCACTTTCATGAGTGGCAGGCTGGAGTGGGTCTTCTGATGACCAGGTTGTGGAAGTTGGACATTGCGACGGTGTACACCACTCACGCTACTTTGCTTGGAAGACATTTGTGTGCTGGAGGAGCTGATCTTTACAATAACTTGGACTCGTTTGATTTGGATGCGGAAGCTGGGAAGAGAAAGGTTGGCTCGGAGCCAATGGCTCCATTGATTCGCTACGCAAAACTGAATGTTTCAGATCTACCACCAGTACTGCCTGGAACGTGCCGCTTGCCAAACCGCGCACATCTTCACCACTGTCTCCGAAATCACTGGACTCGAAGCGGAGCACTTCCTGTGCCGCAAACCAGACGTGCTCACACCCAACGGCCTCAACGTCATCAAGTTCGCCGCGCTGCACGAGTTCCAGAATCTGCACGCGCAGAACAAGGAGAAGATCAACCAATTCATCAGAGGTCACTTCCACGGACACCTCGACTTTGACCTCGACAAGACGCTCTACTTCTTCACCGCCGGCCGCTACGAGTTCTCGAACAAGGGAGGCGACATGTTCATCGAGTCGCTGGCCCGTCTCAATCACTACCTGAAGACGACGAACGATCCACGACACATGGGCGTTACTGTGGTGGCCTTCTTGATCTATCCGGCGCCGGCGAACTCGTTCAACGTGGAATCGCTCAAGGGACAGGCGGTCACCAAGCAGCTCAAAGAAGCCGTCGACAGAATCAAGGAGAAGGTGGGACAGCGAATCTTTGATATCTGCCTCCAGGGACATCTTCCGGATCCTGAAGAGTTGCTCTCGCCAGCTGATAACATTATGGTAATGGGTTATCAGATTGATTGATTACAGTGTCAGATTTCAGCTGAAAAGATGCATTATGTCGCTGCACAACTCTTCGCTCCCTCCAATCTGCACTCACAACATGATCCGCGCCGATGACCCCGTTCTGGAAGCCCTTCGTCGTACTTCTCTCTTCAATAAGCCCGAGGATCGAGTGAAAGTGGTCTTCCATCCGGAATTCCTTTCCTCCGTATCCCCGCTCATCGGCCTCGACTACGAGGACTTTGTGCGTGGCTGCCATCTCGGTGTCTTCCCCTCGTACTACGAGCCATGGGGATACACTCCCGCGGAGTGCACCGTCATGGGCATCCCGTCGGTCTCCACCAATCTCTCCGGCTTCGGATGCTTCATGCAGGAGCACGTCGAGGAGCACGAGTCGAAGGGAATCTATGTCATCGACCGGCGTCACAAGGGAGCCGAAGAGTCGGTGCAGGAGTTGGCGCAGGTGATGTACGACTTTTGTGGTCAGTCGCGTCGTCAGCGAATCATCCTTCGCAACTCGAACGAGAACCTGTCGGCTCTTCTCGATTGGCAGAATCTGGGAGTTTTCTACCGGTGAGAGCACATTTTTTTGATCTTTTGATAAGTTTTCTGTTACAGTGACTGCCGTCGCATGGCTCTGGAACGTCTTCATCCGGACGTCGACAAGATCATCCGAGAGAACGAAGGAAAGGTGCCATCTGCCGCCACTTCTCGTCGTCCGTCGATTCACTCCAGCGACGGAGAGGACGAGGAGTAACGCTTTCTGAAACTTGATTCTTGCCCCCATTTTGCTCATTCAGAACTGCTTCTATTGCACCCTATTCATTGTCTTTTTCCACGTCATTTCCCATTTCCCATTCTAAATTATGTTGAGCCATTTCCCCACCATCAAACCTAGATTGTTTTACCCGAATTGCCATATTTTGTAAACACAAATTACCCAAACCTTTCCCATAATTGCCCAGATTTTTAATTCTAGTAAACTTTTAGAATATTACGTGCTCTAATGACTAGTAGTTGACACGTGGAGCATGAAACTGGCACACACACTTTGAAAAAGAGAGCGATTTATTTCGCTATTGCTAAATTACAAAACCCGGATCGACATCGGAAAAGATTGAAGAAGTGACGTTTCCAACAAAATGGCATCGTTGAAAGAGGATGAAGAACCTAGTGAGAGAGCCGGACAATTCAGCGAGCACCACTAGGTTTTCAGAACGATCAACGGAGCCCGAGTCGGCCACCCCACAAGCAATGTCCTCCACAGGACTCGGCGCAACGAACACCGCCACCACGTCACAGGCTTCTGAGTCCCAGCCGGAAGAGCGTGAAGGCTTCGGAAACGGCGTCGAGTTCGTGCTAACATGCCTCGGATTGGCTGTAGGACTTGGAAACATCTGGCGCTTCCCGACGAGAGCGTACGATAACGGTGGCTCCGCCTTCCTGATTCCCTACTTGACGTGCGCCTTCTTCTTCGGCTTCCCAGCCATTTACTTCGAGTTCATGCTGGGCCAATACCATGGAAAATCGCCGCCGGTGGCGTTCCGAAGAATTATGCCGATTCTGGAGGGAGTTGGATGGATGGGACCGATTGTCGCGGCGCTTGTGGCGATTTACTACATTGTGATCATCTCGTGGATTAGCATTTATTTGGTGAACATTTTGCGAGGGGACTTTAATGTTTGGAACAAGTGTGACAATCCGTGGAACAACGTCTCCACATGCATCGATATGCTCAGTCAGAAGAAGTGTAGAGGTGAGGAAATTCTCTGATTCTGAAGTCAGAATCTGAATCTGAAGCCAGAATTTCTGAAATTAATCTCTTTTTTTCATGTTTAGTACTCCTTGACGATTTTGAAAAGTGAAAGTACTGAAAACGGATCTTTTCTTAAAAATTAAAAAAAATTTAAATACTGTCACAGAAAAGTGTGCATTCACCTCACCGCTACCGTATACAAATCCAAATTTTTGCAAAGTGCGGCACCAGTTTGCTGCAACCTCGCCGCACGTCATTTTTATCAGAATTTTTTCAAAATTTCAGGCAAATGATCTTTGCCCACATGATCTTTGCCCCGAAAAGTTCTTTTGCCCACATTGATCTTTGCCCACATGCTTTTTGCCCATATAAATCGCGAGCTTGATCATTGCCCCAAAAGATCTTTGCCCACATTTTTTCGGATATGATCTTTGCCATCCTGTTTCTGATCTTTGCCCATATTGATAGAGTTTTACCGAAAACATCAATTTGATCACTACTTTCAACGTTCTCATATGTTTTGGGGATACATTGGATGTTCTAACATCATCAAATTGGCTTTTGTAAGTTAGTAGAACGATTATGACTCTGATTTTGGGAGTTCACAGCACACTAGCAAGGCTGCAATGAAGACTCAATTTAGAGGGTTTTTCTCGGTTTTTAAATGTGTCAGCAGATTTCACAAAAGGAAAAACGCAAATAATGTGTACATTTATGAGATAAGCGATGAGATGATTCACTGCTAACCTGTGTCTCGTTTATGATCCCCATCTAACAAGGCTTAGTTCGGGTATAGAAACATGTTGAAAGTCCCTGCACATCCCACTAGTATTACTATCTCTTTGAGAAACATATGCATGCTTCTGAAGACGAGCTAAGCCTAGATGGCTGGGAAACTAAGTTGGTTCCTGGATGGGACGTGAACCAGCTTGGTTCATATTTTGAGAGTCGTGGTGATCACATAACGTTCTCAAATAATGTAGAACATCATACTGCATTCATAAAATACAAAAATTTGGAAAGTGCTGATCAAATTGATGTTTTCGGTAAAACTCTATCAACGTGGGCAAAGATCAGAAACAGGATGGCAAAGATCATATCCGAGAAAATGTGGGCAAAGATCTTTTGGGGCAATGATCAAGCTTGCGATTTATATGGGCAAAAATCATGTGGGCAAAGATCAATGTGGGCAAAAGAACTTTTCGGGGCAAAGATCATGTGGGCAAAGATCATTTGCCAAATTTCATTGTTTTATCAAATGTTTCTTAATTTCAGGCTTTTTTCTGTCAGAAAAGAAAGGAAATTATCAAAAAATCACTGGAAATCACCTCAAAGTAATCATTTTTCAAAGTGAAAAGTTCGATTTCAAAGTGATTTCTAGTGATTTTATGATAATTAGCATGTATTCTAACAGAAAAACACCTGAAAATAAGGGAAAACCGATAAAATCGATGAAATTTAGATGAAAATGATGTGCGGCAAAGTTGCAACAAACTCGTGCCGCGCTTTGCAATTGGGACTGCATAAAGTATACGGTAGCGCTTCACTTTTCGAATCCTTAATTCAGGATCTGGACCCATTCCCACATACGGATCGAACATGACGCGCCCCGCCAAAATGTACTACATCAACAGTTCCTGCGTGGATGCCGCCAAGTACCCGGAAAACGGAATGCTCTCGGCCACCGAGCAGTACTTTATGAGCAACGTCATCAACCCATCGGACACGATGTATCAGTTCGACACGATCAACTGGCCGATTCTCGGCGCCATGACGGTTTTGTGGCTGCTCACCGCGTTGGGCATCGTGAAAGGAGCCAAAATCATGGGAAAGATCTCGTACGTGTCGGTGCTCCTCCCCTACTTCATTGTCGTTATTTTGTTCATCAGAGGTGTCACTTTGGATGGTGAGTTTTGTCGAAAACTAGTGCAAATGCGCTCCATCGGACTTTGACGCTTTTTTCAAGTTTTTCGAGCTTTTGATATAACATAGATGACGAAGGTGACGAAAATTGGTTCAAAATCATCAAATTTTGCTCATAAATTATATATTTGTCGAAAATCATACAAAAAACCGCGATAAAAGCATAGATTTTCAAATTTTGTGCAAGTTGTCGTCAGTTCCTGCGCAGACACCGCGTTTCCTGCACAAAATGGGAGAATCGATGCTTTTATCTTGGGTTTTTCGCATTTTTTGCCTCGAATTCAAAATCTGTAGCCATTCCAACCAATTTCCGTCATTTATTTTATAACGCAAGCTGGAAAAACTCAAAAACGCGTCGAAGTCCAATGGAGCGCATTTGCAGACCCCTCCCGCTGCACTCATTTGACAAAAAGTCATCAAATTCAGGAGCCAGCACCGGTCTCGAATACTATTTCGGAAGACCCGACTTCTCGAAAATCCTACTGACGAAGACGTGGACGGAGGCACTGAAGCAACTCTGCTTCTCCCTCTCCGTCGGCCACGGCGGCCTCATGTCGTTGGCGTCGTACTCGAGAAAGCACAATAACGTCTTCAAAGACGCGCTCATCGTCATCATTGGCGACACGTGCATGTCGCTAGTGGGCGGAGCCGCCGTCTTCTCCACACTCGGCTTCCTGGCGAAACAGCGTGGCGTCGATGTGCCCGAAGTCGTCAAATCCGGCTTCTCGTTGGCGTTTGTGGTGTACCCCGAGGCGATGACGCAGATGCCGTTGCCGTGGCTCTGGAGCTTCCTCTTCTTCTTCATGCTCTTCCTCCTTGGAGCTAGTACCGAAATCGCGCTGGTCGACGTATTCTGCTCGTGCGTCTACGATCAGAGCAAGTGGTTGAGGGAGAAGAAGTGGATTGTGGTCGGCATCTGGTGCACGTTCCTCTACCTCGTTGGGCTCGTTTTCTCGACTAGGGTGAGTGGTGAAGCTTTTTCTTAATTTCTAAATTATGAACATTTTAGGCGGGACTCTACTGGTTCGAGATGTTCGACGAGTACACGGCGGGCTTTTCTTCAGTGTGCACTCTAACTTTTGAGTTCCTCATCGTGATGCTGGTGTACGGATATCGAAACTGGAGCGATGACATTACTGACGCGCTCGGCGAGCCGCGCAACTCGTGCACCAAGCATGTGGGTCCACACTCGAAGTGGTTCGTGGTCAACTGGATGTTCATCTCTCCTCTCATTGCGTTTGTAAGTCGGATTTTTGCTCTCTATTGTCGGGAGGGGGTCTGCAAATGCGCTCCATTGGACTTGACGCTTTTTCGAGTTTTTGACTGAAATTGGTTAGAAATAGGGAATTAATGCGTTCAGATTTTATATTCGAGGCGAAAAATGCGAAAAACCCGAGGTAAAAGCATCGATTTTCCCCTTTTGTGCAAGTTGGCGCCAGTTCCTGCGCAGACACCGTGCACTCATTTTTTTGCGTCGACAATAGTGGTGTCGGCGCAGGAACTGACGCCAACTTGCACCGAATTGAAAAATCGTGGCTTTTATTGCGGGTTTTCCGCTTGATTTACAACAAATATATGATCTAGAGATATTATTTGATGATTTTCAATCAATTACTGTCACCTACATCATCTATTATATACCAAAACCTCAAAAAACTCGAAAAAAGCGTCAAAGTCTGATGGAGCGCATTTGCAGACCCCCTCCCGCAGTTGGCGTCGGTTCCTGCGCAGAAACCGTGCACTCGTTTTTTTGCGCCGACAATACTCTCATCTCAAGTATCATTTTCAGGCCCTGGTGGTGATGTCCTTCATGAGAACGTATCCGTACCAAGGCAATGGTACCCGATACCCGGTGATCTTTGACATTATTGGATGGTTCCTCTCCATGCTTCCCGTCTTCTTGGTGCCACTGTTTGCCGGACTCAACTACTGGCGATTCAACACTCGTGGAGTGCCCCTCCAATCGCTGTTTATGCTCCAAAAGCAACACCCATCGTACCCGAGAATCGCCAAAGATTTCGATAAGGACAAGATGGCTCTACAGGCGCAATTGCCCGATAAAGAGCCGTGGGATGAGGGGGAGGAGGATGGGCAGAGTGCGAAGGAGAAGGGACAGAGTCGCAAAGAGGCCAGTGGAGATGAGCCTGCCACGGTGAGAACGAAAAAAAATCAGAAAAAAAAAATTAAAACCAAAAAATTTCAGATCGATGTGTCGTCGAATATTTACCAATTTTATTAATGGTCCTTATTATTGCAATGCACTCAAATAAATAAGTTGAATATGAAAGACTGACTAGACATTTGGCACTTTTTCTTCTTTTTTTCCTTTTCCTCGGATTCATTCACAAGTACTTGAACTCTTGCGTTCTCTTGTAAATCTTGGTGAACTTGTGCGTCCTTCCCTTGAACTCTCGCACCATGTACTGCAACATCCTCTTGTTCTTCACAGTGAACCACCGCTTTGATCTTTCCGGATGACGTGACGTATTCCTCGTGATGACCTCGCTCTTGAAGTACTGATAAGTGGGAGTGAGCATCAAAGTAGGCGCCCCTTCCGACGACGTCTTCTCATCCAGAATATCTCCCTCCTCGATCATAATGAGCCCGGTGTTGCTCACAGTTGTCAGGGCTCCACGATCAGTAGTTTGATCCTCTTCCTTGTACTGTTGGATTGTCAAGAAGCCAGAATACTGGTGAACGTTGGCAGGATCCTCGAGGCTCGTCATAGTGGCTCTGGAAGCTGTCAGTTTGTTAGGCAATAAGGCAAAAATAAGATGCTCACGTATAATTGATATAGGGAGTTCCGAAGCTGAGCGACTCGGCGACAGAGAAAGTGAGTGTCTCATTGTAAGCCATACCATCCATATCGTTCGGGTAGTCGGTGGTGTGATTGTTCCATCCTTTGATCGTCGATTGCCATTCGCCGAGTAGAAACGCGAAAGGCATGAGGATTGGTTGAAGTGGCAGATAAGAAGCGTCTGAATGAAGTGGTTTTGTACTAGTCAGAATCGTTAGTAAGTACCCATAGTATCATTGAGCTTCCTACAGACTTCACAAGACGCTGCACAATTCACATCGAAGAACTCGGTGGTGTTCTTCATCTGATCGCACTGTCCCTCTCGCTTCCACACTCTACACGAGCCATAGATATCTTTGCAAGGTCCTGAAACACTTTTTATAATTGATATGATAGAAAAAAACAAAAAAAGTAACAAACGTTCGCAATTTCTTCCCATCCATCCATCCGCACATTCGCATTTGTAGTCGTTGAAGAGATCCACACACTTTGCACCATTCTGACATTTGTTCCAGCCGCACTCGTTTATTTCTGAAGAAAGCATGTTCTGACGAGTTCAGAACTGTAATTTGTTTTTTATTAGGAGCTCTGAGAGCTGAGATATGGAGCTCCAAAGTTTGAACAGCACAACTTTTCAGTACTCAACTTCAGAGCTTCATATCTCGGCTCACAGAGCTCCAAAGGAAAAATGAATTACTGTTCTGAACTCGTCAGAACAAGAGCTTTCGAATAATACAAGTCTCATCAGAGGAATCTAGGTACTAAGCATTTTGAGATTACCTCTTTCACACTTCCTTCCAGTCGTCCCTGGAACACATTTACATCCAATTTTCCCAAAAGTATTCAGATAGCAACGTCCTCCATTCTGACACTGATCTGGAGCGCATTCGACTGAAAATCAAGACTTAAAAGGAGGAGAATCACAACAACTTACTCTCGCACATCTTCCCGACAGTCCCGTTCTGACACTTGCACGAGTACCCCACTGGCGAGTGCTTATCAGTGTAGCACGTCGAGTTATTCGAGCAGTCGTTGTCGATGCACTTGTCGATTTCAGTGCAATTCGTGCCAGTGAACCCTCGAGCACACTCGCATTTCACTTTTCCTTTTGAAGACGTGCAAGTTCCCCCGTTTTGACATGGCGATTCGTGGCACTTTTCTGAAAGCTCAAAGAGTTTTGACCACTCTTAAAATAAGGGGGAACCTGTTTCCACTTCCAGGTCGTTGTTATCGACAAAATCGTGTTGAAGATGATGATGATGATGAGCATGAGCATTCAGGAACTTCAGGTCGTCTTCTCGGAGTACTGTATCGTTGAGAGGCGCGAACTTTTTGAACATTCTCCCCACCATAAAAGTGGTTTCAGACGGCGTCGGCTTCTCGATCACGAATTTAGAGGAATGCTGAAAGAACCCATTGGAGTTGAAGGTCAAGCTACAGTAATCTAGTGGAACATACAGTAATCCCTGGAACCACGGTAACCTCCGTCTTCTCTCCCATCATCATGCTCGCCGCCGTCACCTGGATCTTCTTCATAGGCGACGTTACCTCAGAGGCTATCGTGTTCTCGATATTAATTCCATCGAAGTCAAAAACGTCATCTGAATTCTCAGAAGTCTCCGCAATAGGTGCCTTCGTTGTAGGCGCCTGTGTCATCTGAGACATTCTCGTCTTCAAAAACTCTTTTTGTTCTTCGAAAAGCGGGTGTTGCGACGGAGTGATCGGTTCCGATGTGACCACTTTCTCCGCCGATTTCTGTTCTCTGTCCTTCTCCAAATTGTAGATGAAAATGTTGGGATTCTGGATGGAATACTTTTGGCATGGCCCCTTCAGGAACCCATTTCGCGGACGCCATCGCTCCCAGTAGACGACGTTTTCGGTGGCCACGGTTGCTCTGAAGTTAAAGGGTTTTTAATGAGATATCATTCGAAAGCTCTTGTTTAGACGAGCTTGGAACTGTGTTGGGTTTTTTCTACGAAGCTCTGTGAGCCGAGATATGGCGCTATGAAGTTTGGTACTTAATTCAAACTTCGAAGCTCCATATCTCGGCTCACAGAGCTCGGTAAAGAAAATTGAATACAGTTCTGAACTCGTCGAAACAAGAGCTTTCGAATGATGTAACTCACACAAACTGCACATTGCCAACATCATGAGTGGCCTGCCATTTCGCCTCCGCCAGAAACTTATTCTCGTCTCCAGTGTGGGTGAGCGAGTCGTTGGTCACCAGGCGTCCGCACTGGTGGAATTGTACGCCTTCAATTCAAACTTGTTAATTGATCCCTATTCTAAATGTCTGCTCAGCTAGCGACTTACCATGAGTCTCAAAAGCATCATCCTCAATAAACTTTCCACCCCTCAAAGAGCCAATGATTGCTCCCGAAGGCGTGCACAATCTGGATTGCAGCATCATCCCACGGAAGTGAACATAAGCTTCTAGTTTTACTGAAAAGCTCACCAATAAGTAAGAATAAACATTAGTTATGTACCAGTGTAAATCTTTCCAATCTCATACGAATTCACTCTTTTCCCACTTGAATCAAAAACCGACAAATCAAACGGTGGTTCTGTAGTTTGTGGCTTGCCATGCAGATGACGTGGCAGTCTCATCGAATCTCTGAAGTTAACTCATTCTTTTTTCTCATCCTTCTAAGCCTATTCAACAAACCTACTATAACAATGAAACCCGGAGGTCTCATAGAGCCCCTTGTACCCGTCGGTGCACAATGCGTCCCGTAGAAAAATGAACAATAGGAGGAGGAGGTAGATCATATCTGAAAATGAAAATGGATAGTTCAGTGAGTGAATAACTAGAAGTGACCAGATGTACGAGGCGCTGGATCCGATGATATGGTGATGGGGGTGGAACCAGATAACAAATAGAAGAAGGATAAAAAACGATTGTTTCGGGATGAAGTGTTCTTAATTTGAGGGGGTTGATAGGGCAGGAGGCCTTACAAAAGGACAAGCTAAAAATTCAGAAGAGGAAGCGGATATATCACGTCGGTATTCAGAATCAAGAAAAGACACGCGTGTAATAGGAAAACGACCATAACGCCCTGGGAAATCGAGAGAAACAAAAAAGTAGATGACCACCTTGAGGCATCCCGAATGATGAACACATTAGGAAGGAGACCAGTTCTCGGAAGAGAGAGATGCCATAAGATCCTAACACTTTCCCATCGGCTTCTCCTTCTTCTTCTTATTCTTCGTCTTTCTTCCTTTTTTCTGTTTTTGCATCTGAAGAGAGAGAGACGTAAAGACGGAAAGATAGCCGGTAGTGATAAGAAAGTAGAAACTCGTTTTTTGATGTCTCCGGAGAGAAAAGGAAAAGGAAAATGAAACCACTTAGCGGTAATTAGCATAAAGGACGAGAATCAGGAAGTGCAAAAAGTTTCAAGCTGTGCCATTTGAACGTTGTCTTTCGGTTTTAAGAGATGTTCCACTATCGATGTAGACGTTAATTAATCATCAAAAATCTCGAGAAAATCTCGAGAAAATCTCGGAAAAACCCTTTGGAAACAGTTTTCGTCTTCTTCGCTTAAGCACTGATAAGAAATCATCTCTCAATTTCTTATCTATCAATTTGCTGGGCGGAACACGAGAAGCTAGATGAAAAGCAGACATCCGATTTCTCATAATTATGTACTTGAAACAATCGAAAGTGTCATTATATGAGTTTAACAGTAACATTATTAGTTCTACGAAAAAAAAATGAAAGAAAAACTGAAGAATGGTGTAGTACCAAAACAGAACAATTTTCCAGTGAGAACGGCAATAAAAAACCGGTCATAATATAATAGGTGGAGAAGAAATTAGATGCTTTTGATGGTTACTGTTTTCAAGTCTTTCAGAGTCACGGAACGCAATTTTTATTCATTTTCACCTGCATCATTCACAAATACTACACATTCGAAAAATTCAAGCTTTTTCTAGGGCTTCGCGGCTCCGATGAGAATGAAGCTTCCTCCTTTTCCACCGTAGTACGGGCTCTTGTTTCCCTTTCCTCCCTTGCCGCCGTAGTGGTTCGGATGTTCGCAAGAGTCGTAGGACGGCTTCTTCGTGTGATGGTCGCAGTCATCTGGAATAGAAAGGAAGATTGAATGAAGAGGAGAGGGATGGCTAACCTGGGTTGTGCGGCTTCTTCGTGGTGGCAGCAGCCTTTGGTGTAGTGGTAGGTGCCTTGGTGGTGGTGGTGGCAGCCTTTGTGGTGGTGGTAGGGGCCTTGGTGGTGGTGGTAGTGGTGGCAGCCTTCGTGGTAGTGGAAGTAGGAACTGTGGTCGTCAGGCGAGTAGTGGTGGTAGGAGCCCTCGTGGTGGTGGAAGTGAGTCGTGTGGTCAGTCGTGTGGTCGTGGTGGTGGCTCCGCCTCCACTGTTTCCTCCGTTGCCTCCATCGCCTCCATTTCCTCCGTTTCCGCCGCCGTTGCTGTTACCTCCGTCACCTCCCGATCCTCCGTTGCCGCCGTTTCCACTGCCAGTGCTGTTTCCACCGTTACCGCCGCCTCCGCCGTTTCCTCCGTTTCCGGATCCAGAGGAGTCTCCTCCATCACCTCCGCCTCCTCCGTTTCCGCCGTTTCCTGAGCCGGAAGAGCTACCTCCGTCACCGCCGCCTCCTCCATTGCCTCCGTTTCCGGATCCAGAAGAGTTACCTCCGTCGCCTCCGCCTCCACCGTTTCCGCCATTTCCAGATCCAGAGGCATCTCCTCCGCTTCCACCGCCTCCACCGTTTCCGCCATTTCCAGATCCGGAGCTGTTACCGCCGCTGCCTCCGCCGCCTCCATTTCCTCCGTTTCCAGATCCAGAGGAGTTTCCTCCATCACCTCCGCCTCCTCCGTTACCTCCATTTCCAGATCCAGAAGAATTGCCACCGGATCCACCGCTTCCACCATTTCCTCCGTTTCCAGATCCAGAGGAGTCTCCTCCGCTTCCGCCGCCGCCTCCATTTCCTCCGTTTCCAGATCCAGAGGAGTTTCCTCCATCACCTCCGCCTCCTCCGTTACCTCCATTTCCAGATCCAGAGGAGTTTCCTCCGTCACCGCCGCCGCCTCCATTGCCTCCGTTTCCAGATCCAGAGGAGTTTCCTCCGCTTCCGCCGCCACCGCCGTTTCCTCCGTTTCCAGATCCACTGCTGTTTCCGCCGCTTCCTCCGCTTCCACCGTTTCCTCCATTTCCAGATCCAGAAGAGTTTCCTCCATCACCTCCGCCTCCTCCGTTGCCTCCGTTTCCAGATCCAGAAGAATTGCCACCGGATCCACCACCTCCTCCATTTCCGCCATTTCCGGATCCAGAGGAGTTACCTCCATCACCTCCGCCTCCTCCATTTCCACCATTTCCGGATCCAGTGGAGTCTCCTCCACTTCCGCCGCTTCCGCCGTTTCCACCGTTTCCACTGCCAGTGCTGTTTCCACCGTTACCGCCTCCTCCGCCGTTTCCACCGTTTCCAGATCCAGAGGCATCTCCTCCGCTTCCACCACCTCCTCCATTTCCACCGTTTCCAGATCCAGAAGCGACACCTCCGTCGCCTCCGCTGCCGCCGTTTCCGCCATTTCCAGCGTCTCGCTTCGCGAGTCGATGTCCCATCGGCACATACAACGCGTGGACGAGCACGATGACCGCGAAGGCCACCGATAGCCGAAGAGCCAACGAGGAAACCATGAAGCCCTGAAAAATTGAAACAAGTGTGGAAGGCAATTGAAGGAACATGCCGTTCAAGTTTCCGGCGAACGCTTAAATACATTTTCGTTGGGGGCGATAAAACGATAAAACCTGTTAACATCGTTGCTTCCCTGCTCGTTGTGTTCTGCAACTTGGAAATTTTTCGGATTTGTAAAAAACCAAAAATTCATTGCGATATAAAATGAGAAGAGTTTTGAAATTAAAAGATCGGGTTTTAGCAAATATTGCAGAAGGTTGATGAGCTAAGAAACTACACACAAAATGTTGAGGCGAAACAACAAAAAATTTGGCAATTTTTGTTTAATTTTTATCAAAAACTATCATTTTTCTCGATAATAAATTGAAATTGAGCAATTAAACTTTGTTTTTATCACGAAAAAAACTTGGAAAACTTTTCACAAACGCCAAAAAAAATCGAAAATTTTGAAAATTTGCTTGCTGCGGTCGAGTGCGCTGGAGCGCATTTGCAGACACTCGTTGTGGAGCCCTGTCCAGATCCCCTGCTCCCCAGAACTTCTTTCTGCTCCACATTTCCTGACCACATTCAGATTTGATGGACACTTCGCCTCTCTCCATCGTGTACATGTGTTTCTGTTCAGCGCCGCGGACCAATGAGTGGGAGTAAGTACTCTGTTCATCCATCCGTCCGCAACTCGACAATCATATAAAAGTGTAGAGCGCGGCGGTCTGTGTTTCATTCGATTCATTTGTCTCGGACGTCTTCAGACTAAAAACTGAGTGATTAATTGGACTATAAGCCTGAAACTTTGCTCTCTCTCTGTGTCGCGAGCAAACAATTTAAAGAAATGAAAAGTTGGGGAAGGAAACCACAAATGAGATCTCCTCCTAGTTTTATTTGTTTTCCCTCTTTACTCATCCTTCATTTTCAGCCCCCCCCCCCCCCTTCTTTTCTCCCAAGTGAGTGCGACTGGTGTCTGAAACTTTACTCTTCTTGTCTTTTTTTTGATAGTGAAAAGAGGATGGTGTGATGAGTCCCTCTCATATCGAAGTCTATATCATTGAAGAGCTCTTGTTCTGACGAGTTCAGAACTAGGTTTGGTTTTTTCTACCGAGCTCTGTGAGCCGAGATATAGAGCTCTAAAGTTCAGTACTGATTTGGACTTTTCAGTACTAAACTTCAAAGCTCCATATCTCGGCTCCCAGAGCTCGATAGAAAAAACCAAACATAGTTCTGAACTCCTCAAAACAAGAGCTTTCGAATGATATAGGGCTCATCACACCATTCCCTATTGAAACTGAAACAGACTCATTTATACATTTCTGAGCAGTTTCTGCAGAGCAACCGTTCTGTTTTCAAAGCTAGAAACTATATAAAATGTATGAGCTCAAAATAGAAGAGTTCCCTCGGGGACCTCTCCCTTTACAAGTTACCCCGAGTCGAAAAAATGGGAAAAGTCAGAATATTCGAGATGATGATCGTTGTCCGCCCCGAGAGCACCACAAGAGCTCTATTTTATGATCTTGCTCTTTTCCATTTCTTTTTACCCCAATACCACATTCTTTTCTTCAAGTTTCTGTTTTCTAATGTTGAAGGAAGGGAGGGGGAGTGAAGTTACTGTAGTTATTCACCTGTTCTTATGAGTCCAGGTGCTTTAAATGTTATTTTTGTAGTCATTTTCGAAACAATTTCCATGATAAATAACAGGTGAAAATGGTCAGAAGAATGTACAAAGTCAAAGTTCACCAACTCTTTTTCCTTTCAAAAAAGATCGCCTCTTGACTTTTCTCATCAACTTTGAGAATTTTGAGAACATTTTGAAGAATTTTCGAATGTTCCACTTGTGAAGAACGTCGTAGTAGGAAGCTCAAAATGATTGACAATCCTTCAAGCTCTTTTCCTTTTTCATCCGCATTCTATACTTTTCAACTCAATTTTTTTGGAATTTCTTGGCTCATATTCCGATGGTCTTTTAGATGGCTCATTTCTCAAATCCTTGAGGCTCTTCTAGCTGATTAATGAGTCAAAATTGAAAATATTTCGAAAAGTCTGCACCAACAACAAGTTTGCACCAGAACTGACGACAACTTGCACAAAAATGAGAAAATCGATGCTTTTATCATAATCTATATCCATTATTTGATGATTTTCAACCTAGTTCTCTCATTTATTCCACACCAAAGGCTCGAAAAACTCGAAAAAAACGAAAAAAGCATCCAAGTCCAATGGAGCGCGTTTCCTGACCCCCTCCCGGGAGCGGCCGCTGCCTGCTCGATTTTCTCCGTTTTTTCTTCAATTTTCATGATTTTTCAAAGTTTTTCCAACAAAAATGGTTAAAAATGCAAAAAAAAACTTTAAAAATCATGAAAATTGAAGAAAAAACATTGAAAAATCATGAAAATTGAAAATTTTTCCGTTTTTCTTAAGTTTTCATGATTTTTTACTCAACGCTTCGCAAAATGCGGTTCTTTATCTCCGTATTCTGAAAAGAGAGTTCCTTTTGAATTCCAAAGGTTCCCACCGGGCTCATAAACCAAAAAATCATGTCGTCGTTTCGAGTTTTTGACGCCCTCCCCTTCACCCTATCTCCTCCCTCTCCTTTTACTTTATCTTTCCATTGTTCATCCCCACTTTTTGCATAAACTGCTAATGGGCTTTTTAGGTTTTGCAACGAGAAAATGAGATAGAGCTGGAGCAATGAAAAGGTCACTCGTCGTTTTCCTGATTCTGATGGAATCAGTTCAGGTGAGTTTGACAAGGGAATGATTGGATGAGTCCGTGGATTATTGTGTTATGATTTATATCATTCGAAAGCTTTTGTTCTGACGAGTTCAGAACTGTGTTCCATTTTTCATTCGGAGCTCTGTGAGCCGAGATATGGAGCTCTAAAGTTGGGTACTGAAAACAGTACTAGTCCAGAAGCAGCTCAAACTTCAGAGCTTCATATCTCGGCTCACAGAGTTCGGTAGAAAAAACCAAACATAGTTCTGAAATTGTCAAAACAAGAGCTTTCGAATGATATAGGTCATGAAAAGAACCCAAAGACCCTTCAGACCATAAACTTAGAATTACATACTAGTGTTTACCAGCCGGTCGAGCTGCTTCGCAGCTCTTTGGTTGGCTTCTTATGGGGCCCGGAACTCGCCTTAATGTCCCACCTCGACACACTTGAAAAGGGCAGCGCAGGTGCGTACATGTGCACGCGGTTTTGGGGCCCCTCGCAGAGCCATTTTCAGAAATTTTCAGAAAAAGTACCCTTCAAATTAAAGCTATCAACTTTTAGTTTGGACGGGCATCATCGCGGTATCAAATAAGGGCCGTAACCGAAAAATAGGCTCATTTCTATGGCTGGGGACTTCTCCAGGGTTAGCGCCACACAGACACACGGACAAATACACAGAATTTGTCCGTTAGTAATAGTAAAGATTGTTCCAGATCTGCTCCGGAGTTCGTGCCGCGTTGAGACTCCGAAAGAAATCGAATTCAGCCGATGATTCAGAAGACGAAGAGCTTCAAGACGAGATGTACGACGCCATCTACGACAAGGCTTCGATATTCGAGCAGGGTGAAACCCACGACTTCCTTCAATTCCTGCGCTCCATCAAGTATGACCATCGTCAAGTTCCGGATGACGGGTACGATGGACCAGTGCATGTGAACGTCTCCATCGTTGTGAGCAACATTCGATCCGTCTCAGAAGTCACTATGGTTTGGATTTCAAACGTTTTTTTCAAACTTTCAACAATTTTCATTTAGGACTACTCGATAGAAATGTTCTACCGAGAGTCTTGGAGGGATCCCCGGTTAACATATAGCAGAGAGAAGTTCAAGAACAAAACGGAAATTTCGTTGCATGAAAGTTACTCCAACTTTTTATGGCATCCGGATACTTTTGTACCGAATGCGATCTCTTCAAAGAATCCGAGAAGACAGTCTATCACTCATCGCTCTTTGTTGAGGTATAATAAGTTATATTTCAAGGGATTGTTCATGAGACTTATATCATTCAAAAGCTCTTGTTTTAAGGAATTCAGAACTGTGTTTGGTTTTTCCTACGGATCTCTGTGAGCCGAGATATGGAGCTCTGAAGTGTAGAGCTCCATATCTCAGCTCCCAGAGCTCGGTAGAAAAAACCAAACATAGTTCTGAACTCGTCAGAACAAGACCAATTCAAATTTCCAGATTACGAAACAATGGAAGCATTCTGTACAGTCGACGGCTCTCTTTAATCCTCACTTGTGGAATGGATCTCACTCTGTTTCCCTTCGACACTCAGCTCTGCAAGATGGGATTTGAGAGCTGTAATTTACACCTCACAACAATAAAATACATTGATTTTCAGATGGCTACACCGCTGACAAGGTGAAGTACTTCTGGTCATCTGGAGTCATCCAGTCACTGAAGCTGCACAAAATTCGACTCCCCGACTTCCAGGTCAAGGAGGCGTATGTGACCAGTAGAGTGGAGAGCTATGCAACTGGTTAGATTCTTCTTCGCTCTATGGAAAAAGTTTGACGTCTTCAGGAGACTACTCACGCCTTTACGTGTGTTTTGTATTCAACAGAGCCGCTGGCTTCTGTTTCCTTCAGCTCATCATCCCTTCCACTGCAGTCGTTATCACTTCCTGGGTCTCGCTGTGGATGGAGAATGAGACTTCTTTCCAGGACATGATCTCCATTATTCTCACTATTACATTCCTCCTGTTTTCTTACAATGAGGTGATGCCACGTGTCAGTTATATCAAAGCGATGGACGTTTATCTGGGTAAAGAACAAAAAAACAAAGTGATTGTTAATGGGAAGAATTCAGGGGTATGCTTCTGCATCGTCTTCTTATCACTGATAAAGCTTGCCGCGGTCAAGTACATGCGGCAGAGACTCTTGATAACCAGGTGATTAGGGATATCATATTAGTGATATAAGAGAGTAGTAATAAAGTAGCAAGTCAAGTTTCCCCTAACCCTAACCCTCTTTCCGAACTAACGCCTCTTTGTACAAACTGTCACAAGTGGGCGACGAGTGTCAGCTGACGCGTCTCGAGCCGCTCGAGATGATCGAGATGCACACGTCGATGACGACGACGACGTCGGAGCTGCCGAAAGTGGATTCAGATGAGGTCATCGAGGAGAAGAACGAGAATCCAATGTGAGCAGAGCACTGGCACCCTATCTTCTTACTTCTATTGTCTATCTGTCTATCTGTCCTTTTGCTTTGGAGTTTTTTAATTTTTATTTGTTTGGAGTAAAAAACAATACTAATTGGTTGTAGAGACACCTCAATCGTCGCCGCCGGAATGCTCCCGATGCTCCGACTCGTCAATGGCATCTCCTCACCTGCTAATGGAAATGGATCCGATGGATTCACCTATGAAAACCCCGCTGTTAAAAAGTAACTTACCATTGAAAGTACTACAAAATAAACTATTTCAGAGTATCTCTCTCCCCAGACGCCTTCACCCAAGTTCCAATCGACACCAACGGCACGACGTCTCCAGTCTGCCGTCAGAATCGAGCCAAGGAGAGCGGGACGCCGTCGTCCAACTGCTTCGAGTTCTCGCCCACGTTCATGCACCGCTTCCATTGGATCACTCAGATGACGTTCTTCTTCGGCTTCGTCATCTTCTGTCTATTCTACTTTTTGGTCTATCCGAATATTCATACACAGGTTGGAAAGGGGCATTGCGCACAATCTAATAGTAAGTTTTCAGTTGAGCGACGATGATTGTGACAGAGAAATGGCCGAGTGGTTCGCGGAAATTCATTGAATTCAGAAATTCAGATCTTGTCTCATTATATATTTTTCAAAAGTTACGGGTGCGAAATGAAAATGGAAACTTGGAGTTGATCAGTATTTATTGAACTAACCAGAGATAAATAAAAATAAATAGCGAATGAGCAATCAGCACTTCTCAGAAGGTCTTCTCTTGATTCCCAAAGCACGGTTGGCCTCGTCGATTCGAAGTTTCTGTAGGGAACGACGCTTACGTCCTCCACCTCCACATCCACAGCATCCGCATCCGCATCCACATCCACCTCCTGAAACCCTTTCATCAGAAGACGTTAAATGCAAACAGTTACCACATCCACAGCAGCACGGTCTACAACAGGTGCAGCATCTGGTGCAGCAGCAGGTACGACAGCAAGTGCACCGACAGCAACACTTTGGACGGCAGCAGCAGCAACAGCATCGAGGACGGCAGCAGCAGCATCCACATCCGCCACCTCCTCCACAACAACATCCGCAACCACTTCTCTTCACTCTCGAAGATCCAAGCGAAGGTTCAGAAGACGTGACGGTCAATTCAGTAGACGATATTGGAAGTACAGCGGTCTCTACCTAAAGATATCCACCTTTGAAAAAGCGAAGAAGAGTAACCTACCTGTGAAACTGCAACGAATGCAAGAAGAACCGCTGAGGAGATGATGAAGAAGTTGGTCATGTTGGAATATCAGATACTTTTCCACAACCATCGGTGCCTTTTATACGGCCGTTTGAAATGGAACTCTTAATGACGCTCCGATAAATCGGTAGACACAAAAAGTGTTCCGGAAAAGTGTCAAACTGCGCGCGGGGGAGAGGCGACAAACACGTACTCTGGTCGGGTATTTAAGGATCAGAAAGTGCACTTTTCCAGTATCGGATCGAAAAATGACAAAAATTTTCCTGGCCTTGGCTCTTTTCGCGCTCTTCGCAGTCTCCCAAGTCGAATCGGGTGTACTTCCAACGTCTACTGAATTGGCACTCACGACTTCTGAACCTTCGCTGGGCTCTTCGAGAGTGAAAAGAAGTGGTTGCGGATGTTGCTGTGGAGGAGGTGGTGGATGCGGATGCTGCTGCTGCCGTCCTCGATGCTGTTGTTGCTGCTGCCGTCCAAAGTGTTGCTGTCGGTGCACTTGCTGTCGTACCTGCTGCTGCACCAGATGCTGCACCTGTTGTAGACCGTGTTGCTGTGGATGTGGTAACTGTTTTGGTTTAACGTCTTCTGATGATTGGGTTTCAGGAGGAGGATGCGGATGCGGATGCGGATGCTGTGGATGTGGAGGCGGAGGACGTAAGCGTCGTTCCCTCCAGAAACTGCGAATCGACGAGGCCAACCGTGCTTTGGGAATCAAGAGAAGACCTTCTGAGAAGTGCTGAATGCTCTTTATTCGCTATTTATTTTTTATTTATGGCTCCGTTTTTAATAGTTCATCCGATAAATTTTAGTTGCTTTCACAATCAGATCAAATTTCAAATTCTCAAAAGCCAAAAAGAAAATCAACAACATTTATTTAGCACTGATATTAGTTTCTATCGTAGAAGTCGAGGTGCTCTCCTTTTGTGCTACCTCTGGCTGAGCACCCGGTTCGTTTCGTTCGAATGGCTCTACTGAAAACCCAACTTTATTAGAAAATTAAAAATCTTTAAGAACTTCAAAACCTTACACAACTGCAAGTACAGGTCATCAATATAGTCGAGAATCTCAACGATCTCAAAATCCACTGGATTATTGGGTGATCTGCCCGTTGGCGATTTGCCAGGAGTGAGTGGTGGAGATTGGCGGACGAGAAACTTCGAAATGTCTCCGATGATGTCCACTCGACCCATTTGTCTTGGTACCTGCTGAACGATTCAAGTTGAAGATTTGTAGTCCACGAGGACAAAACTCACCGCTGACTTTCTGATGAGCGTATCCGGCACATTCGGCTGTCCCAGCAGAGCCAGGTCGTGCACACTGAAGCCGTCCGGATCGAAGACGACTTTGTAGAGCTCCTTGTCCTTCTGTATGATCTTCCGGTTTTTGTCCAGTACCATCTGCTTCCCCCTTTTCTTCTTCTTCTTTTTTCGCGGTGTCACTTGTGACACTGCAGATTTTTTCGGGAGTTGTTGTTCACTTTGCTTCTTTTTTTGTTTGCCTGTGAAGAATCAGATAACTATGAGACTTATATCATTCGAAAGCTCTTGTTTTGACGAGTTTGGAACTATGTTCGGTTTTTTCTACCGAGCTTGTTGAGCCGAGATATGGAGCTCTGAAGTTTGAACTGTAAGTGCTCAACTTCAAAGCTCCATATCTCGGCTCACAGAGCTCGGATGGAAAAACGAAAAACAGTTCTGAACTCGTTACAACAAGAGCTTTCGAATGATGTAAGCCTTATTAATCCCTTGTAACTAGATCAAGATATAGTTCGCTGGACTCACAAGACAGAATGTTGCCCATATTTTTGAAAAAGTTACCGACTTTAAGAGCGAAAAATTATTATAAAATGACTGGTTTTTATGTTTATTTTTATTTTCCACATTCCAACGTCACAAAGTTTGCCACGTTTTATAATAAATATCAAAGAGGGAACATTGAAACTGGAATCACAAAGGTTTTGGACTAGTTAGTCGTGTTATTCTGGGAACTTTTTGTTAGTAAAATGTTAGGAATGGAATGTTTAGAAATGCGCAACGATAGGGTTCATGCACTGGTGATAATATTAAGATTCGAATCTGGAAGGAAATAGACGGAAATAGGTCAAAGATAGGAAAGGAAAGACAAGAAACATGGAAATTGGCACACCGAAACGTTAACAATACTGGGGAGACATATCAGGTTATTAAATCATAACTTATGAGCTCAAAATAGACTCAATGGTAAAAGAAGAGCGAGCTTCAGGAGTGGGCGTCTTGGAGGAGACATCAGACTCTGAATTCGGAGTGCTCGAGTTCAGAAGATGTGGCATTAGAAGCAGGGAAAGAGGGTTTAGAAGGAGCAATGGCTTCGTGGCATCCGAGGAAAAGTTGGGGAAACAGAGATTCGGAAAGTTTGGTGGGAGAGTTGGGAACAATGAAAGAGGGGTGATGGGAGCCGGTGGGTTCTTTCGGGACATCTTCGAGGGAGCTGGATGGAGCTCATCGTCTTCATACTCTTGCTCACGAGCCTAAAAGCATACGGTTATCTTCTTTTCCCTTCTTTTTTTATTAAGGATCTCTCATACTTCTCGTTTTCCAAAGAAGCACATTAAAAACGGCCGTGACGGGCATATCACCATTTAGTATGTCAAACCTTGTCTCTTCCCCAAAAAAGAAACACACATGGTTCATTTCGCGCAATGTTTCCTTCTCCTTACACTTGTGTGTACTACGGTGGTACTGTAGGCATGGCCTTGATGGAGGCGGGTTGGAAAAAGACGAATAGTTCGAGTGGGGGGACTAATCATCGATTTGGAGACGAAACAACGAGAAAGAGATTGATGCGGTTTGAATTTCGAAGGATTGTTTTATTTATAGGAGGATTTTGGAAAAGGGTAAATGTATTGGCAATTGTGAGGATGATATTGTCGGCGCTAGAACTGACGCTAACTTGCACATCTTTGGTTTTTTTTGCATTATTTGCTGGGGATCATAAAAAGAAGCAAATTGTGCTTCTATGTACTCCTTAATAAGGGAGGTTATTGAAATCAGAAAAGAAAAATTATTTAATTTCAATACAACCCTGTTTAATTTGTCAATTTATCAGTGAGTCTCTAGAATTTTTTAAAGAAAACTTATATCATTCGAAAGCTCTTGCTTTAACGAGTTCAGAACTATTTTCAATTTTATCTATCGAGTTTTGTGAGCCGAGATATGGAGCTCTGAAAGTTGAGTTCTAACAACTTTTCAGTTCAAACTTTGAAGCTCCATATCTCGGCTCACAGAGCCACGTGGAAAAAATCAAACATAGTTCTGAACTTGTTGAAACAAGAGCTTTCCAATGATATAAGTTCCATAAAGGAACTCCAAGGTTTTATTAAAACATTCCCTTTCCAAATATCACTGATAAAGTTGATAACAATCACTATAATTTCAGTTTAAGTTGCCAAATTTACATTGAAAAGTTGATAATAATTAATAAATCTTTTCGTTTTTAAAATTTACTTTTGATGGGCTTTCAGAAAACTACAAAAGCTACAAAAAACCGTTTTCAATTTCACTAATTTTTGAGCTGTTCCAAAATGTTAACCGCATTTTTATTCAGCTCTCAAGACCTCCCCCAGAATATTGCCGAATAAGTTACGAATTGACTCGGAAACAATTACCCTTCCCTTCTTTATTACTCCCCCGTCTATATTACATGGAGACATCTGTTGCTTCATGGCGAGTGGCATATGGTGTAAAACAAGAGTTTCGCGCACTTCTAATGGATTAGTGCCAATTATGGCAAGGTTGGAATTGAAACAAAGCTAAATGTCTATATTGACCGTATCCCTGTTTCTTTTAGGAATGTCTAATCTCTTCATAATCCAATTTGTCTGCCGAACTACCGTAATCCGAGCGCTATCCTCACAAATCAAACCTCCACCTTTTTCGTCCTTATTCCGAATAAATGATAGTGCCATTCACAGTACAGTAATCCAGGTAAACCCACCTTGAACCGTTTTCGTCGACGTAGGCAGCTGCCGTTTTCGAACATGCCGAGCGCGTTCGGATGCACCGCCCAGTAGGAGCCCTGGAATGGGGTTTGGAGTTAATATTGTAGAGCGAAAGTAGTACCATTCGAAAGGTCTTGTTGTGAGGATTTCAGAACTATGTTTGGTTTTTTTATCAGAGCTCTGTGGACTTAGATAAGGAGCTCTGAAGTTTGAATTGTGTTGAAAAGCTGACAAGATTAGTTTCAACTTCAGAGCTCCATATCTAGGCTCACAGAGCTCGGGTGGGAAAGTAGAATACAGTTCTGAACTCGTCAAAACAAGAGATTTCGAATGATATTAATCTCGCTTTGAAAGGTGAACTTATCTCGGGAATATTCCCTACTTAACTATGATTGATATCTATTAGAATTAAACAGTCACTGTTGCCAAACGGAAAAGCCTATTTTTATGATTCAAACTCTAGAAATATGCTTTTTATAAAAATACCTTTCCCGGACGATCAGCTCTTCTCGGAATCTTGATGAAGCAGTCGTTGAAGCTCAAATTATGTCGCAACGAGTTTTGCCACCTAAATATAACAATATCAGTTTTCACTCCTAAAACTACTAAAACTACTATCATACCTTTGAGTATTCTTCCGATAAAACGGGAACCGATCCATGATATACTTGTAAATCTCCGTCAACGGCAACATTTGCTCCTCTGAATCCTGGATGGCCATGTAGGTGAGCCAGATGTAAGAGTAAGGCGGCTTTTGCTCATCATAAGAGTCTTTTCCAGGACGGGGCATTTTCAGGAATAGTGGGATTCAATAACAACAGAGAGATAGCGACAAAGTCAATTTGTTTTGTTTTCTCATTTCCTTCCTAAAGGGGGCGGGGCGAAGCCAAAGGGGGCGGGGCAAGCGAATCGGCGCGAGGGTACCGAAGAAGGGAAAAAGTGTTGATAGTGGAGTGAATTGTTTGGTTCGTTACCAGTTTTCGCAGTTAACAATACTCGGCGATTGACCCTGGTTGGGGAGAGGGGATGTCCCGCTGTGCCAAGACATGTGTTAGTAGGTAAACCAGATATTATGGAGAGAGAGGGTGTCACGACTTGTTAGTGCCACTGTTTTGATTGGGAAAAGAGGGGGATTAGGAACGTTTGAATGTGGATTCGATTTTGAATGTATTTATGGAACACAGACTATTGCTCATCTTTAAATATCAAACTTTTGGAGATTCATTTAAATTAATGTTATAGTTATTGGATCAAGGATCGTGTTTATTACAATAGAGCGCTATTGCTCATCTTTAAATATCAAACATCTGAATAGCTCCTGATGCTCTAGAATACTGTATACGTTCAAATGTTTGGGTCAAAGTGCACTGACCTCGAAACTTATCATCTACCGTAACCATAATCCCATGTGCGACTTATCATTTATCATTAATTTTTTTACCCCTTTCCCCCTTCTCCCCTTCCCCCTTTTTCCCTTTTCCCACACCGCCTCTACCATAAATTCATCGAAAATGCCTTTGCCACCTTTTTTATCTAAACTACGGTAGGTAATAATCTTCATAATGCGATAGTAATAATGGGTTGGAAATAGTGACTATTCATTAAATCTTTTTAGGTTTGAGAAAAATGAAATGTATAGATGGGAAACACTGGAAAAGGAAAAAAGGTTTGAGAAAAAGTTCGTAAGAATGTGGGGACTTTTGGAATTGGTTATGAGGGGAGGGGAGAGGGACAGACATTCTGGAGGCATTGACATTATCTTGATCTCGGAGTTCCCTGATGAAACCTATATCATTCGAAAGCTCTTGACATGACGAGTTCAGAACAGTGTTTCAATTTTTCTATGGAGCTCTGTGAGCCGAGATATAGAGCTCTGAAGTTGAGTAGGGAAAACTGAAAAAATGAACAAGTCCAGAAGTATATTAGTGTTGGTATATTCAACGAATCTTTTGAAATGTTTTTCATATTTTAGATTATAAAGAAAGCTCTAAAACAAGTTTGAATAGCATTTTGCCAATTAGGTTTTGATTTGAACACCAAATTTTTTATAAAATTTTTTTAGTGCAGTTCAAAGTCAAATTTTAGACCTCCATATCTCGCCTCACAGAGCTCGGATGGAAAAACCAAACATAGTTCTGAACTTGTCAAAACAAGATCTTTCTAATTATATAACTTTAACTGAGAAACTCTAGGGACTCATCAGACCATTCCTTTGTTAGTGAAAATCAAAGCATTTCAAACTTTGGAGCTTCATATCTCGGCTCACAGAGCTCGGTGTGAAAAGCTGAACACAGTTTTGAAATCCTTACATCAAGAGCTTTCAAATGATATAAGTTTCACTAGGCAATTGGAAACTGCATGTACCATTTCCCCTAGACGTTGATTCAGTAGTGATAAACTGATAAACTTAATGGAAAGCTCCTAATCCTTTAAACAACAGTCAACTGAGAAATCACGGATCTTGTGAAAGACGAAAACCAATCAGTCAAAGAAAACTGGAGAGAAAGGGGACAAAAACGGTTTTGGTCTCCTTGACCAGTTAATCAAATCCTCATCCTCCCCCTTTCCTCAAAGGCCACACCATTTTGAGTGACACCTTCCTCCCCCCCACCTCTTTTTCATCTCCCAAACGCGCCAAAACACGGTCGGCAGTAGATCAAAAGGGTATTGGCACACGGTTGAGTGCAGACGTGTCGGCGCCGCGTGTGCCAACACACCACCCCGATTAGCGATAGGTCCATTAGAGCGCACTTGTAACTTTTTGATTTCGTCGCGTCTTTTGGCGGTGTGTCTCAACTTGTTTCAATGCCAATATTGTGCCGCTTCTCATTAGGGGGTTCTAAGCAAGAAAAACAACTATTTTTAATCTACCCCCTTTCTTACGGTAGCTGTGTTGTTTCTGCAGTTTCCAAACAGCTATAAGTTTTGATTTCGGTTCCGATTCAATTTATTCATGAGACGAACAGTGGAGGGGAGGGGAATAAGGCAAATTAAAGTGAGGGTAATGAGAAAGAGGGGTTTAGGTGCGCAATGACAATCACATAACGCATGGTGCTAAGTAAGCAAATGGCGTTTTGATGGAAATTGGAATGGGTTCGTTTCAATCCTGGTGTTCCTTGTAGTTTCAGAGAAAGCAAAAAACATTTTGACTCGAAAAGAATTGAACCCCTGACCCCCTGCACACCATCCGCCAGCGCTACCGCCGAGACCACCGCGACACACCTGAAAAGAGCGGCGCAGGTGCGTACATGTCCGCGCGGGGCCATTTTCAAAAACGGCGCAAAAATGAGTGCAGCGGGATGGGGTCTGCAAATGCGCTCCATTGGACTTTGACGCTTTTTTCGAGTTTTTCAGTTTTTCCAGCTTATATTATGATTTAAATGACGGAAATCGGTTAAAATTAGTCAATTAACAGCTACAGATTTAATATTCGAGGCAAAAAATGCGAACAACTCAAGATAAAATCATAGATTTTCCCACTTTGAACTTTTTTTCGTTAATAATAGCAAAGATTCCATTTCAGTCCGTTCACATGTGACATTTGCCAGCATATGGCGGTCCATCATAAACTGCCTTGTCACGGAGGCAATTAAAATGACATGGTTGTGTGGTCCGTAAGCCTTCTTCTTTTCTCCGAGAAGAACAACCAATATGCCGAGTTTACGACTTCTCCCTTCTCGAGAAAGACAAATGAAATTGTGAAATTGTTTTGTTGAAAGGAGGGCCCCCTGCGTAGTAGGTTGTGTGGACATATTCCAAGTGAGTGGAGCCGGCTGATGAGATGAGGAGAGACACGGGGCGCTTTCTTGGAAAACAATTGAAAACAACGGACGGGGGTACGGTAACCGTTTATTAGCACACTTATTATTGAACTTATTAATCAGCTCCTGCTCATCACGCTGAGTGCTGACATTCTTCCAGTTCCCGGGTTCAATTGGTCCGGGTTTTGTCTGAAAATGTTCCTTTTTTTCTGAAATTCGTTGTCAGGCCGAGTGTCCGCCGCAAAGAGAAAGAGACAGAGTGGGGTGTCGAACCCATCGACCCCCCAAAAGGGGCGCGCCGAAGACAAGCGCGTTATCCACTACACCACAGGCGCAGACGGTCGGCGCCATGAAAGAGTGCGTACAAGAGCAGGGCAGACTATTGTCGGCGCAAAAAAGAGGGTTGCGGGGAGGGGGAGGGGTCTGCAAATGCGCTCCATTGGACTTTGACGCTTTTTTCGAGTTTTTCCAGCTTGCGTTATAAAATAAATGACGGAAATCGGTTGAAATAGTCAATTAATACCTACAGATTTCATATTCGAGGCAAAAAATGCGGAAAACCAAAGTTAAAAGCATAGATTTTTGAATTTTGTGCAATAAAACGCACTTTGTAAACTCCCTCATCGCCCTCTGCATGTTGGGGAATCCAATGTTGTACTGATTTGGAATAACATTGACACCAGCGAACGGCACCTCGATCGTCGAGCCACCCGCCACCTTGCCTTCCGGCCAGTCCACGAGCACCGTGTTCGTTCCACGGAAGAACGACACTCCATGGTCTCTCGGACGGTCGAATGTACGGTGTGTCGCTGAAATCTCATGGATTCTCTATGCTCTCATAAGCTTCACAGAATGCTAACTTACCCAACCCATCGTAACCATAAAATACACCCCTGACAATGGGCGGAGGAGCCATATCCCGGTAATCAGCGGGAGTGTAGTCCTGCCGAGGTTTCCACACATAGCGACACTTGGCCGCCCATCGCTGACAGTTGTTGTAGGCGGGTGCACGCGTTCCCGGGTAGCACTCGTAGTTCATCATCCATTGCAGGTGGAGGCACTCGCACGCGTTTACGCATCTGTATATCATTCGAAAGCTCTTGTTTCGGCGAGTTTGGTAATATGTTTGGTTTTTTCTACCGAGCTCTGGGAGCCGAGATATGGAGCTTCAAAGTTCGAACTGATTTGGACTTTTCAGTGCTGAGCTTCAGAGCTCTATATCTCGGCTCACAAAGCTCTGTAGGAAAAATAGAATACAGTTCTGAACTCGTCAGAACAAGAACTTTCGAATGAGTTAGAACTCATTAAGGTACTCTAAGGGCCAACACTACTACACTTCTGGACGAGCTCTAAAGTTGAGTACTGCAAGTCCAAACTTTGGAGCTTCATATCTCGGCTCACAGAGCTCCGTAGAAAAAACCAAGCACAGTTCTGAACTCGTCAAAACAAGACGTTTCGAATGATATAACTCACACTGGATCAGTTTCTTTGCAATGTGTGTAACACGTGGAAAGCGCCTGCACTGTCGCCTTCGGAACTCCCGCTTTTTGCCAGAATACTGTTTGTCTTCGGATCTATATATAAAAAATGAAATAAAATTATGATTTTCTTATCTATTTATGCTATCACTCACATGGTTAATAGATGGGTACACTCTATCCGAGCAATAAGTTCGATACCTCTCACAAATGATTCGCACTTCCTCATTATAAGTGGCAATGTTCGACGATCGACAGTAGTATCTAGTAAATCAAAAGTTCTCCTTTTTTAGCAAAATGCTCACCTATAATGATTCACAAATCGCTTACACTGCTCCGTCAACGTAGTCACTTGCTTCGTATCCTTTTCGAGCTCTTCTAGTGGAATATCAAATGGCTCCAGGTCGCCTCCAAGTACTGTCGCTGATAATGTGGGATCTGAAAATATTCTGATGATACTGATTGTATTTAAAATAGAAGTAACTACCTTCTGCATTGATTTTATCCACTGTTAACAAAATGAGAAAGAGAAATATCCTGGTCATAGCGAGTGAATAGGTGGATTGGATTGGATAAGAATTTTATCGAGAAGAGATTGGGTAACAAACGGGATATTCTGGATTGGAGCGGCATTGATAACAAAAGACGAGATGTTTGTGAACACGAAGATGAGGTAATCTTGTCAGAATGAAAAATTTCAATATACCATGTTGACCTACTTATGCTACATTGTATGCTTCTCATCCCGCCGCCATGATCCATCAATATTGTTACTGTGAAAGGGAAACAGATATTTTGATGGATGGCTATGTTTTCGCGCGCTTTTGAAGTGCGCCCCGCTGAGAAGTAGCAGCTGGTTTCACCGGATTACGGTAGCCGAACTGTCCTCCAAACCTGCCACGTGGACAACATCTCCTTCCTCCCTCTTCCACACCACTTTCATTTTTCAATTTCTTACCATATTGCCAAGCGAGAATAAAGGTTGGCTTAAATTGCACTTCTTACAACTGCCAATCACGAAGTTCAATGGTGAAACCGAAATCAGACGCGAAGAAGAAGGGCGTCCCGAAGGCGCCGACGGCCGAGTCGCGCATGGCGAGCAGCATCAAAAAGATGGTGAGTCGGCTCATCGGAATAGCTCGAGAATTGAGTTTCAGCCAAACTGGGTGGCTTTGACTCCAACTGGCTCGAAAACCGGTCACATGCGGGAGCAGCCATCGACGGATAAGAGGGCGTCGGGCAGCAATCTGAACAAGGACTCGTCAACGAAGAAGAAAAAGCAGGTGCCGAAAATATCTCCGAAGTACGCGTTCGCCATCAGCGAGATGATCGAGGGCGTCAATCAGTACAAGGTGGCGTCGCACATCCGCAAAAGCCAAAAGTCGTTAGAGTCCGACGTCTACATTGTGAACGACGTCGAGGCGAACGAAGAGTTTAGAATGAAGACGTGCAACCTGGAGTTTCAAGTGCTGAAGACTGAAGCGGCGTTGCTCAGAAAGTTGGAGAAGAAGCCGGGAGAAAAGTGCTTTTTGTCGCTGTCCGAGTACGGAACAGTGGGCAAACACAATCTGGAGTTCCTCATAGTCTCTCCTTACGGAGCAACGTTGCACGAGATTCAGAAGAAAGTGCTTGGGAATGAGAACCTCTCGGAAGAGTGTGGACTCACAGTCGGGCTCCAGATGCTCAAGGCCATTAAGGATCTGCATTCCATCGGGTGGGCAACTTATCAGTTTCAAAGCAAAATTTACCGTTCAGATACATACATCGAAACATTCGCCCATCGGCCTTCACCTGCGGACTGGGAGAGGACGAGCCCACCATCTACCTCCAAGACTTCCGCCATGTCCGGAGATACGAAACCCAAAAGAAGCATGTGACGGCTCGTTCCAGTGTCAAAATGTACGGATGCATGAGATTCTGCTCGCGAGCTTCCCAGATGCAAAAGGATCAAGGGCGGAAGGATGACATCGAGAGTTTCATCTACACTCTGTTCTATCTGATGGACAGGGATTCACTGGCGTGGAGGAAGGAGACGTCGTCGGATACGGTGCTTTCAGAGAAGGTGGTTTTCATGCTGAACAGTGAGTGGGAGTAAAAAGAAATTAGTATCATTCAAAAGCTCTTGTCTTAACGAGTTCGGAACTGTGTTCAATTTTTTCTACGGGGCTCTGTGAGCCGAGATATGGAGCTCTAAAGTTAGGTACTGCAAGTCCAAACTTTGGAGCTTCATATCTCGGCTCACATAGCTCGGATGAAAAAACAAAAAACAGTTCCGAAATCCTCATAACAAGACCTTTCAAATTATACCAATCTATTTCTGCAAAACCAACAGACAATTTGTTGCAGCCGGCAAGGAGCAGTTTGCCAGAATGTCGCGAAAGTGGTCTCCAATCATCTCGTCCATATTCTCCATGGACTTCTCCGCCGAACCCGACTACAACGCCATCAAAACGGTGATCACGGACATTCAGTCTTCCGAGAAACTCAATCCGAAATGCGACTGGAAGGGAAAAACGGGGCTCAATGATATTGAGGGGGACACGGTGAGCATAAATTTCCAGTGAATTTTTAGATTACTGTAGATTTCAGAACCGCAGTGCAGATGTTCGTGTGACTGGTGAGAGGGATGCGCAATTGAAGACACCCGGTGGAGCGAATGCGAAGAAGAAGAAGGCGAATCGGAAGAAGTTGAATGGAGGAGACGTGATCTTGGGAGTTGGCGCGCAGACTGGGTGAGCTACCATGACATTTAAAACGATCAGCTCGAAATTGCAGCTGGAAAGTGATCAACCTTCTCGGCTCGGGTGGCTTCGGAGACGTCTACAAAGTGCACCGCGACAACCAGCCACCCGTCAAGTGCTACGCGCTGAAGACTGAAAGCGAGGAGGGCGAGAAGAGATACCTGCGGCTCAAGGTCGAGGTGACGGTGATGATGAAGACTGCGGAGCAGCGCAAGGATCGCAAGTTTGAGCATTTCGTCGAGTTTGTCGACCGTGGCAAGTGCGAGGATCTCAAGTGCAAGTTTGTGGTGATGGGACTGGTGGGACCGAGTCTGGAAGACATTCGTCGCAAGTACCTCCTCGCTGCTTTTTCGAAACACACCTCGTTCAACATTGCAATTCAAACTGTGAACGCGCTCAAGGACCTTCACTCGCTGGGCTATCTGCACAGAGACATCAAACCCGCCAACTATGCCGTCGGGCTCGGCGAGGGCGAGTCGACGGTCTACATGCTCGATTTCGGAATTGCGAAACTGTTCCTGGACGAGCAGGGCAATCACAAGGTGAAGAGAAAGAAGGTGAAATTCCTGGGAACACTGCGCTATGCGTGTCGTGCGTGCATGATGCAGCAGGAGCAGGGCAGGAAGGACGATTTGGAGACGTGGATCTACCTGGTGTTTGACATTATGGACGAGTCGAATGGAATGCCGTGGCGCAAACTGGCCGATGCCAAGGAGATTTTGAAGTCGAAGAAGGAGTTCTTCAGTGCTTGTAAGTGGAGACTTATATTATTCGAAAGCTCTGGTTTTAACGATTTCAGAACTGTATTCTATTTTTTCTACGGAGCTCTGTGAGCCGAGATATGGAGTTCCGAAGTTTGAACTGTAAGTGCTCAACTTCATAGCACCATATCTCGGCTCACAGAGCTCAATATTCAAAAAGAAATACAGTTCCAAACTCGTCTAAACAAGAGTTTTCGAATGAGATAGGTCTCATAAAAAGAATCTGAAGATTCATCAGAATAACGAACATTTTCAGTCAACACGCTGCCATTCTCGAGCAACCTGAAACGTCTCAAGGACCTGGTGATGTACATTGACAAGATGCAGTACGAAACGACGCCCGACTACGATTACATTCTCGACTTTCTGAAGACCACCGCCAACGACGTGAACGCAAAGATCACGAAGCGCCTCGACTGGGTGGGCCGGCTCAACAAGAAGGAGTTTGACAGCGACTCGGAGAAGTCGGACAAGAAGCAGAGTGGAGATGACGACGAGTAGAACTTTCACTATTCTTATAGAAATGAATCTTGTGCACTTGTGAATTCATTTAACAAACAGACAGATTAACCGAAAATGGAGCATCCGACGTATCTCAGCTCATGCTTCAGTCCCAACTTGTTGACCTCATCCGGCTGCATGGTGACCTCCTTATTAGTTCCGTCCTCGTAGATGGTGATGTTGTACGGGATGTGGCCGACCTTCCAGATGCCGTTTTCACACGACACCTTGAACAGTCTCCACACGTCCACATTCCGCGTGCTGTAGTATTCTTGCTTCGGGAAGCTCAGATGAGGTCTCTGGAACTGAGCATAATGACAGAACTCCCCGAAGAGCCAGTCTCACCGCCATTTTCCGCTTACTATTCTTCGGTCGATAGGCGTCGTTCCACCAGATCATCAACTTGCTCGTCTCCAGCACTCGCTTGCACACACCACGCTCGAAGCACTCGTCGCCGACGGTGGTGAACTTGCCGCCCATCAGCGGCTGCATGCTGGTGCAGTTGCACGTGCCGAGAATGATCCACGAGTGGGTCGCCGAGCAGGCGAGAAGAAGGAGGAGGACGGTTTTCATTCCGTTTTTGGAATGGCGAGGTGTGCATCTTGAATGTTGACTTTTATACCAGTGAATATGCAAATTCAATGGGAAACGAGATGGAGAATTTATCATATTGAAACAATTTCTCACACATTCAAGAAGAAAAAAAGAAAAAAACAGAAAACAGAAAAACGTCTGAAAATAAAGAAAAATTGATAAAATTAATGAAATTTTGATAAATCTATGAAAAAAATTATGTGCAGCGGATTGCAGATAACTGGTGCCGCACTTTGCAATCATTTGGAACCGCTCATAAAGTATACGGTAGCGGTGAGCGCACTGGTGGATAGTACAATAGTGGATGGTGCACTTCAACTGAAATTGGTGTACGTGCACCAAGAGAAGAGCATTTTCAAGACAGAAGAGATGATGTTTACATTTCTACAAATAAAAAGAGGCGTTTCTTGTAACATATAGATAGAGGTCCCTCTTTCTATCTCTGCGTCTCTCCACCTTTCGATTTCTCTCCATCGTCACATCCCGATAGACACCACTGTCTTCCAGATGGCTCATTCACCTCACCATACCTCATGGTGAATGGTGACCCATTTCATTTTTCTTTTTTCCGGGTTCTCTACAGTCCCGATTATGTGACACTTTTTACAGCGATTTGAAAAAAATTTGACCTCCCTTTTTTGACCCGCACTTTTTTAAAATTTTGAAAGCGATTTCAAATGCGCAAAACTTTCCCACAATTTTTGACCTCTCGGGGCGTTTTTTGTGGTCCCTCTCTCTTTCTCTGCGTCTCTCTGTCTCTCTGTCTCTCCATCAATCAATATCCGCACCTTTTTTTTCCCACGCTTTATTAAAAATGGGCGTAAATTGTAACATTCAGGTCACCGTTCGATTTCTCTCCATCGTCACATCACTATCGGCACCACGGCATTCTAGATGGCTCATTCGTCACACTCTACCTTATGGTGAACGGTGAGTATTTTCGTTTCTCCGGTTTTTCCATTTTTTGTCACGTCTTCTTACTTTGCTTTCACTTTCCCCTTTACATTAAAATTATCAGTGGAATTAATTTGCCAATCACTCCATAGACTTCGAAACCAGTATTCAACTTTTCAACTCGATTTGAAACATACAAACATTTAATCAATAACCCATCATCTACGTCATCAAAAAAGGGGCGTGGCTTGTAACATACACTTTCGATTTTTCGTCATCGTCACATCACTATAGATACCCCAGTCTTCCAGTCGGCTCATTCATCACGCTTTACCTCATGGTGAACGGTTACTCTTTTCGTTTCTTGAAGTTTTTTCTTACGCTCCTCCAACCTTCCTTATACACCTTTGCCTTATGCTGGCTCTCTTTTTCTTTGTTTCTTTTCCTCCAGTTTTTGCTTTATTCGCTTCCAATGTCTACACAGGTTTTGAAAAACTTTTCGAGCTTTCTTATAGTGTCGTTCCGATAGAAATTGAGTGCTTTTCAAAGTCGAATCTTTTGAAACCAGTCAATTTTGCCAACTTTTCAAAGCGATTTCAAATAAAAACGCACAAAACTCTCCCACTGCTTTTTATCTCATGTAACGGGCTTTACTTGTAACATACATATCGCTTGAGGTCCCTCTTTCTATCTCTGCGTCTCCCCACCTCTCGATTTTTCTCCATCGTCACATCCCGATAGACACCACTGTCTTCCAGATGGCTCATTCACCTCACCATACCTCGTGGTGAACGGTGACCTCTTTTCATTGCTCCTCTTCCCTTTTACCGCTTTCCCTTCCTATTGCTCATTTTTTTCGCTTCACCCAAACGTTATTATCCGTTGTTGCAGACCGAAGGATGGCATTCTCAACATGTCCGACGAGCCCGTGGAGCACTGGAGGAGCATGGAGGAGCATGGAGGAGGAGCAGGCTCCGGATTGCAGGTGGGTTTGACATTTTTTTGTTACAGAAACGGGGGATCAGTCCAAAAAGGCTTCGGTCTTGCTAAGTGCTTTCTGCACTTCTGATTCCGGACTACTCATCCGGAATCCCGAAAGATGGTTGCTTTTTTCCTACAGGCTCTAAAAAAGCTTGACTGCGGTCTTGCTCACTCCTCCTAGCACTTCCTATTCTGGACCGCCCATCCGGAATCTCGAAAGATGGTGTTCTGATCCCTCAGACCCTGAATAAGCTTGACTGCGGTCTTGCTCCATGTCCCTAGCACTTCCTATTCTGGACCGCCCATCCGGAATCTCGAAAGATGGTGTTCTGATCCCTCAGACCCTGAATAAGCTTGACTGCGGTCTTGCTCACTCCTCCTAGCACTTCCTATTCTGGACCGCCCATCCGGAATCTCGAAAGATGGTGTTCTGATCCCTCAGACCCTGAATAAGCTTGACTGCGGTCTTGCTCACTCCTCCTAGCACTTCCTATTCTGGACCGCCCATCCGGAATCTCGAAAGATGGTGTTCTGATCCCTCAGACCCTGAATAAGCTTGACTGCGGTCTTGCTCACTCCTCCTAGCACTTCCTATTCTGGACCGCCCATCCGGAATCTCGAAAGATGGTGTTCTGATCCCTCAGACCCTGAATAAGCTTGACTCCGGTCTTGCTCACTCCTCCTAGCACTTCCTATTCTGGACCGCCCATCCGGAATCTCGAAAGATGGTGTTCTGATCCCTCAGACCCTGAATAAGCTTGACTGCGGTCTTGCTCACTCCTCCTAGCACTTCCTATTCTGGACCGCCCATCCGGAATCTCGAAAGATGGTGTTCTGATCCCTCAGACCCTGAATAAGCTTGACTCCGGTCTTGCTCACTCCTCCTAGCAATTCCTATTCTGGACCGCCCATCCGGAATCTCGAAAGATGGTGTTCTGATCCCTCAGACCCTGAATAAGCTTGACTGCGGTCTTGCTCCATGTCCCTAGCACTTCCTATTCTGGACCGCCCATCCGGAATCTCGAAAGATGGTGTTCTGATCCCTCAGACACTAAATAAGCTTGACTGCGGTCTTGCTCCATGTCCCTAGCACTTCCTATTCTGGACCGCCCATCCGGAATCTCGAAAGATGGTGTTCTGATCCCTCAGACCCTGAATAAGCTTGACTCCGGTCTTGCTCACTCCTCCTAGCACTTCCTATTCTGGACCGCCCATCCGGAATCTCGAAAGATGGTGTTCTGATCCCTCAGACCCTGAATAAGCTTGACTCCGGTCTTGCTCACTCCTCCTAGCAATTCCTATTCTGGACCGCCCATCCGGAATCTCGAAAGATGGTGTTCTGATCCCTCAGACCCTGAATAAGCTTGACTGCGGTCTTGCTCCATGTCCCTAGCACTTCCTATTCTGGACCGCCCATCCGGAATCTCGAAAGATGGTGTTCTGATCCCTCAGACACTAAATAAGCTTGACTGCGGTCTTGCTCCATGTCCCTAGCACTTCCTATTCTGGACCGCCCATCCGGAATCTCGAAAGATGGTGTTCTGATCCCTCAGACCCTGAATAAGCTTGACTGCGGTCTTGCTCACTCCTCCTAGCACTTCCTATTCTGGACCGCCCATCCGGAATCTCGAAAGATGGTGTTCTGATCCCTCAGACCCTGAATAAGCTTGACTCCGGTCTTGCTCACTCCTCCTAGCAATTCCTATTCTGGACCGCCCATCCGGAATCTCGAAAGATGGTGTTCTGATCCCTCAGACCCTGAATAAGCTTGACTCCGGTCTTGCTCACTCCTCCTAGCACTTCCTATTCTGGACCGCCCATCCGGAATCTCGAAAGATGGTGTTCTGATCCCTCAGACCCTGAATAAGCTTGACTGCGGTCTTGCTCCATGTCCCTAGCACTTCCTATTCTGGACCGCCCATCCGGAATCTCGAAAGATGGTGTTCTGATCCCTCAGACACTAAATAAGCTTGACTGCGGTCTTGCTCCATGTCCCTAGCACTTCCTATTCTGGACCGCCCATCCGGAATCTCGAAAGATGGTGTTCTGATCCCTCAGACCCTGAATAAGCTTGACTCCGGTCTTGCTCACTCCTCCTAGCACTTCCTATTCTGGACCGCCCATCCGGAATCTCGAAAGATGGTGTTCTGATCCCTCAGACACTAAATAAGCTTGACTGCGGTCTTGCTCCATGTCCCTAGCACTTCCTATTCTGGACCGCCCATCCGGAATCTCGAAAGATGGTGTTCTGATCCCTCAGACCCTGAATAAGCTTGACTGCGGTCTTGCTCACTCCTCCTAGCACTTCCTATTCTGGACCGCCCATCCGGAATCTCGAAAGATGGTGTTCTGATCCCTCAGACACTAAATAAGCTTGACTGCGGTCTTGCTCCATGTCCCTAGCACTTCCTATTCTGGACCGCCCATCCGGAATCTCGAAAGATGGTGTTCTGATCCCTCAGACCCTGAATAAGCTTGACTCCGGTCTTGCTCACTCCTCCTAGCACTTCCTATTCTGGACCGCCCATCCGGAATCTCGAAAGATGGTGTTCTGATCCCTCAGACCCTGAATAAGCTTGACTGCGGTCTTGCTCACTCCTCCTAGCACTTCCTATTCTGGACCGCCCATCCGGAATCTCGAAAGATGGTGTTCTGATCCCTCAGACCCTGAATAAGCTTGACTCCGGTCTTGCTCACTCCTCCTAGCAATTCCTATTCTGGACCGCCCATCCGGAATCTCGAAAGATGGTGTTCTGATCCCTCAGACCCTGAATAAGCTTGACTCCGGTCTTGCTCACTCCTCCTAGCAATTCCTATTCTGGACCGCCCATCCGGAATCTCGAAAGATGGTGTTCTGATCCCTCAGACCCTGAATAAGCTTGACTGCGGTCTTGCTCACTCCTCCTAGCACTTCCTATTCTGGACCGCCCATCCGGAATCTCGAAAGATGGTGTTCTGATCCCTCAGACCCTGAATAAGCTTGACTCCGGTCTTGCTCACTCCTCCTAGCAATTCCTATTCTGGACCGCCCATCCGGAATCTCGAAAGATGGTGTTCTGATCCCTCAGACCCTGAATAAGCTTGACTGCGGTCTTGCTCACTCCTCCTAGCACTTCCTATTCTGGACCGCCCATCCGGAATCTCGAAAGATGGTGTTCTGATCCCTCAGACCCTGAATAAGCTTGACTCCGGTCTTGCTCACTCCTCCTAGCACTTCCTATTCTGGACCGCCCATCCGGAATCTCGAAAGATGGTGTTCTGATCCCTCAGACCCTGAATAAGCTTGACTCCGGTCTTGCTCACTCCTCCTAGCACTTCCTATTCTGGACCGCCCATCCGGAATCTCGAAAGATGGTGTTCTGATCCCTCAGACCCTGAATAAGCTTGACTCCGGTCTTGCTCACTCCTCCTAGCACTTCCTATTCTGGACCGCCCATCCGGAATCTCGAAAGATGGTGTTCTGATCCCTCAGACCCTGAATAAGCTTGACTCCGGTCTTGCTCACTCCTCCTAGCACTTCCTATTCTGGACCGCCCATCCGGAATCTCGAAAGATGGTGTTCTGATCCCTCAGACCCTGAATAAGCTTGACTCCGGTCTTGCTCACTCCTCCTAGCACTTCCTATTCTGGACCGCCCATCCGGAATCTCGAAAGATGGTGTTCTGATCCCTCAGACCCTGAATAAGCTTGACTCCGGTCTTGCTCACTCCTCCTAGCACTTCCTATTCTGGACCGCCCATCCGGAATCTCGAAAGATGGTGTTCTGATCCCTCAGACCCTGAATAAGCTTGACTCCGGTCTTGCTCACTCCTCCTAGCAATTCCTATTCTGGACCGCCCATCCGGAATCTCGAAAGATGGTGTTCTGATCCCTCAGACCCTGAATAAGCTTGACTGCGGTCTTGCTCACTCCTCCTAGCACTTCCTATTCTGGACCGCCCATCCGGAATCTCGAAAGATGGTGTTCTGATCCCTCAGACCCTGAATAAGCTTGACTCCGGTCTTGCTCACTCCTCCTAGCACTTCCTATTCTGGACCGCCCATCCGGAATCTCGAAAGATGGTGTTCTGATCCCTCAGACCCTGAATAAGCTTGACTCCGGTCTTGCTCCATGTCCCTAGCACTTCCTATTCTGGACCGCCCATCCGGAATCTCGAAAGATGGTGTTCTGATCCCTCAGACCCTGAATAAGCTTGACTCCGGTCTTGCTCACTCCTCCTAGCAATTCCTATTCTGGACCGCCCATCCGGAATCTCGAAAGATGGTGTTCTGATCCCTCAGACCCTGAATAAGCTTGACTGCGGTCTTGCTCACTCCTCCTAGCACTTCCTATTCTGGACCGCCCATCCGGAATCTCGAAAGATGGTGTTCTGATCCCTCAGACACTAAATAAGCTTGACTGCGGTCTTGCTCCATGTCCCTAGCACTTCCTATTCTGGACCGCCCATCCGGAATCTCGAAAGATGGTGTTCTGATCCCTCAGACCCTGAATAAGCTTGACTCCGGTCTTGCTCACTCCTCCTAGCACTTCCTATTCTGGACCGCCCATCCGGAATCTCGAAAGATGGTGTTCTGATCCCTCAGACCCTGAATAAGCTTGACTGCGGTCTTGCTCACTCCTCCTAGCACTTCCTATTCTGGACCGCCCATCCGGAATCTCGAAAGATGGTGTTCTGATCCCTCAGACCCTGAATAAGCTTGACTGCGGTCTTGCTCACTCCTCCTAGCACTTCCTATTCTGGACCGCCCATCCGGAATCTCGAAAGATGGTGTTCTGATCCCTCAGACCCTGAATAAGCTTGACTCCGGTCTTGCTCACTCCTCCTAGCAATTCCTATTCTGGACCGCCCATCCGGAATCTCGAAAGATGGTGTTCTGATCCCTCAGACCCTGAATAAGCTTGACTGCGGTCTTGCTCACTCCTCCTAGCAATTCCTATTCTGGACCGCCCATCCGGAATCTCGAAAGATGGTGTTCTGATCCCTCAGACACTAAATAAGCTTGACTGCGGTCTTGCTCCATGTCCCTAGCACTTCCTATTCTGGACCGCCCATCCGGAATCTCGAAAGATGGTGTTCTGATCCCTCAGACCCTGAATAAGCTTGACTGCGGTCTTGCTCCATGTCCCTAGCACTTCCTATTCTGGACCGCCCATCCGGAATCTCGAAAGATGGTGTTCTGATCCCTCAGACCCTGAATAAGCTTGACTCCGGTCTTGCTCACTCCTCCTAGCAATTCCTATTCTGGACCGCCCATCCGGAATCTCGAAAGATGGTGTTCTGATCCCTCAGACCCTGAATAAGCTTGACTGCGGTCTTGCTCACTCCTCCTAGCACTTCCTATTCTGGACCGCCCATCCGGAATCTCGAAAGATGGTGTTCTGATCCCTCAGACACTAAATAAGCTTGACTGCGGTCTTGCTCCATGTCCCTAGCACTTCCTATTCTGGACCGCCCATCCGGAATCTCGAAAGATGGTGTTCTGATCCCTCAGACCCTGAATAAGCTTGACTCCGGTCTTGCTCACTCCTCCTAGCACTTCCTATTCTGGACCGCCCATCCGGAATCTCGAAAGATGGTGTTCTGATCCCTCAGACCCTGAATAAGCTTGACTGCGGTCTTGCTCACTCCTCCTAGCACTTCCTATTCTGGACCGCCCATCCGGAATCTCGAAAGATGGTGTTCTGATCCCTCAGACCCTGAATAAGCTTGACTCCGGTCTTGCTCACTCCTCCTAGCAATTCCTATTCTGGACCGCCCATCCGGAATCTCGAAAGATGGTGTTCTGATCCCTCAGACCCTGAATAAGCTTGACTCCGGTCTTGCTCACTCCTCCTAGCACTTCCTATTCTGGACCGCCCATCCGGAATCTCGAAAGATGGTGTTCTGATCCCTCAGACCCTGAATAAGCTTGACTCCGGTCTTGCTCACTCCTCCTAGCACTTCCTATTCTGGACCGCCCATCCGGAATCTCGAAAGATGGTGTTCTGATCCCTCAGACCCTGAATAAGCTTGACTCCGGTCTTGCTCACTCCTCCTAGCACTTCCTATTCTGGACCGCCCATCCGGAATCTCGAAAGATGGTGTTCTGATCCCTCAGACCCTGAATAAGCTTGACTCCGGTCTTGCTCACTCCTCCTAGCAATTCCTATTCTGGACCGCCCATCCGGAATCTCGAAAGATGGTGTTCTGATCCCTCAGACCCTGAATAAGCTTGACTCCGGTCTTGCTCACTCCTCCTAGCACTTCCTATTCTGGACCGCCCATCCGGAATCTCGAAAGATGGTGTTCTGATCCCTCAGACCCTGAATAAGCTTGACTGCGGTCTTGCTCACTCCTCCTAGCACTTCCTATTCTGGACCGCCCATCCGGAATCTCGAAAGATGGTGTTCTGATCCCTCAGACCCTGAATAAGCTTGACTGCGGTCTTGCTCACTCCTCCTAGCACTTCCTATTCTGGACCGCCCATCCGGAATCTCGAAAGATGGTGTTCTGATCCCTCAGACCCTGAATAAGCTTGACTCCGGTCTTGCTCACTCCTCCTAGCAATTCCTATTCTGGACCGCCCATCCGGAATCTCGAAAGATGGTGTTCTGATCCCTCAGACCCTGAATAAGCTTGACTCCGGTCTTGCTCACTCCTCCTAGCAATTCCTATTCTGGACCGCCCATCCGGAATCTCGAAAGATGGTGTTCTGATCCCTCAGACCCTGAATAAGCTTGACTGCGGTCTTGCTCACTCCTCCTAGCACTTCCTATTCTGGACCGCCCATCCGGAATCTCGAAAGATGGTGTTCTGATCCCTCAGACCCTGAATAAGCTTGACTCCGGTCTTGCTCACTCCTCCTAGCAATTCCTATTCTGGACCGCCCATCCGGAATCTCGAAAGATGGTGTTCTGATCCCTCAGACCCTGAATAAGCTTGACTGCGGTCTTGCTCCATGTCCCTAGCACTTCCTATTCTGGACCGCCCATCCGGAATCTCGAAAGATGGTGTTCTGATCCCTCAGACACTAAATAAGCTTGACTGCGGTCTTGCTCCATGTCCCTAGCACTTCCTATTCTGGACCGCCCATCCGGAATCTCGAAAGATGGTGTTCTGATCCCTCAGACCCTGAATAAGCTTGACTGCGGTCTTGCTCCATGTCCCTAGCACTTCCTATTCTGGACCGCCCATCCGGAATCTCGAAAGATGGTGTTCTGATCCCTCAGACCCTGAATAAGCTTGACTGCGGTCTTGCTCCATGTCCCTAGCACTTCCTATTCTGGACCGCCCATCCGGAATCTCGAAAGATGGTGTTCTGATCCCTCAGACACTAAATAAGCTTGACTGCGGTCTTGCTCCATGTCCCTAGCACTTCCTATTCTGGACCGCCCATCCGGAATCTCGAAAGATGGTGTTCTGATCCCTCAGACCCTGAATAAGCTTGACTGCGGTCTTGCTCACTCCTCCTAGCACTTCCTATTCTGGACCGCCCATCCGGAATCTCGAAAGATGGCCTTCTGGGTTAGTTAGAGAGTAGACGTAGACCGTGCGACGGTGGCGAGAGATGCGAGTTAGAGAGTAGACGTAGACCGTGCGACGGTGGCGAGAGATGCGAGTTAGAGAGTAGACGTAGACCGTGCGACGGTGGCGAGAGATGCGAGTTAGAGAGTAGACGTAGACCGTGCGACGGTGGCGAGAGATGCGAGTTAGAGAGTAGACGTAGACCGTGCGACGGTGGCGAGAGATGCGAGTTAGAGAGTAGACGTAGACCGTGCGACGGTGGCGAGAGATGCGAGTTAGAGAGTAGACGTAGACCGTGCGACGGTGGCGAGAGATGCGAGTTAGAGAGTAGACGTAGACCGTGCGACGGTGGCGAGAGATGCGAGTTAGAGAGTAGACGTAGACCGTGCGACGGTGGCGAGAGATGCGAGTTAGAGAGTAGACGTAGACCGTGCGACGGTGGCGAGAGATGCGAGTTAGAGAGTAGACGTAGACCGTGCGACGGTGGCGAGAGATGCGAGTTAGAGAGTAGACGTAGACCGTGCGACGGTGGCGAGAGATGCGAGTTAGAGAGTAGACGTAGACCGTGCGACGGTGGCGAGAGATGCGAGTTAGAGAGTAGACGTAGACCGTGCGACGGTGGCGAGAGATGCGAGTTAGAGAGTAGACGTAGACCGTGCGACGGTGGCGAGAGATGCGAGTTAGAGAGTAGACGTAGACCGTGCGACGGTGGCGAGAGATGCGAGTTAGAGAGTAGACGTAGACCGTGCGACGGTGGCGAGAGATGCGAGTTAGAGAGTAGACGTAGACCGTGCGACGGTGGCGAGAGATGCGAGTTAGAGAGTAGACGTAGACCGTGCGACGGTGGCGAGAGATGCGAGTTAGAGAGTAGACGTAGACCGTGCGACGGTGGCGAGAGATGCGAGTTAGAGAGTAGACGTAGACCGTGCGACGGTGGCGAGAGATGCGAGTTAGAGAGTAGACGTAGACCGTGCGACGGTGGCGAGAGATGCGAGTTAGAGAGTAGACGTAGACCGTGCGACGGTGGCGAGAGATGCGAGTTAGAGAGTAGACGTAGACCGTGCGACGGTGGCGAGAGATGCGAGTTAGAGAGTAGACGTAGACCGTGCGACGGTGGCGAGAGATGCGAGTTAGAGAGTAGACGTAGACCGTGCGACGGTGGCGAGAGATGCGAGTTAGAGAGTAGACGTAGACCGTGCGACGGTGGCGAGAGATGCGAGTTAGAGAGTAGACGTAGACCGTGCGACGGTGGCGAGAGATGCGAGTTAGAGAGTAGACGTAGACCGTGCGACGGTGGCGAGAGATGCGAGTTAGAGAGTAGACGTAGACCGTGCGACGGTGGCGAGAGATGCGAGTTAGAGAGTAGACGTAGACCGTGCGACGGTGGCGAGAGATGCGAGTTAGAGAGTAGACGTAGACCGTGCGACGGTGGCGAGAGATGCGAGTTAGAGAGTAGACGTAGACCGTGCGACGGTGGCGAGAGATGCGAGTTAGAGAGTAGACGTAGACCGTGCGACGGTGGCGAGAGATGCGAGTTAGAGAGTAGACGTAGACCGTGCGACGGTGGCGAGAGATGCGAGTTAGAGAGTAGACGTAGACCGTGCGACGGTGGCGAGAGATGCGAGTTAGAGAGTAGACGTAGACCGTGCGACGGTGGCGAGAGATGCGAGTTAGAGAGTAGACGTAGACCGTGCGACGGTGGCGAGAGATGCGAGTTAGAGAGTAGACGTAGACCGTGCGACGGTGGCGAGAGATGCGAGTTAGAGAGTAGACGTAGACCGTGCGACGGTGGCGAGAGATGCGAGTTAGAGAGTAGACGTAGACCGTGCGACGGTGGCGAGAGATGCGAGTTAGAGAGTAGACGTAGACCGTGCGACGGTGGCGAGAGATGCGAGTTAGAGAGTAGACGTAGACCGTGCGACGGTGGCGAGAGATGCGAGTTAGAGAGTAGACGTAGACCGTGCGACGGTGGCGAGAGATGCGAGTTAGAGAGTAGACGTAGACCGTGCGACGGTGGCGAGAGATGCGAGTTAGAGAGTAGACGTAGACCGTGCGACGGTGGCGAGAGATGCGAGTTAGAGAGTAGACGTAGACCGTGCGACGGTGGCGAGAGATGCGAGTTAGAGAGTAGACGTAGACCGTGCGACGGTGGCGAGAGATGCGAGTTAGAGAGTAGACGTAGACCGTGCGACGGTGGCGAGAGATGCGAGTTAGAGAGTAGACGTAGACCGTGCGACGGTGGCGAGAGATGCGAGTTAGAGAGTAGACGTAGACCGTGCGACGGTGGCGAGAGATGCGAGTTAGAGAGTAGACGTAGACCGTGCGACGGTGGCGAGAGATGCGAGTTAGAGAGTAGACGTAGACCGTGCGACGGTGGCGAGAGATGCGAGTTAGAGAGTAGACGTAGACCGTGCGACGGTGGCGAGAGATGCGAGTTAGAGAGTAGACGTAGACCGTGCGACGGTGGCGAGAGATGCGAGTTAGAGAGTAGACGTAGACCGTGCGACGGTGGCGAGAGATGCGAGTTAGAGAGTAGACGTAGACCGTGCGACGGTGGCGAGAGATGCGAGTTAGAGAGTAGACGTAGACCGTGCGACGGTGGCGAGAGATGCGAGTTAGAGAGTAGACGTAGACCGTGCGACGGTGGCGAGAGATGCGAGTTAGAGAGTAGACGTAGACCGTGCGACGGTGGCGAGAGATGCGAGTTAGAGAGTAGACGTAGACCGTGCGACGGTGGCGAGAGATGCGAGTTAGAGAGTAGACGTAGACCGTGCGACGGTGGCGAGAGATGCGAGTTAGAGAGTAGACGTAGACCGTGCGACGGTGGCGAGAGATGCGAGTTAGAGAGTAGACGTAGACCGTGCGACGGTGGCGAGAGATGCGAGTTAGAGAGTAGACGTAGACCGTGCGACGGTGGCGAGAGATGCGAGTTAGAGAGTAGACGTAGACCGTGCGACGGTGGCGAGAGATGCGAGTTAGAGAGTAGACGTAGACCGTGCGACGGTGGCGAGAGATGCGAGTTAGAGAGTAGACGTAGACCGTGCGACGGTGGCGAGAGATGCGAGTTAGAGAGTAGACGTAGACCGTGCGACGGTGGCGAGAGATGCGAGTTAGAGAGTAGACGTAGACCGTGCGACGGTGGCGAGAGATGCGAGTTAGAGAGTAGACGTAGACCGTGCGACGGTGGCGAGAGATGCGAGTTAGAGAGTAGACGTAGACCGTGCGACGGTGGCGAGAGATGCGAGTTAGAGAGTAGACGTAGACCGTGCGACGGTGGCGAGAGATGCGAGTTAGAGAGTAGACGTAGACCGTGCGACGGTGGCGAGAGATGCGAGTTAGAGAGTAGACGTAGACCGTGCGACGGTGGCGAGAGATGCGAGTTAGAGAGTAGACGTAGACCGTGCGACGGTGGCGAGAGATGCGAGTTAGAGAGTAGACGTAGACCGTGCGACGGTGGCGAGAGATGCGAGTTAGAGAGTAGACGTAGACCGTGCGACGGTGGCGAGAGATGCGAGTTAGAGAGTAGACGTAGACCGTGCGACGGTGGCGAGAGATGCGAGTTAGAGAGTAGACGTAGACCGTGCGACGGTGGCGAGAGATGCGAGTTAGAGAGTAGACGTAGACCGTGCGACGGTGGCGAGAGATGCGAGTTAGAGAGTAGACGTAGACCGTGCGACGGTGGCGAGAGATGCGAGTTAGAGAGTAGACGTAGACCGTGCGACGGTGGCGAGAGATGCGAGTTAGAGAGTAGACGTAGACCGTGCGACGGTGGCGAGAGATGCGAGTTAGAGAGTAGACGTAGACCGTGCGACGGTGGCGAGAGATGCGAGTTAGAGAGTAGACGTAGACCGTGCGACGGTGGCGAGAGATGCGAGTTAGAGAGTAGACGTAGACCGTGCGACGGTGGCGAGAGATGCGAGTTAGAGAGTAGACGTAGACCGTGCGACGGTGGCGAGAGATGCGAGTTAGAGAGTAGACGTAGACCGTGCGACGGTGGCGAGAGATGCGAGTTAGAGAGTAGACGTAGACCGTGCGACGGTGGCGAGAGATGCGAGTTAGAGAGTAGACGTAGACCGTGCGACGGTGGCGAGAGATGCGAGTTAGAGAGTAGACGTAGACCGTGCGACGGTGGCGAGAGATGCGAGTTAGAGAGTAGACGTAGACCGTGCGACGGTGGCGAGAGATGCGAGTTAGAGAGTAGACGTAGACCGTGCGACGGTGGCGAGAGATGCGAGTTAGAGAGTAGACGTAGACCGTGCGACGGTGGCGAGAGATGCGAGTTAGAGAGTAGACGTAGACCGTGCGACGGTGGCGAGAGATGCGAGTTAGAGAGTAGACGTAGACCGTGCGACGGTGGCGAGAGATGCGAGTTAGAGAGTAGACGTAGACCGTGCGACGGTGGCGAGAGATGCGAGTTAGAGAGTAGACGTAGACCGTGCGACGGTGGCGAGAGATGCGAGTTAGAGAGTAGACGTAGACCGTGCGACGGTGGCGAGAGATGCGAGTTAGAGAGTAGACGTAGACCGTGCGACGGTGGCGAGAGATGCGAGTTAGAGAGTAGACGTAGACCGTGCGACGGTGGCGAGAGATGCGAGTTAGAGAGTAGACGTAGACCGTGCGACGGTGGCGAGAGATGCGAGTTAGAGAGTAGACGTAGACCGTGCGACGGTGGCGAGAGATGCGAGTTAGAGAGTAGACGTAGACCGTGCGACGGTGGCGAGAGATGCGAGTTAGAGAGTAGACGTAGACCGTGCGACGGTGGCGAGAGATGCGAGTTAGAGAGTAGACGTAGACCGTGCGACGGTGGCGAGAGATGCGAGTTAGAGAGTAGACGTAGACCGTGCGACGGTGGCGAGAGATGCGAGTTAGAGAGTAGACGTAGACCGTGCGACGGTGGCGAGAGATGCGAGTTAGAGAGTAGACGTAGACCGTGCGACGGTGGCGAGAGATGCGAGTTAGAGAGTAGACGTAGACCGTGCGACGGTGGCGAGAGATGCGAGTTAGAGAGTAGACGTAGACCGTGCGACGGTGGCGAGAGATGCGAGTTAGAGAGTAGACGTAGACCGTGCGACGGTGGCGAGAGATGCGAGTTAGAGAGTAGACGTAGACCGTGCGACGGTGGCGAGAGATGCGAGTTAGAGAGTAGACGTAGACCGTGCGACGGTGGCGAGAGATGCGAGTTAGAGAGTAGACGTAGACCGTGCGACGGTGGCGAGAGATGCGAGTTAGAGAGTAGACGTAGACCGTGCGACGGTGGCGAGAGATGCGAGTTAGAGAGTAGACGTAGACCGTGCGACGGTGGCGAGAGATGCGAGTTAGAGAGTAGACGTAGACCGTGCGACGGTGGCGAGAGATGCGAGTTAGAGAGTAGACGTAGACCGTGCGACGGTGGCGAGAGATGCGAGTTAGAGAGTAGACGTAGACCGTGCGACGGTGGCGAGAGATGCGAGTTAGAGAGTAGACGTAGACCGTGCGACGGTGGCGAGAGATGCGAGTTAGAGAGTAGACGTAGACCGTGCGACGGTGGCGAGAGATGCGAGTTAGAGAGTAGACGTAGACCGTGCGACGGTGGCGAGAGATGCGAGTTAGAGAGTAGACGTAGACCGTGCGACGGTGGCGAGAGATGCGAGTTAGAGAGTAGACGTAGACCGTGCGACGGTGGCGAGAGATGCGAGTTAGAGAGTAGACGTAGACCGTGCGACGGTGGCGAGAGATGCGAGTTAGAGAGTAGACGTAGACCGTGCGACGGTGGCGAGAGATGCGAGTTAGAGAGTAGACGTAGACCGTGCGACGGTGGCGAGAGATGCGAGTTAGAGAGTAGACGTAGACCGTGCGACGGTGGCGAGAGATGCGAGTTAGAGAGTAGACGTAGACCGTGCGACGGTGGCGAGAGATGCGAGTTAGAGAGTAGACGTAGACCGTGCGACGGTGGCGAGAGATGCGAGTTAGAGAGTAGACGTAGACCGTGCGACGGTGGCGAGAGATGCGAGTTAGAGAGTAGACGTAGACCGTGCGACGGTGGCGAGAGATGCGAGTTAGAGAGTAGACGTAGACCGTGCGACGGTGGCGAGAGATGCGAGTTAGAGAGTAGACGTAGACCGTGCGACGGTGGCGAGAGATGCGAGTTAGAGAGTAGACGTAGACCGTGCGACGGTGGCGAGAGATGCGAGTTAGAGAGTAGACGTAGACCGTGCGACGGTGGCGAGAGATGCGAGTTAGAGAGTAGACGTAGACCGTGCGACGGTGGCGAGAGATGCGAGTTAGAGAGTAGACGTAGACCGTGCGACGGTGGCGAGAGATGCGAGTTAGAGAGTAGACGTAGACCGTGCGACGGTGGCGAGAGATGCGAGTTAGAGAGTAGACGTAGACCGTGCGACGGTGGCGAGAGATGCGAGTTAGAGAGTAGACGTAGACCGTGCGACGGTGGCGAGAGATGCGAGTTAGAGAGTAGACGTAGACCGTGCGACGGTGGCGAGAGATGCGAGTTAGAGAGTAGACGTAGACCGTGCGACGGTGGCGAGAGATGCGAGTTAGAGAGTAGACGTAGACCGTGCGACGGTGGCGAGAGATGCGAGTTAGAGAGTAGACGTAGACCGTGCGACGGTGGCGAGAGATGCGAGTTAGAGAGTAGACGTAGACCGTGCGACGGTGGCGAGAGATGCGAGTTAGAGAGTAGACGTAGACCGTGCGACGGTGGCGAGAGATGCGAGTTAGAGAGTAGACGTAGACCGTGCGACGGTGGCGAGAGATGCGAGTTAGAGAGTAGACGTAGACCGTGCGACGGTGGCGAGAGATGCGAGTTAGAGAGTAGACGTAGACCGTGCGACGGTGGCGAGAGATGCGAGTTAGAGAGTAGACGTAGACCGTGCGACGGTGGCGAGAGATGCGAGTTAGAGAGTAGACGTAGACCGTGCGACGGTGGCGAGAGATGCGAGTTAGAGAGTAGACGTAGACCGTGCGACGGTGGCGAGAGATGCGAGTTAGAGAGTAGACGTAGACCGTGCGACGGTGGCGAGAGATGCGAGTTAGAGAGTAGACGTAGACCGTGCGACGGTGGCGAGAGATGCGAGTTAGAGAGTAGACGTAGACCGTGCGACGGTGGCGAGAGATGCGAGTTAGAGAGTAGACGTAGACCGTGCGACGGTGGCGAGAGATGCGAGTTAGAGAGTAGACGTAGACCGTGCGACGGTGGCGAGAGATGCGAGTTAGAGAGTAGACGTAGACCGTGCGACGGTGGCGAGAGATGCGAGTTAGAGAGTAGACGTAGACCGTGCGACGGTGGCGAGAGATGCGAGTTAGAGAGTAGACGTAGACCGTGCGACGGTGGCGAGAGATGCGAGTTAGAGAGTAGACGTAGACCGTGCGACGGTGGCGAGAGATGCGAGTTAGAGAGTAGACGTAGACCGTGCGACGGTGGCGAGAGATGCGAGTTGGAGAGTAGACGTAGACCGTGCGACGGTGGCGAGAGATGCGAGTTGGAGAGTAGACGTAGACCGTGCGACGGTGGCGAGAGATGCGAGTTGGAGAGTAGACGTAGACCGTGCGACGGTGGCGAGAGATGCGAGTTGGAGAGTAGACGTAGACCGTGCGACGGTGGCGAGAGATGCGAGTTGAGAGTAGACGTAGACCGTGCGACGGTGGCGAGAGATGCGAGTTAGAGAGTAGACGTAGACCGTGCGACGGTGGCGAGAGATGCGAGTTAGAGAGTAGACGTAGACCGTGCGACGGTGGCGAGAGATGCGAGTTAGAGAGTAGACGTAGACCGTGCGACGGTGGCGAGAGATGCGAGTTGGAGAGTAGACGTAGACCGTGCGACGGTGGCGAGAGATGCGAGTTAGAGAGTAGACGTAGACCGTGCGACGGTGGCGAGAGATGCGAGTTAGAGAGTAGACGTAGACCGTGCGACGGTGGCGAGAGATGCGAGTTAGAGAGTAGACTTTTATCCCCCTTCACAGAGGGATCTCATTCGGACTGGAGTCCGGAATGATAACTTCATATCAAAGGTCAGTTGGCATTCCAACCTTTTATCCCCCTTCACAGAGGGATCTCATTCCGGACTGGAGTCCGGAATGATAACTTCATATCAAAGGTCAGTTGGCATTCCAACCTTTTATCCCCCTTCACAGAGGGATCTCATTCCGGACTGGAGTCCGGAATGATAACTTCATATCAAAGGTCAGTTGGCATTCCAACCTTTTATCCCCCTTCACAGAGGGATCTCATTCCGGACTGGAGTCCGGAATGATAACTTCATATCAAAGGTCAGTTGGCATTCCAACCTTTTATCCCCCTTCACAGAGGGATCTCATTCCGGACTGGAGTCCGGAATGATAACTTCATATCAAAGGTCAGTTGGCATTCCAACCTTTTATCCCCCTTCACAGAGGGATCTCATTCCGGACTGAGTCCGGAATGATAACTTCATATCAAAGGTCAGTTGGCATTCCAACCTTTTATCCCCCTTCACAGAGGGATCTCATTCCGGACTGAGTCCGGAATGATAACTTCATATCAAAGGTCAGTTGGCATTCCAACCTTTTATCCCCCTTCACAGAGGGATCTCATTCCGGACTGCAGTCCGAAATGATAACTTCATATCAAAGGTCAGTTGGCATTCCAACCTTTTATCCCCCTTCACAGAGGGATCTCATTCCGGACTGCAGTCCGGAATGATAACTTCATATCAAAGGTCAGTTGGCATTCCAACCTTTTATCCCCCTTCACAGAGGGATCTCATTCCGGACTGCAGTCCGAAATGATAACTTCATATCAAAGGTCAGTTGGCATTCCAACCTTTTATCCCCCTTCACAGAGGGATCTCATTCCGGACTGCAGTCCGAAATGATAACTTCATATCAAAGGTCAGTTGGCATTCCAACCTTTTATCCCCCTTCACAGAGGGATCTCATTCCGGACTGCAGTCCGGAATGATAACTTCATATCAAAGGTCAGTTGGCATTCCAACCTTTTATCCCCCTTCACAGAGGGATCTCATTCCGGACTGCAGTCCGAAATGATAACTTCATATCAAAGGTCAGTTGGCATTCCAACCTTTTATCCCCCTTCACAGAGGGATCTCATTCCGGACTGCAGTCCGAAATGATAACTTCATATCAAAGGTCAGTTGGCATTCCAACCTTTTATCCCCCTTCACAGAGGGATCTCATTCCGGACTGCAGTCCGGAATGATAACTTCATATCAAAGGTCAGTTGGCATTCCAACCTTTTATCCCCCTTCACAGAGGGATCTCATTCCGGACTGCAGTCCGAAATGATAACTTCATATCAAAGGTCAGTTGGCATTCCAACCTTTTATCCCCCTTCACAGAGGGATCTCATTCCGGACTGCAGTCCGAATGATAACTTCATATCAAAGGTCAGTTGGCATTCCAACCTTTTATCCCCCTTCACAGAGGGATCTCATTCCGGACTGCAGTCCGAAATGATAACTTCATATCAAAGGTCAGTTGGCATTCCAACCTTTGTATCCCCCTTCACAGAGTGATCTCATTCCGGACTGCAGTCCGAAATGATAACTTCATATCAAAGGTCAGTTGGCATTCCAACCTTTTTATCCCCCTTCACAGAGGGATCTCATTCCGGACTGCAGTCCGAAATGATAACTTCATATCAAAGGTCAGTTGGCATTCCAACCTTTGTATCCCCCTTCACAGAGTGATCTCATTCCGGACTGCAGTCCGAAATGATAACTTCATATCAAAGGTCAGTTGGCATTCCAACCTTTGTATCCCCCTTCACAGAGTGATCTCATTCCGGACTGCAGTCCGAAATGATAACTTCATATCAAAGGTCAGTTGGCATTCCAACCTTTGTATCCCCCTTCACAGAGTGATCTCATTCCGGACTGCAGTCCGAAATGATAACTTTCATTATCAAAGG